>OX451737.1:239804871-241012807 GCA_948472305.1 Vicia faba
CATTTTTGTTGACTTTTGAAATTGACCTATAATGTAGAAATTGATAACTTTTTGTGAGAGCATTTCTTGGACTTGGAATGTGAATATGAGTTGTAGGAAATGTCATCCCCTTCAAAATGAGCATTGGATGGGATTTTTCTGATGAACCATGAAAAAGTTATGCCTTGGTCAAGATACAGTTGACTTTTCAGCTGTCCAAAAATAGTAACTTTTGCATCTTTGATGATTTTTGAGCCATGCTTGTGGAATCATGATCAAGACTTGATCAAATGATGATTGTGAGCTCAGAATAAGATGTTGACCAAAAATTCTGACTTTTGACTGCAAAATGACCATTTTACCCCTGTAGTTGATTATGAACCAAATAGGGCTTTTGACTGTGCAATTTGCCTCTGTGAGTCTTAAAACTTGGCATGTAGCTGGTTGGGAATATATGTAGGCCTATGGGACTTGATTGAGCCATTGAAAACCTCAAATTCCTTGAAGGAACCAAAACCCTAATTTTGACTGGCTTAAGAGGCATTTGGACTGTGCAACCCTTGAGTAGTCTTGAACCATTTGAAGATGATTCTTGATAAACTTTGAAGAATATGGGAGGGCAAATTTTGGGGTACAACAGTTGCCCCTGTTCAATCTTCTTAGACCTGAGGATGTAGATTGGCTTGCGTGCCTTTCGTGATCCGAAGGTGGAAGATGATTGAACACTAGAGTACCCAGAAATTTGCACTCGCATAGTAGAGTATCAGCAATGTGATGTCGGGAATGGGCTTATAGATGCAATTTGGAGAGATGGTGGATAAGAGGATGGGCTTATAGATGCCATCTGGAGATGTGACAGAATCTTGTCGGGAATGGGCTTATAGATGCCATTTGGAAATGTAATGAATAGTTGAATCTGAATAAGAAATAGAATAACTTCCGTGTCTGGAGCATATCTAGTCTATATCTAATTGCTGACGTCTGAATAAATAGTAGAATGACCGCCGCGTCTGGGGTATATCCATATTATATATGAGTGAGTGACAGAGTGTTATCCGAATCTGGATCGTATCTGGAATGTCTTTTGAATGAATCTGGACTAAACAATAGAATAACATCCGGGTCTGGAGCATCTCTAAGTTGTCTTTAGAAGTTTGAATCTGAATAAGCAGTAGAATAGCATCCAGGTCTGGAGCATCTCTAAGCTATCTTTGAAAGGAAACCTGAATAAGCGATAGAATAACATCCGAATCTGGAGCATTTCTAAGCTATTTCTGAAAGGAAATCTGGAATAAGTATCAGAATATCGCCATGTCTGGGTCGCAACTGAACTATCTCTAGAAGGAATCTCTGAATAAGCAATAGAATAGCATCCGAATCTGGAGCATCTCTAGGCCATCTCTGGAGAGAAATCTGAATAAGCAATAGAATAACATCCGAATCTGGAGTATCTCTAAGCCATCTCTGAAATGAAACTCTGCATAAGCAAAAGAATAACATCCATATCTGGAGCATTTCTAAGCTATCTCCGAAAGGAAACTCTGAATAAGCAAAAGAATAGCATCCATATCTGGAGCATTTCCAAGCTATCTCCGAAAGGAAACTCTGAATAAGCAAAATAATAGCATCCATATCTGGAGCATTTCCAAGATATCTCTGAGAAGAAACTTTGAATAAGCAAAAGAATAGCATCCATATCTGGAGCATTTCCAAGCTATCTCTGAGAAGAAACTTTGAATAAGCAAAAGAATAGCATCCATATCTGAAGCATCTCTAAGCTATCTCTGAAATCTCTTTAATGAAGATAACTTTCCTGTCTAGTTTCAGGTATAGATCTACGATCAATCGCTCACAGATATGCCCTGGCTAGATACATGTATCGAATCTGGAACTTCACACCCTTCATGCAGATATGCCCTGGCTAGATACAGGTATCGAATCTACAATCAATCGCTCACAGATATGCCCTGGCTAGATACAGGTATCGAATCTGGAACTGCGACAGTTGATAGTAATCATCTTTGGATTGACCTTTTTCCTGAAAAGGAAAAACATCAGTTGTATGCAATGTCATGATGCATGATGTCATGATGTTCTCAAGAATGAATGAGATCGTGCCGTATGCGCTTTATCATGTATATGAATAGGAGGTATGAGATGTGATATGTTTATGAATGTATTTTCGTCAGGGAAAATAAATCCTTGACGAATGCCGGGAGGTTGAATCCTGGGCTGAGGTTGAAGGGTAGAGTTCTTCATTTCCGCTGGGGATGATGGTTGCAAGAATACCTGTAGGAGAAGATGACTCTGTTGGGGAATAAACCTGGTGAATAGATTACTCTGCGGGGAATTACTCTGTGGGAAGAGATACTTCGCTGAGGTTTGATGATAACTCCGTTGGGGATACCGTTGATAAGCTTTGTTGGAGGATTTGATGAACTCCGCTGGGGATAGGAAGAACTTCGCCGAGGACGATCTTTCCGTGGTAATTAGCTGGGGATAACCCAGTTATAAGCTCTGGTGGGGAATAACCTTTGAATAAAGCCGGGGGGGATGCTTTTGCACTCTGCGGGGGACTAGCTTCCAGACTCTACTGGGGATAAGCTTCAAGAATCTACTGGGGATAAGCTTCCAGAATCTACTGGGGAGATTGATTCAACTCTCATGGGGAAACTTTTTGGTCTGCACTGGGGTATCTGTATTCCACCGGGGAACAATCTTATATTTCTTGTCGAGGGATATTAAGACTGCCGGGGATGCTTGTTGAGGAACATCTGTATACTCCGCTGGGGAATGTTGAGATCTTCTGGGGATATCCAACTTCCTTAAGGCTGACAGTAGACTAACTCTGCTTGGGGAGAGTATCACTGACTTGCTAGAGATATTGTGCCTTTTCGGGGCTGCTGGGAGATCAACTCTGCTTGGGGAGAATTGTTGAATCTTGTCTTACTCTACGGGGAGTGAAGGTATCTTGGTCATGTTCTTCAACTGAACTTACCTTGGTACCTCGGCGGACAGAGCAACTAGATCGCTTAGACAATTCTTATTGCCCCAGTTTCTGCGGGAGAAGAAGGCCTATGAGGTGTTTGATAACTGCCGATTGACGAATCTTCTTCTGGTAGGCAAGTGACGAGATGACAGGACATAATCGTACGCTTTGATCCCTAATTTTTTCCTGGACCGCCCTTTCGGGTTTTCAGTCCACCGGGATACCCATTTTTGCCCAAGCCGCCCTTTTTTAGGTTTTCGACTTGCCGGGTGTACAAATTTTTTCATTTTCATCCCTTATTTTTGCCCGAACCCTTTTGGTTCGCCGGGAAGCCCTTATTTTTGCCTAGGTGTGTCAACCTAGCGGGTCTTTGATTATACGTAATATTTTTTCAACTATGTCCACGCTCTTAGGATGTAGGGGGTGTCACTGTCGGTAGTGTTGTGTTGCCAGACTACCAGAAGGTGTTTAATCATGCAAGATTCGGTGCTGGAATACATGCCCAATGCCCCAAGTGACTCAGAGGGAGGTTTGCCCCTGGCTATTTGGCATTTGAGAGATTCTCTGGATCTTGACTTGACTTCCCCAGATGATGGACGATGATCACGTCTGCCCCTTGGTTGGAAGTGTTTTTCCACTTGAGGTGACTCTCTTGTTGAGAAGACTTTTGTTCACTGGATATTCGTCGTGCGAATTTCTCTACTGTTCGGACAAATAATCATATGCAAACAATATTATGCAAAGCTTATGTCTGTTTCGAATTTTTTTTTGAAAATGCATTTTTCAATAAAACAAGCAAATTTTGTAAAATATGATGTCAACTCAAGATTTCACAGCGAGCCCTATAGGAGTCAAGATACCTTTGTAACAGTATGCTTTCCAACTAACCCATGCTTCAGCTAGGACTTTTAAGGGTTATAACGTGGCCTGGTTCACGGTTTAAGAAACAAAGGATAAAGGCTCAAATTTTATTTGTACCCACCCGCTCTTCGTGCTATTCTTCAAACCTAAACTCAGCTGATCGTGCATTAGACCTTGTTTGAGTCTTTGCGCTGATATTCCAGTGATGGTTCGGATACTGAGGGTTTATTTTGAACACGCAGTCATTTCATTTTTTTTTGTTGAGGGTTTGCAGGACCTCTTTCTTTTTGATTTCATTATCCCTGTTTTTTTGCCTGAACTGTTTCTTTTTGAATTTACAGTCAGCGTGATGCCCCAGTTTTTGTAAGTCTCCTTCATAGGTTTTGACTTATCGGGCTTTTATTTCTGAGAGATAATGACTGCCTGTCTTTATGATTATTCAGAACCATCACCGTCTTTTGCTTTGGAAGGACTCCTTTGGTGCCATTCTTTGTGCACTTGGATCAACTGAGAGAACTACCCTGCCCCAGGTTATGATTAAGGGTTTTAATTTTTTGTGAAAAGAAAAACTCCTACTTCTTTGGCTCTAAGGGGTTGACGAGGGATTATCTTCCTTATAACTCCAGTGTTTAGGAATTGAAACAATGCATGTACCTCATCAGCGGGGTCTGTTCAAAAGCATACTGTAGATTGTGGTATCGTTTTCGTCATCCTCCCTCAAGAGGCTTAGAACTATTAATCGAACGTTGAACATCATAAAAAATAAAAGCAGTTTGAATATAGTGAATACAAATATATTGATTCAGAACAGACATATGCAATGCATTAATGGAATAAAAGAGTTTGCTATGACATTAATTGTTTGTATAAGCAAAGAAAAACACAACTCGGAATTTCAAATAAAACAAAAGCCTTCAATGATTTGGTAAAGGAGCAGTGATTATGTTTGGAGTCTCTGGTGCTTCAAACTGGATTTCCTTGGCATCAATCATGTCATGGACCTTGTTCTTCAGAGCCCAACAGTTGTCCGTAGTATGCCCCAGGCTATCAGAATGGTATGCGCACCTTTCATTGGGATGATAGTTAGGAGCAGAAGTGTTTGGATTCCGGAGAGGAGCCCTTAAGGTAATCAGCCCTGCATTCAACATTTGCTGTAGCGCTTGAGCCAGTGACATGTTGATCTTGGTGAACTGTCTTTTGGGTGCAACCTCCTTACGCTGCTGCCCCTGTCCTTGTTGAGCAGGCCTAGGATTAGAGATCTGGGTTTCCCCTACATGTTGATCATGACGACTCTTTCTACCATGCACAGCATTGGACTCCTTCTTCCCACTGTAAGGCTTTTTCTGAGCATCTGAAGGTGTAGCTTCTTGAATCTTCCCAGCCTTGATACCAGCTTCAATTCTTTCCCCATTCAAGATAAGGTCTGTAAACCCAGCAGAAGAATTCCCAATCATATGGTTGAAGAACGGACCAGATAGGGTCCCCAAGAACATGTCCACAAGCTCACGGTCCGTCAAAGGTGGCTGCACCCTTCCAGCAAGGTCTCTCCACTTTTGCGCATATTCCTTGAATCCTTCACCCGTCCCTAGTGGCATACCCTGGAGTTGGATACGCGTAGGAGCGAGGTCGGAATTGTACTGATACTGCTTGTAGAATGCAGTAGCCAAGTCCTCCCAGTTACAAATACTGGTTCCATCCAGCTGATAGAACCATTCGAGTTGAGTCCCTGATAGACTATCCTGAAAGAAGTGAATCCACAAATTCTTGTCAGCCGTGTAGGGCTGGATCTTCCTTACGTATGAACGGAGGTGCAGCTTAGGACAGGAAGCTCCGTCGTACTTTGCAAAGTCAGGTGCTTTGAACTTTTGGGGAATCACTACCCCAGAAGACAGACCTAGATCTTCAAAGTCCAGGACGGGAACCTTCTGTATTTCCATGGCGCTCAAACGGTCTTCCAGCTGTTTGTACTTGTCCTCAGCTGGAGGGTACTGTTCATCATTGAAATTCGTCTCGTTGTCGGAGACCACAGGACTAGGAACCCTTCTCTCTTGGGGACTGTCTTTGCCCACAGATGAGGTAGTCAGCTCAGCCTCATTCGGTAGTCCATTCCCATATCTGCGTCTAGTGTTGAATAAAACAATCATCTTTTTCTTCTTCCTCTCTTTCAGAATCAGATTCTTCAGATCTTGTTGACCCTGGGCTAGGCTCATAACCAACTCTTGGAACTGGGCATTCTGGGCCTGGAGGGCCTTGATAGCTTGTTCAGTGGAAGGTTCGGTAGACATGATGATTGCTGAAATAAACAGCGAAGAAGTAAAGTGACCTGTAAAAGGGTACCTGTAATGCAATGATATGTATGATATATGTATGCAATGTTTTCAAGGATCTCGCAGGGTAAACAGAGGAACTTATTAGAATTTGAATTTGGGAAGCTTGATTGAAGGAACTTCATGTTGCTGAGAGTCCTTCTTCAAGAGTCAAGGCTCACCATATCGAGTGAGTCATAGCCCCTGACTCAAGTCATTAACCTTGGCTAGAGGAAAATAAATCCCCTTTGCCCCTTGCTAGACATTTGATTCATCATGACCTGCATCACAAACCCTTGAGATCCTTGAAATGGATTAGTCCTTATGTAGGATGTATGCAATGGTATGATGGTATGATGTTATGCTATGTGTGGAGTGATGTAAGTGAACCCTGTTAGGAGTCCATATTAAGGACTGTAAACAAAACCTGCAAGGAACCCGTGTTGTCAGATAACAAGTACGTGCAAGTAATTCAAGTTTGAAGGCACACAAGTCACACAAGACAGCCTTTAGAGTTTAGGCCAGCATGAAGTTTAGGTACTACCCTCTTTCAGTTTCGTTGGTTAAGACCTGTCCTAGAAAATAGTAACCGGGTTCTAGAGGATCTCAATATCACTGACTACCCTCAATCGGTCATAACTCCAGCATCACAATCTTTTCTTACAGCCAGAACCATCGCGAGAGTTTAGCCTCAATGAGTGTAGCATACTGCTACTGTTCTATGGCCAAGTTGGGTCAATTTAGGGTTCTAAGGTCGGTTGGTGCTTAATGACTCCTCAGAAGACCCATATTCTCCTCGTTGCAACACAAGGGATATCGGTACAGACCAAGGTGTCACACCAATGTAGCCACTGCTTCACCCGTGTCGGTCTACGCCGGATAGGTCCCTCACAGCTTATGCTACCTAAAAGGGTATCCCCCAGATCCGGGTTAGGATCTATGAAACTCCGATGCAAGCCCACAATATTAAAGCAAACAAGGCATACAATTGAAAACATGGAATGATCTAATCCTAAGGTACACCTCACTTATTAATGTTCCCCAGCAGAGTCGCCAGTTCTATGATCGGTGGAAATATAACTGACTGTTTTAAAGCTGGTTCGCGAAATGTCGCGGTAAGCAAGAGTCGCCACCGTCTTTTATGTTCTCCAACAAGGAAAGGACAAAAGCACAACAAAATTCCTTTTCGAGATGTTTCTTGGTTCGGGAGGTAGATTATAGAAAGGAAGGTGTTAGCACCCTTTCTATCCATGGTTATCCATGGGCTCTTAGGTACTTGCTCACTATGTTTTCAAAAATTGTTTGCTTTTCAGGTGTGTGTGGGTTTTGAAAAAGTTTAGTTTGAAAAACTTCTAGGTAACTCTTGTATCAGTCCTCAAGAGTGTATGAAGTGTTTGTTTGAAAACTTTTTGAAAGTGTAGGTGCGAAAAGTTGTTTTTTTGTTTTGAAAGAGCAAGTACGCAGGAGAAATCTACCTACTCTAAGGAATTAAGCTGTGTAAGAGTCCCTTAGACAGTACTATCCCACTATTGAGAAGTAGGTAGCACTGTCGTTGGAGTTATTCGGGTCAATTCGATTAAAGGGACAATGTGGTCACCAAAGCAATAGTAGGACGCCTTAGCGGTAACCCTAATGTCCTAGATCCTTTTTATCCGAGGCAACCGTTTCGAGGCAACTGGATCTTTAGACAGGAGGGCGACCTCTAAAACACCCTATACTTGATGACCACGTCGAGGCAACCAGTGAGGCGTACCCTAGGAGTGGTATGTGCATGTGTATTGTTTCGATTCATATTATCTTTGAACATGCATCTTTGTGAGCTACGGATTGATTTTATTTTTCATACAAGTCTTGTCATGTATAATTAACAGTTTAATAGTTTGCGGGAAATAAAGTGCGGAAAGGTAAATCTACGCTATTACAAGGCGCGGGTATATACATCGCCAAAAACATAACCCGTTTGGAAAATAAATGCGAGAAAATAAAAGAAAGCGATAAAAGCCTAATTAACGATTACATCCTCGGAAACAGTTACATAAATATGATCAAATAAATAATGAATTAAAAATATGCGCGCGAAAGAATTGAATCGGGACGTCCTTAGGGTTTTGACCCTTTTTGAGAAATAAAGAAGTTTTGGTCCTTTTTTGCAATTAATTAATATTAAACCTAATTTACTAAATAATTAATTAATTACAAGAAAACGTTTTTTTTGTGTTTTTTAATATTTTAAATGAAAATAAAAAGAAAAGATCAAAAGTTAGTAAAAAAACCCTAAGTCTAATTTATTTTATTTATTGTAAAAGAAAATTAAAATTAAACCTAAATTAATTAATTAGTGTTTATTTACAAAAAATAATTAATAGTGTAAATAATAAATAATAAAAATAAACAATATTTTATGTTTCTGATTTTATTATGAAAAATAATTTATGAATTAATTAAATAATAGTAATAATAATTATTAAAAGAAAATAAAAAGAAAGAAAAAGAAATAGAAACCAGGGGAGTATTGGCCCATGTATGGGGGTGTTGATTGCAGTTTATGGCCCACTAAGCTCAGGCCTGCGTTGACTTCCCAGAATTAGCTGCGCGTGCATTGACTAGGTAGCACCATGGTCTTTCATCCTTGGCCTTCAGATCTGCCTTGCCAGCCACTTGGCATGATGAAGCGTGAGGTTTATGGTGGAATTCTCTTGGAAGCCTGCACATAATCTTGTTAAACAAAATAGAAACAAAGGTTTGGGGGACCTGGGAATCGAACCCAGGTCCCAATGGTTACCAGACAGATCACCAACCACCACACCACGTTGTATGCTTTGTTAATATAATGATTATTGAATATAATATACAAAAGTCAATGCATAGATTGTAAAACAAATAAAGCGCGCCTTTATTCAAACCAGCCAACCATGTATCAACACGCAATCATCTTCTTCATTCACCTGTAAAAACAACAAACAGATAGCGGGGGTTTTTAACCCCCACAAAATAGCATGACCAAAAATAGTGATTAGGCGTAGAAGCTATATAAATAGGGCGCGATGGTCCTGTTAGATTCGTATGATTCTCACGAATTCAGTCATGTGCATCATGAAGCTTAATTTTTCCTGGTTACTAAATCCCCAAATTTCAAGCTTAGGAACCCTAGATTTCTTCAATGGTGATTCTGGATTCTGTACACTATAACGCAATTAACCAATACCATTAGCTTCAGAGAGGTTTTAGCAATGCAAAGCAATGATTATAACATGTTAATGATGCATATGTGATCGGTGGAAATAGAACTGACTGTTTTTTAGCTGGTTTCGCGAAATGTCGCGGTAAGAAATAGTCGTCACCGTCTTTTATGTTCTCCAATATGGAAAAGACAAAAGCACAGCAAAATTCCTTATTCGAGATGTTTCTCGGTTCAGGAGGTAGATTTATAGAAAGGGAAGGTGTTAACACCCTTTCTATCCATGGTTATCCATGGGCTCTTAGGTACTTGCTCTTATGTTTTCAAAAGATTGTTTGCTTTTCAAGTGTGTGTGGGTTTTGAAAAAGTTTTGTTTGAAAGATTTCTAAGTAACTCTTGTATTTTTCCTCAAGAGTGTGTGAAAAATTTGTTTGAAAACTCTTTGAAAATGTGAGTGTGAAAAGTTGTTTTTGTTTGTTTTGAAAAGAGCAAGTACTTAAGAGAAATCTACCTACTCTAAGGAATTAGGCTGTGTAAGAGTCCTTTAGATAGTGCTATCCCACCATTGAGAGGTAGGTAGCACCATCGTTTGGAGGTATTCGGGTCAATTCGATTATCGGGACAGTGTGGTCACCGAAGCAACAGTTAGGACACCTTAGAAGTAACCCTAATGTCCTAGATCCTTTTTAATCTGAGGCAACCGTTTCGAGGAAACTATTTCGAGGCAACTGGATCTTTAGACAAAGGGTGACCCCTAAGACGTCCTATGCTTGATGACCACGTTTCGAAGGCAACGAGTGAGGCGTACCCTAGAAGTGGTGTGTGCATTGTGCGTTGTTTTCAGTTAATGTTTGTCTTTGTAATTAGTGAGCTACGAGTTGTTTTTATTTACCATACATTCTTTCATGCATTTAACAGTTAGGGGGTGCGAAAAGTAAATTGGAGAAACGTAAATCCTACGCTATTACAAGGCGCGGGTCTATACATCGCCAAAAATACAAAGACCCGTTTTTGGTAAATAAGTACGGAAAGTAAAAAACGGTAAAAATCCTAATTACTATTACATCCGGAGGCAGTTACATAATAATCAAAAATAAGGAATTAAAACTAAAATGCACGCGAAAGAAAGAATCGGGAATGTCTTAAGGGTGTTGACCCTTTTTTTAGAAAAGAGATTGATTTTTTTGTCTTTTTGTAATTAAAATGAAATTAAAACTAACTAATGACTAATTAATTAATTTAATTAAAAGAAAATATATTTTTTGTGTTTTTTATGTTTTTTATGAAATAAAAGAAAAGAATTAAAATTCTAAGTTAACCTAATTCTAAATTATTTTATTTGTTAAAAGAAAAGTCAAAATTGCCTAATTAAACTATTTCAATTAATGTTTATTTACAAAATAAAATAATAATAATAATAATGATGTTAATTCTTTTTGGATATTTTATGAAAAAAGTTAGTTATGTTAATTTAATGATAGAATAATTTTTTTGGTATTTTTTGGATCAATTTTGATAATTAAAAGCAATTAAAAGTCAATTTAATGATTATTTAACAATTAATTAAAATATGCATGCAAAAATATTAATTTTAATGTCAAAAATTAAATAAACATTTTTCTGATTAAAATGCAAAAGGAAAATATTTTTTGTGATTTTTTAAATGCATGAGAAAATTATTTAAAGATAAACTAAATTAGGATAAAAATATTAAAAAAAGGGAAAAAACATAGAAAGCATGTTAATTATGGAAAAGGGAAAGAAAAATGCCAGGACCATGATTCGAACTCGTGCCCTCTGGAGAAATCCACTAACGCGTTGCCATCTGAGCCAGCTGTCTTTGGTGTCACTATTCTGCAATCAAATGGTTAAAAACGAAAACATGGCATGTTTGAATTTTAAACATAGTCAGCACGCGTGGGACCCAGGTATAACATGAAAGCGAATCAGATTAAGCCATTATTCCACGCCAGCAACGCCTGAGTCTTTAACAGTCAACGACGCCGGAGCCCTAGCTCCGGTCGTCTTCTCCGGCGAGTGCTATGGCCGATCCTGCAAAATAGGGGAAATCAAAGAAAAAGAAGGACCTAGTCACCCTAATTCGACCCCTGCAGATTCAATGGTGCCATTATTTTGGCCTGAAAACGACTGTACAGGGAGTTTCGAAGAAGATAACCAAAACGGCCCTAGCAATGGCAGGTCCTTACTCCTGCGTTAAAACTTGCATGCTATGCGTCAAATGCATTCTAATGAGTGTCCTGAGTTCACACAAGCCATCAAAAACAGTTAATGATGCATGAAATATAAAAAAAGAATTCAAGAAATTTGACAAACCAATGAGAGCTAGAGGGCACGATCTGGGATGCTTTGGCTTCGTGTAAGGGTTGAAAATGGTTGCTGCTATGCCCAGGAACACGATTGGATGCCTAACACTCTTTGAAATTTGCTAGAAGAACAGATTCGAATTTGTCAACTTTGGAAAATTTTTGAGAGAACTAGGGTTGCCGCCTCAGAGGTTTCTAGGTTGTGTTTTGGCTATAGAAGGCTTGCATATCTGTTTTGTAATGTGTATCAATCCAAATAATGGACATTAAGCCTTTGCACTTATGTTTGAGATTTTGCCATAACCTCCATTTAAACAACTTGCCATTTTTGTGAAAATTTGAATTTCTTGCTTAGAATAGGCCTTGCACGAATTTGGAAGGTGAATGATGGTGTATCAAAGCAATTCAACACAAAATATATCCCTTAATTAATTTTCTTGATTTTCATTTGAATTTTAAAGATTTAAAATGAATTAAATCAAATAAAATTAAATAAAAATGGGAAAATTAATTTTTAATCTTGAAATAAATTGTGGGACACGTGGGAGGCATGGCCCAGCTGAAACAAGTGGAAAAAGTGGGCCCCTTTTGTCAAAAATGAAATTTCAAGGATAGTTGACTTTGGCCATCTCACAAAAATTTCCCAACTTCTCCAATGCATATCATGCTCAATTTTGAAGCTATGAACATGTTCTTGGACATTTTGGAAAGGTCTTGAAGTCCTCTAACCAATGCCTTTGGTCCCATGTCATTTTGATTTACCAATCTCAAGTTATGGTCTTTGACTTAAAGTGCCTTTTTGTTGACTTTTGAAAATGACCTATAATGTTGAAATTGATAACTTTTTGTGAGAGCATTTCTTGTACTTGGAATGTGAAGATGAGTTGTAGGAAATGTCCTCCCCTTCAAGATGAGCATTGGATGGGATTTTTCTGATGAACCATGAAAAAGTTATGCCTTGGTCAAGTTACAGTTGACTTTTCAGCTGTCCAAAAATAGAAACTTTTGACACCTTGATGATTTTTGAGCCATTCTTGTGAAATCATGGTCAAGATTTGACCAAATGATGATTGTGGCTTCAAAATAAGATGTTGACCAAAAATTTTGACTTTTGACTGCCAAATGACCATTTTGCCCCTGCAGTTGATTGTGAAGCAATTAGGGTTTTTGACTTTGCAAGTTGACCTTGTGAGCCTTGAAACTTGACATGTAGGTGCTTGACAATGTATATGAGCATATGGGACTTGATTGAGCCCTTGAAAACCTCAACTTCCTTGCAAGAACCAAAACCCTAATTTTGCCTGCCTTAGGAGGATGGTTGACTGTGTAGCCCTTGAGTAGACTTGGGCAATTTGAGGTGATGCTTGTCAAAACTTTGAAGAATATGGGTGGGCAAATTTTGGGGTGCAACAGTTGCCCCTGTTCAATCTTCTTAGACCTGAGGATGTAGATTGGCTTGCGTGCCTTTCGTGATCCGAAGGTGGAAGATGATTGAACACTAGAGTGCCCAGAAATTTGCACTCACATAGTGTGGTATCAACAATGTGACAGTGGGAATGGGCTTACAGATGCCATTTGGAGAGATGGTGGATAGGAGGATGGGCTTATAGATGCCATCTGGAGATGTGACAGAACTTTGTCGGGAATGGGCTTATGGATGCCATTTGGAAGGGTAATGGATAGTTGTGGATATGGGCTTATAGATGCCATCAGAGGGTTATAGATCGCGTAAGAGATTACTTAGCGAGAACTTGCGTACCTGAGAAAGATAATTTCCTGGCCTGTTACAGGTGTTGATCTTCACTCAGTCGCTCACAGACATGCCCTGGCTAGATACATGTATCGAATCTGGAACTTCAAAAGGTTGCTTACAGACGTGCCCTGGCTAGATACAGGTATCGAATCTTCAAACTCTTCAGACGTGCCCTGGCTAGATACAGGAATCGAACCTGGAATTTCAAGAGGTTGATGGGTTGTCTCCACTGACAGGTTATCTCAGAAAATCTTTGGGATTTAACCGAACTAGAGGAGGTTTTGTCTTTCTTGACGAGTTGTCTCTTTGGACGGGTTATCTCCATGGACGGGTTGTCTTTAACGACGAGTGATCTTCAATGACGAGTTGTCTTCAATGAAGAGTTGTCTTCAATGACGAGTTGTCTTCAATGACGGGTAGTCTTCAACGACGAGGTGTCTTCAATGACGGGTGTCTATACTGACGGGTTGTCTTCAATGACGGGTGTCTATACTGACGGGTTGTCTAAAATGAAGGGTGTCTATACTGACGAGTTGTCTTCAATGACGGGTGTCTATACTGACGGGTGTCTATAATGACGGGTGTCTATACTGACAGGTGTCTTATAATGACGGGTGTCTATACTGACGGGTTGTTTTCAATGATGAGTTGTCTATAATGACGGGTGTCTATAACGACGGGTTGTCTTCAATGACGGGTGTCTATACTGACGGGTTGTCTTCAATGACGGGTGTCTATACTGACGGGTTGTCTAAAATGACGGGTGTCTATAACGACGGGTGTCTATGACGACGGGTGTCTCAAATGACGAGGTGTCTCTAACGACGGGTGTCTATAACGACGAGTGTCTATGACGACGGATTTGCGTCAGAAAAGTCTCTAGGAATTGATTTAACTGTATTTGTCTTCTTTGACTGGATTAGCGTCAGAAAAATCTTTTAGGAACCAGATTTGTCTTCTTTGACTGGATTTGTCTTCTTTGACTGGATGAGCATCAGAAAAACCTTTGGGATTTAACTGGACTTGTCTTCTTTGACTGGATTTGTCTTCTTTGACTGGATTGGTCTCTTTTGACTAGATTGGTCTCTTTTGACTATATTTGTCTACTTTGACATAGCTGATCATTTAACTGCATCCTACCTGAAAGGTAAAGGTCAGTCATATGCAATGCATGATATGGATCAAGCAATGAGGTTCTCATGTATGAGATTGTATGATATGATGCGTGTATCATGACAATGTGATGTTTATGAATGTATCTTCGTCTAGGAAAGTAAATCCTTGACGCATGCCGGGAAGTTGCATCCTGGGCTGATGTTGAAGAACAGAGTTCTTCATTTCCGCTGGGGATGATGGTTGCAAGAATAAACCGGTAGGAGAAGATGACTCCGTTGGGGAATAAACTTGTTGGAGAGATTACTCTGCGGGGAATACTCTGTGGGAAGAGATACTTCGCTGAGGTTTGATGATAACTCCGCTGGGGATACCGTTGATGAGTTATGTTGGAAGATCCGATGAACTCCGCCGGGGATAGGAAGAACTTCGCCGAGGACGATCTTTCCATGGTTTTTAGCTGAGGATAACCCAGTTATAAGCTCTGGTGGAGAATAACCTTTGAATAAAGTCCGGGAGACGTGTTCGTGTTCTGCAGGGGTAAGCCTCCAGAATCTACTGGGGATAAGCTTCCTACTGGGGAGATGGATTCAACTCTCCCGGGGAGACTGTTGGACTGTACTGGGGAATAGCTCCACTGGGGTGTCTTGTATTCCACCGGGGAACAATCTTATCTTAAGACTGTCGGGGATGCTTGCTTAGGAACATCTGTATACTCCGCTAGGGAATGCTGAGATTTGCTGGGGGTACCCAACTTCCTTAAGGCTGATAGTAGCCTAACTCTGCTTGGGGAGAGTTGTTGCTGACTTGCTGGAGAATACTGTGCCCTTTTAGGGCTGATGGGAGACCAACTCTGCTTGAGGAGGATTGTTGAATCTTGTCTTACTCTGCAGGGAGTGAAGGTATCTTGGTCATGTTCTTCAGCTGAACATATTTTGTTCCTCTTATTGCCCCAGTTTCTGCGGGAGAAGGAGGCCTATGAGGTGTTCGATACCTGCCGATTGACAAATCTTCTTCTGGTAGGCAAGTGACGAGATGCCGGGATATAGTCGTACGCTTTTGATCCCTAACTTTTTCCTGGACCGCCCTTTCGGGTTTTCAGTCCATCGGGATACCCATTTTTGCCTAAGCCGCCTTTTCAGGTTTTCGACTTGCCGGGTGTACAGATTTTTTTCATTTCATCCCTTATTTTTGCCCGAACCCTTTTGGTTCGCCGGGAAGCCCTTATTTTTGCCTAGGTGTGTCAACCTAGCGGGTCTTTGATTGCGTAGTATTTTTTTCGACTATGTCCATGCTCTCAGAATGTAAGGAGTTGCCCCTGTTGTTGTGTTGCCATGCTACCAGAAGATGTTTGATCATGCAAGATTCGTTGCTGGAATCCATGTCTAATGCCCCAAGTGACTCAGGCTGAGGTTTGCCCCTGGCTGCTTGGCATTTGAGAGATTCCCTGAATCTTGACTGGACTGCCCCAGATGATGGACAATGATCATGCCATGCCCCTTGCTTGGAGGTGCTTTTGTTCGTTAGACATTCGTCGTGCGAACTTCTATGTTGTTCAAACAAATAGTCATATGTAAGCAATGTTATATTAAAAATGCAAAGCTTATGTCTGTCTTGAAGTTTTTGTGAAAATGCCTTTTTTTTCATAAAAACAAGTGAATTTTTTGTAAACTGTGATGTCAACTCGTTATTTTACCGCAAGCCTTAAGGAGTCAGGATACCTTTTGTGATCGGTGGGTCTGGAACTGACTGTTTAACGCTGGTTCGCGAAATGTCGCGGAAGCAAGAGTCGCCACCGTCTTTTATTTTCTCCAAATGGAAAGGACAAAAGCACAGAAAAATTCCTTAAAGAGATTGCTCTCGGTTCGGGAGGTAGATTATAGAAAGGGAAGGTGTTAGCACCCTTTCTATCCATGGTTATCCATGGGCTCTTAGATACTTGCTCATTGTGTTTTCAAAATGGTTTGTTTGCTTTTCAATTGTGGGTTTTAAAAAGTTTCTTTGAAAATTTCAGTTCGACTCTTGTATCTGTCCTCAAGAGTGTTTGAAAAAATGCTTTCGAAAGCTTTTTGAAAATGTGTTGGTGTGAAAAGTATTTTTGATTTGTTTTGAAATTAGAGCAAGTATCTATGAGAACCTACCTACCCTAAGGAATTCGTCTGTGTAAATGTCCTTTAAAGTAGTGCCATCCCACCATTGAGAGGTAGGTAGCACCACCGTTGGAGGTGTTCGGGTCAATTCGAGGTTCGGGACATGGTGATCACCAGAGCAATGGGAAGACACCTTAGAAGATACCCTCATGCCAGGTTCCCGGATCATGAGGACTTACTAAGACATCCTCTACTCGACGATCACCTTTCGAGGCAAGGCAACAGTGAGGCGTACCCTAGGGGTGGTGTGTGATTTGTGTGTCATGTTCATTTGCATTTATCTTGTCATGTTATGAGTGAGCTATGCGTTTGTTTTTATTTTTGTCCATTCATTCTTGCATGCCATTATTTAACAGTTACAAAAGAATTGCGGGAAATAAAAGTTCTAAGCTATTACAAAAGGCGCGGGTCCACATCGCCAAAATTTCCAGAACCCGATTTGACAGAAAATAAAGGATTAAAGTAAAAGTGCGAAAATTAATATTTACATGGCTTTGGGAGAGGTACATAAATAATTAAAAGAAAAAGAAATAAGTACGCGAATTGAAATAAGATTGGAAACGAGGGCGTTGGACCCTTTTTTGATGGAATTAAATTAAATTGTTAAATTAATTAAAATTAAAATGAAAGCAAGTTTTTTTTGGTATTTTTGTATTTATGAGAATTTAATGAAATTAAAACCTAATTCTACAATTTTTTTAATTTATTAAGAAAATATGACAATTATCTAAAATTAAACCTAATTAATTAATTGCAACTTGATTTATAAAAATAACTAATTAAGAATTAATAATTAATATAGTAAAAATAAAAAGAGGATGAAAAATGCTTGAAACCCTAATTCTACCAATTTTAGATTTTTATTGAAAAATGTTAAGATTAAACCCTAAATTAAAAACTAAGTTAATTAATGAATTTTATTTGCAAAAAATATTAATTAAATAAAATATATTTTGGATTTTTTGCAATTTTCTGATTCTTATGTTATTTTATATTTTTTTTATGAAAAAACAAATTAAGTAAAAGAATTTAAAGGAAACTAATTAAAATAAAATAAAAAAGGAAATATGAACATAGCAAACCTTGGGGGGGTCTGTCCCCTAATTTGGAGGTTTTGATTAGCAATTTGGGCCCAACAAGCCTTTGGCCTCGTTGACTTTTATGCCAGCGTGTGGGATGGTTGACTGGGGTCTACCATGTTCTTCAGATCATGGCCTTCTGATCGTTTCCATTGGCCAAGTGGCAAGCTGATTTGAGAGGCGTATGGTGTTCCTTGGTCACGAAACTGCATGCAAGCACGTTAATAAAAATAACATGAAAGGGATGGGGGACCTGGGGTTCGAACCCAGGTCCCAGGGATTACCACTAAGACACTTTGCCAACTGCTCCACTCAACGCGTTTTGTATATTAAATAACAATCAATTATTATAAAATAAAACCAAGCGTTAATGATTTTTTAGCGCGAAATTTTGAACAACCCAATCATAGCTTGCCACTGCATCGTCTTCTCCATAGCTTTGTTTTTTCCTGAAACACAAAAAACATTAGCAACGGTTTTGAACCGTTCCAAAAGGCAACATTATCAAAAATAACGATTAGGCCGTCCGGCCATATAAATTAGGCGCGAGGGTCCTATTCTCTTCGTCCAAGCGCGCTGAGTTGAATGGCCTAGGTCCCATGTGCTAATTGTTCCTTAACTAAGAAACCCTAATTCAAGGTCCTGGAAACCCTAGCGCGTATTCATGGTGAAATCTTCAAGGGTGTACAAAAACACAATTAAACCATACAGTTAGCGTTAGAATCAAACAATGAATATGAATCAAATGTTAAAAATTGCCAAAAACGCATGATTCATGATGTACGAATGCAAGAAATTTCCTGTACAGGGCATCATCGTTCTCACGTTTCTTGGTGTTAGGATGGATGATTTTGATCTGTATATGTTCCTTGAAGCCTCAGGAACACAATGGAGTCAGTGTTGTGGCTTGAATCACCTTATATCCCTGTTTTCAATTTTCAATTTTCAAGCAAAAAACTCAAGTGTTCTTTTTGGTCTATGGCGCAGCTTTCAGTCCTTTTGCACGAGGGTTAGCATGTGTATATGTATATGAGTGATTAGGTTAAGAATTTGATCAAAGGAAATCCATGAATTGATGAAACAAATATTTGATTTTTATGGCATTAGCTTTCAAATCTTTTTCATGCAAACTTCTACCAAATCATGACAAATCATATTGATTCTTTCCAAATCTAGCTATGCACGAAATATTGAGTATATATTATGCATAAAAAGATTTAAAAAACTAGGTTTAGTATTTTTCATGTATTTTAATTAATTAAATGAATTATTAATGATTAAAAATCCAAATAAATAAATAAAAATGATAAAAACTTCCCTTTGGGCCAAATGGTCGTGTACATGCCTTGGATGATGAATTGTGGAAGAAAAAGAGGCCCATTAGCAATTTTAGGTCATTTGAATCAATGTTGACTTTTCAAAATATCCAAAAATTTCCCAACTTCCACAAGGCACAACTTGCTCAATTTTTAAGCTTTGCTCATGTTCTTGGACATTTTGGAAAGATCTTTGAGTACTCTAACCAATGACCTTGGTCCCATGTCATTTTGATTTACCAATCTCAAGTTATGGCCTTTGACTTAAAGTACCTTTTTGTTGACTTTTGAAAATGACCTATAATGTTGAAATTGATAACTTTTTGTGAGAGCATTTATTGGACTTGAAGTATGAAGAGGAGTTGTGGGAAATGTCTTTATCTTAAAAATGAGCTTTGGATGGAATTTTTCTGATAATCCATGTGAAAGTTATGCCCTGGTCAAGTTACAGTTGACTTTTTCAACTGTCCAAATGTGGAAACTTTTGCATCTTGATGATTTTTGAGCCAAGCTTTGAGAATCATGATCAAGCATTGATCAAATGATGTTTGTGGCTTCAAAATGAGAGGTTGACCAAAAATTTGGACTTTTGACTGTCAAATGACCATTTTGCCCCTACAGTTGACTGTAGTGCAATTAGGGTTTTTGACTGTGCAATTTTGTGCTGTAAGTCTTGAAACTTTGTATGAGGATGCTTGACCATGTTTGTAGGCATGTGGGACTTGATTGGACCCTTGGAAACTTCATTTTCTTTGTCAGAACCAAAACCCTAATTTTGACTGTTTAGGAGGCCCTTACACTGTGCAACCCTTGGGGAATTTTGAAGCATGCTTTTGACCAATCTTGAAGAATATGGGAGGGCAAATTTTGGGGTACAACAGTTGCCCCTGTTCAATCTTCTTAAACCTGAGGATGCAGATTGGCTGACGTGCCTTTCGTAATCCCAAGGTGGAAGATGATTGAACACTAGAGTGCCCAGAAATTTGCGCTCACATAGTAGTATGATGGTGGGAATGGGCTTATAGATGCCATTTAGAGATTGATGGATAGGATGATGGGCTTATAGATGCCATGCTAAGAGATGATGGAGGGTGGATGGGCTTATAGATGCCATCTGGATGTTGATCGCATAGGAGATTCCTTAGCGAGAACCTGCATACCTGCAAAAGAGAAAAATGATTACCTGACATATTGCAGGAGCTGGTCTTCAAATGCTTGGTATAGATGTGTCCTGACTGGTTACAGGAGCTGAATCTGGAGCTTCAAACGGTGATGAATGAACCAGGGGTGGTTACTACCTCAACAGGAACGGTGAGAGAACCTTGGGTGACTTTAACTTCAACAACAATCGTTGAGAAAATCTTGGGATTACCACCTCCGCATTATCGGGGAGAGAACCATAGGCGACTACAACCTCAATAGCAATCATTGAGAGAATCTTGGATAACTTCAACTGAGTCTTTATCAGGAAAATCTGTTTGGGGTCGATTTAACTGGACTAGAGAAGGCCTATGACTAGATAAGAGACAAAAAATCTTAGGGTCGGTTAATTGAACCGGTCTAGGTCTTGAAATGTCTTCAACAGATACACCCTGGCAAGATACAGGAATTGGATCTGGTAATGTTAGTCTTCAACGGATACACCCTGGCAAGATTCAGGCATCGGATCCTCAAACTCTTCAGACACACCCTGGAAAGATACAGGAATCGGATCTGGTAATGTTAGTCTTCAACGGATACACCCTGGCAAGATTCAGGCATCGGATCCTCGAACTCTTCAGACACACCCTGGCAGGATACAGGAATCAGATATGGTAATGTTAGTCTTCAACGGATACACCCTAGCAAGATTCAGGCATCGGATCCTCAAACTCTTCAGACACACCCTGGCAAGATACAGGAATCGGATCTGGTAATGTTAGTATTCAACGGATACACCCTGGCAAGATTCAGGCATCGGATCCTCGAACTCTTCAGACACACCCTGGCAAGATACAGGAATCGGATCTGGTAATGGTCATTAACAGACACACCCTGGCAAGATACAGGAATCAGATCTTTAGTTGCGACCATTGATAATAATCATTTTTGTACTGACCTTTGTCCTGAAAAGACAAGCGTTAGTTGTATGCGATGTCATGTTGTATGACATGCGGGGTGCTCTCAGAGTAAGTGAGATTGTATGTTCATGATGCGTACATGCATGCTATAATGTATGAAGATGTGATGTGTATGTTTTCGTCTTAGGAAAGTAAATCCTTGACGGATGCCGGGAAGTTAACTCCTGGGCTAATGTTTGAAGAATAGATCTTTGCTTCCGCTGGGGATAATAGTTGCAAGAATACCGGTAGGAGAAGATGACTCCGTTGGGGAATAAACTTGGCGAATGGATTACTCTGTGGGGAGAGAAGTATTCTAACGATCTTGCTGGGAAGCAATACTCTATGGGGAGAGTGGTACTTTGCTGAACTGTTGATAATAACTTGCTAGGGATACCCTTGTTGTGTTGGAAGTGTTAATAGACTTCGCTGGGGATAAGAGGACTTCGTTGAGGACGCTCTTTCCGTGGCTTTTGGCTGAGGATAACCCAGTTATATCCTGGTAAGGAAAATAACTCTTTGAATAAAGCCGAGGGACGCGTCCATGCTCTGCGAGGATAAGCTTCCAGAATCTACTGGGGATAAGCTTACTGCTTGGGGAGATGAATTCCAAATTTCCTGGGGAACTGGATTGGACTCTCTTGGGGAAGTTTGAACTGTATTGGGAAGTGACTCTTTTGAATGTTTGATATACCACCGGGGACCAATCTTTAGACCAAGACTGTCGGGGATGCTTGTTAGGAATGTATACTACTGGGGGAATGTTGAGAACTGCCGGAGGATACCCAACTTCCTTGAGGTTGATTGTAACTTTGCTTGAGGAGAGTGTACTGACTTGCTGGCTTACTCTCTGGGGAATTAAGGTGTCTGGTTATGTTCTTCAGCTGAACCTACCTTGGCACCTTAGTGGATAGAACAATTAGATTGCTTAGACAACTCTTTATTGCCCCTGTTTCTAATGTTACCGGTAACTAATCCTTTGTTTCGTATGCAACTATTTATGAGCTAGCAAATTATTGTCAATGCATATATCACAAATTGAACCTTGGACGTTCTTTGCAAGACAAAACAGAAAAGGAAAAACAATTGGCACTTTTAACTGAAAAATATATTTGTATTGATTTTTGAATGGCCTGTAAATAGGCGTTTTATGTACAAGAGGCTGACGTTCTAGTAAGAGAACGCCGCCGAACAAGAGAGTTTTATACAAATTTTGTACAAAAGAAAATAAAACAGCTGTGTGAAATGAATGATCCCACTGGGTTTCAACTCTGCTATTGCCTTTATAACTCCGAGCGTCTCATCACTTGATGACCTTGGTTGAAGATGAAGCTGACTGATCGATGCCGTCTGAACTTGATGTAGATACCGGATTCTGGATGCAAAGTGATCCAATGAGACATAGTATTACGCTTTTATCCCTAATTTTTGCCTGGACCGCCCTTTCGGGTTTTCAGTCCACCGGGATACCCATTTTTGCCCAAGCCGCCTTTTCAGGTTTTCGACTTGCCGGGTGTACAGATTTTTTCTTCATTTCATCCCTTCATTTTGCCCGAACCCTTTTGGTTCGCCGGGAAGCCCTAATTTTTGCCTAGGCATGTCAGCCTAGCGGGTCTTTTTTCATGCGTAGTATCTTTTTACTATGTCTGCATTGGCGGGGTGAGGAAGGTCGTCACCATCCATATTGGTTAAAATCATGGCTCCTCCTGAGAACACATGTTTGACCACAAATGGCCCTTCGTACGTAGGGGTCCATTTGCCCCTTGGATCACTCTGAGGAAGGATGATTCGCTTGATCACCAGATCCCCAACTTGATATTCCTGTGGTCTGACCTTCTTGTTAAACGCCCTGATCATCCGTTTCTGATACGTCTGACCATGACAGATAGCAGCAAGTCTCTTTTCATCAATAAGGTTTAGCTGATCAAGTCGTGTATGGATCCAATCATCTTCGTTCAGATTTGCATCCTTCATTATCCGGAGAGAGGGTATTTGCACTTCGATCGGTAAGACTGCCTCCATACCATAAACCAAAGAGAAAGGAGTTGCCCCGGTTGACGTCCTAGCTGAGGTACGGTACCCATGTAGAGCGAACGGTAACATCTCGTGCCAATCTTTATAAGTCATTGTCATCTTCTGCACGATTTTCTTGATATTTTTATTTGCTGCTTCTACAGCCCCATTCATCTTCGGTCTGTAAGGAGAAGAATTGTGGTGCTGTATTTTGAACTGCTCGCAGAGCTCAGTGATCATCTTATTATTCAGATTAGTACCGTTGTCTGTAATGATCCTCTCTGGGACGCCGTATCGACAGATCAGGTTATGCCGAATGAACCGTGCTACAACAGTCTTGGTTACCGTAGCGTAGGAAGCTGCTTCAACCCACTTTGTAAAATAATCGATCGCCACTAGGATGAAGCGATACCCATTAGATGCCGTAGGTTTAATATCACCGATCATGTCTATGCCCCACATTGCAAATGGCCAAGGCGCAGTCAGAACATTCAGAGGAACTGGAGGAACATGCACCTTGTCTGCATAAATCTGGCACTTATGGCATGTCCGAGAATGTTGGTAGCAGTCAGCTTCCATGGTGGACCAAAAATACCCTGCCCTAAGGATTTTCTTCGCCATAGTGTGTCCACTGGAATGTGTACCAAAGGTCCCCTCATGTAGCTCTTCCATGATCCTTTCTGCTTCAGTCTTATCCACACAACGCAGTAAGGTCGAATCATGGTTTCGCTTGTACAAGATGCCGTTGCTAAGGAAGAACTTTGCTGCGAACCTTCTCAGAAACGTTTTATCATTGACAGAGGCACCTTCAGGATACTCCTGAGCTTCCAGATATATTTTCACCTCATGGTACCAAGGCTTCTCAGTTACCAACTCAGTCTCGAGATCGCAACAGTATGCCGGTTCGTCTAGTTTCCAGATGATGATCCGGGGAGCCTCATTATCCCATTTGACCTTGAACATAGAAGACATTGTAGCTAACGCGTCCGCTAACTGATTCTCTTCTCTTGGAAAGTGTTCAAAGGTTATCTTCGTGAAGTGAGGGATCAAGGTCAACACACATTCTCTGTAAGGAATAAGATTCGGATGTTTCGTATCCCACTCTCCTTTGATCTGATTGATCACAAGAGCGGAATCTGCGAAGACACTCAGAAACTTGATCCTTAGGTCGATCGCAGCTTGAAGACCCATGATACACGCCTCATACTCCGCCATATTGTTGGTACAGTTGAAACATAGCCGGGCAGTGAGTGGAGTATGAGTGCCTTGAGGTGATATGATTATGGCGCCGATACCATTTCCCAAAGCGTTGGAGGCTCCGTCAAAGTGCATAGACCATCGGGATCCTTCCTCAGGTCCTTCATCCGGTCCAGGTACTTCACAATCAGTCACTATCATGATGCTTTCATCTGGAAACTCGAAATTCATTGACTGATAGTCATCTACTGCCTGATGTGCCAAGTGGTCTGCCAATACACTTCCCTTGATGGCTTTCTGGGTTGTGTACTGAATGTCGTATTCCGTCAAGATTATTTGCCATCTTGCTATTCTCCCAGACAGAGCAGGCTTTTCGAATATGTACTTTATAGGATCCATTTTTGAGATCAACAAGGTAGTGTGAGTCAGCATATACTGTCTCAGCCGGCGAGCAGCCCATACCAAAGCGCAGCAAGTTTTCTCAAGCAGTGAGTATCGGGTCTCACAGTCGGTAAACTTTTTGCTAAGGTAATAAATGGCATGCTCTTTTCGGCCAGACTCGTCATGCTGCCCCAACACACACCCCATTGAGTTGTCAAGTACTGTCAGGTATAATATCAGAGGTCTCCCTTCAACCGGTGGCATAAGGATAGGTGGTTCTTGGAGATACTCCTTGATTCTGTCAAAAGCAGCCTGACATTCATCATTCCAACGTACTACCTGATCTTTCTTCAGCAGCTTGAAGATTGGCTCACAAGTAGCGGTTAGATGCGAGATGAACCGAGCAATGTAATTCAGGCGTCCTAAAAAGCCTCTGACTTCCTTCTCTGTCTTAGGAACTGGCATCTCTTGAATAGATTTAACCTTGGCAGGGTCCACTTGGATGCCCTTGTCACTTACAACGAAGCCTAGCAACTTTCCAGATCTTACCCCGAAGGTGCACTTGTTCGGGTTCAACCTCAGTTTGTACAGTTTCAGACGGTCAAACAACTTCTGCAGATGATCTAGGTGTTCTTCCTCAGTCTGGGACCTTGCGATCATGTCGTCAACATACACTTCTATCTCATGATGGATCATGTCATGAAATAGAGCAACCATGGCACGTTGGTAGGTTGCCCCAACGTTCTTTAGTCCAAAAGGCATGACCTTGTAACAGAAGGTACCCCACTGAGTAACAAATGTAGTCTTCTCCATGTCTTCAGGTGCCATCTTGATCTGATTGTAACCTGAAAAGCCATCCATGAAAGAGAACACTTTATGCTGAGCTGTATTATCAACAAGGACATCAATGTGAGGTAGAGGGAAGTCATCTTTGGGGCTGGCCCTGTTCAGATCCCTGTAATCAACACACATTCTGACCTTTCCGTCCTTCTTCGGTACCGGCACCACATTGGCAACCCACTGAGGGTAAGACGTCACTGCAAGGAACCCATCATCAAACTGTTTCATAACCTCGGCTTTGATCTTCTCAGACATCTCTGAACGCATACGACGAACCTTTTGCTTAACCGGAGGACAGTCTTCCTTGGTAGGCAAGTGGTGGACCACAATATCGGTATCCAACCCGGGCATGTCTTCGTAGGACCAGGCAAAGATCTCCATATAATCATGTAGCATCTTAGTCAACCGTTGCTTCACGCTGAGCTCTAGGTTGGCACCAATCTTTACCTCTTTCCTGTCTGCCTCAGTACCCAAGTTTATCATTTCCACTGGCTCTTCATGTGGTTGAATTGCCCTCTCTTCCTGAAGTAACAGTCTTGCAAGCTCGCCAGGCACTTCGCAATCATCTTCACCTTCGTCTTCGGCTAAGTTGATCGGATTTTCGAAGTCATAATTGGCAGTAGCAGAGTCGTTATCAGTGAGATCCAGAGTGGATTGAAACCTGTATGAGTGAGTGTGTGTGTAAATACAGCTGTTTTGAAATATGTATAAAGGAAGGAAAGACAGAAAAGGAGCATAAGATTTGAAATGCGAGAAAACGTCCAAGATTTTCATTTATGATATATGAAATGACAATTTATATGCCCTCACAAATGAAGCCAACGGTGCCCCGGGTAAGACACCGGGCCATAAAGTTTTATTTATTGTTTATTGCAAATAACAAAAACATAGGAATTCATTACTCAGTAACAAGAGAAACAGGTAGATTGTCTTTGACACTCCAATTGTTAGGTCCACTGTCGGTTGCCGGGTAAATCCAGCTATCAAATTCAGCTTCATCCACTTCATCCTCGTCCCCAATAGCATTCACTCCATGAGCAGGCAGGGGAGCTGTCACTACATTAGGCTTCTCAGATGCCTCAAACTGTACTTCTTTCGCATCAATAAGGTCCTGCAGCTTGTTCCTTAAGGCCCAACAGTCATCAGTGGAATGCCCCGGGCTATCGGAGTGGTAAGCACAGCGGGCATTTGGATTGTACTTAGGAGATGTAGTATTTGCAAACTTCGGAGCCTCTCTGACGGTTACTAAGTTGGTTGAGAGCAGCTGTGGCAAGATCTGTGACAAGGTCATACTCAAACGGGTGAACTCCCTTCTGGGTCTCTCAGCCCTTGGTTGGTTAGCTTGCCGAGGAGCGGCGACGGGCTTTGCAATCACCAACGCGTTGACAGATTGGCGGCGCTCTGGTTTGTCTTGCCTTCTAGGCCCATACACCACACTGGCCTCTTTTTTGAAGGGTTTCTTCTCGGAACTTGTAGATGCACCTTTCGGAATCTTACCAGACTTCAACCCAGCCTCAATTCTCTCTCCAGTTAGAATCAGATCAGTGAACCCTGCAGACGAATTCCCGATAAGATGGTTGAAAAATGGCCCAGATAGGGTCCCTAGGAACATGTCTACCAACTCCCGATCAGTCAATGGAGGCTGCACCCTGCCAGCCAGATCCCTCCACTTCTGAGCGTACTCTTTAAAACCTTCACTTGAACCTAACGACATACCCTGGAGTTGGGTACGTGTAGGGGCAAGGTCGGCATTATACTGATACTGCTTATAGAAAGCAGTAGCCAACTCCTCCCAGTTACGAACCTTGGTCCCATCCAGCTGATAGAACCATTCGAGATGAGTACCTGAAAGACTCTCCTGGAAGAAGTGGATCCACAAATTCTTATCCACTGAGTACGGTTGAATCTTCCGAACATAGGACCTGAGATGTAGCTTGGGACAAGACGCCCCGTCGTACTTAGTGAAAGATGGTGCTTTGAACTTCCGAGGAATAATCACACCAGTAGACAAACCCAAGTCTCCGAAATCCAGCCCAGGTACCTGTTGGATCTCCATAGCATTCAGCCTGTCCTCCAACTGCTTGTAACGGTCTTCTGCCGGAGGATACTGCTCTTCATCAAAATCAGTCTCGTTGTCGGAGACTACCGGACTAGGAACTTTTTCCGCTTGAGGAGTACCCTTGCCAATAGAAGAACCAGCCTCTTCGTTCTGCAGAGTGTTGCCAAACCTTCGGCCCGAGCTGAACAGAACAGTTCTTCTCTTCTTCTTCTTTTCCTTCTTCAGGAGCAGAGCCTTCAGCTCCTCTTGGCCCTGAGCCAGACCCATGATTAGTTCCTGAAATTGCGCATTCTGCACCTGTAGAGCTTTGATGGACATCTCGGTTGATGACGAGTCAGGATTCATGATGTTGAAATAAACAGCGAAGAACTGTAAGCAACCTGAAAAGAGGAAAAACCTGCTATTCACATGATGAATGATATGTGTTTATGCAATGCATTCAAGGGTTCGAAAGTTCAAATTTGTTGTAGACAAAAAGGAACACACGTTATCATTAAGGAAATAATTGTTCAGTACATCAAAGCCTCATGGGCAAAATAATACAAAAGCAAATCAATCCCAAAATATACTACGCATCCTCTTTGGAGCTATGTAAGTGTTGAGATTCCTCTCCTCATGCAACAGGCGGGTGAGCTCCAAGACCTTCTTTTCACTAGCATGTAGACTGGTCTCAAGAGAATTCCGTTCTTCCTTAAGCTGGATCCAGCTCTTCTGCATCTCTTCCCAGGATGTGGGCATATCAGGGTGCTGAATAGTGTAGGACACTTCTCCTTCCAAGACTGGCTCTTTGATCACAGGGAGCATATGGGGATAAGGCATCACTAACTTCTGGGAGCGGGCTCGTACCCACTTGAGATAAGGTTCCAACGGGATGGAGTTCCGGTGCCCCAGTGTCTTACTATCTATCCTACTTGGCATCCTCCAGGCTCTGATAAATCTCTGGAGAAGTCCTTGAGTATCGTTGTCGAAGTCAAAAACTATGTCAGGAATTAACATGTCATGAGGACCATCCCTCCGAGCATAACCAAACTGTCTCCAAGCCAGGCATGGGTTGTAAGTAATACCTCCTCTGATTCCAAGTAAAGGAACATTAGGGTACTCTCCGCAACGATCAATGATAGTGACATCTTCTCTGGATCTAGGGCACCAATGTATATCTGCATGTGTAAGAGTCATCAACCGTTGTGACCATCTCAAACCCCGCTCGTTCTTCAAAACTGATTGTGGAAGGTGCGAAATAAACCACCTTCCCAGGAGAGGAGTGCAACACATAAGGACACCTCTTTTTCTCATGGTTCGAGTGTAACATGAGTGAAGGATGTCCCCCAGCAACGTAGGTATAGGATTCCTGGACATAAAGATCTGGACAACACTGATATCAATAAGCTGATCTAGGTTAGGGAACAACACCAAGCCATAGACAAGGAGGGTCACAACTTCTTCAAAATCTTGTAAGTCAAGGGAGTTCCAACATTCATGGGCCTTTTCAAACAGAAACCTGGCTAAGAACCCTTTGATACCACTTCTAACTTCCCAATGTCCCTTGAGGTCAGATGACTGTAGGTGCAAGGCTTTAGAAATCTCTTCAAGCTTAGGTTCCTTTTCTGTACCGTTGTAGGGTAGTTGATCAAGGATAGGGATCTTCAGGAGCCGGGAGAACTCCTCCAATGTAGGTACCAGCTGATAGTCCAAGAAGGTGAAACCGTGATGCAGAGGGTCAAAGAACTGGAACAGGACCTTTATCATATCTTCCTCAATGTTGGTGTTGACCAAGCTGATGAGTCTTCCATGTCTTTCACTGAATGAAGAGCTCTCGAGAATCCTGGATATAAGTTCCTTAAGCTGAGGAGGGATTCTTACAAGACTGACTTGAATTGTCTTTCTACGAACAGTTTCCATGTCCTACAAAACAAGAACAAAGATGAAGATTCGAACCCCTGAAATGGTTAGTCAATGCATATGATGCTGGATGATGTCATGATGCTATGATTAAACACACCACAGATATTTACAAAGACAAACATGTAAGGCACACAAGGCACACAAGACAAGCCCTTAGGGTTTAAGGCCAGCATGGGGTCTGGGTAGTACCCTTTTGAAGTTGGTGGGCTCAACCTGTCCTATCAGAAGTAACCGGGTTCTAAGGGTCCCAATATCACTGGATTGCTTTCATTGTTCATCGTTTCGATTTAGCCACTGAACTGGCGACCGAAATATTCCAGGAAAGCAACCCTCAATTGAGTGTAGTATCGAG
Organism: Vicia faba; assembly: GCA_948472305.1. Taxonomy (NCBI): domain Eukaryota; kingdom Viridiplantae; phylum Streptophyta; class Magnoliopsida; order Fabales; family Fabaceae; genus Vicia; species Vicia faba. Next base: position 239,834,763 of record OX451737.1, read on the forward strand.
TATCAACCAACCTCGGACTGCACCAAAGTCAGTTATCTCACTACCCTAAAGAGGCCAAGATAGTTCAATTAAGGTTCCTAAGGTCTGTTGATGCTTCACGACACCACGCAGATGCCCCGTACTCTCCTTGACTGAACTCAAGGGTTACCGTTACACACCAAAGTGCCACATCAACGTAGCAGACTGTTTCAACCATGTCGGTATACCCCGCACAGTTCCCTCACAGTCTTGTTGCTACTTTCTAAGAGGTATCCCCCAGATCCGGGTTAGGATCTATAGAACTCCCAAGCAACCCAACAATTTAAAGCAAACAAGGAAAGCAATTGAAAACACAGTTATGAACTAACCCTAAGGTACACCTCACTTTAAGTTATCTCCCCAGCAGAGTCGCCAGTTCTGTGATCGGTGGATCTGGAACTGACTGTTTAACGCTGGTTCGCGAAATGTCGCGGAAGCAAGAGTCGCCACCGTCTTTTATTTTCTCCAAATGGAAAGGACAAAAGCACAGAAAATTCCTTAAAGAGATTGCTCTCGGTTCGGGAGGTAGATTATAGAAAGGGAAGGTGTTAGCACCCTTTCTATCCATGGTTATCCATGGGCTCTTAGATACTTGCTCATTGTGTTTTCAAAATGGTTTGTTTGCTTTTCAATTGTGGGTTTTAAAAAGTTTCTTTGAAAATTTCAGTTCGACTCTTGTATCTGTCCTCAAGAGTGTTTGAAAAAATGCTTTCGAAAGCTTTTTGAAAATGTGTTGGTGTGAAAAGTATTTTTGATTTGTTTTGAAATTAGAGCAAGTATCTATGAGAACCTACCTACCCTAAGGAATTCGTCTGTGTAAATGTCCTTTAAAGTAGTGCCATCCCACCATTGAGAGGTAGGTAGCACCACCGTTGGAGGTGTTCGGGTCAATTCGAGGTTCGGGACATGGTGATCACCAGAGCAATAGGAAGACACCTTAGAAGCTACCCTCATGCCAGGTTCCCGGATCATGAGGACTTACTAAGACATCCTCTACTCGACGATCACCTTTCAAGGCAAGGCAACAGTGAGGCGTACCCTAGGGGTGGTGTGTGATTTGTGTGTCATGTTCATTTGCATTTATCTTGTCATGTTATGAGTGAGCTATGCATTTGTTTTTATTTTTGTCCATTCATTCTTGCATGCCATTATTTAACAGTTACAAAAGAATTGCGGGAAATAAAAGTTCTAAGCTATTACAAAAGGCGCGGGTCCACATCGCCAAAATTTCCAGAACCCGATTTGACAGAAAATAAAGGATTAAAGTAAAAGTGCGAAAATTAATATTTACATGGCTTTGGGAGAGGTACATAAATAATTAAAAGAAAAAGAAATAAGTACGCGAATTGAAATAAGATTGGAAACGAGGGCGTTGGACCCTTTTTTGATGGAATTAAATTAAATTGTTAAATTAATTAAAATTAAAATGAAAGCAAGTTTTTTTTGGTATTTTTGTATTTATGAGAATTTAATGAAATTAAAACCTAATTCTACAATTTTTTTAATTTATTAAGAAAATATGACAATTATCTAAAATTAAACCTAATTAATTAATTGCAACTTGATTTATAAAAATAACTAATTAAGAATTAATAATTAATATAGTAAAAATAAAAAGAGGATGAAAAATGCTTGAAACCCTAATTCTACCAATTTTAGATTTTTATTGAAAAATGTTAAGATTAAACCCTAAATTAAAAACTAAGTTAATTAATGAATTTTATTTGCAAAAAATATTAATTAAATAAAATATATTTTGGATTTTTTGCAATTTTCTGATTCTTATGTTATTTTATATTTTTTTTATGAAAAAACAAATTAAGTAAAAGAATTTAAAGGAAACTAATTAAAATATAAAAAAATAGGAAATATGAACATATCAAACCTTGGGGGGGTCTGTCCCCTAATTTGGAGGTTTTGATTAGCAATTTGGGCCCAACAAGCCTTTGGCCTCGTTGACTTTTATGCCAGCGTGTGGGATGGTTGACTGGGGTCTACCATGTTCTTCAGATCATGGCCTTCTGATCGTTTCCATTGGCCAAGTGGCAAGCTGATTTGAGAGGCGTATGGTGTTCCTTGGTCACGAAACTGCATGCAAGCACGTTAATAAAAATAACATGAAAGGGATGGGGGACCTGGGGTTCGAACCCAGGTCCCAGGGATTACCACTAAGACACTTTGCCAACTGCTCCACTCAACGCGTTTTGTATATTAAATAACAATCAATTATTATAAAATAAAACCAAGCGTTAATGATTTTTTAGCGCGAAATTTTGAACGACCCAATCATAGCTTGCCACTGCATCGTCTTCTCCATAGCTTTGTTTTTTCCTGAAACACAAAAAACATTGGCAACGGTTTTGAACCGTTCCAAAAGGCAACATTATCAAAAATAACGATTAGGCCGTCTGGCCATATAAATTAGGCGCGAGGGTCCTATTCTCTTCGTCCAAGCGCGCTGAGTTGAATGGCCTAGGTCCCATGTGCTAATTGTTCCTTAACTAAGAAACCCTAATTCAAGGTCCTGGAAACCCTAGCGCGTATTCATGGTGAATTCCTCAAGGGTGTACAAAAACACAATTAAACCATACAGTTAGCGTTAGAATCAAACAATGAATATGAATCAAATGTTAAAAATTGCCAAAAACGCATGATTCATGATGTACGAATGCAAGAAATTTCCTGTACAGGGCATCATCGTTCTCACGTTTCTTGGTGTTAGGATGGATGATTTTGATCTGTATATGTTCCTTGAAGCCCCAGGAACACAATGGAGTCAGTGTTGTGGCTTGAATCACCTTATATCCCTGTTTTCAGTTTTCAATTTTCAAGCAAAAAACTCAAGTGTTCTTTTTGGTCTATGGCGCAGCTTTCAGTCCTTTTGCACGAGGGTTAGCATGTGTATATGTATATGAGTGATTAGGTTAAGAATTTGATCAAAGGAAATCCATGAATTGATGAAACAAATATTTGATTTTTATGGCATTAGCTTTCAAATCTTTTTCATGCAAACTTCTACCAAATCATGACAAATCATATTGATTCTTTCCAAATCTAGCTATGCACGAAATATTGAGTATATATTATGCATAAAAAGATTTAAAAAACTAGGTTTAGTATTTTTCATGTATTTTAATTAATTAAATGAATTATTAATGATTAAAAATCCAAATAAATAAATAAAAATGATAAAAACTTCCCTTTGGGCCAAATGGTCGTGTACATGCCTTGGATGATGAATTGTGGAAGAAAAAGAGGCCCATTAGCAATTTTAGGTCATTTGAATCAATGTTGACTTTTCAAAATATCCAAAAATTTCCCAACTTCCACAAGGCACAACTTGCTCAATTTTTAAGCTTTGCTCATGTTCTTGGACATTTTGGAAAGATCTTTGAGTACTCTAACCAATGCCCTTGGTCCCATGTCATTTTGATTTACCAATCTCAAGTTATGGCCTTTGACTTAAAGTCCCTTTTTGTTGACTTTTGAAAATGACCTATAATGTTGAAATTGATAACTTTTTGTGAGAGCATTTATTGGACTTGAAGTATGAAGAGGAGTTGTGGGAAATGTCTTTATCTTAAAAATGAGCTTTGGATGGAATTTTTCTGATAATCCATGTGAAAGTTATGCCCTGGTCAAGTTACAGTTGACTTTTTCAACTGTCCAAATATGGAAACTTTTGCATCTTGATGATTTTTGAGCCAAGCTTTGAGAATCATGATCAAGCATTGATCAAATGATGTTTGTGGCTTCAAAATGAGAGGTTGACCAAAAATTTGGACTTTTGACTGTCAAATGACCATTTTGCCCCTACAGTTGACTGTAGTGCAATTAGGGTTTTTGACTGTGCAATTTTGTGCTGTAAGTCTTGAAACTTTGTATGAGGATGCTTGACCATGTTTGTAGGCATGTGGGACTTGATTGGACCCTTGGAAACTTCATTTTCTTTGTCAGAACCAAAACCCTAATTTTGACTGTTTAGGAGGCCCTTACACTGTGCAACCCTTGGGGAATTTTGAAGCATGCTTTTGACCAATCTTGAAGAATATGGGAGGGCAAATTTTGGGGTACAACACCTTTCGTAACAGTATGCTTTCGAACTAACCCATGCTTCAGCTAGGACTTTTAAAGGTTGTAGCGTGGCCTGGTTCACGGTTTAAGAAACAAAGGATAAAGGCTCAAATTTTATTTGTACCCACCCGCTCTTCGTGATGTTCTTCAAACCTAAACTCAGCTGATCATGCGTTAGACCTTGTTTGAGTCTTTGCCCTGATGTTCCAATGATGGTTCGGATATTGACAGTTTATTTTGGATAGGCAGTCATTTTTTTTTGTTGAGGGTTTGTAGGACCTCTTTCTTTTTTGATTTCATTATCCCTGTATTTTGCCTGAGCTGTTTCCTTTTGTGATTACAGTCAGCGGGATGCCCCAGTTTTGTAAGTCTCCTTCATAGATTTTGACTTATTGGGCTTTTTTTTTTAAAGATAACGACTGCCTGTCTTGACGATTATAGGGAACTATCACTTTTTTTTTTGCTTTGGAAGGACTCATTTGATGCTATTTGTTGTGCAATTGGATCAACTGAGAGAACTACCCTGCCCCAGGTTATGATTAAGGGTTTTAATTTTCGAAAAGAAAAACTCCTACTTCTTTGGCTCGAAGGGGTTAACGAGGGATTATCTTCCTTATAACTCCAGTGTTTAGGAATTGAAACAATGCATGTACCTCATCAGCGGGGTCTGTTCAAAAGCATACTGTAGATTATGGTATAGTTTTCGTCATCCTCCCTCAAGAGGCTTAGAATTATTAACCGAGCATTGAACATCAAGGAAAAATAAAAGCAATTTTGAATATAGTGAAAATAATTGGATTAATTCAAAAACAGACATACGCAGTGCATTAATGAAATAAAAGAGTTTGCTATGACATTAATTGTTTGTATAAGCAAAAGAATACAACTCGGACATTCGAATGAACAAAAGTTTTTTCATAGTTTGAAATAGTCATCTTAGATGGAAGATTCTCAGCAGAAGATTTTCATTTTGCCACCCGGCATGAACTCTAACACCCTTCCGTCGATCAAGTCCTGAATCTTGTTCTTCAAGCTCCAACAACCGTCGGTGTCATGTCCAGGACTGTCAGAATGGTAGGCACACCTCTCATCAGGATTGTACTTCAGGGAGGTTATGTTGAGCTTCTTAGGAGGATCCTTTAAAGCAATCAGCTTGACCTCCAACAAGCGTTTCAGTATTAGTGATGATGGTATACCAGTCTCCGAGAAATGTCTCCCAGACGTATTTCGCTTACGCCGATTACCCTGTTGATGCTGGTGAGGTTAATGCTGGGCTTGTGACCCTGAAGCAAACTGAGGAGCTTTTCCCCGGTCTTCTTGCCCCACAGGTGGTTGAATGATGGCTTTCTCTTCAACCTTAGATGTTTGCCCCAGTTGGTTATCCCGAAGCAGTTGGTTGACGAGAACCCTGAGCTCTCCTTGTTTTTGAGATAAGTCTTGGACAAGAGCCATTTGCCCCAGCATCTGGGTTCTCATTGTATCCACCTCAGCTTGTAGACGTTTCAGCCGTTCGTCCCTATCGTCTTCAGGACTGTTCCTGACCAAAGTCCCCATGAGGAATGTTCTCAGCTCTTCCTGCCCCTTGGATAGGTTTAGGAGGATTGCCTTGAACCGAGTCTCTTGAGCATAAAGATCCTGATTGTCTTGTTGGGAAGCCATTGCTGAAATAAACAACGAAGAAGGTAAGTGACCTGTCAAAAGGGTACCTGCAATGCAATGATATGTATGTATGTATGCATGCAATGCTTTCAAGGATCTCGCGGGGTAAACAAGAAAATTGTTTAGAATTTGAATCCGGTATCTTGATGGAAGGAAATTCATATTGTTGCGAGTCCTTCTTCAAGAGTCAAGGCTCACCATATCCAGTGGGTCATAGCCCCTGACCCAAGTCATTAACCTTGGCTAGAGGAAAATAAATCCCCTTTGCCCCTTGCTAGACAGTTTGATTCATCATGACCTGCATCACAGACCCTTGAGATCCTTGAAATGGATTAGTCTTTATGCAAGATGTATACAATGGTATGATGTTATGCTATGCATGGAGTGATGTAAGTAGGCCCTGTAATGAGTCCCAATTAAGGACTGTAAACAAGACCTGCAAGAAACTCAAGTGTCAGATAACAAGCATGCAAGTAGTCAAGTTTGAAGGCACACAAGTCACACAAGACAACCCTTAGAGTTCAGGCCAGCATGAAGTTTGGGGTACTACCCTCTTGAAGTTGGTGGTTAAGACCTGTCCTATCAAAAGTAACCAGGTTCTAGAGGATCCCAATATCACTGACTACCCTCAATCGGTCATAACTCCAGCGTCGCAATCTTTTCTTGCGGCCAGAACCATCGCGAGAGTTTAGCCTCAATGGGTGTAGCATACTGCTACTGTTCTATGGCCAAGTTGGGTCTATTTAGGGTTCTAAGGTCGGTTGGTGCTTAATGACTCCTCAGAAGACCCATATTCTCCTCGTTGCAACACAAGGGATATCGGTACAGACCAAGGTGCCACACCAACGTAGCCACTGCTTCACCCGTGTCGGTCTACGTCGGACAGGTCCCTCACAGCTTATGCTACCTAAAAAGGGTATCCCCAGATCCGGGTTAGGATCTATGAAACTCCGATGCAAAGCCCAAAAGTATAAAGCAATCAATGCAAAGCAATTGAAAACATAAGTATGATCTAATCCTAAGGTACACCTCACTTTAAAATTGTCCCCAGCAGAGTCGCCAGTTCTGTGATCGGTGGAAATAGAACTGACTGTTTTTTAAGCTGGTTTTGCAAAATGTCGCGGTAAGCAAGAGTCGCCACCGTCTTTTACGTTCTCCAATATGGAAAGGACAAAAGCACAACAAAATTTCTTATTCGAGATGTTTCTCGGTTCGGGAGGTAGATTTATAGAAAGGGAAGGTGTTAGCACCCTTTCTATCCATGGTTATCCATGGGCTCTTAGGTACTTGCTCTTATGTTTTCAAAAGATTGTTTTCTTTTCAAGTGTGTGTGGGTTTTGAAAAAGTTTTGTTTGAAAGATTTCTAAGTAACTCTTGTATCTGTCCTCAAGAGTGTGTGAAAAATTTGTTTGAAAACTCTTTGAAAATGTGAGTGTGAAAAGTTGTTTTTGTTTGTTTTGAAAAGAGCAAGTACTTAAGAGAAATTTACCTACTCTAAGGAATTAGGCTGTGTAAGAGTCCTTTAGATAGTGCTATCCCACCATTGAGAGGTAGGTAGCACCATTGTTTGGAGGTATTCGGGTCAATTCGATTATCTGGACAGTGTGGTCACCGAAGCAACAATTAGGACACCTTAGAAGTAACCCTAATGTCCTAGATCCTTTTTAATCTGAGGCAACCGTTTCGAGGCAACTATTTCGAGGCAACTGAATCTTTAGACAAAGGGTGACCCCTAAGACGTCCTATGCTTGATGACCACGTTTCGAAGGCAACGAGTGAGGCGTACCCTAGAAGTGGTGTGTGCATTGTGCGTTGTTTTCAGTTAATGTTTGTCTTTGTAATTAGTGAGCTACGAGTTGTTTTTATTTACCATACATTCTTTCATGCATTTAACAGTTAGGGGGTGCGGAAAGTAAATTGGAGAAACGTAAATCCTATGCTATTACAAGGCGCGGGTCTATACATCGCCAAAAATACAAAGACCCGTTTTTGGTAAATAAGTACGGAAAGTAAAAAACGGTAAAAATCCTAATTACTATTACATCCGGAGGCAGTTACATAATAATCAAAAATAAGGAATTAAAACTAAAATGCGCGCGAAAGAAAGAATCGGGAATGTCTTAAGGGTGTTGACCCTTTTTTTAGAAAAGAGATTGATTTTTTTGTCTTTTTGTAATTAAAATGAAATTAAAACTAACTAATGACTAATTAATTAATTTAATTAAAAGAAAATATATTTTTTGTGTTTTTTATGTTTTTTATGAAATAAAAGAAAATAATTAAAATTCTAAGTTAACCTAATTCTAAATTATTTTATTTGTTAAAAGAAAAGTCAAAATTGCCTAATTAAACTATTTCAATTAATGTTTATTTACAAAATCAAATAATAATAATAATAATGATGTTAATTCTTTTTGGATTTTTTATGAAAAAAGTTAGTTATGTTAATTTAATGATAGAATAATTTTTTTGGTATTTTTTGGATCAATTTTGATAATTAAAAGCAATTAAAAGTTAATTTAATGATTATTTAACAATTAATTAAAATATGCATGCAAAAATATTAATTTTAATATCAAAAATTAAATAAACATTTTTCTGATTAAAATGCAAAAGGAAAATATTTTTTGTGATTTTTTAAATGCATGAGAAAATTATTTAAAGATAAACTAAATTAGGATAAAAATATTAAAAAAAGGGAAAAAAACATAGAAAGCATGTTAATTATGGAAAAGGGAAAGAAAAATGCCAGGACCAGGATTCGAACTCGTGCCCTCTGGAGAAATCCACTAACGCGTTGCCATCTGAGCCAGCTGTCTTTGGTGTCACTATTCTGCAATCAAATGGTTAAAAACGAAAACGTGCCATGTTTGAATTTTAAACATAGTCAGCACGCGTGGGACCCAAGTATAACACGGAAGCGAATCAGATTAAGCCATCATGCCACGCCAGCAACGCCTGAGTCTTTAACAGTCAACGACGCTGGAGCCCTAGCTCCGGTCGTCTTCTCCGGCGAGTGCTATGGCCGATCCTGCAAAATAGGGGAAATCAAAGAAAAAGAAGGACCTAGTCACCCTAATTCGACCCCTGCAGATTCAATGGTGCCATTATTTTGGCCTGAAAACGACTGTACAGGGAGTTTCGAAGAAGATAACCAAAACGGCCCTAGCAATGGCAGGTCCTTACTCCTGCGTTAAAACTTGCATGTTATGCGTCAAATGCATTCTAATGAGTGTCCTGAGTTCACACAAGCCATCAAAAACAGTTAATGATGCATGAAATATAAAGAAAGAATTCAAGAAATTTGACAAACCAATGAGAGCTAGAGGGCACGATCTGGGATGCTTTGGCTTCGTGTAAGGGTTGAAGATGGTTGCTGCTATGCCCAGGAACACGATTGGATGCCTAACACTCTTTGAAATTTGCTAGAAGAACAGATTCAAATTTGTCAACTTTGGAAATTTTTTGAGAGAACTAGGGTTGCCGCCTCAGAGGTTTCTAGGTTGTGTTTTGGCTATAGAAGGCTTGCATATCTGTTTTGTAATGTGTATTAATCCAAATAATGGACATTAAGCCTTTGCACTTATGTTTGAGATTTTGCCATAACCTCCATTTAAACAACTTGCCATTTTTGTGAAAATTTGAATTTCTTGCTTAGAATAGGCCTTGCACGAATTTGGAAGGTGAATGATGGTGTATCAAAGCAATTCAACACAAAATATATCCCTTAATTAATTTTCTTGATTTTCATTTGAATTTTAAAGATTTAAAATGAATTAAATCAAATAAAATTAAATAAAAATGGGAAAATTAATTTTTAATCTTGAAATAAATTGTGGGACACGTGGGAGGCATGGCCAAGCTGAAACAAGTGGAAAAAGTGGGCCCCTTTTGTCAAAAATGAAATTTCAAGGATAGTTTACTTTGGCCATCTCACAAAAATTTCCCAACTTCTCCAATGCATATCTTGCTCAATTTTGAAGCTATGAACATGTTCTTGGACATTTTGGAAAGGTCTTGAAGTCCTAGAACCAATGCCTTTGGTCCCATGTCATTTTGATTTACCAATCTCAAGTTATGGTCTTTGACTTAAAGTGCCTTTTTGTTGACTTTTGAAAATGACCTATAATGTTGAAATTGATAACTTTTTGTGAGAGCATTTCTTGTACTTGGAATGTGAAGATGAGTTATAGGAAATGTCCTCCCCTTCAATATGAGCATTAGATGGGATTTTTCTGATGAACCATGAAAAAGTTATGCCTTGGTCAAGTTACAGTTGACTTTTCAAGTGTCCAAAAATAGAAACTTTTGACACCTTGATGATTTTTGAGCCATTCTTGTGAAATCATGGTCAAGATTTGACCAAATGATGATTGTGGCTTCAAAATAAGATGTTGACCAAAATTTTTGACATTTGACTGCCAAATGACCATTTTGCCCCTGTAGTTGATTGTGAAGCAATTAGGGTTTTTGACTGTGCAACTTGACCTTGTGAGCCTTGAAACTTGACATGTAGGTGCTTGACAATGTATATGAGCATATGGGACTTGATTGAGCCCTTGAAAACCTCAACTTCCTTGCAAGAACCAAAACCCTAATTTTGCCCTGCCTTAGGAGGATGGTTGACTGTGTAGCCCTTGAGTAGACTTGGGCAATTTGAGGTGATGCTTGTCAAAACTTTGAAGAATATGGGAGGGCAAATTTTGGGGTACAACAACATAAAATGTGAGTTTCAATTCTGAAAAAGATTGACAAACCGTGGGACTGTTCTTGCGCGTTTCTTGAGCTTTGGCGTATGATTTTGATTGCAAAATGTTACTGAGAGTTCCTGCAATGTGTTAGAAGCAATTAAAAGTATTGAATTGGCCTTGAAGTGAGAAAACAGTTTTCAAGTTTCTTCCAAAAAATTCAATATGTCTATGGCTTTTTGCAGCAGCTTTTTCACGTGAATGGCATTAGGGTTAGGTTATGCATATATAATAGAACTGATTTAGGTTAAAATCTTGGTCAAAGATCCATGGAATTATGATTTGTATATTTGATTTTCAATCAAATATTTTTCAATCTTTTTGATTGAAAAACCTTGCCAAATTGGGAGATTTTGGTCCCCCTAATGTGCACACGAAATCTCCAGCTTGTCTTGAGCTTATTTGCTTCACAAATGATTGAGAAAAACATATCTTGATATTTTCCTACATTTTAAATCAATTAAATGAATTAATATTAATAAAAATCCAATTAATTAATAGAAAATGAGAAAATAAATTCAAATAATCTCAATGGGTCGTGCATAGGCCTTGGACAATGTTTCAAGAAGAAATTTGAGGCCCATTAGCAAAAATGATGTGTTTTGAGCAAAGTTGACTTTCGCAAATTCACAAAAATTTCCCAACTTCTCCAATGCATATCTTGCTCAATTTTGATCATATGAACATGTTATTGGACATTTTGGAAAGGTCTTGAAGTCCTCTAACCAATGCCTTTGGTCCCATGTCATTTAGATTTACCAATATCAAGTTATGGTCTTTGACTTAAAGTGCATTTTTGTTGACTTTTGAAATTGACCTATAATGTAGAAATTGATAACTTTTTGTGAGAGCTTTTCTTGGACTTGGAATGTGAAGATGAGTTGTAGGAAATGTCATCCCCTTCAAAATGAGAATTGGATGGGATTTTTCTGATGAACCATCAAAAAGTTATGCCTTGGTCAAGATACAGTTGACTTTTCAGCTGTCCAAAAATAGTAACTTTTGCATCTTTGATGATTTTTGAGCCATGCTTGTGGAATCATGATCAAGACTTGATCAAATGATGATTGTGAGCTCAGAATAAGATGTTGACCAAAAATTCTGACTTTTGACTGCAAAATAACCATTTTACCCCTACAGTTGATTGTGAACCAAATAGGGCTTTTGACTGTGCAATTTGCCTCTGTGAGTCTTGAAACTTGGCATGTAGATGCTTGGGAATATATGTAGGCCTATGAGACTTGATTGAGCCATTGAAAACCTCAAATTCCTTGAAGGAACCAAAACCCTAATTTTGACTGGCTTAGGAGGCATTTGGACTGTGCAACCCTTGAGTAGTCTTGAACCATTTGAAGATGATTCTTGATAAACTTTGAAGAATATGGGAGGGCAAATTTTGGGGTACAACACATGGTAGCCACACCAACCCTCTTCTTTTTCTTTTTCTCTTTTCCCTTTTCCAGTAGAGTTTTGAGCTCCTCCTGACCCTTGGCCAAGGTCATGAGTAGCTATTGGAATTGTGAATTCTGCGCTTGTAAGTATTTGACCGTCTGCTCTATATCTATCTTGCTGAAATAAACAGCAGAGAGATAAGGAAACCTGGTGTGAAGACCTGCTTATGCATATGATGAATGATATGTATTCATGCAATGCATTCAAGGATTTAGAAATTCAAAGTTGTTGCAAACAAAAAAGAACAAACGTCATATTAATAAGAAGAATTTATTAGTACATCAATGCCCCATGGGAAAAATAATACAAAATTCTAATGTAAAAAGACGTTGCGCATCCTCTTTGGTGCAATGTAGGTGTTGAGAGTCTGATCTTCCTGAAGTTGGCGAGTAAGTTCCAAAACCTTCTTCTCACTGGCGTAAAATTGGGTTTCAAAAGTATCGCATTCTCCCTTGAGTTGTATCCAACTCCTTTGTAAATCTTCAAGTGATGTTGGCATGTCAGGATGTAGGAGGGTGTATGGAACCTCTCATTCCATAACGGGCTCTTTGATCATAGGAAGCATGTAGGGGTAAGGCATCATAAGACTTTGGGCGCGGGTTCGTACCCACTTGAGGTAAGGCTCAAGGGGGATGGAATTCTTGTGTCCCAAGGTCTTACTGTCCACCTTGTTGGGCATCCTTCAAGCTCGGATAAACCTTTGTCTAAGTCCTTGATCGTTGTTGTCGAAGTCAAAAACTAAGTCTGGAATCAGCATGTCATGTGGGCCATCCCTTCGGGCATACCCAAACTGTCTCTGAGCCAAGCAAGGGTTGTAGGTAATGCCTCCCCTAATGCCAAGTAGAAGGACATTAGGGCATTCCCCACAATGATCAATGATGATAACATTTTCTATGGATCGAGAACACCAATGAACATCTGAATGTGTAAGAGTCATCAATCGTTGTGACCACCTCAAGCCTTGCTCATTCTTCAAGACTGATTGGGGAAGATGAGAAATAAACCATCTTTCCAGTAGATGAGTACAGCATATGAGAACACCCTTTTCCTCATTGTTCGAGTGTGAAATGAGTGAAGGATATCCCCAAGCAATGTAGGCACCGGGTTGCGAGCCAGGAAGATTTTGACAACACTGACATCTATAAGCTGGTCAGGGTTAGGGAACAAGACCAATCCATAGATGAGAAGAGCTACAATCTCCTCAAAAGATTGTAAGTCCAATGAATTCCAGCAGCTTTGGGCCTTTTCAAACAGAAACTTTGACAAGAAACCTTTGACACCACTTCTAGTTTCCCAATGGCCTATGATATCAGATGGTTGCAAGTGTAGGGCTTGAGCAACATCTTCAGGCTTTGGATCTCTTTCCGTACCATTGTAGGGTAGTTGATGGAGAATAGGAATCCTCAGAAGTTGAGAAAATTCCTTCAAAGTAGGCACAAGCTGGTAATCAGGAAATGTGAAGCAATGGTGTAGGGGGTCAAAAAACTAGAAGAGAACTTTCACCATGTCTTCCTCAGTGTTGGTGTTGACTAAGTTGAGAAGACGACCATGCCTCTTGGTGAACGGAGAATTCCCAGGAATCCTTGAAGCTAGCTCCTTGAGTTGAGGAGGAATTTTTACAAGGTTGACTTGAATGGTTTTCCTGCGAAGTGAATCCATTACCTACAAAACAGGAACAAAGATGAAGATCCAATTCCTTGAAATGGTTAGTGGATGCATATGATGCTTCATGATGCTCATGATGTTATGCACAAGTATATATGTACAAACAAATCACACAAGTTCCTAGTTTCAGGCTTGCATGGGGTTTCATAGGTAAGTACCCTTTTGAAGTTTAGTTGGCTCAACCTGTCGTATAAATAGTAACCAGGTTCTAAGGAGCTCAATATCACTGTATTATTTTCTGTGTTCATTGTTTCAGGTTAGCCACTTTACTGGCGACTGAAATATTCCAAGAAAATAACCCTCAATGAGTGTAGTATCGACTATTTACCAACTTCGGACTGCACCAAAGCCGGTCATCTCACTACCCCTAAAAAGGGCCAAGTTGGTCAAGTAAAGGTTCTAAAAGTCCATTAGTGCTTCATGATGTCACTCAGCGGCCCCGTATTCTCTTTGATTAACTTAAAGGCTACCGGTACCCACAAATATGTCGCACTAATATAGCTATTGCTTCAACCATGTCGGTATACCCCGCACAGTTTCCACAATGTATTGCTATTTACCTATGAATGTTTCCCAAATCCGGGTAGAGGATTCAAACCCAAACAATAGAACCAAATGTAAAGCAATCAAGTCAAACAAGATAAGCATGTAAAGGTGATCTAAAAACCCTAAGGTAACCCCACTTTTAGATTTATCCCCAGCAGAGTCGCCAGTTCTGTGATGCGGTGGGAGAACTGACTTTAGGTTTTGCGTTTGTGTTCGCAAATGTTTCAGTTTAGAAAGAGTCGCCACCGACTTTTTATTTTATCCAAAGGAAAGGTCAAAAAGCACAGGAAAGACCTTTAAGATTGTTTTTGGATTCGGGGGGTAGATTATGAAAAGGGAAGGTGCAAGCACCCTTTTCATCCATGGTTTTCCATGGGCTCTTAGTTACTTGTCTTATATCACTTGCTTTTGCTTTTCAATTGTTTGAAATGGTGCTTTTGTGTGTGGTTTTGAAAGTATTTTGAAAAGAGGCCTTTGTCTAGGCAACCTTTGTAATGATTCTTGTTTGAATGTATACCAAGGTGTTTGTCTTTTGAAAAATGTTTGAATATTTGAAAGTTTATTGGGAAATTGTTTTGAAATTGTGTTGTGTGTTTTTGAAATTAGCAAGGATGGTTTGCAAGTTTGATCAAGTAACTAGGAGTTGTCTACCCTACTCAAAGATCTTTCCTACACATTTTTAACCCTTTTGACATTGTTGTTTTACCATTGCATTTGGTAAACAACCTTGTCTTTGGATGTTAAACGAGACAGGCGTGGGTCATCGTATGACTATGATAGCAATGGTGCTAAGTATCTTAGCAAGTTTTTTGAGGGACTAGATCATTTTTGTGTAGGCAACCAAGATAGTGTCATCGAGGGACTATGATCTTTTTGTTTTATTTTTGTTTAGCCAAGATACCTAGCATGCATACCATGGCCATTTTTAAGGCAACAAGTGGATGAAACCCTAAGGGTGCTTGTGTGCATTGTGTTGTCATTTTCATGCATTTTTGTCTGGTATTAGTCATGCTATTTGTTTGATTTTGGTCTTTTGCATACAAACCCTAGTTTTACTATCATGTATATCAAAGCGATAAAATACGTAAAAGTAAATCTAAGACTATTACAACATGATTATGGGGAGGGGGATACAAGTTTGAATAGGGGATATTGCTCAAAAATAAAGCCCTAAAATTATTACAACCATATTGAATTTATTTGCATAAATAAATAAATGGACAAATATTTAAATGTGCAATTAAACATAAATATGCAAAAATGTTTTTGTACTATTTTTATGTATGTAAAAATAAGTTTATTTATGTCCTAAAAATATTAAAAATATTAATGATTATCTTTTGGAAAGGGTGAAGAAACCCTAATTTTTTTTTAAGAAAAAATATATATTATATTATTTATTTATGTACAAGAAAATAAATAAAAATATATACAAAAATGTTAGAAAATAAAAATGTGTGAGAAAATATTATTTAAGTGTATAAGTAATAAACATAAAAATATATAATATTTTTGCATTAATTATAAGTTTTTATTTAAGAAAATAAGTTATATTATTTTTAATAAACTATTTCTATGTCCAAAAAATAATAAAAATAATAAAATAAAATATGAAAAATTAAGAGAATATTTTTTGTGATTTTAAATATTTAGAAAAATAAATAAAAAGTCAGAAATGTAAATGAAATAAAAAAAATATACAAAAATAATCAAATGGGCCAAGGGGGTGCAGAAAGCAAGCTAGGGGGTGTCAATAGTGAGAACAACCAAGCCCAACCCAAGGTTCCTTCATCCCTGTCCTTGAGACAAGCAAAACACGCGCCATGTTCAAATCTGGAACTCCTGCATACGTGCTCAAAAACAAAAACTTGCAACATGAAAGTTATAACTCTTGATCACACGATTCTAACCATGTAAAAAACTTAATCTAACTCTCAAAGACCAGAGAGAATTTCATTGGCCCTAAATCTTGACCTAGTTTTTTCAGAAAGTTCAACTATCAAATACTCCTAGCTCAGTTAACATAAATGAATTCTATGCATATGTACAGCTCAAGGACAATGAGGACTACATTTTTGCTTCACAAACCTAAGACTAATGATTCCTAAATAGAGAGATAGAAGTTTGAAATTTACCTTTTTCAGTCAAGCTCGAGTATGGCAATGCAACAACTTTCAGCGAGGCCTGAGGTTCTTTTGAGCTTGCTTGATGTTCCCTTGATCTTTCCCAATGCTCAACTTGCTTTGAAATGGCCTGAATATGCTTGTAGAACTCAACCTGTAAAGCTTCAAAGAAAAAATGATGAAGTGTGAAAATGAAGTTACAGTGGCTTGAGAATGGTTGGGATAGTTTAGGTATGTTGTATGGAGTGTGTTGGAACTGGTTTCAAGCAAAACGCACGAGTGGATTTTGTTTTGGAAGTGAATCTGCAGAACCTGCCCTATTTTTGCAAGAACTTATGATTTTGTGCTTAAGGGTGTTTAAGAGGCTTAGAGTTCGTGTTTTGGACTTGGTATATTGTGTTGAACTTGTTTGAAATATGCACAAGACTTGGTTATATCAGATTACAAAGTTCTCTCACTTTTGCAAGCTTTCTTGTTTTTGAAGCAAAAGGTGGAGTTGACAATGCTAAGGCCTGTACAGGCTTGTACTCTAGCTGCACATAGTTGGTATACCTTTCCTGATATTAGTGAACTTTGTTTGCATAAAGAAATCAGGTCCATGGCTCAAGACAAACAAAATTGCCAAAAGCATGCTTTATGTAAATGGTATTGCCACCTTTTTGCCAAAAATGGATTAAACCTTTGTATAATGCTTCATAGATCAGAACAAAGACTTAATCCAATGTGTTTACATTTAATTTATGAGTGTAGAAAGGATTAGAACCTGTAAACCAAGTACAAGTAAGGTTTGGACAGAATTGCAAGTTGTATCAATGTGCAAAATGCCTTGGCCAAAAGTGATAATTTGCCATTTTCAATCCTTCGATTCTCCCTAACCATAAATGATCTTGAAGAGTTCTTGGACATTTGGGAAAGCTTGTAACATGCTCTACAATACATATTTGAAATGAATTTTGAGATTCCACTTGGAACTATGTGAAAATTTCCATGAAGATAGGTCAAAATCCTGCCTAAACTAGGGCAAAATTTCACTAAGTTAAAAGTTTCATGGACCCTTGTTCACAAAATCATAACTTGAGATCCAAGGATCTTTTGGGAAAACTTTGTGAATAAAAGTTGTATATTTTGTGGAGGACTACAACTTTCATGTTGGAAGTTTTCTTTTAATTCAATTGCATCATGGTGAAAAAGTTGGGCAAATTTGGGAAAAAATAAGAAATTTCATAACTTAGAAAATTTCTAAGTTATGAAAATTTTCCATTTTAAACCCTAATTTGCAAAATTAGGTTTCTTGGGGAACAAATTACATGTTTTGACACATATTGATGAAAAATGACCCTTGGCACTTGATTTTGACCAAAAAGTCAAAGTTTGACTTTTCAGTGTATAGTTAATTTTTGATCAGTTGACTGGAAAATTCATCTGTCAATCCAATGCATTTGAGATCTTTTGAATCTTGTGATTAGGTCAAGATGATGCCATTGAGTCCTTGAATCCATGCTTGAACCCAATTTTCCATTGGCTAGGTGAAAAATCAGAAATTGCCCTTCTGCAGTCAAAACCCTAAAAATGACCATTTTGCCCTTTTGATGACCTGATCAAATTTCTTGAGGAGTTGTGGTCCAAACTTGATCAAATGGTTTATATGAGTCTATAATATTGTTGTGGATAAAAAATTATGAGGTTTGACTGTAAATTGGCCACAATTGACTTTTTCCCCAATACAGTTGATTTTTAGGTCAACTGTCCAATTGACTGGGCAAAATTGTGATTCAAAGCTTGAAACTTGGTATGGGTAATATTAGGAGTCCAACATGAAGTATGAAAGTCACATTGAGAATTAGAAGTCCAAAGATCCTTGTGCAAACTCAAACCCTAATTTCAGGTCAACAGTGCAAGGAGATGTCTTGAGCTGAGCAAACCCTAATCCTGTATGGAGTCCAAAGAGTCTTGTGAGGGGAAATCTTGATAAAATGAGAGGGCAAATTTTTGGGTACAATAGGGAGGCATCACCTACAACCCATGTTTAGCATTAATACAATTTGGTTATGCCCGAAGGGATGACCCGCAGGAGATGCTGATTCAAGGTTTGGTATACGACTACGACAACGACGATCAAGGTCTTCGCCAGAGATTTATCCGAGCTTGGAGAATGTTAAACAAGGTGTATAGAAATACTTTGGGACACAAGAATTCCATCCCTCTTGAGCCTTACCTCAAATGGGTATGAACTCGCGCTCAGAGTCTTATGATGCCTTAGCCTTCCATTCTCCCTCTAATCATTGAGCCTGTCATGGAGGGAGACGTTCCATACACTATCCTACATCCTGACATGCACACATATCTTGAAGACCTACAAAGGGATTGGATACAACTCAAAGGAGAGCGAAATACTTTTGAAGCTAAATTCTACGCAAGCGAGAAGAAGGTTTTGGAACTCACTAGGCTACTTCATGAGGAGCAGACTCTAAATTCCTACATTGCACCAAAGAGGATGCACACTACTTTTCTATCTTAGAGTTTTGTATTATTTTTCCCTAGGGGCATTGATGTACTCAAACTTTATCTTATTAATATAACGTGTGTTTCCTTTTTATCTAAAGCAAATTTGAATCTTTGAAATCCTTGAAAACATTGCATACGCATACACCATTCATCATAACATAAGCAGGTTTTTGCAGCAAGTCTCCTCATCTCTACTGTTTATTTCAGTGTGATGGATCTCGAGCAAACAGTGAAAGATCTCCAAACCCAGAATACGCAGTTTCAACAGTTGCTCATGACCCTAGCCAAGGGGCAAGAAGAATTGAAGACTCTGCTGGCTGAAGAGAGGAAGAAGAAAACAAAGAAGGTAACCAGTGTCTTAAACATGGGGAGAAGATTTCAGGGGCAGACAAGAAGGACTTTGAATTTTGCAACAACATCCGGTGAAGGAGAAGGGAAAGGCAAGGAAACAGCTGTCTCGTCAAAATTGGAAGAAGAGGAGGAAGAAGAGGAAGACTACTATGAGGAACAGTACCGTCCAGCTGATGACAAGTACATACATATCGAAGAATGTTTAAGCACGATGGAAATATAAAAGGTGTCGGGCTTAGACTTTGAGGAATTTGGGCTAGTGTCGGAGATTTTGATTCCTCCGAAATTCAAAGTGCCTATATTTGCAAAATATGATGGAGTGTCATGCCCTAAAATGCATCTCCGATCATATGTGAGGAAAATTCAACCCCATACCGCTGATAAAGACTTATGGGTGCACTTTTTCCAAGACAGTCTGTCTGGGACTCAACTTGACTGGTTCTACCAACTAGAAAGAGAAAATGTTCACAATTGGTAAGATCTTGCTGCAGCTTTCTACAAGCAATACCAATACAATGCTGATTTGGCGCCTACCCGTACTCCACTCCAGAGTATGGCCATGGCTTCCAATGAAGGTTTCAAGGATTACGCACAAAAATGGAGAGATTTAGCTGGAAGAGTTCAACCCCCTCTGTCTGAGAGAGAATTGGTAGACATGTTCTTAGGAACTTTATCTGGTCCTTTCTTCAATCATTTAATCAGAAGTTCATCTGTTGGCTTCACTGAACTAATAACCGGAGAGAGGGTGGAAGCTTGCATAAAAAGTGGAAAGATTCAGAAGGATTAATCTTCTTCTACAGCTGTAAGGAAGCCTTTCATCGGGAAGAAAGAGGTAGCTGCTGTATATCCGCAAAGAAACCAAGAGAGGACCGAACGCCGACCAATGGTGGGGGCTGTTATGATTCCCAAGCCTACATCTGATCAACAAAGAAGTAATCAACCAAGGGTGGAAAGGCCGGTCAGGAAATTCACCAAAATCAATATGACTCTGTCTCAAGTATTATCGCATCTTCTGAGATCCAACTTGGCAACCTTGAAAGAAGCTCAGAAAAACCCTAATACAACATCCCCTCATTATCATCCCAATTCCCGTTGCGCATATCACTCTGAAAGTCCTGGTCACGATACTAATAACTGTTGGGCCTCAAAGAACAAAATACAAGACCTCATTGAAGTAAAAGAAATTGAGTTTGATGCGCCCGAGAAGCCAAATGTCATTTCTGCTCCTATGCCCAGACATGGTCACAATACCAATGCTATTGAAGAAGATTTGTTTGTTACCACAGTTGATGAACTCATGACTCCACTTCCAACCATTAAGATAAACTTGTTGAAAGTCGGTGTGTTCCCAGGCTGTAATGAAGTTTGCGATCTCTGCTTGTCCTCACCAACTGATTGCCCTTTGTTGAAAGCAGGCATTCAGCGCCTGATAGATAACAAAGAGATTTTGTTTGAAAGTACTCCAGTTTGACCCATTCTCGTCGAAGATGTTTCAATCATTACCATTTCCGCCAATTCTTCCAGGGTCTCCACCAAAAGACCTGTTAGAATTTCATCAGTTCCGAAAGCGACTCCTCTAATAATCATAATGCCTGGGCCAGTCCCATATAAATCAGACAAAATCGTGTCGTGGAATTACAGAGGGGACATTTACTACCATGCCATCAAACAAGACTGGCCTGCCGCCAAAGAGATAAACTACGAAGAAGAAGATTCTGACATCAACAATATTGCCGAAACTAGTAAATTTACCCGAAGCGATAGGATCTTTTCTCCAGAAATTGCTCCCTCAAAGGCAGTTTCTGGACCCGTCGCTATTCTAAAGGTTACTTCCGTACCCATAATCATCTCTCCAAGTACTCCTATTGACGAGGACGTTACAACCCCTGTTATCATTTCTACCAACACTCCTGCTGCTGAGACTCGAGGAAAGTGTATTCAAGTGGAGCCCGTCCGAACGAAGGCTCAATCACTAACTATCCCTGAGACATCCAAGAAAGAAATGGAGGAGATCCTAAAAATTATAAATAGGAGCGACTACAATGTAGTTGAACAATTAGGGAAAACTCCCTCCAAAATATCCATGCTGGCATTACTACTGTGTTCCGAGGCACATGCGAAAGCCTTGGTGAAGTTCCTAAAAACAGCCCATGTGCCTCAAGAGATATCTGTTGATCAATTCCAAGACTGCATGGCCAGCTTGACAGTGGATAATGGCCTAGGCTTCTCGGATGCTGATTTGACACCAAGGGGAAGAAAGCAAAATGAGGCCTTGCATGTCTTAGTGTAATGTAGGGGAACCACTCTAGCCCATGTCTTGGTGGACACTGGCTCATCTTTGAATGTATTACCCAAAAAAGCTCGTGACAGACTTAACTGTGAGAGGTTGACTTTGAAGCCAAGCAATATAGTGGTAATGGCTTTTTACAGCTCTAAGAGGATGGTACATGGGGAGGTGGACATTCCCATAAAGGTTGGAACCCAAACCTTCAATTCAACTTTTATGTGATGGACATCCGCCCTTCATATTCCTGTCTGCTAGGACGGCCATGGATCCACAATGTTGGCGCTGTTACCTCTACATTGCACCAGATGCTGAAGTATCTGGTTCAAGGGAAGATTATCACTGTCCATGGAGAGGAAGAATACATAATCAGCCATCTCAGTTCCTTCAGATATGTGGAATTGGACGGTGAATTCATTGAAACTCCATTTCAACACTTTGAAGAGGTCCTATAATAGGTGGCAGTAACCAAAGTTGTTCCCAAGATTACAAGGCCTCCACTCCGGATGTCATCTCTGAAGGATGCCAAAGCAGTGGTGGAAGAAGGAGGATGCACTATCTGGGGATAACTCCCAGATATCCCGTATAAATCTGACAAGTTTGGCTTAGGTTTCACTTCAAGTGCTCAAAAGGCTGTACACCGTGCCCGTGCTGGAGGGCCACCCTTGAAGATCGGCAACCGTGAGGTCAACATGGTAGAAGATGGTGAAGATGGTTGCAACCTGGAGGAATGGATCTTTCCGACTGTCAATGGAGGGCTCAGCAATTGGGAGGCCAGAGACTTCATCCTAATCACTTTTATCCCACAATAATTTATCTTTACATTTTGTTGGATCTTCAATATTCAAAAACAATTCGCACTCTTAAAACCTTGTGTCTTACCTGAGGCAAAATAGTCCATTTGTAAGGGTTATTATTTCATTTTCGTATGACATCAATGAATCATGGATGTTTTTGCATACAAACTTTTGTGCTCATTGTTTTTCTTTTACATTTTACTTTCTTTCAAAGATAGCTATACCGTTACACACACCCACACTCGCAATGCAGGTATCCATCCATTCCGGATCCCATAGGTAATGATACTGCTATGGCCTTTCGTAACTCTGAGAATCTAATCTACCAAGCCGAAGACGAAGGTGAGGAAGATTGTGAAGTACCAGGGGAACTATCCAGACTGCTACAACAAGAAGAAAGAACCATTCAGCCTCACGACGAACCCGTGGATACAATCAACCTGGGTACCGAAGAAGACAAAAAAGAGGTCAAGGTGGGTGCCAATCTGGAACCCAGTATCAAGAAGTGTCTGATTCAGCTGTTGCATGATTATGTCGAAGTCTTTGCCTGGTCATATGAAGACATGCCAGGACTTGATGAAGATATTATGGTACATCGTCTGCCTAAAAGAGAAGATTGTCCGCCAGTAAAGCAAAAGGTATGTCGAATGAGGCCTGATATGTCAGAAAAGGTTAAAGCAGAAGTCATGAAGGAATTTAACGCTGGATTCTTGGCTGTCACCTCTTACCCCCAATGGGTTGCCAATGTTGTTCCCGTGCCCAAAAAGGACGACAAGGTGCGAATGTGTGTGGACTACCGAGATTTGAATAGGGAAAGCCCTAAGGATGACTTTCCACTCCCCCACATTGATATCCTAGTTGAAATACGGCACAACACAAAGTGTTTTCCTTCATGGACAGATTCTCAGGTTACAACCAAATCAAAATGGCGCCTGAGGACATGGAGAAAACAACTTTGGTCACACAGTGGGGCATATTCTGCTACAAGGTAATGTCATTTGGAATTAAAAATGCTGGGGCAACCTATCAGCGCGCCATGGTAGCTTTATTTCATGACATGATACATCATGAGATAGAGGTCTACGTAGATGATATGATAGCCAGATCACAAACAAAAGAAGAACATCTTGACCACTTACAAAAACTGTTTGAGAGACTAAAGAAGTACAAGCTGAGGTTGAATCCAAACAAGTGTACATTTGGGGTACGGTCTGGTAAACTCCTAGGCTTTGTCGTCAGCAACAAAGGTATCGAGGTCGATCCTATCAAAGTTAAAGCAATACAAGAAATGCCTGCTCCTTGTACTGAGAAGGAAGTCAGAGGATTCTTGGGACGTTTGAACTATATTTCCAGATTCATTTCTCACTTGACAGCTACTTGTGAGCCAATCTTCAAGCTCTCGAAGAAAGATCAAGTAGTCAAATGGAATGATGAATGCCAAGTTGATTTTGACAAAATCAAAGAATACTTGCAAGAGCCTCCTGT
This sequence comes from Vicia faba, assembly GCA_948472305.1. Classification (NCBI taxonomy): domain Eukaryota; kingdom Viridiplantae; phylum Streptophyta; class Magnoliopsida; order Fabales; family Fabaceae; genus Vicia; species Vicia faba. The sequence goes on from OX451737.1 coordinate 239,858,470, forward strand.
GTTGATGCCACCAGTCGAGGAAAGACCGTTGATTATGTATCTGACTGTTTTAGAAAACTCAATGGGGGTGTGTATTGGGACAACATGATGAGTCTGGCCGAAAAGAGCATGCTATTTACTACCTGAGAAAAAAGTTTACCAACTGTGAAACCAGATATTGACTGCTCGAGAAAAATTGTTGCGCTCTGGCATGGGCTGCTCACCGGCTAAGACAATATATGCTGACTTATACTACCTTGTTGATATCTAAGATGGATCCGATAAAATACATCTTCGAGAAGCCTGCTCTTTCTGGGAGAATAGTGAGATGGCAGATGATCCTGATAGAATATGACATACAGTATACTACCAAGAAAGCTATAAAGGGCAGTGTATTAGCCGATCACCTTGCTCACCAAGCCGTAGAAGACTACCAGTCTATGAAGTTCGATTTTCCGGATGAAGACATCATGACATTAGACAACTGCGAAGAAATCAGGCCATATGACAGACCTAAACAAGGATCCCGATGGACCCTGTTCTTTGATGGAGCATCCAATGCACTCAGCAATGGTATTGGTGTTGTACTCATATCTCTGGAAGGGTGTCATACTCCCTTTACTTCCAGACTTTGCTTCAAATGTACGAACAACATGGCGGAATACGAAGCGTGCATCTTTGGTCTCAGAGCCGCCATAGACTTGGGGATCAAATCATTGGACGTATTCAGAGACTCAACCTTGGTTATCAGCCAAATCAAAGGGGAATGGGACACTAAACACCCAAACCTTATCCCTTACAAAGAATATGTTTTGACATTGCTACCACACTTTGAGAAGATTAACTTCGAGCATTTCCCGCGAGAAGAAAATCAGCTAGCAGACAATCTAGCCACAATGTCATCTATGTTTAAACTTAAATGGGATAACGAGGCTCCCCAAATCACCATTGAACAAATGGATGAACCAGCACACTGTCACGAGATTAATACTGAAGAAGTAGTGGACCAGCCTTGGTTTCACGAAGTCAAGAGGTATCTTGGGCTCAATAATATCCAGAAGGAGCTTCAATCAATGATAAGAAGTTCTTAAGGAGATTTTCTGCTAAGTTCTTTCTTAGTAATGACATCCTGTACAAACGCAATCATGACTCTGTGTTACTTCGGTGCGTAGATAAGGTTGAAGCGGAAAGGATCATGGCTGAATTACATGAAGGCACTTTTGGCACCCATCCTAGTGGGCATACGATGGCAAAGAAAATCCTACGGGAAGGCTATTACTGGTCTACCATGGAAGCAGATTGCTATCAACACTCTCGAACCTACCATAAATGTCAAATTTATGCTTACAAAGTACATGTATCTCCGGTTCCTCTGAATGTCTTGATGGCTCCTTGTCCCTTTGCTATGTGGGGAATATATATGAATGGGGAAATAAAGCCAACAACCTTCAATAGACACCGCTTCATCCTAGTGGCCATTGACTATTTTACAAAGTGGGTGGAGGCAACTTCCTTCGCTTTCATCACCAAGAACGTTGTTTCCCGTTCCATCAAGCAAAATCTCATTTGCCGGTACGGTATCCCCGAAAGGATCGTCACTGAAAACAGTACAAATCTCAACAACACTATGATCACCTCCTTGTGCGAGCAATTCAAGATTCAACATCATAATTCTTATCCCTATCGGCCGAAGATGAATGGTGCCGTAGAAGCGACAAATAAAAACATTAAAAAATATCATATAGAAAATGACCGTCACATACAAAGATTGGCACGAGATGCTACCGTTCGCTCTCCACGGGTATCATACCATGGCTCGCACATCAACCGGGGAAACACCCTATTCTTTGGTATACGACATGGAAGTTGTCTTGCCTATTGAGGTTCAGATCCCCTCTCTGAGGATTATGAAGGATGCAGGGTTGTACGAAAACGATTGGATCCAGACTAGACTTTATCAACTGAATTTGATTGATGAAAAGAGACTTACTGCTGTTTGCCACGGTCAAATGCATCAAAAATGGATGATCAAGGATTTCAACAAGAAAGTCAGACGCCAAGTATATCAAGTTGGGGATCTAGTGATCAAACGCATCATTTTGCCACAAGGTGATCCCAGGGGAAAATGGACTCCTACCTATGAAGGACTATTTGTAATCAAAAACAATTTCTCTGGGGGTGCAATGATCTTGACCACCATGGATGGCGGCGACCTACCACACCCTGAAAATGCGAACATAGTCAAAAGATACTACGCATAAGAGACCCTTCGCCCGTCCCTTCAAAAAATAAGTTATATTATTATTAATAAACTATTTCTATGTCCAAAAAATAATAAAAATAATAAAATAAAATGTGAAAAATTAAGAGAATATTGTTTGTGATTTTAAATATTTAGAAAAATAAATAAAAAGTCAGAAATGTAAAAGAAATAAAAAAAATATACAAAAATAATCAAATGGGCCAAGGGGGTGTAGAAAGAAAGCTAGGGGGTGTCAATAGTGAGAACAACCTAGCCCAACCCAAGGTTCCTTCATCCTTGTCCTTGAGACAGAAGCAAAACACGCGCCATGTTCAAATCTGGAACTCCTGCATACGTGCTCAAAAATAAAAACTCGTAACATGAAAGTTGTAGCTCTTGATCACACGATTCTAACCATGTAAAAAACTTAATCTAACTCTCAAAGACCAGAGAGAATTTCATTGGCCCTAAATCTTGACCTAGTTTTTTCAGAAAGTTCAACTATCAAATACTCCTAGCTCAGTTAACATAAATGAATTCGATGCATATGTACAACTCAAGGACAATGAGGACTACATTTTTGCTTCACAAACCTAAGCCTAATGATTCCTAAATAGAGAGATAGAAGTTTGAAATTTACCTGTTTCAGTCAAGCTCGAGTATGGCAATGCAACAACTTTCAGTGAGGCCTGAGGTTCTTTTGAGCTTGCTTGATGTTCCCTTGATCTTTCCCAATGCTCAGCTTGCTTTGAAATGACCTAAATATGCTTGTAGAACTCAACCTGCAAAGCTTCAAAGCAAAAATGGTGAAGTGTGAAAATGGAGTTACAGTGGCTTGAGAATGGTTGGGATAGTTTAGGTATGTTGTATGGAGTGTGTTGGAACTGGTTTCAAGCAAAACGCACGAGTGGATTTTGTTTTGGAAGTGAATCTGTAGAAACTGCCCTGTTTTTGCAAGAACTTATGATTTTGTGCTTAAGGGTGTTTGAGAGGCTTAGAGCTCGTGTTTTGGACTTGGTATATTGTGTTGAACTTGCTTGAAATATGCACAAGACTTGGTTATATCAGATTACAAAGTTCTCTCACTTTTGCAAGCTTTCTTGTTTTTGAAGCAAAAGGTGGAGTTGACAATACTAAGGCCTGTACAGGCTTGTACTCTAGCTGCACATAGTTGGTATACATTTTCTGATATTAGTGAACTTTGTTTGCATAAATAAATCAGGTCCATAGCTCAAGACAAACAAAATTTCCAAAAGCATGCTTTATGTAAATGGTATTGCCACCTTTTTGCCAAAAATGGATTAAACCTTTGTATAATGCTTCATAGATCAGAATAAAGCCTTAATCCAATGTGTTTGCATTTAATTTATGAGTGTAGAAAGGATTAGAACCTGTAAACCAAGTACAAGCAAGGTTTGGACAGAATTGCAAGTTGTATAAATGTGCAAAATGCCTTGGCCAAAAGTGATAATTTTCCATTTTCAATCCTTCGATTATCCCTAACCATAAATGATCTTGAAGAGTTCTTGGACATTTTGGAAATATTTTAACATGCTCTACAATCCATCTTTGAAATGCATTTTGATATTCCACTTGGAACTATGTGAAAAATTTCCATGAAGATAGGTCAAAATCCTGCCTAAACTAGGGCAAAATTTCACTAAGTTAAAAGTTTCATGGATCCTTGTTCACAAAATCATAACTTGAGATCCAAACATATTTTGGGAAAAATTTGTGAATAAAAGTTGTAGATTTTGTAAAGGACTTCAACTTTAATTTTGGAAGTTTTCTTTGAATCAAAGTGAATCATGATGAAAAAGTTGGGCAAAGTTGGGAAAAAATAAGAATTTTTCATAACTTGAAAATTTTCTAAGTTATGAAAATTTTCCATTTTAAACCCTAATTTGCAAAATTAGGTTTATTGGTGAAAAAATTACATGTTTTGACACATATTGATGAAAAATGACCCTTGGCACTTGATTTTGACCAAAAAGTCAAAGTTTGACTTTTCAGTGTACAATTGATTTTTGATTAGTTGACTGGAAAATTCATCTGTCAATTCAATGCATTTGAGATCTTTTGAGCCTTGTGATTAGGTCAAGATGATTCCATTGAGTCCTTGAATCCATGATTGAACCCAATTTTCTATTGGCTAGGTGAAAAATCAGAAATTTCCCTTCTGCAGTCAAAACCCTAAAAATGACCATTTTGCCCTTTTGATGATCTGATCAAATTTCTTGAGGAGTTGTGGTCCAAACTTGATAAAATGGTTCATATGAGTCTATAATGTTGTTGTAGATAAAAAATTATGAGGTTTGACTGTAAATTGGCCATAGTTGACTTTTTCCCCAATACAGTTGATTTTTAGGTCAACTGTCCAATTGACTGGGCAAAATTGTGATTCAAAGCTTGAAACTTGGTATGGGCAATCTTAGGAGTCCAACATGAAGTATGAAAGTCACAATGAGCATTAGAAGTCCAAAGATCCTTGTGCAAACTCAAACCCTAATTTCAGTTCAATAGTGCAAGGAGATGTCTTGAGCTGAGCAAACCCTAATCCTGTCTGGAGTCCAAAGAGTCTTGTGAGGGGAAATCTTGATAAAATGAGAGGGAAAAATTTGGGGTACAACAGGGAGACATCACCTACAACCCATGTTTAGCATTAAGAAAATTTGGTTATGCCAGAAGGGATGGCCCGCACGAGATGCTGATTCAAGGTTTGGTATTCGACTACGACAACGACGATCAAGGTCTTCGCTAGAGATTTATCCGAGCTTGGAGGATGTTAAACAAGGTGGATAGAAATACTTTGGGACACAAGAATTCCATCCATCTTGAGCCTTACCTCAAATGGGTACGAACTCGCGCTCAAAGTCTTATGATGCCTTACCCTTCCATTCTCCCGGTAATCATTGAGCCTGTCATGGAGGGAGACATTCCATACACTATCCTACATCCTGACATGCCCACATCTCTTGAAGACCTACAAAGGGATTGGATACAACTCAAAGCAGAGAGAGATGCTTTTTAATCCCAATTCTACGCAAGCGAGAAGAAGGCTTTGGAACTCACTAGGCTACTTCATGAGGAGCAGACTCTAAATGCGTACATTGCACCAAAGAGGATGCGCACTAATTTTCTATCTTAGAGTTTTGTATTATTTTGCCCAAGGGGCATTGATGTACTCAAACTTTATATTATTAATATAACGTGTGTTTCCTTTTTATCTAAAGCAAATTTGAATCTTTGAAATCCTTGAAAACATTGCATACGCATACACCATTCATCATAACGTAAGCAGGTTTTTGCAGCAAGTCTCCTCATCTCTACTGTTTATTTCAGTGTGATGGATCTCGAGCAAACAGTGAAAGATCTCCAAACCCATAATATGCAGTTTCAACATTTGCTCATGATCCTAGCCAAGGGGCAAGAAGAATTGAAGACTCTGCTGGCTGAAGAGAGGAAGAAGAAAACAAAGAAGGTAACCAGAGTCTTAAACATGGGGAGAAGATTTCAGGGGAAGACAAGAAGGACTTTGAATTTTTCAACAACATCTGATGAAGGAGAAGGGAAAGGCAAGGAAACAGTTGTCCCGTCAGAATTGGAAGAAGAGGAGGAAGAAGAGGAAGACTACTCTGAGGAACAATATCGTCAAGCTGATGACAAGTACATACATCTCGAAGAATGTTTGAGCACGATGGAAATATAAAAGGTGTCAAGCTTAGACTTTGAGGAATTGGGGCTAGTGTCAGAGATTTTGATTCCTCCGAAATTCAAAGTGCCTATATTTGCAAAATATGATGGAGTGTCATGCCCTAAAATGCATCTCCGATCATATGTGAGGAAAATTCAACCCCATACCGCTGATAAAGACTTATGGGTGCACTTTTTCCAAGACAGTCTGTCTGGGACTCAACTTGACTGGTTCTACCAACTAGAAAGAGAAAATGTTCACAATTGGGAAGATCTTGCTGCAGCTTTCTACAAGCAATACCAATACAATACTGATTTGGCGCCTACCCGTACTCAACTCCAGAGTATGTCCATGGCTTCCAATGAAGGTTTCAAGGATTACGCACAAAAATGGAGAGATTTAGCTGGAAGAGTTCAACCCCCTCTGTCTGAGAGAGAATTGGTAGACATGTTCTTAGGCACTTTATTTGGTCCTTTCTTCAATCATTTAATCAGAAGTTCATCTGTTGGCTTCACTGAACTAATATTAACCGGAGAGAGGGTGGAAGCTTGCATAAAAATTGGAAAGATTCAGAAGGATTCATCTTCTTCTACAGCTGTAAAGAAGCCTTTCATCGGGAAGAAAGAGGTAGCTGCTGTATATCCGTAAAGAAACCAATAGAGGACCGAATGCCGACCAATGGTGGGGGCTGTTATGATTCCCAAGCCTACGTCCGATCAACAAAGAAGTAATCAACCAATGGTGGAAAGGCCGGTCAGGCAATTCACCAAAATCAACATGACTCTGTCTCAAGTATTACCGCATCTTCTGAGATCTAACTTGGAAACTTTGAAAGAAGCTCCAAAAAACCCCAATACAACATCCCCTCATTATCATCCCAATTCCCATTGCGCATATCACTCTGAAAGTCCTGGTCACGATACTAATAACTGTTTGGCCTTGAAGAACAAAATACAAGACCTCATTGAAGTAAAAGAAATTGAGTTTGATGCGCCCGAGAAGCCAAATGTCATTTCTGCTCCTATGCCCAGACATGGTCACAATACCAATGCTATTGAAGAAGATTTGTTTGTTACCACAGTTGATGAACTCATGACTCCACTTCCAACCATTAAGATAAACTTGTTGAAAGCTGGTGTGTTCCCGGGCTGTAATGAAGTTTGCGATCTCTGCTTATCCTCACCAACTGATTGCCCTTTGTTGAAAGCAGGCATTCAGCGCCTGATAGATAACAAAGAGATTTTGTTTGAAAGTACTCCAGTTTCACCCATTCCTGTCGAAGATGTTTCAATCATTACCATTTCCGCCAATTCTTCCAGGGTCTCCACCAAAAGACCTGTTAGAATTACATCAGTTCCGAAAGCGACTCCTCTAATAATCACAATGCCTGGGCCAGTCCCATATGAATCAGACAAAACCGTGTCGTGGAATTATGGAGGGGACATTTACTACCATGGAATCAAACAAGACTGGCCTACCGCCGAAGAGATAAACTCCGAAGAAGAAGATTCTGACATCAGCAATATTTCCGGAACTAGTAAATTTACCTGAAGCGGTAGGATCTTTTCTCCAGAAATTGCTCCCTCAAAGGCAGTTTCTGGACCCGTGGCTATTCTAAAGGTTACTTTCGTACCCATAATCATCTCTGCAAGTACTCCTATTGACGAGGACGTTACAACCCCTGTTATCATTTCTACCAACACTCCTGCTGCTGAGACTCGAGGAAAGAGTATTCAAGTGGAGCTCGTCCGAACGAAGGCTCAATCACTGACTATCCCTGAGACATCCAAGAAAGAAATGGAGGAGATCCTACAAATTATAAAGAGGAGCGACTACGATGTAGTTGAAAAATTGGGGAAAACTCCCTCCAAAATCTCCATGCTGGCATTACTACTGTGTTCGGAGGCACATGCGAAAGCCTTGGTGAAGTTCCTAAAAACAGCCCATGTGCCTCAAGAGACGTCTGCTGATCAATTCCAAGACTGCGTGGCCAGCTTGACAATGGATAATGGCCTAGGCTTCTCGAATGCTGATTTGACACCAAGGGGATGAAAGCACAATGAGGCCTTACATGTCTTAGTGTAATGTAGGGGGACCACTCTGGCCCATGTCTTGGTGGACACTGGCTCATCTTTGAATGTATTACCCAAAAAAGCTCTTGACAGACTTGACTGTGAGGGATTGACTTTGAAGCCAAGCAACATAGTGGTAATGGCTTTTGACGGCTCGAAGAGGATAGTACATGGGGAGGTGGACATTCCCATAAAGGTTGGAACCCAAACCTTCAATTCAACTTTTTATGTGATGGACATCCGCCCTTCATATTCATGTCTGCTAGGATGGCCATGGATCCATAATGCTGGCGCTGTTACCTCTACATTGCACCAGATGCTGAAGTATCCGGTTCAAGGGAAGATTATCACTGTCCATGGAGAGGAAGAATACATGATCATCCATCTCAATTCCTTCAGATATGTGGAATTGGACGGTGAATTCATTGAAACTCCATTTCAACACTTCGAAGAGGTCCCATAATAGGTGGCAGTAACCAAAGTTGTTCCTAAGATTACAAGGCCTCCACTCCGGATGTCATCTCTGAAGGATGCCAAAGCAGTGGTGGAAGAAGGAGGATGCACTATCTGGGGACAACTCCCAGATATCCCGTATAAATATGACAAGTTTGGCTTAGGTTTCACTTTAAGTGCTGAAAAGGCTGTACGGTGTGCCCGTGCTGGAGGGCCACCCTTAAAGATCGGAAACCGTGAGGTCAACGCGGTACAATATGGTGAAGATGGTTGCAACCTGGAGGAATGGATATTTCCGACTGTCAATGGAGGGCTCAACAATTGGGAGGCCAGAGACTTCATCCCAATCACTTTTATCCCACAGTAATTTATCTTTACATTTTGTTGGATCTGTAATATTTAAAAACAATTTGTACTCTTAAAACCTTGTGTCTTACCCGAGCCACAATAGTCCATTTGTAAGGGTTATTATTTCATTTTCATATGACAATAATGAATCATGGATGTTTTCGCATACAAAATTTTGTGCTCATTGTTTTTCTTTTACATTTTACTTCCTTTCAAAGATAGCTATACCCATACACACACCCACACTCGCAATGCAGGTATCCATCCATTCTGGATCCCATGGGTAATGATACTGCTATGGCATTCCGCGACTCTGAGAATCTAATCTACCAAGCTGAAGACGAAGGTGAGGAAGATTGTGAAGTACCAGGGGAACTAGCCAAACTGCTACAACAAGAAGAAAGAACCATTCAGCCTCATGAGGAACCCGTGGATACAATCAACCTGGGTACCGAAGAAGACAAAAAAGAGGTCAAGGTGGGTGCCAATCTGGAACCCAGTATCAAGAAGTGTCTGATTCAGCTGTTGCATGATTATGTCGAAGTCTTTGCTTGGTCATATGAAGACATGCCAGGACTTGATGAAGATATTGTGGTACATCGTCTGCCTACAAGAGAAGATTGTCCGCCAGTAAAGCAAAAGGTACGTCGAATGAGGCCTGATATGTCAGAAAAGGTTAAAGTAGAAGTCATGAAGCAATTTAGCACTGGATTCTTGGCTGTCACCTCTTACCCCCAATGGGTTGCCAATGTTGTTCCCGTGCCCAAAAAGGACGACAAGGTGCGAATGTGTGTGGACTACCGAGATTTGAATAGGGAAAGCCCTAAGGATGACTTTCCACTCCCCCACATTGATATCCTAGTTGAAAATACGGCACAACACAAAGTGTTTTCCTTCATGGACGGATTCTCAGGTTACAACCAAATCAAAATGGCGCTTGAGGACATGGAGAAAACAACTTTTGTCACACAGTGTGGCACATTCTGCTACAAGGTGATGCCATTCAGAATGAAAAATGCTGGGGTAACCTATCAGTGCGCCATGGTAGCTTTATTTCATGACATGATACATCATGAGATAGAGGTCTACGTAGATGATATGATAGCCAGATTGCAAATAGAAGAAGAACATCTTGACCACTTACAAAAACTGTTTGAGAGACTAAAGAAGTACAAGCTGAGGTTGAATCCAAACAAGTGTACATTTGGGGTACGGTCTGGTAAACTCCTAGGCTTTGTCGTCAGCAACAAAGGTATCGAGGTTGATCCTATCAAAGTTAAAGCAATACAAGAAATGCCTGCTCCTTGTACTGAGAAGGAAGTCAGAGGATTCTTGGGACGTTTGAACTATATTTCCAGATTCATTTCTCACCTGACAGCTACTTGTGAGCCAATCTTCAAGCTCTCAAAGAAAGATCAAGTATTCAAATGGAATGATGAATGCCAAGTTGATTTTGACAAAATCAAAGAATACTTGGAAGAGCCTCCTGTGTTGATGCCACCAGTCGAGGGAAGACCGTTGATTATGTATCTGACTGTTTTAGAAAACTCAATGGGGGTGTGTATTGGGACAACATGACGAGTCTGGCCGAAAAGAGCATGCTATTTACTACCTGAGCAAAAAGTTTACCAACTGTGAAACCAGATATTCACTGCTCGAGAAAACTTGCTGCACTCTGGCATGGGCTGCTCTCCGGCTAAGACAGTATATGCTGACTTATACTACCTTGTTGATATCTAAGATGGATCCGATAAAATACATCTTCGAGAAGCCTACTCTTTCTGGGAGAATAGCGAGATGGCAGATGGTCCTGATAGAATATGACATACAGTATACTACCCAGAAAGCTATAAAGGGCAGTATATTAGCCGATCACCTTGCTCACCAAACTGTAGAAGACTACCAGTCCATGAAGTTCGATTTTCCGGATGAAGACATCATGACATTAGACAACTATGAAGAAATCAAGCCATATGACGGACTTGAACAAGGATCCCGATGGACCCTGTTCTTTGATGGAGCATCCAATGCACTCAGAAATGGTATTGGTGTTGTACTCATATCTCCGGAAGGGTGTCATACTCCCTCTACTTCCAGACTTTGCTTTAAATGTACGAACAACATGGCGGAATACGAAGCGTGCATCTTTGGTCTCAGAGCCGCCATAGACTTGGGGATCAAATCATTGGACGTATTCGGAGACTCAACCTTGGTTATCATCCAGATCAAAGGGGAATGGGACACCAAACACCCAAACCTTATCCCTTACAAAGAACATGTTTTGACATTGCTACCACACTTTAAGAAGATTAACTTCGAGCATTTCCCGCGAGAAGAAAATCAGCTAGCAGACAATCTAGCCACAATGTCATCTATGTTTAAACTTAAATGGGATAACGAGGCTCCCCAAATCACCATTGAACAAATGGATGAACCAACACACTGTCACGAGATTAATACTGAAGAAGTAGTGGACCAGCTTTGGTTTCACGAAGTCAAGAGGTATCTCGAGGCTCAAGAATATCCAGAAGGAGCTTCAATCAATGATAAGAAGTTCTTAAGGAGATTTTCTGCTAAGTTCTTTCTTAGTAATGGCATCCTGTACAAATGCAATCATGACTCTGTGTTACTTTGGTGCGTAGATAAGGTTGAAGCGGAAAGGATCATGGTTGAATTACATGAAGGCACTTTTGGCACCCATCCTAGTGGGCATATGATGGCAAATAAAATCCTACGGGAAGGCTATTACTGGTCTACCATGGAAGCAGATTGCTATCAACACTCTCGAACCTACCATAAATGTCCAATTTATGCTGACAAAGTACATGTATCTCCGGTTCCTATGAATGTCTTGATGGCTTCTTGGCCCTTTGCTATGTGGGGAATAGATATGAATGGGGAAATCAAGCCAACATACTCCAATAAACACCGCTTCATCCTAGTGGCCATTGACTATTTTATAAAGTGGGTAGAGGCAGCTTCCTTCGCTTCCATCACCAAGAACGTTGTTGCCCGTTCCATCAAGCAAAATCTCATTTGCCGGTACGGTATCCCTGAAAGGATCATCATTGACAATGTTACAAATCTCAACAACACTATGATCACCTCCTTGTGCGAGCAATTCAAGATTCAACATCATAATTCTTATCCCTATCGGCCGAAGATGAATGGTGCCGTAGAAGCGACAAATAAAAACATTAAAAAATATCATATAGAAAATGACCGTCACATACAAAGATTGGCACGAGATGCTACCGTTCGCTCTCCACGGGTATCGTACCATGGCTCGCACATCAACCGGGGAAACACCCTATTCTTTGGTATACGACATGGAAGTTGTCTTGCCTATTGAGGTTCAGATCCCCTCTCTGAGGATTATGAAGGATGCAGGGTTGTACGAAAACGATTGGATCCAGACTAGACTTTATCAACTGAATTTGATTGATGAAAAGAGACTTACTGCTGTTTTCCATGGTCAAATGCATCAAAAACGGATGATCAAGGATTTCAACAAGAAAGTCAGACACCAAGTATATCAAGTTGGGGATCTAGTGGTCAAACGCATCATTTTGCCACAAGGTGATCCCAGGGGTAAATGGACTCCTACCTATGAAGGACCATTTGTAATAAAAAACATTTTCTCTGGGGGTGCAATGATCTTGACCACCATGGATGGCGACGACCTGCCACACCCTGCAAATACGGACATAGTCAAAAGATACTACGCATAAGAGACCCTTCGCCTGTCCCTTCAAAAAATAAGTTATATTATTATTAATAAACTATTTCTATGTCCAAAAAATAATAAAATAAAATGTGAAACATTAATAGAATGGAAACCCCATGGGATTTTTGTACACATAGCTATCTTTTCTTTGTATCAAAATTTTCATTTTTTACGACAACAGTCTCTTATTAGAATGTTTGTCTCCTTGTACAAAAAATACTTATTCAAAGTCAATACAAAATATTCCTTGGAAAGTGCAAAAACTATTTGTCTTTTCTTTACGCTTGTTTTGTTTACAAAAACGTCCGATGATTCATTGTTGAGCATATGCATTTGAACATAATTATTGTTTACAAATAAACGAAATAAAAAGAGGAAATTATTGACAGGTTGAAAGGATAGAGAAATGTCTCTAGGGTATTCCATAAGTAATCCCCTGCAGTACGTCGTTTAAATCCCCAGCAGAATAAAATTTCAAATTATTGATCCCCAGTAGAAGTTGTCAAATTTCTCAAGACTCCCCAACAGATTCTAAAGACAGTACATGGCATTGTCCTTACAACAGAGTTTATTTCTCTCGACAGGAATTCATCAAGATTTCGACTTCAAAGCATGAAGACTCATATGTCCTCAGCAACATTCAGGGATTTATTTTCCTCAACCCAACAACAGTGCAGCAAATTAGCTCACATACACATACATCGCATTCATATATCATAAACATTGATAACACGAATGCATTATACTATGCATTTCATACAACATAAGCATTATGTTTTAAGCTAACATTTTTACCCTTTTCAGGATGAGATTAACAGCTATCATTAACAATATTCAAAAAAACTGATACAGTTCAGATACGCTCCAGACTCGGATGCCATTCTGATACTCATTCAGATTCAACTTTTGATACAGTTCAGATACACTCCAGATACTGATGCCATTCTGATACTCATTTAGATTCAACTTTTGATACAGTTCAGATACGCTCGAGACACGGATGCCATCCTGATACTCATTCAGATTCAACTCTCAGATACAATTCAGATATGCTCCAGATACTGATGCCATTCTGACACTCGTTCAAGCTCAACTTTCAAGATACAGTTCAGATACGCACCAAATACGGATGCCATCCTGATAATCATTCATATTCAACCTTTTGATACAGTTCAGATACGCTCCAGATACAGATGCCATCCTGATACTCATTCAGATCTCAACTCTTGATACAGTGCAGATACGCTCCAGATACGGATGCCATTCTGATACTCGTTCAGATCCCAACTTCAAGGTGCAGTACAGATACGCTCCATACACGGATGCCATTCTGATACTCAGACAAAAATTATCTTCCAGATACAACTCAGATACGCTCCAAACACGGACGCCATTCTGATGCTCATTCTTTCAGCTTACAAATTGCAATTCAGCAATCACTTTTAGATGGCATCTTTAAGGCCATCTCCTACAGATTTCTATCACTTCTCCAAATGGAATCTTTAAGCCCATTCCTTCTATCATCGCATCGCCGAGTGCAAATTTTTGGGCACTCTAGTGTCCAATCATCTTCCACCTTCGAGTCACGAATGGCAAAACTCGTCAGTCTAACTCTTCAGGTTTAAGAAGATTGAACAGGGGCAGCTGTTGTACCCCAACAATTTCCCTCTCACTTATCAAGAATTTCCTCACGAGATCCCTTGGAATCAAGACTGCACTAGGGTTTGATCAACTCAAGACACCTCATTAAGCATTGATGACTAAAAATTAGGGTTTGAGTTTGCACAAGGATTTCTGAACCATCAATGCTTCATATGACTTTCATGGACCATTATGGACCCCCAAGATTACTCATGTCAAGTTTCAATCTTGGAATCACACTTTTGATCAGTCAATTGGACAGTTGACCTGAAAATCAACTGTATTGGGGAAAAAGTCAACCATGGCCAATTTTCAGTCAAACTTCATAATTTTTATCCACATCAACATCTTAGACTCATATGTATCATTTGATCAAGTTTGGACCATAATTCCCCAAGAAATTTGATCAAATCATCAAAAGGGCAAAATGGTCAAAATTAGGGTTTTGACTGAGAAGGGGCAATTTCTGATTTTGACCTAGCAAATGATAAATTGGTTTGAAGCATGATTTCAAGAGTCCAATTGCATCATCTTGACCTAAATACATGATTCAAAACATTACAAATTCATTGGATTGACAAATGAATTTTTCAGTAAACTGATCAAAAGTCAACTGTATATTGAAAAGTCAAACTTTGACTTTTTGGTCAAATTCAAGTGCCAAGGATCACAATTCATCAAAACATGTCAAAATGTGAAACTTGTTCATCAAGAAATCAAGGATTGAAGATTTTGTTTTGAAATTTGAAATTTCTTAACTTAGAAATTTTTCTAAGTATAAAAAAAAATTCTTATTTTTTCTGAACTTTAGGCCAAATTTTTACCATGATACAAAGTGATTCAAAGGAAGTTCCCAACATGAAAGTTGTAGATCTCCATGAAATCTACAACTTTTCTTCACACAATTTCTCCTAAAGATGCTTGTATCTCAAAATATAATTTTGTGAATACATGCTCATGAACTAAAATAACTTAGTGAAAATTTGCCCTAGTTAGGCAGGTTTTTGACCTAACTTCATGGCAACTTTTCAACTAGTTCCAAGAGGAATTTTCAAAAGCATTTCAAAGATGGGTTGTATAGAACATTACAAGCTTTCTAAAATGTCCAAGAACTCCTTGTGATCATTCTTGAGTAGGGATAATCGAAGAGATGAAGTTAGGGTTTTATCACTTTGATTATAACTCATTTTCATGAAGAACAAGTTTTCAAATTTGCAAATTGGCTGTACAATCTTCACTTTTCAGACCTCAAACTCGTTTGTCACTCCATCATTAATGGATTGCACAAGGTTTCATGCCTTAAAGCCAAGCATTCAATGCATTGTACAAGAGAATAGCCATTTTTGGAAGAAAGGCAACATTGCCATTTTGGAAATGCATGCATTTTGCATTTTTACATTTATTGAGCCTTGGACTTGTTCTTTCTGCACAAACCAAGTCTCTAAACCTGAACAAAACATGTTTAAAGCTTCAAGCCACCCTACAAGATCAGAATCATGCCTTAAGAAGTCGCTTCTCACACTTGCTTCAAAAACAAGAAATGTAGCAAGACATGTGATCTTGTACTTCTGAGCAAGCACAAGTCCTCTAACCTTTTGCTCTATATAAAGCCATCATTTTGAAACTAAAACCATGCATGCCCAAGCCTTGAAACACCCTAGAATCAGAAGTTGCATACCAAGCCTCCAAAGTTGCATACCAAGCCTTCAAGGAAGCTAACCTGATCATCATAGCATCCTAAAGCAAGCTCATTTTCAAAACACGATTTCCATTTTCAAGGTGAGTTTTATGTTTTTCTAACTCTTAATATAGGCATAGTTAGCTTTCCATTTGTGAATATAGAATGTAGACATCATTGCTACGAAATTGTACATATCCATAACTTGCATTTATTTGGCTTGAGTTTAGGGAATTTTAAGTTTGAAGTTTCTGAAAAAATTAGGTTAAGAATTAGGGCCAAACAAATTCTCTCTGATCTTGGACTTATAGTTTTAGTTATGCACATGGTTAGAATTGTGAGGTAAAATGCTATAATGTTCATGTTATCACTTTCCATTTTTGTTGAGAAATGAAAAAGTTACAGAGGGTCCGGCTGGCTAGAGGTTGAAGATGAAGTACAGGGCAAGGCAATGTTTTGTGTTATGTATTTGTGTTTTCACTTAGACTAGTGGATGTACAGCCACCCCAGTGGTAAGGCAGCGCACAAAAATTCCCTACGTCGTAGGTTCGAGCCTTGGCGCTGCCTTTTGTATTTTTTCATATTTTTTCCAATCTTTTTTTGCTAGCTTGCAGCGTGGGCCTCTGTTTGTTGGGCTTGTTGTTTTTTTTCTAACTTCATATCCCTGTTTGCTGGCAGCACCCCCTGGCCAAAATATTTTATTTACTTATTTTATTTTTATTTTTATTTTATCAAATATATATTCTTAATCATAAAAAATATAAAAATGATAAATATTTTATTTTATTTTATTTTATTTTATTTTATTTTCTCATAAAAAAATATTTATTTTTTATTTTTTAAGTTATATACTATCTTTTTTTAATAAACTTGTAAATTAAAATAGAATTAGGTTAAATATTTATTTTTCTTCATTTTTCTTCATATTTATTAAACATATTATTTTTAATACAAAAGACCAAAATACCTCATAAATACCATATATTATTTTTCAAGACAAAAAATGTAAAAATACTTACTTTTTCTTAAAGAAAATTATTTCCTTTTTGATAAATTAGAATTAGGGTTTTAATCAAAATCCTTTCTAAAAATAATTTCTTTTCTTAATTAATTTAAAATAATCTTGATTCATTTATTAGGTTTAGGATTAAAACTTTTTTTTCACATAAAACCAAACAGAATCTTCTTTTGCATTTACATATCTTTGCATATTTAAATTATCTTATACATTATATATTCCAATACTTGTATAAATTCAATTTGGTTGTAATAGATTAATTAGATTTATATTATTGCAATCCCCATTCATCAATTGTATACCCCCCTCCCACAAAATGTTGTAATAGTGTAGTAATCTTTAAATTTTGCAATTTACCACTTTTATATAACATGCTAGTAATTAGGGTTTGTATGGCAAGATAAAAATTAATCAAATAGAAAACCCTAATTCAAGACAAGATCAAGCATGAAAATAACACACTTTCACACAAAGCACCCCTAGGGTTATCCCACTTGGTTGCCTTATACAAAAATGGCCATATTATGCATGTAAAGTGTCTTAGCAAAAACAAACAAATACAAGATCATGGACCCTCGATGACGCTATTCAAAGTTGCCTTACAAAATGATCTTAGTCCCTCAAAAAATGCTAAGATACTTTGAAACATTGCTAATCATGGCTATACAATGACCCACATCCGTCCCGTTTACATTCAAAGATAGGGCTGCTTACCAAATCAATGGTAAGACAACAATATCAAAGGAAAAGAAAATGAACAAGAAAGAAATTTGAGTAGGTAGACTAATTTTAGTTACTTGCTCCATTTCAAAACAAACATCCTTGCTATTTTCAAAACAATCACATACACTTTCAAACATCTTACAAAATTGAAAACATTTTTGAAAAGATCAAACATCTTCGTCTATATTCTTACAAACGGGAATCATTACAAAGATTGTCTAAACAATGGCCTCTTTACAAAATACTTTCAAAAAAACCGCACAAAGCACAATTCCAAACAAAAAGCAAGTGATCTAGCAAGTAACTAAGAGCCCATGGAAAACCATGAATGAAAATGGTGATAATACCTTCCCTTTTCATAATCTACCCCCCAAACTCAAGAAACAATCTCAAAGGTCTTTCCTGTGCTTTTTTACCTTTCTTTTTGGATAAAAGAAAAGTCGGTGGCGACTCTTGCTAACTGCAACGTTTGCGATAAAACGCAAAACAATCAAGCTAGTTCTCCCACCGCATCACAGTGTCACACACAAAACACTAATGTTCCCCTAAGGTTCATGCATAAGTGATTCTACCCTAAAGTATTTCAAACCAAATCATAAGTGATCAACAATTTCACTAGCACTAAAGGCTTAGAACACAAGGATAACATCAATGCTTAATATACAAAGGTGATATGACTTAGGCAAGATGGGGACTCAAACAAGGAAGCAAGTACATCCAAAATTTCATACACATACCACGTCCTATGAATAAGGAAAGAGTTGCAAAGTGATCCTACAAACAAAGGATAAGGAGACTATACAAAAGATCAAACAAGTTCCTAAGACTTATACTACTAAAGATTATAGGCTTAAGGATCAATTATAGGAACAAGACAAAGTTATATTTAAGTAAGAGTTAAGTTAAAAGTCATGCTTTAATATTACAAATAATCACATGGTATCACATGTCAAAAAAATTCAAACAACTAGTCAATTTAAGTAGTGAAGGAGGAACATGTTTATAAACATCACAGAGTAATCAAAACTTGGGAATTGAGTAAATTTCAAGTTACACATTATAGAGGACATTACAAGTCAGTATCTATATTATAATCATTAATCTCAAACAAAACTTACAAGAAAGATCATTATTAAAACAAACTATACGCCAAAATTAGGTCAAAACACATTAGTTGATAACTTAGGGGTTAAACATCATGATACACTAAGCATATGCCTCAATTAGGGAATACACATCAAGGTAAGAGGTAACTAAACATGATAATATGTTGATAAAATAATTATTAAAGTGTTAGTCAAGGCATTGGAAACCATACAAAAGAAATCAACTCTTAACTAGGTAAACAATTAGACAATTATCCTTCTTTGTGTGACCACAAAAGAAAAATTCAAATAAAGGTCTAAAGAGGCCTAAAAAATTATGGGATTAATATACAAGACATGTTATTATGTACACTATCATGTCACATAAAATCCCTAACCTATTGCATAAATGCAAGCTTAAAAATCAAATAATTACACAAACATGTGTTTCTAATGAGGCATGCATCGAGACTCTTAAAGCTAATAAAAATAATTCAATTCTCCATTAAAAAAATACCAAGTTGTGATATGGTGGCAGAACCGGACTGCTTTTAGGAAAATGCTGGTTTGTGTTTTGTGTTTGTGTGCGCAAAATGTCGCGGTAAGCAAGAGTCGCCACCGACTTTTATTTTATCCAACGAGAAAGGAAAAAAGCACAAAAAAATTCCTTTTTTGAGATTTTGAGTACGGGGGGTAGATTATAGAAAGGGAAGGTATTAGCACCCTTTCTATCCGTATTTCTCTACAGTCTCTTAGGTACTTGCTCATCATTTTAAAAATTGCTTCCGTGTTTGTGTGTTTTGAAAAGTTTTTGTTTTACTTCATTTTAACCCTTGTATCAGTCCTCAAGAGTGTTACGAAGTATTTTTGAAAACTTTGTTTGGAAAAGTGTAAGTGTGAAAAAAGTTTATTTTGAGCAAGTACCTACTAGCATCTACCTACTCGAAAAAAGAATGTTTATGTTCTTGTTTCCTTTAGACAGTGCTATCCCACTATTAAAAAGTAGGTAGCACCATCGTTGGAGTTGTAAGGCTCAATTCGAAAGGGATGTAATGGTCGTTGAAGGCAACATGTAGGGATACCTTATCATTTCGAAGGGACTGTCATCATATATTTGTAGGCGACATCGAGGGACAAGATCATATACCGTAGGCAACTTCGAGGGACATCGAGGGACCATGATCTTTATGATGATTTTAACCGAGGGCCTTTGTAAGGGTATCCCTATGTTCGAGGGACATGACAATTATTTTCCGAGACAACCAAGTGAGGTTTACCCTAAGGGTGCATATGTGCAAGGTGTGTTATGTTCAGTTATTTTAGTCTTGTGTTAAGTTTGCTAATGTTTGATTATTCTTGCCATACAATCCTATTATCCATACATCTAGCAGTTAACAATTGCAGTAACTTAAAAGTGAAGAAATATAAAACCTACCTATTACAAGGCTTCGGGGAGGGGGATTATGTACATATCCAAAACTGGGGGAAAAAATAAATAAAAGCGGTAAAGGTCCTACTAATCATCTATTACATCCCAATATACAGTTACAATAATAAAATGAAGTGCGAAAGAATAATAACACGCAAATTTGAAAAGACGTCTAAAAATCCTAAGATATAAAAAAAATCTTTTTGTTGTTTTTTGTTTTAATTTATAAAAATGGTTTAAGTTAAAAAATAATTGATCTAGATCTATATTTAAAAAAGATAATTATTAAAGAAACATGAAATTGAAATAAAAGAAATTAATTCTATGTTCTTTTGGTATTTTTGTTAAGAAAAGGAAAATGAATTAAAATGAAATTAAACCTAAGTTCTATTAATTTTAATTTTTTTTAAAAAAAAGTTAAAGTGTTTAGTTAGTTAATTTACCAAAATTAAAATTTAATTAAGAAAAAATCCTAAATCTATTTTTATGTGATTTTTATATTTTTTTATTGATAAAAATAAAAAAAAGGATTAAAAGAAACAGATGAAATGAATAAAACAAGAAAATAAAGATGGGCCTAGTAGCAAAAGTAAACATGGGATGCAATCATCAGAAATCCCTAGGCCCGAATCTTCAAAAGCTTCATGCTCTAACTATGGTGTTTTTTTTTATTCTTGCGTGGAACCTATGATTCAACCATCCATAATTGTTCTATATAAACTCAAACAAACGTTAGCATACCATAAAATATGATTAAAATTAGAGATTTGAAGTTTAAAATTTTACCAAACCGGTATTGTCAAATGGGGGCGTGTTAGGCGTGTGATGGATTGCTCTTGGGCCTTGTAAGACTCCTGAGGAATTCAAGAGGACGGTTTGAGGCTTGATGTCAATTGAGAGAGACCGGAACCTCGAGATATGACTTGCACCAATTCTTTGATTTCTGGAGAGCTTTTTGAAGAGCTTTTGGAGAGCTTTTTGAAGAGCTTTTTGAGAGCTTTTTAGAGAGGAATTTCGTCCCTTTCAAACTTGTATGGCTCTATATTTATAGAGGAGAATGAGGAGACAAGAAAGCATGGAAAGAATCTCCCTCATAATGTTGTGTTTTAAGACCATGATCAAGATTTGAAAAAAATGCCATATTTGATGATTTTATGCCATTTTCACATGTGGATGAACTTGGACATATTTGAAGGGTTAGTGCACGAAATCAATTGACATAAACCAGCATAAAAATTTCCCAAAATGGATTCACATCAAAATTTACATTATTTCTATTATTTATTTATTTAATTCTGAATTTTAATGAATAAAATATCAAAATAAATAGCATAAATAGTAGAAAAATGTATGGGTGGGCTTAGAGGTCGTGTACCATGTTAGAAATGAGTTTAAAACTTGAAAATATAGGCCCATTTGGAAAAAAATCCAAGTTTGGTCAATATTTGCTTCATGCATTTTTTTCAAAAATTGTCCAACTTTGACAATGCATATCTCTCTCAATTTTAACCTTATGAGGGTGTTCTTGGACTTTTTAGAAAGCTTAGGATGTCCCCTCATCAAAATCTTTGTTTTCATCTCAATTGGATCTTCCATGTTCATGTAAGAAGCTTTGACCCAAAAGGTGTTTTTGTTGACTTTTCAAAATGACCTATAATGTCCAAATTTATATCTTTGTATGAGTGCATATTTTGAACTTTGGAGATGAATATGAATTGTAGGGAATTACATCCTCTTCAAAATGAGCTTTGGATGGGTCATTTCTGATAAAGTATGAGAACGTTATGCTTGGTTAAAGTTGAGTTGACTTTTCCTACAAAACCCTAATTTAGCAACTTTTGGGTTTTGATGAATTGTGAGCAATCCTTGAGGAATCATGATCAAACCTTGATCAAATGATGAATAATAATTCAAAATGAGGATGTTGACCAAATATATTGAAGTTTGACTGTATGTGGGCCACAATTGACTTTTGCCCTAGCACAGTCGACTTTCAGGCCTTTGAGCAATTGACTGAGCAAACTTCCTCTGCAAGGCTTGAAACTTGACATGGATGATCTTGAGAACATATTAGGACAATAGTGAGCATTTGGGACCCTTTGTACTCAAACATCTTGATGCAAAATGAAACCCTAATTTGAGGTAGATTGCCCTTAGGAGAGAGTTTGTCTGGTCAACTCTTGGACTTCCTTGGGCAATTTGACGACCTTACTAGAAATGTATTAAGAAATATGGGAGGGAAATTTTTTGGGTACAACAGCTGCCCCTATTCAATCTTATTAAACCTGAGGATGTAGATTGGCTTGCTTGCCTTTCGTGATCCGAAGGTGGAAGATGATTGAACACTAGAGTGCCCAGAAATTTGCACTCGCATGAAGTGGTACTGGCCTTGCGATTTCGGGAATGGGCTTATAGATGCCATTTGGAAGTTAATGACAGAAAATGGGCTTAAAGATGCCATCAGAAGAAGTGTTGATCGCATAAGAGATTCCTTTGCGAGAGCCCGTATACCTGTTGTTGAGGAGGATTTCGTTGGTGAATGCCAGTCTCTGTCTTGAGAGAAATAGAATTTTAGGAGCTTCAGTCGTCCGTTATTCTACTTGGGAATCATCTCTTAGTCGGGGAGGTGAAAATGAACTGCTATCTGGTCTTGTATAGGTTGCATCGCGACCTACTAGGGAAAGGTGAAATCCATCGTGTTTGATCAGGTCCAGGTCTTACAGTGTTATGGACTGCTGTCTGTAGATAAGAGAAAAGAAACCTGGATGGTAAGGTTATGAGAAGGAACCTGAATAGTAGGGCTTATGGGAAGGAACCTGGGTAAGGTTGCTTCGTGAGGAGTTTGGGTAAAACTGCATCTAAACCGAGAAGGAACCTGGGTAAGGTTGCTTTGTGAGGAGTTTGGGTAAAACTGCATCTGAACTGAGAAGGAACCTAGGTAAGGTTATTTCGGGATAAGTTTGTGTAAAACTTCAAGAGGAACCTGGGTAAGGTTACTTTGTGATAAGTTCGTGTAAAAATTCAAAATGAACCGGGGTAAGGTTACTTTGAGATAAGTTTGTGTAAAACTTCAGGAGGAACCTGGGTAAGGTTACTTTGTGATAAGTTCGTGTAAAAATTCAGGAGGAACCTGGGTAAGGTTATTTTGTGATAAGTTTGTGTAAAACTTCAGGAGGAACTTGGGTAAGGTTACTTTGTGATAAGTTTGTGTAAAACTTCAGGAGGAACCTGGTTAAGGTTACTTTGTGATAAGTTTGTGTAAAAATTCAGAAGGAACCTGGGTAAGGTTACTTTGTGATAAGTTCATGTAAAAATTTATTTGGAAATGTATGAGAAAAGACTCGTGTAAGATTTTTCGGGATAAACTCGTGTGAAGCTGCATTTAGGAGAAACCCATGTAAGATTTCTTCGTGACAAACCCATGTAAAGCTACATTTAGGAGAAACCCGTGTAAGATTTCTTAGTGACGAACCCATGTAAAGCTGCATTTGATCGTGCAGATAATTACTCTGTTTAGTTTCCGGAGCTAATCTTGAACTTGCTGGAAGTTGTTGATGATAACCATCTTTCCAGAAAAGGTACATGATTAATCGTATATGATGCATGACATGCATTGTATGATGATGTTCTCAAAATAAATGAGATTATGTTGTATGCAATATGTATGCGCACGTCATGATATATGAACATGAAATGCTATTGTGGCACGTCCGAGTTTGGGAAAATAAATCCCTGACTGTTGTTGGAGAGTAATGGAAATTGAGTTCCCGACTGTCGTAGAAAAAGTGGTTCTTCTACTTCCGCTGGAGATGGTGAACCAGAGATGACTATGCTGGGGATTTTCCCCTTGTTTATGGATATTCTGCCGAGAGATACTCTGCTTAAGAACAACTCTACGGGGGAATAATTCCATTGGAGAGAGAAGCTTCCATAGCTGAAGGGATAAACTCTGTTGGGGATTGAGCTTCTATATTCAGAGAAATAAACTCTGTTCGGGAGAAAACTTTATGAACCGCTTGCGATTACAAAATTCGGCTAGGGAATATAGACGTTGGCTCTCCGAAAGAGCTTGGCTGGGGAAAGTAACTCCTGTTTGGGGAGGCAGAGATCAAAACTTTGGTTACCTCTACTATGTGGGGAGTGTAGATGTTACTAGGACGCATGCTAAGGATACGACAATGACTTCGTATCAAGACTTTTTTGCCCCTGTACCTACTGGAGAAAGTGCCTGCAGAGGCCTTGTGGCTTGAGTGTTACCCCAACTTATGAGGTGCTTGGTAACTACCGATCGAAATGATAAGTCTTCTACTGATAGGCAAGTGACGAGATGATCGGACATAGTCGTACGCTTTAATCCCTAACTTTTGCCTGGACTGTCTTTTCAGATTTTCAGTCCACCGGGATACCCTTTGTGATGCGGTGGGAGAACTGACTTGAGGTTTTGCGTTTGTGTTTGCAAATGTTGCAGTTTAGCAAGAGTCAACATCGACTTTTATTTTATCCAAAAGGAAAGGTAAAAAAAGCACAGGAAAGACCTTTGAGATTGTTTTTGGGTTCGGGGGGTAGATTATATAAAGGGAAGGTGCTACCACCCTTTTCATCCATGGTTTTCCATGGGCTCTTAGTTACTTGTTTTAGATCACTTGCTTTTGCTTTTCAATTGTTTGAAATGGTGCTTTGTGTGGTTTTTGAAAGCATTTTGAAAAGAGGCCTTTGTTTAGGCAATCTTTGTAATGATACTCGTTCTTAAGAATGTATACAAAGATGTTTTTCATTTGAAAAATGTTTCAATGTTTTGAAAGTTGTTTGGAAACTGTTTTAAAATTGTGTGTGTTTATTTAAAAATAGCAAGGATTGTTTTGCAAGTTGATCAAGTAACTAGAAGCTTATCTACCTACTCAAAAGTATTTCCTACACATTTTTATTCCTTTGACATTGTTGTTTTACCATTGTATTTGGTAAACAACCCTATCTTTGGATGTTAAATGGGACGGGCGTGGGTCATCGTATGACCATGATAACAATATTGGCAAGTATCTTAGCAAGTTTTTTGAGGGACTAGATCATTTTTGTTTAGGCAACCAAGATAGCGTCAACGAGGGACTATGATCTTTTGTTTTTGTTTTGTTTTGCCAAGATACCTAGCATGCATACCATGGCCATTTTAAGGCAACAAAGTGGATGAAACCCTAGGGGTGCTTGTATGAGATGTGTTGTCATTTTTCATGCATTTTTGTCTTGTGTTTAGTCATGCTATTTGTTTTGATTTTTGGTCTTTGCATACAAAACCCTAGTTTACTATCATGGTATATGAAAGCAATAAAATGCATAAAGTAAATCTTGACTATTACAACAATATTATGGAGAGGGGGATACAAGTTTTGAATAGGGGGATATTGCTCAAAATAAAACCCTAAAACTATTACAACCAAATTGAATTTATTGTACAAATAAATAAATAAGCAGATATTTAAATAGGCAATAAAATGTAAATATGCAAGAAGTGTTTTTGTATTTATTTTATGTATGAAAAAAATAAATTTATTTAAGTCTTAAAAAATAAGAAAATAAAATGATTATTTTTGAAAGGGTGAAAACCCTAATTTTTGATTTAATAGAAACTATATGCTATATTATTTATTTATTTCAATTATGTACAAGGAAATATTAAAAATATATACAAAATGTTAAAAAATTAAAATATGCATGAAAACAATATTTTAAGTGTATAAATAATAAAAATAAACATATATAATATTTTTATATTATTTATAAGTTTTATTTTAGAAAATAAAGTATAATAATCCTAACAAACTAATTATTATGCAAAAAATAGAATAAAAAAATATGATAAAATGAAAAAAATAAAGAAAATATTTTTATGATTTTATAATGTTCAGAAAAAATAATAAAAGTGAAAAATATAAAAATATCAAGAAAATATGAAAAATATCAAAAAATACAAAGGGGGGTGCAAACAGAAACAGGGGGGGTGTCAAAAGAAACAAGCCCAAACGCCAGGCTCAAAACAACTTCATCCTTGACCTCTGTCTTCGCGCGCGCGCCCTGGTTCAGTTCAAATCCTGTTCTCTCTATTGCTTGCATGAAATCAAAAACTTACAACATGAAACTTATAGCATTTTTAATCACGATTCCAACCATATCCATTTTGTGACCTAACTCTTAAAGGACAGAGAGAATTTTAATGGCCCTATATTTTGACCTAGTTTTTTCAGCAACTTCAACAATCAAATACTCCTAGCTCAGTTAATATAAATGGAAGCTATGCATATGTACAGTTCAAGCAACTTAAGGACTACATTTTTGCTTCACAAACCTAAGCTTAAGGATGCCTAAATAAGGAGTTAGAAACTTAACAAATACCTTGTTCAGTTGAGTTTGGATATGGCAATGTGGGCACTTTGAGTGAGGCCTGAAGTTCTTGTGAGCTTGCTTGAAGTTCCCTCAAGCTAATCCAATACTCAACTGGCCTTGAAGTTGCTTGAAACCTACTATAGAAGTCAACCTGCAAACTCAGAAAATGGAAATGGTGAAGCTCGAAACAGGGTTTACAATTGCTTGACAAAGGCCTGGACAACTTAGGTGTGATGTATGGAATGTGTTTGAAGTGATTCAAAGCAATACACACGAGCCAATATTGTTTTGGAAGTGGTTCTGCAAATAATGCCCTGTTTGGGCAGAAAATGGTGATTTTTGTGTTTAAGGGTGTTTGAGAGGTTGGGCAATCGTGTTTAGGCTTGCAACAAAGTTCTAAAGGTTGTGTGAAATGATGCTTAGTCTTGCTCTTATCAGATATCCAAGTTATATTGACTTTTGCCAAATTACTTGTTTTTGAAGAAAAGGTGAGATGACAATGCCCAAAGCCTGTACAGGCCTGTTCCTTAGCTGCACATAGTTGGTGAACTTTGCCTGATATTTGTGGACTTTGTTTTCAACCAGAGATTAGGTCCATGGCTCAAGATAAACAAAGTTGCAAAAAGCAAGCTTTATGGAAATGATATTGTTACCTTTATGCTATAAATGGAATAAATCAATGTACAATGCTCCAAAGCTCAGAACAAAGCCATTTTCCAATGTGTTTACATTCAATTTTGGAGTGTAGAAGGGATTAGAACCTGTAAACCAAGTACAAGCATGCTTAGGACAGATTTGCAACTTGCACCATTGTGAAAAATGCATTGAACAAAAGTGATAAAATGCCATTTTCATTTCTTTGATTATCCCTAACCATAAATGATCTTGGATAGTTCTTGTACATTTTGGAAATCTTGTAAAATGCTATACAATCAATCTTTGAAATGCATTTTGAGATTCCTCTTGGAACTAGGTGAAAAGTTTCCATGAAGTTTGGTCAAAAATCTGTCTAAACTAGGGCAAAATTTCACTAAGTTAAAAAGTTTTTGGACCCCTATTCACAAAATCATAACTTGAGATCCAAGCATCCTTTTGGAAAACTTTATGAATCAAAGTTGTAGATTTTGTGGAGGACTATAACTTTTATGTAGGAAGTTTTCTTTGAATCCAATTGTATCATGGTGAAAAAGTTGGGAAAAGTTGGGAAAAAATAAGAAATTTTCATAACTTAGAAAAATTCTAAGTTACGAAAATTTTCAAACTTAAACCCTAATTTCCAAATTTAAGTTTCTTGGTGAACACGTTTCATGTTTTGACACATCTTGATGAAATATGACCCTTGGCACTTGATTTTGACCAAAAAGGTAAAGTTTGACTTTTCAGTGTACAGTTGATTTTTGATCAGTTGACTAGAAAATTCATCTGTCAATCCAATGCTTTTGAGATCTTTTGAACCTTGTGATTAGATCAAGATGGTGCCATTGAGTCCTTGAAATCATGCTTGAACCCAATTTGCCATTGGCTAGGACAAAAATCAGAAATTTCCCTTTCTCAGTCAAAACCCTAATTTTGACCATTTTGCCCTTTTGATGATCTGATCAAATTTCTTGAGGAGTTGTGGTCCGAACTTGATGAAATGGTTCATATGAGTCTATAATGTTTATGTGGATAAAAAATTATGAGGTTTGACTATAAATTGGCCATGGTTGACTTTTTCCCCAATACAATTGATTTTTAGGTCAACTGTCCAATTGACTGGGCAAAAAAGTGATTCAAGGCTTGAAACTTGGTATGAGAAATCTTAGAGGTCCAACATGAAGTATGAAAGTCACATGAGGCATTGGAAGTCCAAAAATACTTGTGCAAACTCAAACCCTAATTTCAGGTTATCAGTGCAAGGAGAGGTCTTGAGCTGAGCAAACCCTAATCTGGTCTTGGGTCCAAGAGTTCTTGTGAGGGGAAATCTTGATAAAATGAGAGGGAAAATTTTGGGGTACAACAGCTGACCCTGTTTAATCTTCTTGAACCTTAAGAGTTAGATTGGCGAATTTTGTCGTTCGTGACTCGAAGGTAAAAGATGATTGGACACTAGAGTGCCCGTAAATTTGCACTCGTCAAAGTGTAACTGAGGAAATAGGCTTAAAGATGCCATTCAGAGAGGTGGCAGAATCTTGTTGGAGATGGGCTTGAAGATTCCATCCAAGAATGTTTGTTGAACTGCAAGTTGTAAGTCAAAAGAATGAGTATCTGAATGGTGTCCGTATTTGGAACGTATCTGAACTGTATCTGGAGACTGAGTATGTATGAGCAATGGAATGACGTCTGTGTCTGGAGCGTATCCGAGCTGTAACTGTATTTGAATTTGAATGAATAACAGAATGACTTCCGTGTCTGGAGTGTATCTGTATTGTATCTGAATTTGAAATTTGAATAAGCGACAGAATGGCTTCCATGTTTGAAGCGTCTCTGGGCTGGGGGAAAAGTCAGAATAAGTGACAGAATGGCAACCATGTCTGGAGCATATCTGGACTGTATCTTGAATAGGTGACAGAATGAATTCCATGTTTGGAGTGTATCTGAGCTGGGGAAAATCAAAATGAGTGACAGAATGGCAACCGTGTCTGGGGCGTATCTGGACTGGAATCTGAATGTTGAAGTCTGAATGAGTAACATAATGACTTCCGTGTCTGGAGTGTATCCGTACTGTATCTTGACTTTGAATAAGTAACAAAATGACTTCCGCGTCTGGAGTGTATCTGTACTGTATCTGAATAAGAGATCTGAATGAGTAACAAAATGACTTCCGTGTCTGGAGTGTATCCGTACTGTATCTGAAATATTTGAATATTTGTTAAAGATAGTTGTTAATCTTATCCTGAAAAGGGTAAAATGTTAGCTGAAACACAAAGTTATGTTGCATGAAATGTATGATGCAATAAAATGTGTTTTATCAATGTTTATGATATATGAATGTAATGTATGTGCATGTAAGCTGATTCGCTGTCTTGTGGAGGAAAATAAATCCTTGATAGTTGGGGATAATAAATCCTTGACTGCTGCCGAGGAAAATAAATCCTTGACTGTTGCCGGGGAAAATAAATCCTTGACCGCTGCTGGAGATTCAGAATCTTTGACAACTTCCGTGGGGATTTGAGGATCCTTCATGTCATGAAAGTTGGAGTATTGACAAAATCTATTGTGAGAGCAATGTCAAACTGCTTGAGAAATCTGCTTGGGAAATCCAGAGAACTTTGATGACTTCTACTGGGGATTACAAAGGAAATCCTTACTCGGCTGGGGAATAGGGAAAACTCTGATAATTTCCGCGAACTAAGAATGAGAATCTTTAATCTGCAGGGGAATAAAAATTCTGACAGTATCATGCTGGGGAGTAATGAAGACTCTGGCAACTTCCCTTGGGGAATCAAGAATGAGAATCTTCAATCTGTTGGGGAGTAAAAACTCTGTGGGGAAGAAGGCTTACTGCTGGAGAGTAAGTTCAGGACTCTGGGGGAAAAAGCTTATTCCTGTTTGGAAAAAAGCTCGGGAATTGGGGTTGTATGCCACTTTACTGGGGAATTATCCTAGGCTGGGGATAAGAGTTAACTGTTATCTGGTTGATTCTCATACTTTTAAGACAACTTGCTGCGGAATTTGGGGGAAAATTGAATGGTTCCGCTGGGGATTGATAGTTGGAGATTTGACTCGACTGGGGAAG
Organism: Vicia faba; assembly: GCA_948472305.1. Classification (NCBI taxonomy): domain Eukaryota; kingdom Viridiplantae; phylum Streptophyta; class Magnoliopsida; order Fabales; family Fabaceae; genus Vicia; species Vicia faba. The sequence continues at coordinate 239,888,652 of OX451737.1, forward strand.
AAGGTTTCATCTCCGCTGAGGGTCTGTAGTTCAAAGTTTTTACTCCGCTGGGGATTGAGAGTTTGAAGTTTTAACTCTGATGGGAATTAAGGATTTGAAATTATAACTCCACTGGGGATATGTATTTCAAGGTTTTAGCTCCACTGGGGATCTAGATGATGTACTGCAGGGGATTTCTCTTGGAATAGCCTAAAGACATTTTCCTATACTTTCAACCTGTCAGTAATTATTCTTTCCCATTTTGTTTATTTGTAAACACTGATTAGATTCAAATGCATATGCTTATTTAATAAATCATTGGACGTTTTCAAATAAAACACAAGTGTAAAAAAAGAAGAAAAGGAAAATAGTTTTCTGCACTTTGAAGTATCTTTGTATTAACTTTGTGTAAGTATTTTGTACAAAGGAGTCAGACATCCTAGTAAGAGAACGTTGTCATAAAAATGAGAAAAATTTATACAAAGAAAGATGGCTATGTGTGAAAATTCCATGGGGTTCCCATTATGCTATAGCCTTTGTAACTCTGAATATCTTGTCCTTTCGTTGCTTCGTCTGAAGATGATTGAGTTGATCAAAAGCCCGGAGCTTGTCTGTGAAGAGATTGTCCTTAAAGTGATCCGACGAGACATAGTCATACGCTTTAATTCCCTAACTTTTTCCTGGACCGCCCTTTAAGGTTTTCAGTCCACCGGGAAACCCTTTTTTACCCAAGTCGCCCTTTTGGGTTTTCAACTTGCCGGGTGTACAAATTTTTTTTGTTTATCCCTAATTTTTGCCTGAACCTCCCTTTTGGGTTTTCGATTCACCGGGATTCCCTTTTTTTCCTAGGTGTGTCAACCTAGCGGGTCGTTTATGCGTAGTATCTTTTGACTATGTCTGCGTTCGCAGGGTGCGGCTGGTCATCGCCGTCCATGGTGGTTAAGATCATTGCCCCACCAGAAAAGATGTTTTTGATCACAAATGGTCCTTCGTAGGTAGGAGTCCATTTGCCCCTGGGATCACTTTGCGGAAAAATGATGCGCTTGATTACCAGATCCCTGAATTGATATACCTGTCGTCTGACTTTCTTGTTGAATGCGTTGATCATCCATTTTTGATACGTCTGACCATGGAAGACAGGAGTAAGTCGCTTCTCGTCAATCAAGTTAAGTTGATCAAGTCGGGTCTGAATCCAATCGTCTTCACTCAAACCAGCATCCTTCATGATTCTCAAGGAGGGAATCTGAACCTCGATAGGCAAAACAGCTTCCATGCCATATACCAAGGAATAGGGTGTTGCCCTAGTTGATGTGTGTGCCGTGGTACGGTACCTGTGAAGAGCAAACGGTAACATCTCATGCTAGTCCTTGTAGGTGTCTGTCATCTTTTGTATGATCTTCTTGATATTTTTGTTAGCAACTTCAACTGCACCATTCATCTTTGGCCGGTAGGGAGATGAATTGTGATGTTGAATCTTGAATTTCTCGCACAAGGCAGTGATCATAGTATTGTTAAGGTTTGTACCGTTATCAGTGATGATCCTTTCGGGGATGCCGTACCGACAAATGAGGTTCTGCTTGATGAAGCAGGCAACAACATTCTTTATGACGGATGTGAAGGAGGTTGCTTAGACCCATTTGGTGAAGTAGTCAATGGCCACCAGAATGAAGCGGTGTCCATTGGATGCTGTAGGATCGATCTCTCATATCATGTCGATCCCCCACATAGCGAATGGCCAAGGAGCTGTTAAGACATTGAGAGGAACTGGAGGTATATGTACCTTGTCCGCATAGATTTGACATTTGTGACAAGTCATGGAATGTTGATGGCAGTCAGCTTCCATGGTAGACCAGTAATAGCCTGCCCGTAGAATCTTCTTAGCCATCGTATGTCCGCTAGAGTGAGTGCCAAAGGTACAATTGTGCAGTTCAACCATGATCTGTTCAACTTCAATCTTTTCCACACAACGGAGCAGAATGCAATCATGATTGCGCTTGTACAGGATACCATTGCTCAGGAAGAACTTAGCTGAGAATCTCCTTAAGAACTTTTTGTCGTTAACTGAAGCTCCTTCAGGATATTCTTGAGCCTCGAGATACCTTTTGACTTCATGAAACCAAGGTCGGTCCACTACTTCTTCGATATTAATCTCGTGACAATGTGCAGGTTCGTCCATCCGTTCAATGGTGATTTGGGGAGCCTAATTATCCCAGTTAAGTTTAAACATGGATGACATTGTAGCTAGAACATCTGCTAGCTGATTTTCTTCTCGCGGGAAGTGCTCGAAGGTGATCTGCTAGAAATGTGGTAACAATGTCAAGACATGTTCTTTGTAAGGGATGAGGTTTGGATGCTTAGTATCCCACTCTCCTTTGATCTGACTGATAACCAAAGCTGAGTCCCCAAACACCATCAACGATTTGATTCCCAAGTCAATGGCAGCCTTGAGACCAAAGATACAAGCTTCATACTCGGCCATGTTGTTGGTGCAGTTAAAGCAAAGCCTGGTTGTGAAAGGAGTATGGAAACCTTCTGGGGAGATGAGTACCGCGCCGATACCGTTGCCAAGTGCATTAGAGGCACCATCAAAGTACAGGGTCCATCGGGATCCTTGTTCAGGTCCTTCATATGGTCTATTCTCTTCAATGTTGTCCAATGTCATGATATCCTCGTCGGGGAAGTCGAATCTCATAGATTGGTAATCTTCGACAACTTGATGAGCCAGATGGTCCGCTAGCACACTCCCCTTTATAGCTTTTTGGGTCGTGTACTGTATATCATATTCTGTTAGGATCATCTTCCATCTAGCTATTCTTCCAGATAAAGCAGGCTTCTCAAAGATGTACTTGATCAGATCCATCTTAGATATCAGCAAAGTGGTATGAGTCAACATGTACTGCCTTAGCCGGCGAGCATCCCATACCAAAACGCAGCAAGTTTTCTCGAGCAGTGACTATCGGGTCTCACAGTTGGTAAACTTTTTGCTAAGGTAATAAATGACATGCTCTTTTCGGTCAGACTCGTCATGTTGGCCCAATACACACCCCATTGAATTCTCTAGGACGGTCAAATACATGATTAGCGGTCTTCCTTCGACGGATGGCATCAAGATAAGAGGTTCTAGCAAATACTCCTTGATTTTATCGAAAGCAAATTGATAGTCATCATTCCATTTAACTACCTGATCTTTCTTCAACAGCTTGAAGATTGGTTCACAGGTAGATGTTAGGTGAGAAATGAACCTTGCAATGTAGTTTAGGCGTCCCAAGAAACCTCTGACCTCCTTCTCAGTGCGAGGAGCAGACATTTCTTGTATAGCTTTGACTTTGGCAGGGTCAACCTCAATGCCCTTGTTGCTGACAATGAAACCCAAGAGTTTACCGGACCGGACTCCGAAAGTGCACTTGTTAGGGTTCAGTCTGAGCTTGTACTCCTACAACCTAACAAACAGCTTTTGCAAGTGATCGAGGTGTTCTTCTTCAGTTTGTGATCGGGCTATCATGTCATCTACGTAAACCTCTATCTCATGATGTATCATGTCATGAAACAAAGCTACCATGGCGCGTTGATAGGTTGCCCCGACATTCTTCAGTCCGAATGGCATCACTTTGTAGAAGAACGTACCCTACTGTGTAACAAAAGTAGTTTTCTCCATGTCCTCAGGGGCCATTTTGATCTGGTTATAGCCTGAGAATTCGTCCATGAAAGAAAATACCTTGTGCTGAGCTGTGTTGTCAACCAGGATGTCAATGTGCGGTAGTGGAAAGTCATCTTTAGGGCTGGCCCTGTTTAAGTCTCTATAATCCATGCACATTCTCACTTTGCCGTCCTTCTTAGGCACGGGCACAATGTTAGCAACCCGTTGTGGATAGGAAGTAACAGCAAGAAATCCAGCATTGAACTGCTTCATAACTTCTGCTTTGATCTTTTCTGACATGTCGGGCCTCATGCGGTGGACTTTTTGTTTGACTAGTGGACAGTCTTCTCTTGTGGGTAGACGGTGAACCACAATATATGTATCAAGTCCCGACATGTCTTCGTATGACCAGGCAAAGATCTCAACATATTCATGCAACAACTGAATTAAGCGCTCCTTGACACTTGGCTCTAGGTTGGCACCCACTCTGACTTCTTTTCTGTCTTCCTCGGTACCCAAGTTGATTGTCTCTAACAACTCCTCATGAGGTAGAATAACCCTTTATTCCTGTTGTAGCAGCCTAGCCAATTCTCCTGGCACCTCACAATCTTCCTCACCTTCGTATTCGGCATGGTAGACCAGATCTTCAGAGTCACTGAAGGCCATAGCAGAATTGTTACCCATGGAATCTGGAATGGAAGGGTACCTGCATTTGTGAGTGTGGGTGTGTGTAAGGGATAGCCACCTTTAAACAAAGAAAATGTAAAAAGAAAGACAATGAACACAAAAGTTTATATGTGAACACGTCCATGATTCATTAAAATGGCATATGAAGATGAAAAATCAAACCCTTACAAATGGACCTATGTGCCTCGGGTAAGGCACAAGGTTAAAAGTGTACGAATTGTTTGAGAATTATTACAAACCAACAGAAATGTTTGAAAGATAAATTACTGCGGTATGAAAGTAATCGGAACAAAGTCTTTTGCTTCCCAGTTGCACAGTCCTCCGTCAACAGTAGGGAAAATCCAGTCTTCCAAGTTGCTCTCCTCTTCACTATCCTACAAAGCATTGACTCTATGATGGGTGATCTTCATTGGTGGCCCTCCAGAACGGGAGCGGCGTACATCCTTTTGAGCAGAAGAAGTGAATCCCAAGCCGAATTTATCTGATTTGAAAGGAAAGTCGGGAAGCTGACCCCAGATTGTGCTCCCTCCTTCTTCAATCACAACTTTTACATCTTTGAGAGACGACATCCGAGGTGGAGGTCTGGTAATCATGGGTACATAAGACATTGTCTTGGTTGCCAAAATCTCCTGAGCTACCTCTTCAAAATGCTGAAAAGGGGTTTCGATGAATTCACCATCCAATTCTACATAGCGGAAAGAATTTAGATGGCTTATCATGTATTTCTCTTCGTCATGAACAGTTATGATTTTCCCCTGGACAGGGTACTTGAGCATTTAATGCAGAGTAGAAGTGACGGCTCCAGCATTGTGAATCCAGGGTCTTCCCAACAAGCAAGAATAGGAAGGACGGATGTCCATCACATAGAATATGGAGTTGAAGGTTTCAGTTCCCACTTTAATCGGGATGTCCACCTCTCCATGGACCATCCTTTTAGAACCATCAAAGGCTCTGACAATGATATTGCTGGGTTTCAGGGTTAAGCCTTCACAATCCAATCTATCCAAGGCTTTCTTCGGCAAGACGTTCAGCGATGAACCAATGTCTACTAGTACGTGTGCTAGAGTAGTCCCTCTGTATTCCACCGAGACATGCAAAGCGTCATTATGTTTTCTCCCTTTGGATGTTAAATCGGCATCGGAGAATCCTAGACCATTGTCAGCTGTTAAGCTAGCTACACATTCCTGGAACTGATCCACGGAGGTTTCCTGTGGCACGTGGGCTGTCTCCAAGAATCTTATCAAAGCTTTAGCATGAGCTTCTGAACAAAGCAGCAGGGCCAACATAGACATTTTTGAGGGGGTTTGCCCCAGTTGTTCCACAACATCATAATCGCTTTTCTTGATTATTTTCAAAATCTCTTCCATTTCTTTTTGAGAGGTCTCAGGGATGACAAATGGCTGAACCCTCGTCCTGACGGGCTCTTCTTGGATCCCTTTCCCTCTATCATCAGCAGCAGCAGAGGGGACAACCAAAGGAGTTACAATTTCTTCAATAATTGGAGTTCTCGCAGTTATGTTGACCGGTACAGGCGTAACTTTAGGAGCAGCAGCGGGTCCAAAGATTGCCTTTGGAGGGGAAATCTCTGGAGAGAAAATTCTTCCACTGCAGGTGATTTTGCTCGTTCTAGCAATGTTTCCAATGTCGGAAGTCTCTTCATCAGAACTTTCTTCAGTTGATTCAATTTGTTTAATACCGTGGTAGTAGATTTCTCCACCATAGTTCCACGGTACTGATCTGTCGGACTTGTACGGGACGGGCCCGGGCATGGTTATCTTTAAAGGTACAGTCTTTGGAGCGGATGTAATCTTAACAGGTCTTTTGGAGACCTTGGAAATATTGGCGGATATGGTTATTATTGAAACATCATTGACAGGAGTCAGTGTAACAGGAGCCTTTTCAAAAAGGATTTCTTGGTTATCCATTAGGCGTTGGATGCCTAACTTCAAAAATGGACAGTCGGTTGGTAAGGATGATTAAAGGCAGCAATCTTCTTTACAACCTGGGAAAATCCCAGCCTTCAGCAAATTCAACTTGATTATCGGTAGCGGAGTTATCAAATCATCAACAGTAGCAACAAATAGATCCTCTTCAACAACATGGGCATTGTGGCCATGCTTTGGAATTGGAGCAGAGATTACATTCGGCTTTTCAGGGGCGTCGAATTCAACTTCTTTAGTGTCTATCAAATCCTGAATCTTATTCTTGAGGGCCCAACAATTGTTGGTGTCGTGCCCCAGGCTATCTGAATGATAAGCACACTTGGCGTTCGAATGGTAGTAAGGAGAAGAAGTATTCGGATTCTTCGGGGCCTCTTTCAAACTTGCAAGGTTTAACTTCAAGAGATGGGGTAGAACCTGAGCAGGAGTCATGTTGATCCAGGTGAATTGCCGTACAGGCCTTTCCACCCTTGTTTGGTTGGTTCTGGGTTGATTGTTTCTGGGCTGATCAGCTGCAGACTTCTGAATCATTACGGCCCCCACCGCTGGCCGACGCTCAACTCTTCCTTGACCTCTCTGGGAGTAAACAGCTGACACTTCCTTCTTTGATGGGAAAGTCTTTTTGATGGCGGCAGAAGCAAATGCATCTTTTTGAATTTTCCCGCTCTTTATGCCGGCTTCAACTCTCTCACCAGTTAGAATCAACTCAGTGAACCTCGCAGAGGAGCTTCCAATCATATGATTAAAGAAAGGCCCTGACAGAGTTCCCAAGAACAAGTCTACTAGCTCTCTCTAAGATAGAGGTGGTTGTACTCGTCCTGCCAAGTCTCTCCATTTCTGGGCATATTCTTTGAAACCTTCATTTGAGACCATGCCCATACTCTGTAATTGAGTACGGGTTGGTGCTAAGTCTGCATTGTATTGATACTGTTTGTAGAAGGCGGCCGCCAAATCTTCCCAATTATGCACATCAGACCTCTCTAACTGGTAAAACCAATCCAGCTGCGTCCCCGACAAACTGTCCTGGAAGAAATGGACCCATAGGTCTTTGTTAGAAGAATGTGGTTGAATTTTCCTGACATAAGATCGTAGGTGCATTTTGGGACAAGACAACCCATCATACTTAGCAAACAAAGGTACTTTGAATTTGGGAGAGATTACAATTCCAGAAACCAGTCCTAACTCTTCAAAGTACAGTCCAGGTACTCTCTGTATCTCCATGGCAGCTAGACGCTCTTTCAAGTTCTTGTATTTGTCATCTGTAGGAGGGTACTGCTGTTCAGAATAATCCTCATCCTCTTCTTCTTCTTCTTCCTCAGAATCAGATGTCACTGCAGTTTCTTTTCCCTTTCTTACCCCTTCATCAGATGTTGAGGGGAAATCCAGGACCCTTCTGGCTTGACCTTCAAATCTTCTGCCTAAGGTAGCCACACCAGATCTCTTCTTTTTCTTTTTCTATTTTTCCTTTTCTAGTAGAGTCTTGAGCTCCTCCTGCCCCTTGGCCAAGGTCCGAAGTAGCTGTTGAAACTGTGAATTCTGAGCTTGCAAGTCTTTGACCCTTTGTTCAATATCCATCTTGCTGAAATAAACAGCAGAGAGATGAGGAAACTTGGTGTGAAGACCTGTTTATGCATATGATGAATGATATGTATTCATGTAATGCATTCAAGGATCCAGAAATTCAAATTTGTTTTAAACAAAAAAGAAACACACGTCATATTAATAAGATAGAATTTGTTAGTACATCAATGCCCCATGGGCAAAATAATACAAAATTCTAAGGTAAAAAGACGTTGCGCATCCTCTTTGGTGCAATGTAGGTGTTGAGAGTCTGCTCTTCGTGAAGTTGACGAGTGAGTTCTAAAACCTTCTTCTTGCTTGCATAGAATTGGGCTTCAAAAGTATCGCGTTCTCCCTTGAGCTATATCCAACTCCTTTATAAGCCTTCGAGTGATGTTGGCATGTCAGGATGTAGGAGGGTGTATGGAACCTCTCCTTCCATAACAGGCTCTATAATCACAGGAAGAATGTAGGGGTGAGGCATCATAAGACTTTGGGCGCGGGTTTGTACCCACTTGAGGTAAGGCTCAAGAGGGATGGAATTCTTGTGTCCCAAGGTCTTACTGTCCACCTTGTTGGGCATTCTCCAAGCTCGGATGAACCTTTGCCGAAGTCCTTGATCGTCGTTGTCGAAGTCAAAAACCAAGTCTGGAATCAGCATGTCATGTGGGCCATCCCTTCAGGCGTACACAAACTGTCTCAGAGCCAAGCAAGGGTTGTAGGTGATGCCTCCCCTAATGCCTAGTAGAGGGACATTAGGAAATTCTCCATAACGGTCAATGATGATAACATTCTCTTTTGATCGAGAACACCAATGAATATCTGAATATGTAAGAGTCATCAACCGTTGTGACCACCACAGACCTTGCTCATTCTTCAAAACTGATTGGGAAAGATGAGAAATAAACCATCTTTCCAGTAGAGGAGTACAACACATGAGAACACTTCTTTTCCTCATTGTTCGAGTGTGAAAAGAGTGGAGGATATCCCCAAGCAATGTAGGCCCCGGGTTGCGAGCCATGAAGATTTTGACAGCATTCACATCTATAAGCTGGTCAGGGTTTGGGAATAAGACCATCCCATAGATGAGAAGAGCTACAATCTCCTCAGAAGCTTGCAAGTCTAGAGAATTCCAACAACGTTGGGCCTTCTCAAACAGAAACTTTGACAAGAAACCTTTGACACCACTTCTAGTTTCCCAATGTGTTGTGACATCAGATGAGTGCAAGTGTAAGGCTTGAGCAATCTCTTCTGGCTTTGGATCTATTTTTGTACCGTTGAAGGGTAGTTGATTGAGAATAGGAATCATCAAGAGTTAAGAAAATTCCTCCAAAGTAGGCACAAGTTGGTAGTCAGGAAATGTAAAGCAATGATGCAAAGGGTCAAAGAACTGGAAGAGAACTTTTAGCATATCCTCCTCAGTGTTGGTAGTGACTAAGTTGAGAAGATGACCATGCCTCTCGGTGAATGGAGAATTCTCAGGAATCCTTGAAGCTATCTCCTTGAGTTGTGGAGGAATTCTTACAAGGTTGACTTGGATAGTTTTCCTACGAAGTGAATCCATAGCCTACAAAGCAGGAACAAAGATGAAAATCCAAATCCTTGAAATGGTTAGTGGATGCATATGATGCTTCATGATGTCCATGATGTCATGCACAAGTATATATGTACAAACAAATTACACAAGTTCCTAGTTTCAGGCTTGCATGGGGTTTCATAGGTAAGTACCCTCTTGAAGTTTAGTTGGCTCAACCTGTCCTAAAAATAGTAACCGGGTTCTAAGGAGCTCAATATCACTGGATTGTTTTTTGTGTTCATTGTTTCAGTTTGGCCACTTTACTGGCGACCGAAATATTCCAAGAAAACAACCCTCAATGAGTGTAGTATCGAGTATCTACCAACTTCGGACTGCACCAAAGCGGTCATCTCACTACATCCTAAAAGGACAAGTTGGTCAAGTAAAGGTTCTAAAAGTCCATTAGTGCTTCATGACATCACTCAGCAGCCCTGTATTCTCTTTGAGTGACTCAAAGGCTACCGGTACCAACAAATATGTCGCACTAATATAGCTATTGCTTCAACCATGTCGGTATACCCCGCACAGTTTCCACAATGTATTGCTATTTACCTATGAATGTTTCCCAAATCCGGGTAGAGGATTCAAACCCAAACAATAGAACCAAAGTGTAAAGCATACAAGTCAAGCAAGATAAGCATGTAAAGGTGATCTAAAACCCTAAGGTAACCCCACTTTTTAGAATTCTCCCCAGCAGAGTCGCCAGTTCTGTGATGCGGTGGGAGAACTGACTTGAGGTTTTGCGTTTGTGTTCGCAAATGTTGCGGTTTAGCAAGAGTCACCACCGACTTTTATTTTATCCAAAAGGAAAGGTAAAAAAGCACAGGAAAGACATTTGAGATTGTTTTTGGGTTCGGGGGGTAGATTATGAAAAGGGAAGGTGCTAGCACCCTTTTCATCCATGGTTTTCCATGGGCTCTTAGTTACTTGTTTTAGATCACTTGCTTTTGCTTTTCAATTGTTTGAAATGGTGCTTTGTGTGGTTTTTGAAAGTATTTTGAAAAGAGGCCTTTGTTTAGGCAATCTTTGTAATGATTCTCGTTCGTAAGAATGTATACAAAGATGTTTTCCTTTTGAAAAATGTTTCAATGTTTTGAAAGTTGTTTGGAAATTGTTTTAAAATTGTGTGTGTTTGTTTAAAAATAGCAAGGATTGTTTTTCAAGTTGATCAAGTAACTAGAAACTTATCTACCTACTCAAAAGTCTTTCCTACACATTTTTATTCCTTTGACATTGTTGTTTTACCATTGCATTTGGTAAACAAACCTATCTTTGGATGTTAAACGGGACGGGCGTGGGTCATCGTATGACCATGATAACAATATTGCCAAGTATCTTAGCAAGTTTTTTTAGAGACTAGATCATTTTTGTTTAGGCAACCAAGATAGCGTCATCGAGGGACTATGATCTTTTGTTTTTGTTTTGTTTTGCCAAGATACCTAGCATGCATACCATGGCCATTTTAAGGCAACAAAGTGGAGGAAACCCTAGGGTTGCTTGTATGAGATGTATTGTCATTTTTCATGCATTTTTGTCTTGTGTTTAGTCATGCTATTTGTTTTGATTTTTGGTCTTTGCATACAAAACCCTAGTTTACTATCATGGTATATGAAAGCAATAAAATGCGTAAAGTAAATCTAGACTATTACAACAATATTATGGGGAGGGGGATACAAGTTTTGAATAGGGGGATATTGCTCAAAATAAAACCCTAAAACTATTACAACCAAATTGAATTTATTGTACAAATAAATAAATAAACAAATATTTAAATAGGCAATAAAATGTAAATATGCAAGAAATGTTTTTGTATTTATTTTATGTATGAAAATAAATAAATTTATTTAAGTCTTAAAAAATAAGAAAATAAAATGATTATTTTTGAAAGGGTGAAAACCCTAATTTTTGATTTAATAGAAAATATATGCTATATTATTTATTTATTTCAATTATGTACAAGGAAATAATAAAAATATATACAAAATGTTAAAAAATTAAAATATGCATGAAAATAATATTTTAAGTGTATAAATAATAAAAATAAACATATATAATATTTTTATATCATTTATAAGTTTTATTTTAGAAAATAAAGTATAAAAATCCTAACAAACTAATTATTATGCAAAAAAAAATGTTAAAATGCAAAAAATAAAGAAAATATTTTTATTATTTTATAATGTTCAGTAAAAATAATAAAAGTCAAAAATATAAAAATATCAAGAAAATATGAAAAATATCAAAAAATACAAAGGGGGGTGCAAACAGAAACAGGGGGGGTGTCAAAAGAAACAAGCCCAAACGCCAGGCCCAAAACAACTTCATCCCTGACCTCTGTCTTTGCACGCGCGCCCTGGTTCAATTCAAATCTTGTTCTCTCTATTGCTTGCATAAAATCAAAAACTTACAACATGAAACTTATAGCATTTTTAATCACGATTCCAACCATTTCCATTTTGTGACCTAACTCTCAAAGGACAGAGAGAATTTTAATGGCCCTAAATTTTGACCTAGTTTTTTCAGCAACTTCAACAATCAAATACTCCTAGGTCAGTTAATATAAATGGAAGCTATGCATATGTACAGTTCAAGCAACTTAAGGACTACATTTTTGCTTCACAAACCTAAGCTTAAGGATGCCTAAATAAGAAATTAGAAACTTGACAAATACCTTGTTCAGTTGAGTTTGGATATGGCAATATGGGCACTTTGAGTGAGGCCAGAAGTTCTTGTGAGCTTGCTTGAAGTTCCCTCAAGCTAATCCAATACTCAGCTGGCCTTAAAGTTACTTGAAACATCCTATAGAAGTTAACCTGCAAACTCAGAAAATGGAAATGGTGAAGCTCGAAACAGGGGTTACAGTTGCTTGACAAAGGCCTGGACAGCTTAGGTGTGATGTATGGAATATGTTTGAAGTGATTCAAAGCAAAACGCACGAGCCAATATTGTTTTGGAAGTGGTTCTGCAGATAATGCCCTGTTTGGGCAGAAAATGGTGATTTCTATGTTTAAGGGTGTTTGAGAGGTTGGGCAATCGTGTTTAGGCTTGCAAAAAAGTTCTGAGGGTGTGTGAAATGATGCTTAGGCTTGCTCTTATAAGATATCCAAGTTATATTTACTTTTTCCAAATTGCTTGTTTTTGAAGAAAAGGTGAGATGACAATGCCCAAAGCCTGTACAGGCCTGTTTCTTAGTTGCACATAGTTGGTGAACTTTGCCTGATATTTGTGGACTTTGTTTGCAGCCAGAGATTAGGTCCATGGCTCAAGATAAACAAAGTTGCAAAAATCAAGCTTTATGGAAATGGTATTGTTACCTTTATGCCATAAATGGAATAAATCAATGTACAATGCTCCAAAGCTCAGAACAAAGCCATTGTCCAACGTGTTTGCATTCAATTTTAGAGTTTAGAAGGGATTAGAACCTATAAACCAAGTACAAGCATGCTTAGGACAGATTTGCAACTTGCACCATTGTGAAAAATGCCTTGAACAAAAGTGATAAAATGCCATTTTCATTTCTTCGATTCTCCCTAACCATAAATGATCTTGGAGAGTTCTTGGACATTTTGGAAAGCCTGTAACATGCTATACAATCCATCTTTGAAATTCATTTTCATATTCCTCTTGTAACTAGGTGAAAAGTTGCCATGAAGTTAGGTCAAAAATCTGTCTAAACTAGGGCAAAATTTCACTAAGTTAAAAAGTTTTTGGACCCCTATTCACAAAATCATAACTTGAGATCCAAGCATCCTTTTGGAAAACTTTGTGCATAAAATTTGTAGATTTTGTGGAGGACTACAACTTTCATGTTGGAAGTTTTCTTTGAATCCAATTGCATCATGGTGAAAAAGTTAGGAAAAGTTGGGAAAAAATAAGAAATTTTCATAACTTAGAAAAATTTTAAGTTATGAAAATTTTCAAACTTAAACCCTAATTTCCAAATTTAAGTTTCTTGGTGAACAAGTTTCATGTTTTGACACATCTTGATGAAATATGACCCTTGGCACTTGATTTTGACCAAAAAGTCAAAGTTTAACTTTTTAGTGTACAGTTCATTTTTGATCAGTTGACTAGAAAATTCATTTGTCAATCCAATGCTTTTGAGATCTTTTGAACCTTGTGATTAGGTAAAGATGGTGCCATTGAGTCCTTGAAATCATTCTTGAACCCAATTTGCCATTGGCTAGGTCAAAAATCAGAAATTGCCCTTTCTCAATCAAAACCCTAATTTTGACCATTTTGCCCTTTTGATGATCTGATCAAATTTCTTGAGGAGTTGTGGTCCAAACTTGATCAAATGGTTCATATGAGTCTATAATGTTGATTTGGATAAAAAATTCTGAGGTTTGACTATAAATTGGCCATGGTTGACTTTTTCCCCAATACAGCTGATTTTTAGGTCTACTGTCCAATTGACTGGGCAAAAAAGTGATTCAAGGCTTGAAACTTGGTATGAGCAATATTAGAGGTCTAACATGAAGTATGAAAGTCACATGAGGCATTGGAAGTCCAAAAATCCATGTGAAAACTCAAACCCTAATTTCAGGTTATCAGTGCAATGAGAGGTCTTGAGCTGAGCAAACCCTAATCTGGTCTTGGGTCCAAGAGGTATTGTGAGGGGAAATCTTGATAAAATGAGAGGGGAAATTTTGGGGTACAACACCCTTTTTTTCCCAAGCCGCCTTTTCAGGTTTTTGGCTTGCCAGGTGTACATATCTTTTTTGTTTTTATCCCTAATTTTTGCCCGAACCCTTTTGGTTCGCCGGGATGCCCTTATTTTTGCCTAGTCCAGTCAACCTAGAGGGTCTTTGTTCATGCGCAGTATTTTCTGACAATGTCCACACTCTCAGGGTGTAGGGAGTTGTCACTATCGGTAGTGTTGTGTTGCCACACTACCAGAAGATGTTTGTTTGGTCGTACATGATTTGTTGCTGAAATTCATGCCCAATGCCCCCAAGTGATTCAGATGGAGATCTGCCCCTGGCTATTTGGCATCTTTGAGAGATTCCTTGAATCTTGACTTGACTTCCCCAGATGATGGAAAATGATCATGCTGTGCCCCTTGGTTGGAAGTGTTTTTCCACTTGAGGCGATCCTTTTTATTGAGAAGGTTTTTGTTCACTAGATATTCGTCATGCGAATTTCTCTACTGTTGAACAAATAGTCATATGCAAACAATGTTATTTTAAGAATGCAAAGCTTATGTCTGTCTTGAAGTTTTGAAAATGCAGTTTTTTTTATAGAAAAAATAGAATTTTGCAAAGATGTGATATCCGCTCAGGATTTGTAACGGGCCTTCAGGAGTCAGGATACCTTTTGTAACAGTATGTTTTCGAACTAACCCATGCTTCAGCTAGGACTTTTAAGGGTTATAACATGGTCTGGTTCACAGTTCAAGAAACAAAGGATAAAGGCTCAAATTTTATGTGTACCCAACCCGCTCTTCATGATGTTCTTCAGTCCTATGCTCAGTTAATTACGCGATTAGATCCCGATTGAGTTTGGAATCTTTGCTCTGATACTTGGTGATGATTCAAAAATTGAACATTTGTTTTGAAAAGGCAGTCATTTTTGTAATCTTCTTTTTGTCGAGGACTTGTATTAACCTCTTTTTTTTTTTTTTCGTTATCCCTTCTTTTGCCTGAACTGTTTCTTTTGTGATTACAGTCAGCGGGATGCCCCAATTTTTCTCTTAAGTTTCCTTCATAGGTTTTGACTTAACAGGCTTTTATTTCGAGAGATAATGACTTCCTGTCTTGACGATTATACGGAACCATCACTATCTTTTATTTTGGAAGGACGTCTTCGATGCCATTCATTGTGCACGAAGCGGCAGATTATGACTGAATACGCCTCTGAATTAACTGAGAAAACTACCCTGCCCCAGGTTATGATTAAGGGTTTTAATTTGTGTGAAAAGAAAAACTCCTACTTCTTTGGCTCGAAGGGGTTGACGGGGGATTATCTTCCTTATAACTCCACTATTTAGGATTTGAAACAACGCCTGTACATCGTCAGCAAGGTCTGTTCAAAAGCATATTATAGAGATTTTGATATCATTTTCATCATCCTCCCTCTAAAGGCTCAGAGCTTTTGTTCGAGAGTTGAATATCACAAAAGGAAATAAAAAGCAATTTAAGCATAATGAAAAAAAATTAATTCAAGACAGACACGTGTAATGCATTAATGAAATAAAAAAGTTTAACATGACAATAATTGTTTGAATAAGCAAAGAAAATACAACTTCATAATTTAAATGAACAAAAATGCTTTTAATCCTAGCCATGTTTTGGCAAGGGAGTAGTGATCACATTGAGAGTCTCAAGAGGGTCGAATTCGATCTCCTTGGTGTCAATCATATTCTGAATCTTGTATTTCAGCGCCCAACAATCGTTAGTATCATGCCCCGGGCTACCAGAATGATAAGCACACCTTGCATCCGGGTTGTAGTTAGGAGAAGAAGTCTTAGGGTTCGGATGAGGGTTTATCACCGTAATCAGATTCATCTTCAACATGTGTTGCAATGCTTGTGACAATGGCATGTTGATTTGGGTGAACTGCCTTTGAGGTCTTTCCACCCTTGGCTGATTGTTTTGTTGTTGTGGTCATTGTGTGCGTGCCGAATTAGAGATCAACACTTCCCCCACAGATTGGGGGTAGTCTGCCTTGTTATGCCTCTTCTGGCCGTGCACAGCATTGGCTTCCCTCTTGCCATCAAATGACTTCTTCTCTGTACTCGAAGAGGTATTTTTCTGGATCTTACCACTCAGGATCCCAGCTTCTACTCTTTCTCCAGTCAAAATTAGCTCGGTGAAACCCGTTGACGAGCTTCCGATCAAATGATTAAAGAATGGACCAGATAGCGTCCCCAGAAACATATCAACCAACTCCCTATCAGACAACGGGGGTTGGACTCTTCCAGCCAAGTCTCTCCACTTTTGGGCATAGTCTTTAAATCCTTCACTTGCACCCATGGACTACTTTGAAGTTGAGTACGAGTAGGAGCAAGGTCGGCATTATACTGATACTGCTTGTAGAAAGCAGCAGCCAGATCTTCCCAGTTTCGGATATTTTCTCCCTCTAGCTGGTAGAACCATTCAAGTTGAGTCCCTGACAGACTATCTTGAAAGAAGTGAACCCATAGATTTCTATCAGCTGTGTGGGGCTGGATCTTCCTGACACAAGAACGGAGATGGAGTTTTGGGCAGAACACCCCATCATACTTAGCAAAAACTGGAGCTTTGAACTTATGAGGGATCACCACTCCAGATACCAGTCCCAAATCTCTGAAATCCAAACCAGGGATCTTCTGAATCTCCATAGCACTCAGACGGTCTTCAAGTTGTTTGTACCTATCCTCAGCAGGAGGATACTGTTCCTCATCATAATCTGTATCATTATCATAAACTGCAGGACTGGAGCCCTTTTCTTCTTCTTGGTCCTCCCCTCCCTTGGATGAAAAGGACAAATCAGCTTGTTGTTTCGACCTATCCCCAAACCTTTTGCCCATACTCAACAGAACAACCTTCTTCTTATTCTTATTCTTCTCTTTCTCTTTCAGAATGAGAGCTTTCAAGTCCTCTTGCCCTTTAGCCAAGTTCAAGAACATCTCTTGGAATTGGGCATTTTGTGCCTGAAGATCTTTGATAGCTTGATCGAAAGACATTTCTGCTGAAATAAACAGCAAAGAAGATGAGAAACCTATTATGGTACCTATAATGGTGTGCATGATAATGGGATGCGTATGTAATGATTTCAAAGACTTTGGGAGATTTAAACTTGTAAAAAGGTTCAACAATGCCTTTAAGGCGTTTACAAAGAAGCAAATGAAAAACAAATCTAAACTAGAAAAAGAAAAATCAGAAATCCCATGGACGCTTCCCCTTGGTGCTGACGTAGTCATTGATCGTTCTTTCATTCTCAAGTTGCCTGGTGAGCTTCAAGATCTTCCTTTCTTTCTCATGGTATTTTTCCCGGTAGGTATCCCTCTCCTCTTTCAGCTGAATCCAGGATCTCTTCAATGCCCCAAGATCAGTGGGCATGTAGGGATAAAGGACTGTATAAGGAATGCCCTCTTCATTGGTAGGCTCCACAATCACTAGAAATACAGCTTCATAAGGCATCCCAAGCTTCTGGGCTCGAGCTCAGACCCACTGGAGATAAGGCTGCATAGGGAGAGAAGTCTTTGGTCCTAGCTCTTGGGGGTCAGATCTATTCACCATGCCCCAAGCTCGTATAAACCTCCGGCGATGCTCGTCAACGTCCTCCTTGTAGTTAAATGCAATATCTGTAATAAGTAGCTCATGAGGACCGTCTCTCCGAGCCCGACCGAATTGTCGTAAAGCTAAACAAGGACTGTAGGTTATCCCTCCTCTGATTCCGAGCAATGGGACATTAGGGTATCCCCCACATCGATCAATGACAACAATGCTTTCCATAGCCTTAGAACTCCAAAGAATGTCTGTATGGGAAAGGGACATTATCCTGTAAGACCATCCTACACCTTCCTCATTCTTCAACACGGACTTGGGGAGGTACGAAATAAACCACCTCGCCAGCAGCGGCATGCAACACATGAGAGTCCCTCTTCTTCGTATAGTACGAGTATAGAGGTCATGCAAAATATCACCCAGAAGAGTAGGCACAGGATTGCGAGACAAGAAGATCTTAACCGCATACACATCTATGAAGGAATCTGGATTCGGGAAAAAAACCAAACCATAGATAAGGAGAGCCAAGATATCTTCAAAAGCCTGAAAGTCCAAACTGTCCCATAATAGCTGAGCTTGATCTGTCAGAAACTTAGATAAGAAACCTTCAACCCTGCTTCGTGTCTCCTAATTGGATATTACATCAGCCCGTGTCAGATGCAGAGCTGAAGCAATGTCTTCTGGTCTAGGAGTCTCTTCCAAACCTATGAAGGGAATCTGCTCAAGGATGGATATGCCCAATAAGTGAGAAAACTCTTCCAGAGTGGGAACTAGCTGATAATCCGGGAAGGTGAAACAATGATGCACAGGATCGAAGAACTGGAAAAGCACACTCATCATCTGCTCATCGACCTTTGAGGTAACCAAACTAAGAAGCTGACCATGTCTCTTAATGAAGGAAGAAGTCTCATAAACTCTTGAGACCAACTCTTTGAGTTGAGCAGGTATTTGCATAAAGTTAACTCGGATGGTGTTTCTACGCATGGAAGCCATAATCTGCAAAACAGAACAAATAAAAATCCCCTCGATCTTTGAAATGGTTAGTATAATGAAGTATGCATGCTATGTTATGATGCATGATGTCATGGTAAAAACAACACAAGTATAGAAGATAACATACATGGCAAAGACAAACAAGTCACACAAAAGCCCTTAAGTTTAAGGCTTGCATGGGGTCAAAGGTATTACCCTCTTGAAGTTCAGTTGGTTTCAACCTGTCTAAGCAATAGTAACCGGGTTCTAGAGGTTCTCAATATCACTGACCATCCTCCATCAGTCATGGTTTCAGCTCACGCAATCTTTTCTTGCGGCCGAAACTATCTCGAGAGTATGGTCTCAATGAGTGTAGCATCGAGTATCAACCAGTTCCCAGCTTTACACCGAGACCGTCTATCTCACTACTTCCTAATGGCCAAGTTGGTCTATTAAGGGTTCTAAGGTCAGTTGATGTTTAACGACACACATAACAGCCCCATATTCTCCTCATTTCTCCACAAGGGATACCAGTACCAACCAATGTGCCACATCAATGTAGCTACTACTTCAACCGTATCGGTCGACGCTGTACAGTTCCCTCACAATTTATTGCTACTTACCTAAAAGGTGTTCCCCAGATCCGTGTTAGGATCTATAGTAACTCCCAATACAAAACCATCAAAAGTAAAGCAACCAAAACAAACAAGAGAAGCAAATATGATGACTAAATCCTAAGGTATACCCCACTTATTTATTCCCCAACAGAGTCGCCAATTCTGTGATACGGTGGCAGAACCGGACTGTTTTAAGGAAAATGCTGGTGTTATACACCAAAATTTGCCCTCTCATTTTTCAAGGCCTTTCTCACAAGGATTTTCAAGGTTCAAGCTTGAACAAGTGCATTGGGATTTTCCAATACCAAAATTAAAAGGAAATTGTCAAAAAGGGAGAAAACAGATAAAAATAACATTTTGACAAATTTGGGGGAAAACAGGTCTCCTTCGATTCAGCACCCTTCGACTGACTCTTGGCCTTCTTCGATTGCAACTTGGGTACATCCTTCGTTTGGATTGGAAACCTCCTTCGAATGCAACTTGGATTACATCCTTCGATTGACTCTTGGCCTCCTTAGAATGCAACTTGGGCATGTCCTTCATTTTGAACTTAAAGCCTCCTTCGATTGCAACTTGGGTACATCCTTCGTTTGGATTTGAAACCTCCTTCGAATCCACTTGCACCAAGGGCCTCTTGCAGACTTTGCCTCTCACAAGTTTAGTTTGAGCCAAGAGATATCTTCATACAAGATTTGACCAAGTTCTTGCTTCCCTTGAAAGAACACCCTTCGATTCAGAAGCCAGGAACTTCCCTCATGCTAAAAGGAAATG
Source organism: Vicia faba (assembly GCA_948472305.1). Classification (NCBI taxonomy): domain Eukaryota; kingdom Viridiplantae; phylum Streptophyta; class Magnoliopsida; order Fabales; family Fabaceae; genus Vicia; species Vicia faba. The sequence continues at coordinate 239,908,601 of OX451737.1, forward strand.
ACTCTCTTTATGTTTATTTCAATCCACATGCTTCGATTGGGAAACATGCTTCCTTCGAACACGAGCTTTCAATTGGGAAATATGTTTTCTTCGATATAAGCTTCGACTGGGCATTAGTTTGTTTCGACCACAAGCTTCGACTGAGGCAAAGGCTTCCTTCGAATAGGTGTGCTTCGATCTCACTCTTGCATTCGACTCAAGACCAAATCTCGTTTTCCAGGCTATGTTGCCTCCAAATCTTTACATAATTAGAGGTTTGTACAAGGGTTTTAAACTTTGTCTTTCAGATACTACTATTCTTGGTTAAAGGCTACATACTCTTTCTTTTCATAGAGAGTACTTTAGTCACAAAATCAGCTTTCAACCTGATTTTGGTCTGAGCACAAGCAAGGCCAGAAGCATAAGTCACATCTTCTGCACCCCAACTGCCAAGAGGCCCTCCCACATGTACTTTCACGTTACCTATTATTTTATTATTTTGCAAGGCTGGCTATTGAAAACATGTCCATTCTTTTTCTCTATAAATAGAGGAATTTTTGCAAAGCTAAGGGAGGATCTTTGGACCAGAGGAACGAATCCCCCAAATTTTCTCAAACACAACAAAACTCTCAAGTTCAACAACACTTGAGAAATCATCAAAAAAACCCAGAATCCAAAACACTCACCTCTTTCGATTCTGAAGAACACCCCACACATAGAAGTTTGTTCAAACCCAAAGACAACCTTCTGTGACAACTCTTTGAACCAAAATCAAACCCCCTGTGACTACTCTTCGAATTCCAGAAACGTCCAGGTAGCAAATCAAGTTCGAATCCCACACACCAAATTTGAGGTAAGTCTTTCTGACTTTAACTCTTTCATTTCAAACATCTTTGTTGATTCATCTACTAAACCAACATGTAATAATCATGGCCTTCGATGTTAATCTTTTGTGTTTTCCTTTAAGAACTAATCTTTACAGTCCCCTAAAAATGTTGGAATACAAAATATGCATGCTTCGATACAGACATGTTCAACACACACACACTTTCTTCTAATACACTAACCTGCAGGCCCAGACGAAAGACACTCCCTCACTGCTTTCAGTCTCCATTCGAAGGAGGAAGAAAGGCAGATTACACCTTGCATTAGTTCCAGGCCCAATTGAAAGGCACAACATGTTGACTCCTAAAGCTTGTCAAAAGAAATAGCAAGAAGGGTGAGTCGAAGGAAACAAAAAAAAGGGAGATTTGAAAGGGGCCATGAAGATTTGAGTCGAAGGTTACTGGCTAACACTCCTGCAGTCGAAGGAAACAAAAAAAGGCAGATTCGAAAGGGGCCATGAAGATTTAAGTCGAAGGGTGCTACTGCCTGGGTCGAAGAGCTCATTTTCCTTTCTTTTATTTTATTTTTGCCTTTACATTTTCTTGCCTTTCGATATGGTTGTAATAGTGTAGGATATTTATTTCCTGCATTTTTATTGCTTTATACAAATGCTAGTAATTAGGCGTGTATGTCAAGATAAAACCAACAAGTAGACAACCCCTAATCAAAGACAAAAATGCATGCAATCAAACACACTTTGCACATATGCACACCTTAGGGTTACTCCACTTTGTTGCCTATCGGAAAATAGTCATGTCCCTCGAACATGGGCGTTTTAGCAAAGACCCTCGATAAAAGATCGTAGTCCCTCGATGACCCTCGATGTTTCCTTCGGTAAACGATCTAGTCCCTAAAACGAAATTGCTAAAACGTCCCATATGTTGCCTTCTATGACTATACAAACGTCCCAATGCCCGTCCCCTCGCATCCAACGATGGGGCTTCTTACCAAAACAATGGTAAGATGGCAACATCTAAAGGAGGAGGAAAAGCACATCTAAGACCTTTTGAGTAGGTAGGTTCGCTCTTAGTTACTCGCTTGCTCACAACAAAAACATTTTTATACACCCACACTCTCATCTTTGAACTATTTTCAAAACAAACACTTTGTAGGCGTTCTTATAGAAACGAGAACCATTAGGAAGTTCCATTTTCAAAATACTTTCAAAAACACATCTCACAAACACACCTTTGAACTATTTTCGAAACAAACACTTTGTAGGCGTTCTTATAGAAACGAGAACCATTACGAAGTTCCATTTTCAAAATACTTTCAAAAATCACCACCACAAGCACACATTCAAACAAAAGCAAGTGATCTAACGAGTAACTAAGAGCCCATGGAAAACCATGGATGAAAAGGGTGCTAATACCTTCCCTTTTCATAATCTACCCCCCAAACTCAAAAAACATCTCTAAAGGTCTTTCCTGTGCTTTTTCGCCTTTCCTTTTTGGATAAAAGAAAAGTCGGTGGCGACTATTGATAACCGCAACACTTACGATAAAACGCAAAACATCAAGTCAGTTCTCCCACCGTATCACAGAACTGGCGACTCTGATGTGGATATTCTAAAAGTGGGGTTACCTTAGGGTTAGATCACCTTTACTTGCTTACATTGTTTGATTTGTTTGCTTTACATTTTTCTTCCTTGTTTTGGTTTGTTTTAAAATCCTACACCCGAATTTGGGAGCACCTTTTAGGAAAGTAGCAAAAGACTGTGAGGGAACTGTGCGGCGTATACCGACATGGTTGAAGCAGTAGCTACGTTGAAGTGGCACTTTGGTTGGTACCGGTACCCCTTGAGTCGAATCAAGGAGAGTACGGGGCCTCCGTGTGGTGTCGTGAAGCATCAACTGACCTTAGAACCTTACTTGACCAACTTGGCCATTAGGACGTAGTGAGATGACCGGTTTCGGTGTAGAGCTGAAAATTGGTTGATACTCGATGCTACACTCATTGAGACTTGACCCATGAGTTTTGTTCAGTTGTGAGTCAATTTCTTATTGAACGAAGCTTGTAGGAAAGGTCAGTGATATTGAGACCCCATAGAACCTGATTACTATTAACTAGGACAGGTTGAGCCAACTAAACTTCAAGAGGGTACTTACCTACAAACTCCATGTAAGCCTAAAACTAAGGATTTGTTTGCTTTGTGTGAATATGATTATTTGTATATAAATTTGCTTACCTCGCATATTTGTACATAACATTATAACATCATACCATATCATTTTCAATAACCATTTCAAGGATCTCGAGGGTCTTTGATGCAGGGTCACGTTGAACCAGACGTCTAGCAAGGGGCAGGGGAATTTATTTTCCTCTGACCAAACGCCGTCAAAGATCAAGTACAACAAACTTGAGTCAAGGGCTATGACCCACTTGACATGGTGAGCTTGATTCTCGTGGAAAGACATCCACCAATACAAAGTTTTCCAATCGAAGATGTTGACTAAAGTTCAACTTCTAACAGTTTCTTGTTTACCCGCGAGATCCTTGAAAACATGCATCCACATATCATGCATCATATCATGACAGGTTTCTCCCATACAAGTCTCCTTATCTTCCTACTGTTTATTTCAGTAGAGATGGCTCTAGAGCAGACTATCAAGGACATCCAGGCTCGGAACGCTCAACTCCGAGAGATGTTCTTGAACTTGTCCAAGGGGCAAGAAGAGGTGAAAGCTCTCTTCACAAGGGGCATGGTCATGGGGAATCCAGAGGGCACCAAGGATGATCAGTTGGAAAGGCTACAAACTGAAATAGCCATAATGAGGGTCCAGATGATGGGACAACTGGTGGGCCAGATGGCTCTTATCCAAAATCTGGCACAAGGACCAGAAGAGCTGAGGGTCCTCATTAACAAGCTTCGTCGGGATGGATGTAACCAAATGGGGCAAACATCTAGGATTGGGGATCAAATTATCATTCAGCCTCCCTTGAGACAAGAAGCCGAGAGAAGACCTCCCCAATTTGCTTCTGCGTCACGAGCCCAACAATGACTTCAACCAGAAAATCGGCAAAGGAAAAGCAAGCCCAAAAGACGCTTCACCGAGATCAACATGTCACTGGCTCAAGAGCTACAACACATGTTGAAGGCAGAGCTGATTACGTTAAAGGCTCCTCTTCGGAACCCAAATACGTATGCTCCTACCTATCATCCCAATGAAAGGTGTGCATACCACTCTGATAGTCCGGGACATGACACAAACAACTGTTTGGCTCTGAAGAACAAGGTCCAAGACATGATTGATGCCAAGGAGATCGAGTTTGACCCTCCAGAGACTCCAAACATAATCACTACTCCTATGATGAATCATTGAAAGCTTTTGTTCATTTGAATTTTCAATTTGTAATTTCTTTTGCTTGTTCAAACAATTATCTATTAATGTCAAACTTTGTTTCATTAATGCATTGCATATGTTTGTCTTGATTTGATCCACTCATTTTCATTACATTTAAACTATGCTTTTTACTCTCTTTATGACATTCAACTCTTGCTAAAAGTTACAAGCCTTTAAAGGGAGGATGACGAAAACAATGCCTTAATCTCATACAGTATGCTTTTGGACAGACTTTGCTGACGATGTACAGGCGTTTTTTCAAATACTAAACACTGGAATTATAAGGAAGATAATCCCTAGTCAACCCCTTTGAGCCAAAGAAGTAGAAGTTTTCTTTTTTACACAAATTGGAACCTTTAATCAAAACATGGGGCAGGGTAGTCTCTCAGTTAATTCAAATGCGCGTTAAGCTGCAAACTCTCATCTTGTAATACAACGAATGACGTCAAAAACATTCCTCTGAAATCAAAAGACGGTGTTGATTCCCTATCACATAGGAAGTCATTATCTCTAAAAAAAATCCCACTAAGTCAAAACCTACAAAGGAGACTTAAAGAAAACCGGGGCATCCCGCTGACTGTAATCTCAAAACGAGAACAGTCAGGCAAAAATTAGGGATAACAAATCAAAATAAAGAGGTCAATACAAATCCTCAACAACATGAAAAAGGTTGCAAAAAATGATTGCCTTTTGATAAACTTAACTTGTCTGAACCATCACCAAAACGTCATTCCAGACTCAATTGGAGTTCAAACGCACAATTAACTGAGCTTGGGACTGAAGAACATCACGAAGAATGGGTGGGTACAAATACACTTTGAGCCTTTATCCTTTGTTTCTTAAACCGTGAACCAAGCCACGTTACAACCCTTTAAAAGTCCTAATTAAAGCATGGGTTAGTTCGAAAGCATACTGTTACAAAAGTTATCCTGACTCCTGTAAGGCTTTACTCTAAATATTGAGTTTGAATTTTTCTTACAAAATTTCTTTACTCGCTAAAATGAATTCTTCAAAACTTCAAGACAGACATAAACTTTGCATTACTTGAATATCACTGTTTGCATGTGGCTATTTGTTTGACAGCGGAGAAATTCACACAATGAATATCCAGTGAACGAAAGCTCTCTCAGTGAACAAAATCAATTCAAGAAGGATGACACTTCCATTGAAAAATATCCTATCAACAAGGGGACATGACATGTCACTATCCAACACACCTGGGGTAGTCCAGTCAAGATTCCAGGAAACCTCTCAAGAAGTGCAGAGTAACCAGGGGCAGGCCTCCATCTCCGTCACTTGGGGCATTAAACGTCAAATCTCAGCAAAGAGTTACGTACAATCCAACATTTTTGGCAATGCCACAAACATTTGCTACTAGGGGCAATGACGAATCTCTCCAAAGTCCTTCTCATAGATGACTCCCCAGCCAGAGTTTAATCTCTGAAAACCTTCCCCTAGCTGAAACAACCTCAAGAATCCTCGAGGACTTCCCCCAACAAAGTCGTCACCTCTCAAGAAGACTGATAACAGGGTTTATTTCCCCAACAAACGACAGGATTCTCCAGCTTGAGTTTGCCTCTTCGACTACTACAAATAAGAGGACCACAACCCCTCTTCCCCAGTAGACTACTCTACAATCCCCAGCAAGTTACTGTGAAACCTGGACTCGACCAGATATCAGTTCAACATCGACTCCCCAGTAGAGCAACAGACGACTAAGACTCCTAAACTCTTTTCCCAAGCAGGAATAAACATGCTCCCCACAGAGTTTTCAATATCCCCCAGCGGATTTCTCCTCAAACAACAAAACAGGGATCCCCGGTGGAAACATTTTAAGCAAAGTTTGAAGACACACTTACATTCATAGCATATGCATACAAAATACATATAACATAAATCTCATTTATTTTGAGAACATCATTATGCAATGCATACATCATGACATTGCATACAGATTCAGCTTTCAGATACAACTCAGATACACTCCAGACATAGACGCAATTCTGATACTCATTATTTCAGCTTACAAATTACAATGCCAGCAATCACTTTTGGATGGCATCTTTAAGCCCATCTCCAACAACTCTCTATCATTTCTCCAAATGGCATCTCTAAGACCATTCCCCCAACCATCACATCACCGAGTGCAAATTTCTAGGCACTCTAGTGTTCAATCATCTTTCACCTTCAAGTCACGAATGGTGGACTCACCAATCTAACTCTTCAGGTGTAAGAAAATTGAACAGGGGCAGCTGTTGTACCCCAAAATTTGCCCTCTTATTATTCAAGGCCTTTCTCACAAGGATTTTCAAGGTTCAAGCTTGAACAAGTGCATTGGGATTTTCCAATACCAAAATTAAAAGGAAACTATCAAAAAGGGAGAAAATAGATAAAAATAACATTTTGACAAATTTGGGGGAAAACAGGTCTCCTTCGATTCAACACCCTTCGACTGACTCTTGGCCTCCTTCGAATGCAACTTGGGTACATCCTTCGTTTGGATTGGAAACCTCCTTCGAATGCAACTTGGATTACATCCTTCGATTGACTCTTGGCCTCTTTCGAATGCAACTTGGGCATGTCCTTCATTTTGAACTTAAAGCCTCCTTCGATTACAACTTGGGTACATCCTTCGTTTGGATTTGAAACCTCCTTCAAATCCACTTGCACCAAGGGCCTCTTGTAGACTTTGCCTCTCACAAGTTTCGTTTGAGCCAAGAGATATCTTCATACAAGATTTGACCAAGTTCTTGCTTCCCTTGAAAGAACACCCTTCGATTCAGAAGCCAGGAACTTCCCTCATTCTAAAAGGAAATGACTCTCTTTATATTTGTTTCGATCCATATGCTTCGATTGGGCAACATACTTCCTTCGAACACAAGTTTTTGATTGGGCAATATGTTTTCTTCGATACAAGCTTCGACTAGGCATTAGTTTGTTTTGACCACAAGCTTCGAATGAGGCAAAGGCTTCCTTCGAACATGTGTGCTTCGATCTCACTCTTGCATTCGACTCAAGACCAAATCTCGTTTGCCAGGCTATGTTGCTTCCAAATCTTTACATAATCAGAGGTTTGTACAAGGGTTTTAAACTTTGTCTTTCAGATACTACTATTATTGGTTAAAGGCTACATACTCTTTCTTTTCATAGAGAGTACTTTAGTCACAAAATCAACTTTCAACCTGATTTTGGTCTGAGCACAAGCAAGGCCAAAAGCATAAGTCACATCTTCTGCACCCCAACTGCCAAGAGGCCCTCCCACATGTACTTTCACGTTACCTATTATTTTATTATTTTGCAAGGCTGGCTATTGAAAACATGTCCATTCTTTTTATCAATAAATAGAGGAATTTTTGCAAAGCTAAGGGAGGATCTTTGGACCAGAGGAACGAATCCCCTAAATTTTCTCAAACACAACAAAACTCTCAAGTTCATCAACACTTGAGAAATCATCAAAAAAACACAGAATCTCAAACACTCACCTCTTTCGATTCTGAAGAACACCCCACACATAGAAGTTTGTCCAAACCCAAAGACAACCTTCTGTGACAACTCTTCGAACCAAAATCAAACCCCCTGTGACTACTCTTCAAATTCTAGAAACGTCCAGGTAGCAGTTCAAGTTCGAATCCCACACACCAGCTTTGAGGTAAGTCTTTCTGACTTTAACTCTTTCATTTCAAACATCTTTATTGATTTATCTACTAAACCAACATGTAATAATCATGGCCTTCGATGTTAATCTTTTGTGTTTTCCTTTAAGAACTAATCTGTACAGTCCCCTAAAAATGTTGGAATACAAAATATGCATGCTTCAATACAAACATGTTCAACACACTCACACTTGCTTCGAATACACTGACCTGCAGGCCCAGACGAAAGACATTCCCTCACTGCTTTCAGTCTCCAGTCAAAGGAGGCAGAAAGGCAGATTGTACCTTGCATTAGTTGCATGCCCAATCGAAAGGTACAACATGTTGACTCCTAAAGCCTCTCAAAAGAAATAGCAAGAAGGGTGAGTCGAAGGTTACCGGCTAACACTCCTGCAGTCGAAGGAAACAAAAAAAAGGCAGATTTGAAAGGGGCCATGAAGATTTGAGTCGAAGGTTACCGGCTAACACTCCTACAGTCGAAGGAAACAAAAAAGGCAGATTCGAAAGGGGCCATGAAGATTTGAGTCGAAGGGTGCTACTGCCTGGGTCGAAGAGCTCATTTTCCTTTCTTTTATTTTATTTTTGCCTTTACATTTTCTTGCCTTTTGATATGGTTGTAATAGTGTAGGATATTTATTTCCTGCATTTTTATTACTTTATACAAATGCTAGTAATTCGGCGTGTATGGCAAGATAAAACCAACAAGTAGACAACCCCTAATCAAAGACAAAAATGCATGCAATCAAACACACTTTGCACATATGCACGCCTTAGGGTTACTCCACTTTGTTGCCTATCGGAAAATAGTCATGTCCCTCGAACATGGGTGTTTTAGCAATACCCTCGATAAAAGATCGTAGTCCCTCGATGACCCTCGATGTTGCCTTTGGTAAACGATCTAGTCCCTAAAACGACATTGCTAAAACGTCCCATATGTTGCCTTCTATGACTACACAAACCTCCCAATGCCCGTCCCCTCACATCCAATGGTGGGGCTTCTTTCTAAAACAATGGTAAGATGGCAACATCTAAAGGAGGAGGAAAATCACATCTAAGACCTTTTGAGTAGGTAGGTTCGCTCTTAGTTACTCGCTTGCTCACAACAAAAACATTTTTATACACCCACACTCTCATCTTTAAACTATTTTCGAAATAAACACTTTGTAGGCGTTCTTATAGAAACGGGAACCATTACGAAGTTCCACTTTCAAAATACTTTCAAAAACACATCTCACAAACACACCTTTGAACTATTTTCGAAACAAACACTTTGTAGGCGTTCTTATAGAAACGAGAACCATTACGAAGTTCCATTTTCAAAATACTTTCAAAAATCACCACCACAAGCACACATTCAAACAAAAGCAAGTGATCTAACGAGTAACTAAGAGCCATGGAAAACCATGGATGAAAAGGTTGCTAATACCTTCCCTTTTCATAATCTACCCCCCGAACTAAAAAAACATCTCTAAAGGTCTTTCTTATGCTTTTTCACCTTTACTTTTTGGATAAAAGAAAAGTCGGTGGTGACTCTTGCTAATCGCAACACTTGTGATAAAATGCAAAACATCAAGTTAGTTCTTCCACCGTATCACAGCTGGTTTGCATTTTGCGTTTGTGTGTGCAAAATGTCGCGGTAAGTAAGAGTCGCCACCGACTTTTATTTTATCCGTCGGGAAATGAAAAAAGCACAGAGAAATTCCTTTTTTGAGATGTTGAGCACGGGGGGGTAGATTATAGAAAGGGAAGGTATTAGCACCCTTTCTATCCGTAGTTCTCTACGGGCTCTTAGGTACTTGCTCATCATTTTAAAAATTGCTTCCGTGTTTGTGTGTTTTGAAAAGTTTTTGTTTTACTTTGTTTTAACCCTTGTATCAGTCCTCAAGAGTGTTACGAAGTGTTTTTGAAAACTTTGTTTGGAAAAGTGTAAGTGTGAAAAAAGTTTATTTTGAGCAAGTACCTACTAGCATCTACCTACTCGAAAAAAGAATGTTTATGTTATTGTTTCCTTTAGACAGCGCTATCCTACTATTAAAGAGTAGGTAGCACCATCGTTGGAGTTGTAAGGGTCAATTCGAAAGGGACGTAATGGTCATTGAAGGCAACATGTAGGGATACCTTAGCATTTCAAAGGGACTGTCATCATATATTTGTAGGCGACATCGAGGGAAAAGATCATATACCATAGGCAACTTCGAGGGACATCGAGGGACCATGATCTTTATGATGATTTTAACCGAGGGCCTTTGCTAAGGGTATCCCTATGTTCGAGGGACATGACCATTATTTTCCGAGGCAACCAAGTGAGGTATACCCTAAGGGTGCATATGTGCAAGGTGTGTTATGTTCAGTTATTTTACTCTTGTGTTAAGTTTGCTAATGTTTGATTATTCTTGCCATACAATCCTATTAGTCATACATCTAGCAGTTAATAATTGCAGTAACTTAAAAGTGCAGAAATATAAAACCTAGCTATTACAAAGCTTCGGGGAGGGGGATTATGTACATATCCAAAACTGGGGAAAAAAAATAAATAAAAGCGGTAAAGGTCCTACTAATCATCTATTACATCCCAATATACAGTTACAATAATAAAATGAAGTGCGAAAGAATAATAACGCGCAAATTTGAAAAGACGTCTAAAAATCCTAAGATATAAAAAAATCTTTTTGTTCTTTTTTGTTTTAATTTATAAAAATGGTTTAAGTTAAAAAATAATTGATCTAGATCTATATTTAAAAAAGATAATTATTAAAGAAACATGAAATTGAAATAAAAGAAATTAATTCTATGTTCTTTTGGTATTTTTGTTACGAAAAGGAAAATGAATTAAAATGAAATTAAACCTAAGTTCTATTAATTTTAATTTTAAAAAAAAAGTTAAAGTGTTTAGTTAATTAATTTACCAAAATTAAGATTTAATTAAGAAAAAATCCTAAATATATTTTTATGTGATTTTTATATTTGTTTATTGATAAAAAAAAGAGATTAAAAGAAATAAATGAAATGAATAAAACAAGAAAATAAAGATGGGCCTAGTAACAAAAGTAAACAGGGGGTGCAATCATCAGAAATCCCTAGGCCTGAATCTTCGAAAGCTTCATGCTCTAACTATGGTGTTTTTTTTATTCTTGCGTGGAACCTAAGATTCAACCATCCATAACTGTTCTATATAAACTCAAACAAACGTTAGCATGCCATAAAATGTGATTAAAATTAGATATTCGAAGTTTAAAATTTTACCAAACCGGTATTGTCAAATGGGGGCATGCTAGGCGTGTGATGGATTGCTCTTGGGCCTTGTAAGACTCCTGAGGACTTCAAGAGGATGGTTTGAGGCTTGATGTCAATTGAGAGAGACCGGAACCTCGAGATATGACTTGCACCAATTCTTTGATTTCTGGAGAGCTTTTTGAAGAGCTTTTGGAGAGCTTTTTGAAGAGCTTTTTAAGAGATTTTTAGAGAGGAATTTTGTCCCTTTCAAACTTGTATGGCTCTATATTTATAGAGGAGAATGAGGAGACAAGAAAGCATGGAAAGAATCTCCCTCATAATGTTGTGTTTTAAGACCATGATCAAGATTTGAAAAAAATACCATATTTGATGTTTTATGCCATTTTCACATGTGGATGAACCTGGACATATTTGAAGGGTTATTGCATGAAATCAATTGACATAAACCAACATAAAACTTTCCCAAAATGGATTCACATCAAAATTTACATTATTTCTATTATTTATTTATTTAATTCAGAATTTTAATGAATAAAATATCAAAATAAATATCATAAATAGTAGAAAAATGTATGGGTGGGCTTAGAGGTCGTGGACCATGTTAGAAATGAGTTTCAAACTTGAAAATATAGGCCCATTTGGAAAAAAATCCAAGTTTGGTCAATATTTGCTGCATGCATTTTTTTCAAAAATTGTCCAAATTTCATAACGCATATCTCTCTCAATTTTAACCTTATGAGGGTGTTCTTGGACTTTTTAGAAATCTTAGGATGTCCCCTAAGCAACCTATTTGGTTTCATCTCAATTGGATCTTCCATGTTCATGTGAGAAGCTTTGACCCAAAAGGTGTTTTTGTTCACTTTTCAAAATGACCTATAATATCCAAATTTATATCTTTTTGTGAGTGCATATTTTGAACTTTGGATATGAAGATGAATTGTAGGGAATTACATCCTCTTCAAAATGAGCTTTGTATGAGTCATTTCTGATAAAGTATGAGAAAGTTATGATTGGTCAAAGTTGAGTTGACTTTTCCTACAAAACCCTAATTTAGCAACTTTTGGGTTTTGATGAATTGTGAGCAATCCTTGAGGAATCATGATCAACCCTTGATCAAATGATGAATAATACTTAAAAATGAGGATGTTGACCAAAAATCTTGAAGTTTGGCTGTATGTGGGCCACAATTGACTTTTGCCCTAGCACAGTCGATTTTTAGGCTTTTGAGCAATTGACTGAGGAAACTTCCTCTGCAAGGCTTGAAACTTGACATGGATGATCTTGAGAAAATATTAGGACAATAGTGAGCATTTTGGACCCTTTGGACTCAAACATATTGATGCAAAATGAAACCCTAATTTGAGGTAGACTGCATTTAGGAGAGAGTTTGTCTGGTCAACTCTTGGACTTCCTTGGGCAATTTGAAGACCTTACTTGAAATGTATTAAGAAATATGGGAGGGAAAAGTTTTGGGTACAACACAAGTTAACACATAAAACATGGTCAAATAAACCTTAGACAATGGCAAAAAGATTGGTTTAAAATAATGGTCAACGATCATCAAACATTAGCCTTGATCAAAAACCATGTAAAATACCATACCTTCACAAAAAGGATTTAAATGAAAACAAAAATCCAATTAGAAAAATATGGAAAAAAAACATCTGAAAATACCTAAGGCATGAAAGGATCAGAATCATATTTTTGTGGATTTTATTTGCTAAGAAGTGATCAAAAATTTCACCAAAAGCTTGCAAGGTATCATACAAACATGACTTCTCAACATATTGATAAATAAATGATTAAAATAAAATGAAAACCAATTATAAAAAATTCACAAAAATCATGATAAAATTCCTATGACATTAGAGAATCAGGAGCGTATTTTTTTAGATTTTTTATAATTCAATAAAATCAAAATCAAGAGCAAATTGAACAAACATCAAGAATTGTATGCTACAATGTTAGGGGTGTATCAGCAATATAAAACCTGGACTGAATTTAGTTTAATGGTGCTGAGGCCCAATAATAAGGGTGTGTGAATACCAATTACACTAGGCCCAGGATCTATCCATTTATCTATGATCCATAATCTTAAGTGTTGTACACCAAAATTTTCTCTCTCATTTTACTCAATAAATGTCAAGTGAGGTCCCCAATTTGCTCAAGGTCGCCCAAGAGTTGATCAGACAAACTCTCTCCTAAGGCAGTATACCCTAAATTAGGGTTTCTATTTTCATCAAGATGGGTGGACCACAAAGGTCTCATATGCTCTCCATGGTATTAATATGTTCTCAACAACCTACATGTCAAGTTTCATGCCTTGCATAAGAAGTTTGCTCAATCAACTGCTCAGATGCTTGAGAAATCGACTATATTAGGTCAAAAGTCAACTGTGGCCCACATATAGTCAAACCTCAAGATTTTTGGTCAACATACACATTTTGAAGTGAATTCCATCATTTGATCAAGGGTTAATCATGATTCCTCAAGGAATGCTCCAAATTCATCAAAACCCAAAAAGTTGCTAAATTAGAGTTTCTCAGTAAAAGTCAACCTAACTTTGACCAAGCATAACTTCTTCATACTTTATCAGAAATTTTCCATCCAAAGCTCATCTTGAATAGTATACAATTCCCTACAACTCGTCTTCATCTAACAAGTTCAAAATATGCACCCACAAAAAGATATGAATTTCTACATTATGGTCATTTTGAAAAGTCAACAAAAACACCTTTTGGGTCAAAGCTTCATACATGAACATGGAAGATCCAATGGATATGAAAACAAAAGGGTTGCTTAGGGGACATCCTAAGCTTTCTAAAAAGTCCAAGAACACCCTCCTAGGGTCAAAATTGAGAGAGTTGTACATTGTCAAAGTTGGCAATTTTTGGAAAATTATCAAAAGTCAACATTGATCAAATTTGCATTTTTTCCAAAGGGGCCCGTGTTTTCTTGCTTGAAACATGTTTCTAATAGGACCCGCGACCCGCGAACTTTCCCACCTAGTATTTTATTACTTTTATCATTTATTTTGATTTTTTATTCATTTAAATCAAAATAAATCAAATTAAATGGTAAAATAATGAAAACAAATCAAATCTTGAGATTTTTGTGCACATTTGGAGTCCATGTACAGCTAGCACGATGATCAATTCGTGAAAGGCTCATTAGGGTTGGAAAAGATTAGATTGAAGCTTATTTTAGAAAGATATCATACATGAAGCAAATCAAATCCAATTTCCATTATTTCTCAAGATATGATGCAATTTTACAACCCTAATTCAGTCTACTATATGTATTGAACAATTCCAAATCATGAGAAAAAGGTTTTGCAGCCGTGAAAAGCCAGGAAGAAAACTCAAAAATTTGGACAAAAGTGTGAGATCAAAATCCATCTTAGAGTCGTCCTTAAGGAGTTTTAAGGCTAGCAATACGTTCCTGGATATCTCAGGAAGCTTCTCCATTCATTTGCAAGCCTCAAAGCATCAAGAATAATCACATATAGTATCACGGTTTGCCTCCCAAACTCAAATTCGATTTCTATGTTTTACGCATGATAAATCTATTCTATCCATATACTTTTGTTCATAATCATATTTGCGAGCTTTCTGTATCACTTAATTGTACTAACAGTGCAGGAATCCATATTCACCATTGTTAGGGTTTAGGAGCACGATTTGGGGATTTCTGATACAGGAAAAATTGAACCATGAATGAGGTACCATGATACTCGTGAGACCAAGACGAGTTGATTGGTACCATCACAATTGATTTATCATGTTTGTATGGAATTTTTGAATGACACAGGTTTTTAGCAACAGACTTGCGTCTGTAGGTAAAAGTTCAGAAATCTAAGACGATGGTTCTAGGGAAGAAGACAATGCGTGTCAGCCAATCATTCATCTGTTTGAATTTCGCACGCTTGGAATCAACTTCTTTTATTTTCCTTATATTATGTTTTGTTTTTATTATGTTAACAATTAACAAGCATAGCTCAGCTGGCAGCGTGGCATTGGATTTAGGCGTGAGGACCTGGGTTCGATCCCAAGTCCCAACGTTTTCCATATTTTCTTATTTTCTGTTCACAGATACAGCGTATCAATTCTCCAAGTGACTATCATACACCCTCATCGCCCGTCCACTGGATGCCCAGCTAGCCAGATCTAACGTCTCTCCCCTGAAGGTCCATGATGCTCCTCAAGTCAACGTTGGCACATGATCCAGCGTGGTTGACTGGGGTTGGAGCTTATTGGGCTTGGAATTTCAGATTCATACCCCCCTCTCAGCCAACACAAGCCCATTTGGTTATCTTTTATTATTTTCTTTAATTTCTTTTCTTTATTTCTTTCTAATTTTTTATTAATACAAAAAATTATTTTTATTAAATTAACAAATCAAAAAAATCACAAAAAAGACTTTTTTCTTAATAAATATTTTTTAAATTAATTAGTTTAATTAATTTAGGGAAATTTAATTTTCTTTTTATAATGAAAAAAAATAGAATTAGGGTTTGAGTTTGTACATAATTTAATTAATTTTCTTTAAAAAATACATCAAAAATCATTTTTTCTCATAAATATTTATTCCTTTAATTAATTAATTTAGGTAGAAAATTAGGTTAATTTAATTTCTTTCATAATTTAAAAATAATTAGAAATTAGGTTTAATTAATTTGCAATTAAATGTTTTCTCAAATAAAAATCCACAAGAACAAAATTCTTTTTCTCTCAATTAGAGTTTTAGGTTATCTTTTCAACCGTCCTCGTATTTAACTCGCCGCGCGCTTGTTAATTATTTTGCCATTATTTTATAACTGCTAAGGGGATGTAATAGCTTTAAACTAGGGTTTTTATTTACCGCTTTTCCCCATTTTTGGTTATGTAATTAATCCCCCTCCCCGAAGCCATGTAATAGCTAGGTTTTATTTCTTCGCACTTTTAATTTTCGCAATCTTTAACTGTCTAAATGTATGGCTAATAGGATTGTATGGCAAGAATGTCTGGAAAATTAAAATGGTAGATCACCTAATGTGCAAAGATTAAATAACTGAAACAAATCATATGCACACATTCAATCCTAGGGTTTACCTCACTTCGGTTGCCTTCGGTAAACAATCATTAAGCATAGGATATTTTAGTGGTTGCCCTCCAGTCTAAAGATCAAATTGTCCCATTCAAATGTTGCCTCGGAAATGTTGCCTCGGAAAGATCTTAAGGCTCTAGGGTTACTACTAAATTTTTCTAACTATTGCTTTAGTGATTGTACTTGTCCCTTTCGAATGTCCCTTACAACTCCAACGACGATTCTACCTACTCCTTAATAGTGGGATAGCGCTGTCTAAAGGAAATAGAACAAACAATCCTTTTTTCGAGTAGGTAGAATCTTAAGTACTTGCTCAATAAAAACTTTTCACACAAACACCTTTCAAAACAAATTTTCAAAACAACTTCGTCACATCCTTGAGGATTGATACAAGGGTTATCACGAAGTAAAACATTTTCAAGACAAGCACACACAAGCAATTTGAAAAAAATGAGCAAGTACCTAAGAGCCCATAGATAACTACGGATAGAAAGGGTGCTAACACCTTCCCTTTCTATAATCTACCCCCATACTCAGAATATCTCGAAAAAGGTTTTTTCTGTTCTTTTTCCTTTTCCATGATTGGATGAAATAAAAGTCGATGGCGACTCTTGCTTACCGCGACATTTTGCGAACAAAAAACGCAAAACGCAAACCAGTATTAAACAGTCGGTTCTGCCACCGTATCATAGAACTGACGAATCTACTGGGGATATAGATAAGTGGGGTTTACCTTAGGATCTAGGTCATTAAATTGCTTCTCTTGATTGTCTTGATTGCTTTACTTTTGATGATTTTGTTTGGGGTTACTATAGATCCTACACCCGAATCTGGGGGCACTCATTAGGTAAACAACAATAGATCGTGGAGACTGTACAGCATAGACCGATATGGTTTAAGCGATGGTTGTGTTGGTGTGGCACTTTGGTTGGTACCGGTATCCTTCGTGGGGAAACGAGGAGAATACGGGGCCACCGCGTGGTGTCGTGAAGCCCCAACAGACCTTAGAACCTTAGTCGAATGACTTGGCCATTAGAAAGTAGTGAGATAGCCGGCCTCGGTGTAGAGCTGAGAATTGGTTGATACTCGATGTTACACTCATTGAGACCAGACTTTCGGGATATTTTGGCCGCAAGAAAAGATTGAGAGCTGAAACAATGCCCGATAAAGGATGGTCAGTGATATCGAGATCCTCTAGAACCCGGTTACTTTTTAGGATAGGTTTGAACCAACTAAACTTCAAGAGGGTACTACCTTTAACCTCATGCAAGCCTTAAACCTAAGGACTTGGTGTGACTTGACTGTGTTTTCTATACCTGTGTTTTCTATACCCGTGGTTTATTATGACATCATGCATCATAACATGGCATCCATGCTTATTGCACTAACCATTTCAAAGACCAAGGGAATTTATCTTTGTTCTGTTTTGCAGATCATGGCTTCCATTCGTAGAAACACTATCCGAATCAGCTTTATGAAGACACCTTCCCAACTCAAAGAGCTAGCATCAAGGGTTTCTAAAACTTCTGCGTTCACTAAGAGACATGGTTAACTTATCAACCTGGTTACTTCAAACTTTGATGAGAAGATGATGAGCGTACTCTTTCATTTCTTTGATCCCAAGCACCACTGCTTCACCTTTCCAGAATATCAGTTGGTGCCTACCTTGGAAGAATTCTCTCAACTATTGGATATACCCATTCTTGAACAGGTACCCTTTACAGGTCTAGAAGAAGTTCCTAAGCCAGAAGTCATTGCCTCAGCTTTACATCTGAAACGGGCCGACGTGGTATCCAATTGGGAAACGAGAAGCGAAGTCAAGGGTTTTCTAGCTAAGTTTCTGGTAGACAAAGCCCAACTGTTTTAGGATGATATGGATTTTCTGGCTTTTGAGGAGATCTTGGCTCTTATTATCTATGGTTTAGTTATCTTCCCTAATTCGGACTCATTCATAGATGTGAATGCTATCAAGATCTTTCTCTCTCGCAACCCGATGCCTACTTTGCTCGGAGATATTTTACACACTCTCCATACTCGTACCATGAGGAGAAGAGGGATTCTTGTGTGCTGCATGCCATTGCTGTCGAGGTGGTTTATTTCTCACCTCCATAAGTCCATACTGAAGAATGAAGAAGGTCTGGTTTGGTCACAAAGTATAATGTCACTCGCTCATACGGATATTCTTTAGTGTTCTCGATCTATGGAAAACATTGCTATCATTGACCGCTGCAGGGAGTACCCTAATGTCCCACTGCTTGGTATCAGAGGGGGGTATAACTTAAAATCCTTGTTTAGCTCTGCGACAATTTGGTCACGCTCGAAGGGATGGTCCCCATGAGTTACTTATTAAGGGTATTGTGTTCAT
Source organism: Vicia faba (assembly GCA_948472305.1). Taxonomy (NCBI): domain Eukaryota; kingdom Viridiplantae; phylum Streptophyta; class Magnoliopsida; order Fabales; family Fabaceae; genus Vicia; species Vicia faba. The sequence goes on from OX451737.1 coordinate 239,927,146, forward strand.
CTATGAGGAGGATATTCAAGAGTATCTATGGAGGTTCACACGAGCTTGGGGCATGGTAAACAGATCGAGCGTCAGAGCTTTGGGTCCAAACAATTCCATTCCAATGGAACCTTGTCTACAATGGGTACGAGCTCGTGCTCAACAGCTTATGATGCCCTATGTTGCTGTTTTGTCAGTGATTGTGGAACCCGCTACTGAAGAAGGCATTCCTTACACGGTTCTCTATCCTTACATGCCCACTGATCTTGGGTAATTACAGAGGTCTTAGATTCGGTTGATGAAATAGAGGGATACTTACAGGGATCAGTTCCATGCTCAGGAGAGGAAGGTTTTAGAGCTCACAAAGCAACTCCATGAGGAAAAAGGACTGAATGATTATCTCGGCGCAAAGAGGAAGCATCCATGGGAATTTTGAAGTCTTTTATAATTTTAGATTTTTTTATTTTTAATTGTAACGCCTAAAAGGAATTTGAACTTCAAATTCAGTTAATAAAATCTTTGTTTATTTTGGTTTGCAAATTTAAATTTCCCGAAGTCTTTGAAATCATTTCATGCGCATCCCATTATCATACACATCATTACAGGTACCATTACAGGTTTCTCATCTCCTTCGCTGTTTATTTCAGCAGAAATGTCTTCCGAACAAAGCATTAAAGACCTGCAGGCACAAAACGCCCAGTTCCAACAAATGTTTATCAGTCTGGCAAAGGGGCAGGAGGATCTGAAAGCCCTCATTCTGAAAGAGAAGAAGAAAAAGAAGAAGGCTACTGGTATTCTGAACATGGGCCGAAGGTTTGGAGAGCGGTTGAAGCGACAGGTCGACCTGATCTCTTCATCTAAGGAAGGGGAGAACCAAGAAGGAGAGAAGAACCCTAGTCCTGCAGTCTCTAACAATGATACTGATTACAATTATGAGCAATATCCTCTTGCTGAGGATAGATACAAACAATTGGAAGATCGTATGAGTGCCATGGAAGTTCAGAGGATACTTGGATTGGATTTTGAAGAATTGGGTTTGGTATTGGGAGTCGTCATCCCGCAGAAGTTCAAAGCTCCATTTTTTTCCAAGTATGATGGGGTTTCCTGCCCAAAGCTCCATCTCCACTCTTATGTTGGAAATCCAACCCCACACCGCTGATAGAAATTTGTGGGTGGATTTCTTTCAAGATAGTCTGTCAGGGACTCAGCTTGAATGGTTCTACCAGTTGGAGGGAGCCTATGTCCGAAATTGGGAAGATCTGGCTGCTGCTTTCTACAAGCAGTATCAGTATAATGCCGACTTTGCTCCCACTCGTACTCAACTCCAGAGTATGTACATGGGTGCAAGTGAAGGTTTTAAGGATTATGCACAAAAATGGAGAGACTTGGCTGGGAGAGTCCAACCCCCCGTTGTTTGATAGGGAGTTGGTTGATATGTTTCTAGGGACACTATCTGGTCCATTTTTCAATCATATGATCGACAGCTCGTCAGCTGGTTTCACCGAGCTGATTCTAACTGGAGAAAGAGTAGAAGCTGGGATTTAAAGTGGCAAAATACAGAAGGATGCCTCTTCAAGTTCAGTAAAGAAGCCTTTTGCTGGTAAGAAGGAAGCCAGTGCCATCTACAGCCTGAGGGGTCAGAACAAGGCTGAACCTCGTCAGATAGTAAGTGTCGTGATGATACCCAGACCTGCAGTTGCTCCACAACGCAAAAATCAACAAAGGGTGGAAATACCACAACGACAGTTTACCCACATCAACATGACATTGGCTGAATTTCTACCTCATCTGCTAAGATCTAACTTGGCAACCTTGAGAGAGGCTCCCAAGAATCCAAATACTACATCTCCCTTATATAATCTAAATTCCCGGTGTGCCTATCATTCTGAGATTCCTGGCCACGATACAAATGACTGTTGGCCTCTGAGGAACAAAATACAAGACTTGATTGAAGCTAAGGAGATAGATTTTGATGCTCCGGAAAAGCCAAATGTCATAACTGCTCCCATGCCTAAGCACGACCATGGAGTTAATGCTATTGATACTGATTTATTTGTTTCCTCTATAGATGAAGTGTCTACTCATCTCATGACTGTCAAGAAGAATTTGTTGTTGGCCGGTTTGTTTCTAGGTTGTGGTGAAGGTTGGCACATGTGTTCGCTTCTACCTTCTGGTTGCCATTTGCTGAAGTTAGGTGTTTAATGCTTGATAGATAGCAAAGAGATTTTGTTCGAGAAAACTATGATTCCTGTTGTTCCAATTGAAGACGTTGCCATTATAACCATTTCCTCCAATCCTTCCAAGGTTTCCTTAAGTAGACCTGTTAGGATTACATCTGCTCCAAGAATTGCTCCGTTGATAATCACTGTTCCTGGTCCTGTCCCATATGTCTCGGACAAAGTTGTCCCATGGAATTATGGTGTTGATGTGTACTATCATGGCATCAAACAAGATCTGAAAGATGAAGAAGCTAATCCTGATATTGATAACATTGTCAGAACCAACAAAATCACCCGAAGTGGAAGGGTCTTCTCTCCCGAGATTTCCCCTAAGATTGTCAACAAGCCTATTGTCATTCCATCTGTTGTTCCTGCTAGTACATTAACTACTTTTCCAATTATTACCCCTGTCGGCGAATCGTCTGATGCCCTTGGCAAGGAAATTATAGGTGAGCCTTCCCGGATAGAGGCGCCTAAGAAAATCGTTATGGAAGCCTCTAAGAAAGAAATGGAGGAAATACTGAAAATCATTAAGAAGAGCGACTACAATATGGTCGAGAAGCTGGTAATGGGATGGGTTTTTCAGATGCGAATTTGACACCAAAAGGAAGGAAGCATAATGATGTTATGCATGTCTCGATTGAATGCAGGGGCACCACTATGGCTCATGTGCTGGTAGATACTGGGTATTCATTGAATGTTCTGCCGAAGAAGGCGTTGGACCGGTTGGATTGCAAGGGTCTAACTCTAAAACCTAGTAACATTGTGGTAAGGGCTTTCGAAGAATCAAAGAGAATGGTGCACGGGGAGGTGTACATCCCTGTCAAAATAGGTTCTCATACTTTTGGGTCCACCTTCTATGTGATGGATATCAGGCCATCATATTCTTGTTTGCTGGGTCGTCCTTAGATCCACGAGGCTGGGGCAGTCACCTCCACACTCCACCAAATGCTGAAGTATCCGGTGAAAGGAAAAATCGTCACAGTGCGGGGTGAAGAAGAGTATATGGTCAGTCACCTCAACTCCTTCCGCTATGTAGAGATGGACGGGGAATTCATCAAAACTCCATGTCAGAATTTTAAAGAGGTCCCTCAGATCTTGGCATCAACTGAAACTACTAGCAACAAACCTCCTTTGAAGATGGCTTCTCTCAAGGACGTCAGGGCTGTGGTTGTAGAAGGTGGGTGTGCCAATTGGGGTCAGCTCCCTGATATCACTCATAAAACTGACAAATTTGGTTTGGGCTTTACTATAGGGGCTCAAAGGGCTATCAGACGCACTCGGGATGGAGGACCTCCCCTATGCATCAGCAATCGTGGGATCAATGCCATTGAAGACAGTGAAGAGGACTCAGACATTGACAGTTGGATCTACCCGACTACCAACGGTGGACCGAGTAACTGGGCGGCTAGAGACTTCATACCTATTTATTTTATTCCGCAGTAATTGACTTGTTTGTTTTAAGATTTGTAATAAACAATTTGAAACTTTACGGCCCGGTGCCTTGTTTGAGGCACCTTGGCTTTGCTTGTGAGGGCTATTATTTGTCATTTCATAATCATTAATAAAGCATTGGACGTTTCTTGCACACAAATTTTGCGCTCTCTGTTTTTCTTTTCTATTTTCACTTTATTAAAACAGCTATTCTCTTACACACACACTCACATATCATAATGCAGATCCATATCCACTCTGGATCCCATTGATAACAGCTCTGTTATTGCCAGTTATGACTTCAAAAATCCGATCAACCAAGCCGAGGACGAAGGTGAGGATGATTGTGAGGTGCCTGGAGAACTTTATAGACTACTACAACAGGAAGAAAGGGCCATACGACCCCATGAAGAGCCGGTTGAGACAATGAACTTGGGTACTGAGGAAGACAGAAAAGAGGTTAAATAAGGTGAAAATATGGAGCTTAGCATCAAACAGAGGTTGATACAGATGTTGCACGACTATGTTGAAATCTTTGCCTGGTCCTATGAAGACATGCCTGGTTTGGACATTGATATTATGGTACATCGTCTGCCGACTAAAGAAGACTGTCCTCCGGTTAAACAGAAGGTCTGTGATATGCGTCCCGAAATGTCAGAGAAGATCAAGACAAAGGTCATGAAACAGTTCGACGCAGGGTTCTTAGATGTCACTTCGTATCCACAGTGGGTTGCTAACGTTGTTCTGGTACCTAAGAAGGACGGTAAGGTACGAATGTGTGTTAATTACAGAAATCTGAATAGGGAAAGCCCCAAGGACGACTTCCCACTTCCTCACATCGATGTTCTGGTCGACAAAACTGCACAGCACAAAATCTTCTCCTTCATGGATGGTTTCTCTAGCTACAACTAGATCAAGATGGATCCTGAAGACATGGAGAAGACAACCTTTATCACATAGTGGAGCACCTTCTGCTACAAGGTGATGCCTTTTGGGTTGAAGAATGTTGGGGCAACCTATCAGCGCGCCATGGTTGCTTTGTTTCACAATATGATTCACCATGAGATCGAATTGTATGTTGATGACATGATAGCCAGGTCTCAGACTGAGGAAAAGCACCTTGATCATCTCCAGAAGTTGTTCGATAGGTTGAAGACATACAAGGTGAGGTTGAATCCGAACATGTGTACCTTCAGAGTAAGGTCTGGTAAGCTTTTGGGTTTTATCGTCAATGATAACAGTATTCGGGTAGACCCTGCCAAAGTAAAAGGTATACAAGAGATATCGGTTCCCCGCACAGAGAAGGAAGTTAGAGGTTTCTTGGGATGCCTGAATTATATCTCCAGGTTCATTTCACATCTGACTGCTACTTGTGAGCCAATTTTCAAGCTTCTGAAGAAAGATCAAGTGGTAAAGTGGAATGATGAATGCCAGACCGCTTTCGAAAGAATCAAGGAATACCTTAAAGAACTGCCAATTCTGATGCCTCCAGTTGAAGGAAGACCTTTTATATTATACTTGACAGTGCTAGACAATCAATGGGGTGTGTGCTGGAGCAGCATGACGAGTCTGGCCGAAAAGAGCACGCCGTTTACTACCTTAGCAAAAAGTTTACCGATTGTGAGACCCGATACTCATTGCTCGAGAAAACTTGTTGCGCTTTGGCATAGGCTGCTCGCCGGCTGAGACAGTATATGCTGACTCACACTACCTTATTGATATCAAAGATGGATCCAATCAAGTATATTTTCGAGAAGCCCGCTCTCCCCGGAAGGATAGCAATGTGCCAAATGATCTTAACTGAGTACGACATACAATATACAACCCAAAAAGTTATAAAGGGGAGTGTATTTGCTGATCATTTGGCTCATCAGGCCATAGATGACTACCAGTCCATGAATTTCGAGTTCCCGGATGAGAATATCATGTTAGTGACTGACTACGAAGAGCCTGGACTGGATGAAGGACCTGAGGAAGGATCCCGATGGTCTATGTATTTTGATGGATCCTCGAACGCACTGGGTAACAACGTTGGCACCGTAATTATATCTCCTGAGGGATGTCATACTCCATTTACCACCCGATTATGTTTCAACTACACCAACAACATGGCGGAGTATGAAGCATGTATCATGGGTCTTCGAGCTGCTATTGACCCAAGGATCAAGTTCTTGAGTGTATTCAGGGATTCCGCTCTGGTGATAAGTCAAATCAAAGGCGAGTGGGATATGAAGCACCCGAATCTCATTCCTTACAAAGAGTATGTAATGACGTTGCTCCCACACTTTGAGGAGGTAACCTTTGAACATTTCCCACGAGAGGAGAACCAGTTGGCGGACGCACTAGCTACCATGTCTTCTATGTTCAAGGTTAGGTGGGACAATGAAGCTCCCCAGATTACCATTGAGAGGTTGGATGAACCAACACACTACTGTGAGATCGATACCGAAGAAGTGGCAGACAAACCCTGGTTTCACGAAGTCAAAAGGTATCTCGAGGTTCAGGAATATCCTGAAGGGGCATCTGTCAATGATAAGAAGTTCCTGAGAAGGTTTGCTACAAAGTTCTTCCTCAGTAATGGAATTCTCTATAAACGCAACCATGATTCCACCCTACTACGTTGTGTAGACAGGAGCGAAGCAGAGAGGATTATGACAGATCTACATGAAGGCACCTTCGGAACCCATTCTAGTGGACATACCATGGCTAAGAAGATCCTACAGGAAGGATACTACTGGTCTACTATGGAAGCCGATTTTTATCAGCACTCTCGAACTTATCATAAGTGCCAAGTCTATGCTGATAAGGTGCATATACCGCCAGTTCCTCTGAATGTCTTGACGGCTCCTTGGCCCTTTGCGATGTGGGGTATCAACATGATCGGGGAGATCAGACCTACTGCGTCTAACGAACATCGTTTCATCTTGGTAGCCATTGATTACTTCACGAAGTGGGTTGAGGCATTCTCTTTTGCTACAGTAACCAAGAATGTCATGACGCGGTTTATCCGACATAACCTGACCCGTCGATATGGTGTACCAAAGAGGATTATTATTGATAATGGTACAAATATCAACAACACAATGATCACTGAGCTCTACATACAGTTCAAGATACAACACCATAATTCATCTCCTTACCGGCCAGAGATGAATGACGATGTTGAAGCAGCTAACAAGAACATCAAGAAGATTGTACAGAAGATGACAATGACATATAAAGACTGGCATGAGATGTTACCGTTCGCTCTTCATGGGTATCGTACCTCAGCACAGACGTCGACATGGGAAACACCCTACTCTCTGGTATATGGCATGGAGGTAGTCCTACCCATAGAAGTCCAGATACCTTTTCTCAGGATTATGAAGGATGCAGGTTTGAACAAAGACGACTGGATCCAAACCTGACTTGATCAACTAAATCTAATCGATGAAAAGAGCCTTACTGCTATCTGCCATGGTCAGACGTATCAAAAGAGAATGATCAAGGCTTTTAATAAGAAAGTCAGGAATCAAGAATATCAAGTCGGGTATCTGGTGATCAAACGCATCATACTGCTGCAAGGTGATCCCAGGGGCAAATGGATCCCCATGTACGAAGGGCCATTTATGGTTAAGAACATTTTCTCGGGAGGAGCTATGATTGTAACCACCATGGATGGTGACGACCTTCCTCACCTTGTTAATGCAGACATAGTGAAAAGATACTATGCATAATCAAAGACCCGCTAGGTTGACTGTCCTAGGCAAAAATAAGGGCTTCCCGGCGAACCAAAAGGGTTCGGGAAAAAGTAAGGGATGAAAATGAAAAAAGTTTGTACACCCGGCATGTCGAAAACCCGAAAGGGAGGCTTGGGAAAAAAAAGGGTATTCCGGTGGATTGAAAACCCGAAAGGGAAATCCAGGCAAAAGTTAGGGATTAAAGCGTATCATTATATCTCATTGGACCATCTTGCGACCAGACTTCAGTATCATCTATAAAGCTCAGACGGTGCCAATCAATCTGATCAACCTTCGGCCAAGTATCAAAGTGATGAGACGCTTAAAGATATAAATACAATAGCAGAGTTGGAACCCAATGGGGTTGTTTCACATAGCTGTTTTTCTTTCTTTTGCACAAATTATAATTTATATCTTTCGGCAGTGTTCTCTTACTAGAACGTCAGCCTCTTTGTACAAAACGCCTATTACAGGCCAATTTCCAAATCAATACAAGTCATTTTTACAAAACTTCAATTTGTTTCTTTTTCTTTTTCTGCTTTTTTTTGCAAGAACGTCCAATGATTTATTTTTTATATATGCATTTGAAAATGATTGCTGCTCATAAGTATTTACATAAGAAACAAAATACAATTACTCGTGATTCCAGAAACAGGGAAAATAAGAAGTGCCAAACCCGACGGTTCCTCTGCTCAACATGTATCGGGATAGTGTCATGCTTGGGAACATAATTATTGGTACATACACTCCCCACAGAGTAAAAGCGTCCAAAGACATTGATGTCAGCTTTCTCGAAACAGGACATAACTATCCCCAGCCGAGGCTCATAATCGCGGGCGAGTCAATAAATTTCATCCCCTAAGCAGAGTTCATTTCTATGGATACTGAAGCTCAATCTCCAACAGAGCTCATCACTTCCAGCAACGGAATTTCATCCCCAGCTGAGTTTATTCCTCCAGATCAGCAGGTCTACCAACAGAGTATCTCTTCCCCAAAAGTATGGTCCTCGCAGAGTTATTCTCCAGCATCTCTTCCCGCAGGATATTCGCAAATCTCCAAGCAACCGTCAGGGATTTATTTTCCCAGACACGAGCATACCTCGACAGCATTTCATGAACATACATCATGACATACGCATACATATCATATACAACATAATCTCATTTATTTTAAGAACATCATCTCACCCTTCATTTCATGCATCACATACAACTAACCCTGATATCTTTTCAGGAAGAGACGATTAGCTTCAACAAATCCAACAGTTATACAGATCACATCTACAAACAACTAATGGATACTCAGTTCCCTAAATCAAACGGGTCAACTAATATACACCATTAGATCAAAGTAACCTTACCACGGCTCATCCTGAAGTTTTACACAAACTTATAACCTTACCCCGGTTCATCCTAAAGTTTTACACAAACTTATAACCCTATCTCGGTTCATCCTGAAGTTTTACACAAACTTATAACCTTGCCTCGGTTCATCCTGAAGTTTTACATAAACTTATAACCTTACCCCGGTTCATCCTGAAGTTTTACACAAACTTATAACCTTACCCCGGTTCATTCTGAAGTTTTACACAAACTTATCTCAAAGTAACCTTACCCAGGTTTTACACGGACTTATCCCAAAGTAACCTTACCCAGGTTCCCGTTGCAATTTTACCCAAACTCCTCACGAAACAACTTTCCCCAGCCTGTCATATCAAAATAACTTTATCCCGGTTCCTTTTGAAGTTTTACACGAACTTATCACGAAGTAACCCTACTACCCAGGTTCCTTCTCACAGCCCTACTATCCAGGCTTTTCATATCAAAGTAACCCTGCTACCCAGGTTCCTTCTTATAGTCCTATTATCCAGGCTTTCATGTCGAAGTAACCCTACCATCCAGGTTCCTTCTCACAGCCCTACTATCCAGGCTTTTAATATCAAAGTAACCCTGCTACCCAGGTTCCTTCTTACAGTCCTACTATCCAGGCTTTCATGTCGAAGTAACCCTGCCATCCAGGTTCCTTCTCACAACCCTACTATCCAAGCTTTCATTTCGAAGTAACCCTACTACCCAGGTTCCTCCTCACAACCCTACTATCCAGGCTTTTCATATCAAAGTAACCCTACTATCTTGGTTCCTTCTCATAACTTTACTACCCAGTTTCCTTCTCTCTTATCTCCAGACACAATCCACAACACTGTAAGACCAGGACCTAATCGAACACGATTGGTTTTGCATGTCCCCAGTAGAGTAACGAACAACTGAAGCTCCTAAAACTCTATTTCTCGAGACCTATACCAACATTCCTCAGCAGATTTCTCCTTAACGACAGGAGCAGGGACTCCCGTCAAAGGAACATCTCAGGAAATCCACATTCTCTAGATCGCATCTTTAAGCCCATCTCCGACAATTCTCCGTCACATCCAGGATGACATCTTTAAGCCCATCTCTAACAAATCTTCTATCATCAACCTCCAAATGGCATCTATAAGCCCATTCCAATATCATAAATCAAGTGCCACTTCATTCTGATATCTTCCACCTTCAGATCACGAAAGGCAGAACAACCAATCTACATCCTCAGGTTTAAGAAGATTGAACAGGGGAAGCTGTTGTACCCCAAAATTTTCCCTCTCATTTTACTCAACAAATGTCAAGTGAGGTCCCCAATTTGCTCAAGGTTGCCCAAGAGTTGACCAAACAAACTCTCTCATAAGGCAGTATACTCCAAACTAGGGTTTCCATTTTCATCCAGATGGGTCGACCAAAAAGGTCTCATATGCTCTCCATGGTCTTAATATGTTCTCAAGACCCTAAATGTCAAGTTTAATGCCTTTCATAAGAAGTTTTCTCAGTCAACTGCTCAGATGCTTGAGAAATCGACTGTATTAGGTCAAAAGTCAATATGGCCCACATACAGTCAAACCTCAAGATTTTTGGTCAACATCCACATTTTGAAGTGACTTCCCTCATTTGATCAAGGGTTGATCATGATTCCTCAAGGACTGCTCCAAATTCATCAAAACCCAAAAAGTTGCTAAATTAGGGTTTCTTAGTAAAAGTCAACCCAACTTTGACCAAGCATAACTTCTTCATACTTTATCAAAAATTTTCTATCCAAAGCTCATTTTGAAGAGGATACAATTCCCTACAACTTAACTTCAGCTCACAAGTTCAAAATATGCACCCACAAAAAGATATGAATTTCTACATTATGGGTCATTTTAAAAAGTCAAGAAAAACACCTTTTGGGTCAAAGCTTCATATATGAACATGGAAGATCCAATTGAGATGAAACCAAAAGAGTTGCCTAGGGGACATCCTAAGCTTTCTAAAAAGTTCAAGAACACCCTCCTAGGGTAAAAATTGAGAGAGTTGTGCATTGTCAAAGTTATCAATTTTTGGAAAATTGTCAAAAGTCAACATTGATCAAATTTGCATTTTTTCCAAAGGGGCCCATGTTTTCTTGCTTGAAACATATTTCTAATATGACCCACGACCCCTGAGATTTTCCACCTAGTATTTTATTAATTTTATCATTTATTTTGATTTTTTATTCATTTAAATCAAAATAAATCAAATCAAATGGTAAAATAATGAAAACAAATCAAATCTTGAGATTTTTATGCACATTTGGAGTCCATGTACAGCTAGCATGATGATCAATTCGTGCAAGGCTCATTAGGGTTGGAAAAGATTAGATTGAAGTTTGTTTTAGAAAGATATCATACATGAAGCAAATCAAATCCAATTTCCATTATTTCTCAAGATATGATGCAATTTTACAACTCTAATTTAGTCTACTATATGTATTGAACACTTCCAAATCATGAGAAAAAGGTTTTGCAGCCGTGAAAATCCAGGAAGAAAACTCAAAAATTTGGACAAAAGTGTGAGATCAAAATCCATCTTAGAGCCATCCTCAAGGAGTTTCAAGGCTAGCAATACGTTCCTGGATATCTCAGGAAGCTTCTCCATTCATTTGCAAGCCTCAAAGCATCAAGAATCATCACATTATAGAATCACGGTTTGCCTCCCAAACTCAAATTTGATTTCTATGTTTTACGCATGATAAATCTATTCTATCCATATATTCTTGTTTATAATCATGTTTGCGAGCTTTTTGTATCACTTAATGGTACTAACAGTGCAGGAATCCATATTCACCATTGTTAGGGTTTAGGAGCACGATTTGGGGATTTCTGATACAGGAAAAATTGGACCATGAATGAGGTACCATGATACTCGTGAGACCAAGACGAGTTGATTGGTACCATCACAATTGATATATTATGCTTGTATGGAATTTTTGAATGACACGGGTTTTTAGCAACAGACTTGCGTCTGTAGGTAAAAGTTCAAAAATCTAAGACGACGGTTCCAGGGAAGAAGACAATGCGTGTCAGCCAACCATTTGTCCATTTGAATTTCGCGCGCTCAGAATCAGCTTCTTTTATTTTCCTTATATTATGTTTTGTTTTTATTATGTTAACAATTAACAAGCATAGCTCAGTTGGCTGCGTGGCATTGGATTTAGGCGTGAGGACCTGGGTTCGATCCCAGGTCCCAACGTTTTCCATATTTTCTTATTTTCTATTCACAGATCCAGCGTATCAATTCTCCAAGTGACTATCATACACCCTCAACGCCCGTCCACTAGATGCCCAGCTAGCCAGATCTAACGTCTCTCCCCTGAAGTTCCATGATGCTCCTCAAGTCAACGCTGGCACAAGATCCAGCATGGTTGACTGGGCTTGGAGCTTATTGGGCTGGGAATTTCAGATTCATACCCCCCTCTCGGCCAATACAAGCCCATTTGGTTATCTTTTATTATTTTATTTAATTTCTTTTCTTTATTTCTTTCCTTTTTTTATATTAATACAAAAAAATATTTTTATTAAATTAACAAATCAAAAAAATCACAAAAAATACTTTTTTCTTAATAAATATTTTTTGAATTAATTAGTTTAATTAATTTAGGGCAATTTAATTTTCTTTTTATAATGAAAAAACAAATAGAATTAGGGTTTGAGTTTGTACATAATTTAATTAATTTTCTTTAAAAAATACATCAAAAATCATTTTTTCTCATAAATATTTATTCCTGTAATTAATTAATTTAGGTAGAAAATTAGGTTAATTTAATTTCTTTCATAATTAAAAACAATTAGAAATTAGGTTTAATTAATTTGCAATTAAACGTTTTCTCAAATAAAAATCCATAAGAACAAAAATCTTTTTCTCTCAATTAGAGTTTTAGGCTATCTTTTCAACCGTCCTCGTATTTAATTCGCCGCGCGCTTGTTAATTGTTTTGCCATTATTTTGTAACTGCTAAGGAGATGTAATAGCTTTAAACTAGGGTTTTTATTTACCGCTTTTCCCCATTTTTGGTTATGTAATTAATCCCCCTCCCCGAAGCCTTGTAATAGCTAGGTTTTATTTCCTCGCACTTTTAATTTCTGCAATCTTTAACTGTCTAGATGTATGGCTAATAGGGTTGTATGGCAAGAATGTCTGAAAAATTAAAACGGTAGATCACCTAATGTGCAAATATTAAATAACTGAAACAAATCATATGCACACATTCACTCCTAGGGTTTACATCACTTCGGTTGCCTTCGGTAAACAATCATTAAGCATATGAGATTTTAGTGGTCGCCCTCCAGTCTAAAGATATCAAATTGTCCCATTCAAATGTTGCATCGAAAATGTTGCCTCTGAAATGTTGCCTTGGAAAGATCTTAAGGCTCTAGGGTTACTACTTAAGTTTTCTAACTATTGGTTTAGTTATTGTACTTGTCCCTTTCGAATGTACTTTACAACTCCAATGGCGGTGCTACCTACTCCTTATAGTGGGATAGCGCTGTCTAAAGGAAATAGAACGAACAATCCTTTTTTCGAGTAGGTAGAATCTTAAGTGCTTGCTCAATAAAAACTTTTCACACACACACCTTTCAAAATAAATTTTCAAAACAACTTCGTCACATCCTTGAGGACTGATACAAGGGTTATCACGAAGTAAAACATTTTCAAGACAAGCACACACAAGCAATTTGAAAAAAATTAGCAAGTACCTAAGAGCCCGAAGATAACTACGGATAGAAAGGGTACTAACACCTTCCCTTTCTATAATCTACCCCCCGTACTCAGAATATCTCAAAAAAGGTTTTTTCTGTTCTTTTTCCTTTTCCATGATTGGATGAAATAAAAGTCGGCAGCGACTCTTGCTTATCGCGACATTTTACTAACAAAAAACGCAAAACGCAAACCAGTATTAAACAGTCGATTCTGCCACCGTATCACATTAAGGTAATAAAAAAACAGAATTTCCTTCCTTTTTTTATCTCGTCATGTCACGTTTTATTGTATGTAAGATATACATTTATTAATAAGACAAAAAATTCAATTCCCCTTCAATCATAATTCATCTCTCAATATACATAATTATTTGGAATGAAATTAATGATAATAGGAATAAATATAATAAAACAAGGTGGACCTTGATTGGTTGGTAGAGTTTGTACATGAACCAAGGACTAGTCGACACGCCTAGGGCTATCAACTCAACTTTCGTTCTTTGAATGTTCACAGACGGTGGTTTCCACTATCTTCTCCGGTGGCATCCTTGCCGGAGTTGAACAAACCTTGACAAAAAATTTCAACTCCGATACCAATCGAATCGTCTTGACGTGTAAATCACAAATATAGTCCTCCAATTCACTTACTCAAACAAAATCATCACAAAAATTGCACATTTATTCTGGATCTGAAAAATCATTACAAGCACACATACAAGACCGCCACATGTAATGAGCCTAGCTCCAACCTCTGGTGGTCCAGAGCTAACCGATGCAGATGTATGCTTCTATCATTATAACCCTAGCATGCTGAGATGAGCGTTTGCAATATTACCAGTCGAAGCTCACACAAATACGCTTAATATAACTCTACAGCTTGATGATGAAGATTAGCGTCCAAGAAAACCGGCCTTCTGAGAAAATAAACTCATAATTTGTTTGAGTTTTGGAGGATAAGATGAAGTGTGAACCGTGGAAACACTTCTTTCAGTCGAACCGCCTTGTGATCGTGAATCTCAGAGAGAAGAAGGATGGGCTCCAAGATGGTGATGACCGAAACGATAGAGAGATAGAGAGAGAGAGAGAGAGAGAGAGAGAGAGAGAGAGAGAGAGAGAGAGAGAGAGAGAGAGAGAGAGAGAGAGAGAGAGAGAGAGAGAGAGAGAGAGAGAGAGAGAGAGAGATTTTATTGTGAGAGCGAGAGAGGGTGATTTAGTTATGATGAGAGAAGGAGAGAAATATTGGTCATCCATAAAAAGAGAGAGTGAAAGTTTTGTTGCAACTGATTCGTAACTATTTTTGTGGTGAGTGTCACTCTTCTTCATAAAAAAGTGGTGAGGGATTTTTATATGTGAGTTGGGCGCATGTGTTTTTTATCTCCATTTTTTGTTGAGTTTTTTATTTATGGATAGTGAAGAGAGAAATGAAGATTAAGGAAATAACCTATGCGGTACTGCATTATGAGCTGGCTAATGATATCTTTAATCTGCAAGTTTTTTTGATCGAATCTTCTATTTTGAGTATGCTTTCAAATTATGTACATGTGAAAGGTATTGTTTGGCCTCATTGAGGAATGGTGATGTGATAACGCATGAAAATAGAAATTTTTACTACCTTACCACCTTTTTACTATCTTTTCAAACAAATTTTATTTTTGTCATAAAGCATCCTCCAAGTGAATGGGCGGAACTGTTGAATATTTTTGGTATCCGCAAAAGCAATGGGCGGCAGCGTTGTAAATTTAATAGGGTCCGCCCATTAGATGTGCGGAAGAGTGTTTACGTGAATTTTTTTTCTTTTTAAAATTAACTTACTTGAATTATATATATATATATATATATATATATATATATATATATATATATATATATATATATATATATATATATATATATATATATATATATATATATATATAAATTTTAATTATATTTAAATTATATAATTTCACTATAATTAATTAAGAAATGACATAATAATTAATTTATAAGAAAATACATCTACTGTCGATTTTGACCGGGTCATATTAATTTTTATTTTAATTAATTTTATTTTATTTTTAAATATTAATTTTAATATTAATTTTAATCTTAAATAATTTTAATTTATTTTATTTTATTTTTAATATTATATTAATAAAAAAATGACATTTAAACAGCTCCGCCAGACCAATGGGCAGAAGCTTTATAACTTAGAGAGCATCCGCCAATCTAATGGGCAGAGCCTCTTACTTTAATTTTTTTTGTTTGAAAATATGGTATATTGGGAATATGTGTGGAAATGTATGGTAGTGTGAGAATTTAGTAGTAAAAAGGTGGTATGTAGGTAAAAAAATCATGAAAATAGGCGTATCAATATGTACTTTTGTTGCTTAATCACAAATGCCTTAGCCATATAAACTATGACCAAACCTTGAGATTGAACTAATGGACATTATGCCCCCTTTATGGTCTTATATCTTCTGATCAGTGCATAATCTTGGATCATTCTAGAATTTGTAGCTAGCAATGAGATGAACACTTTTGTAGTTGAGATTAATGTGAAACGAAGCTTTGATTCATGAGTATTTAACATTAAAAGGTTACTAATTGATCATTTTGAAAATCTCCAGATTTTCACAAAGTGTTCTCATTCAAATCTTAATGAGCTCACAACTTCACATCCTTATAAATTTTTATCTGAGGCTCAAATGACTCTGATTCCTTCTACAAAGATGTAGAATGTAGAAATTTAAATAGCTTTGTAGTTGAGTCCATCATGAAATAAATTATGGAACCATATGGAACAAGCCTAAAAAATACTTAGCTGAAACTGAACCCACCACTTAAAATTTTAACTCCCTTATGACCTTACATGCTTAATGAATCATCATCTTTCAAACTTCATATCTTGTGATCCATTCATCATTTTAAGATAATTCTTTCTACAAAGTTATAGATTATAATAAGATGCATAACTTTAAAGTTGAACACTTCCTAGAATGAAACTTGGAGCCACATGAAAATTGGACTCAAAGTTAGTCACTTTGGCATATTGAAAACCATTCAGAATTTCATCAAGTGTCAAACTTTCAAAGTTAGTGAACTCCTATCTTCCCTGCTCCATAACTCACAATTTAGGCACTTTTAGGAGATAGGTCCTCAAGGACAAAAATGGAGCATGAAGTGTCTTCTTTTCATTGATTATGGATTTGAAAATTTCTGATAACAGATGAGTGAGATAGAGAGCCATGAAGATGGCACCATGAACTCAACAATTCCTTAAAACTTAGAAAAAATTTCTAAGTATCAAGATTACTTAATTTGCAAGAAATATTATCTTTGACCAATTCTTTTGACTTTTCCCAACAAATGACAACATTTTCTCATATCTTGACTTTTGACAAGGATTTTGACCCAAATTTCCATTTGGTCAACCTTTTACTTTTTTGTTGACTTTTGCCTATACACACTCAAATTTCTTCTTATCCAATCAATCCCGATTTTCTGATAAAATGAGAAGATTAATAAACCACATATGGATGCTTCAAGACCAATAAGATACCATGAAATCATCCTAGGCTTGGAAAGTCACATTACATCCTTTCCAAAAACCCTACTTTAATAGCCACAAGATAGAAGAAATTGATCAGAGCTTAAAACCTAATTCAAATAAGATAGCTTGACAAACCCTTAAGTCTGTGAGTATTATGCATATAGAGGATACTTATGATGATGGGGTTTCATATATCCAACCCTTGTAGATCCAATTTCTTCTCTTTGAGTGGTACACACTCACACAACCAAAAGTCTTGATCTCATATCATTGAGTTAATGCAATGTAGATGATGTATATGATGATGAAGCATAAGCTATTTTAATTTATAAATAAGAGAGAAAATTTTGGGGTACAACATTAACCTTGCAAGCCAGCCCCCTTCCACAACATCATCTCCAGTAATCATAAAGTTTAAGAGCAGAACATATTCCTTCCTTTATTGAAGCTCAATCACAACCCTGGAATATTTGTAATTTAAATTTCCTTCAGTTTTTGAAACGCCCCCCAAAATCACCCAACTTACAATCTTTGTTTTCTAGGTTTTGATCACCTTCAAAAGTCGAAGCTTAGTTTGTCAAAGCACATTCTCTTTTGAAAATGATCGAAACATATTCTCTATGGGATAGCATTGAATAAGTTAAGTATTACACCAAGTGTGCATTTTTCTCTCTCTATTATGGTTAGTTTATTAAGTGGTCCCACATATTTTGTTGCCTCATTAGTATGCCATAGTTTTTATGTTTTCTTATGGTCCCATTTATTTTCTTGTCTGGTTATTGTGTTGTGGTCTCAATGTTATTATTTTATTCAATTTATCATTTAATTTGTCCTAGGCCAGCTAAAAGTAATAAAATTATGTTAAGGATACACGATAGGAGAAAATTACTTCAGGAACCTGTTAAATGATATATTGATGGGGATATGTTCTAGGCTGGGCCGACACTTTCCCCACTGTTGGGGAGGCCTAATTTAGTGCATTTACCAAGGCCTAAAAGCATGTAGTCTAAACTGAGGACCGTTGGGCATTTCTTATCGTGTCCACTAAGAGAACATAACTCACGTGTCCATATCATCATTATCCTGCCCTTTGAGAATAACGGGTCCAACTCCCATGCTTTATCGGGGTAGTTGACCAGGGAGGAGGCCACGTGCTGGACTCCATACACCCGTAAACCCTGGAAATATTTGTTGTGGAGCCTCATCGTGGCCCATCACTGAAGACCTTGGCCCAGTGTTGGGGCTATAAATACCCTCTCACTTGAGAGGGTCAGCTATTCATTCACTTTCTCATACTTGCTTGCACTTGCTTTGAACCTTTCTTTGGCATCAAAGTGTCTTGCAGGTACCCCCTACTTCACATTCAACTGCTTCTCAACTTGAAGCTTGTGGGCTTTGATAATCCCTTCTGATCAGGTACGATCAGTGGTGCCGTCTATGGGAATCCAACTTCCCCGTCTTCCTCCCAAGACCAAAGCAACTCTTCATCAAACCGTACAATTGTCATGGCCGACCAAGCTGTCAAAGATAACCAAAATGCCCATCTCGCTGACCCTAATAACAACAACATTGGCAACAACAATGAGGGCAACAATAATGACATGGCTGGTCCCGAGCAAGACTACAGAGATATACTGACAACCTCTTCATCCACCCGCTCGCAACCGCGTGATGACGACTATCATCCCCCACATAATTATGAACCCAATACATATTAGGAGATCCCCGTCCTTGCAGGTGCTGATGCCACGATCAGAGCTCTATTTGCGGCAATCAACCAGACAACCAACCTGATCTTCTCATAGGGTGAGCGGCTGATGATGCTTGAGCAGACTCGTTGTGCCCCCAGAAGACACAAGAGACCAGTCACTCCTCCTCCTCCATGATGTAACGAGGACCTTCCCCGATCTTCCCCACGGAGACACAAACGGGACGGCTCTCGAAGCCCTTCTCCCCGAAGAACTGGGAGAGGCCCTGCGTTAGAAAAGAGCTATCCCAAAGCTGCGAGGAAGCATGGTCACACCCCCGTGCATAGGGAACTATGATCCCCTGAACATAAAAGAAATAGGGGAAATGAATAAAAACAGTCTCGGCCAAGGGATCCTCCATGTGGCCAAGGCCGTCACAACGACTGTCGCTACAACCGGACCCTCTCTTGCTCTTCAAACAGAAGCAACGAAGACGACCCCTGAGTTCCACTATCCCAAGCCATCATGGAGGCTCTCATTCCTAAGGGAATGGATAAACCTCCCCTACTGAAGGAGTACGATGGCATTGCTGATCTTGTCGACCACATCGATAGTTTGAAGCAATGCTCCACTAACACAATGTCGGGGGCCTAATTAAATAAAGTTTGTTCCCTATGATGCTGAGAAAAACAACCACATATTGGTAGAAGAACCTCTCCCCCAGTTCGATCACCTCCTAGAGCAGCCTCAAAAACCAACTCATCAGCAGCTTCACTGCGTCTCGTTGATATCCAAAGACTGAGGCCGCCCTCTAGGAAATCATTCAGAGAAGCGATGAGACCCTCAGGGAATACAATGATCGGTTAAACCACGAGGCCATTCAGGTCCTGTGCGCCGATCACATGAAAAGATACCTGCTTGAGAGGGGACTTCTCTCGGGCACTGAATTTAGAAAGGCCGTCGGCATTGAGCCCCCTAGTTCTTCCGACGCTCTCCTCGAAAAGGCCCGATCATACAAGGACTACGATGAGAAAGAGGCAGCCAATAGAGTCCACGATTCAAGGAACCACATATCAACTAACATTCTGCGACACCATGTTGCAGGCCCTTCTCGATGGACTAGGGAGAAGAGAAGGGAGGAGAAACCTCGTGATCTCCGTGAGCATAGAGGAACATTAGGACGATTCACAGCGTACACCCAGCTGACCGCTTTCCGCGAGCGTATCCTTGTGGAGTGCTCTAATATCGAGTTCAGGGACGGTAGCGTCAGACGTCCTCGACCCGCCCCTACAAAGTCTGGGGCAGACAGGACAAAATACTCTCAGTACCATCAGAGTCATGGGCACTTGACGGAAGACTGCATCCACCTCAAGGATGCCATCGAGAATCTCATCAAGGGTGAGAGACTCGATCAGTACAGAAGAAACGATGCCCCTCACTAGGATACCCGTGAGGTAAAAGAAATAGAGGATGAAACCCAGTCATCCGATGAACTGGGTCCCCTCCAGGTGGCTTTCTCTGTCTCAAGGCCCAAGGACTTCCATGTCCCCGACAACTTCGAAGATGAAGAACCCTTGTCCATACACAGAAAATGGGAGAAATTCCCCTCCGCCATGGTCATATCTGGATGGGGATTCAACGACATCTCAGTAAATTCGATGAAGAGGAAACTCGACGATTTGGTGGACGCGAGCCTAACCTAGGAAGTAACCATTGAAAGGTTCAAGGGAAAATCTGAGCCAATCATTTTCTACCTTGAGGATCTGCCCGACAGAGCCCCAAACTCAAGCATTCCTCTGCTGGTGAGGGTGAGGATGGCCAACTTCGACGTATATTTCATTCTGGTCGACGAGGGGAGTTCCATTGATGTCATGTACATCCACCTGTTTTGTACCCTACAACTCGATAATACCCACCTGTCACCATACGTGAGGTCCGACCTACAAGGATTCAACGGCTCGACCTCCAAGCCATGGGGCTATGTTGAGCTCTTTGTCACCTTTGGGGAAGAAACTGCATCTCGACAGGTCAAGGTTTGGTTTCTGGTGACCGATTGGCCGTCTCTCTACAATTGCATCCTGGGGAGACCAACACTGGCTGAGCTGACCGTCGTACCCTTCATAGTCCATTTGAAAATGAAGTTCTATATTATGAGGGCCCACGTCACCACCATCAATGGGGACATCTCAACTGCCAGAAGATGTTTTCACCTGGCTTCTAAAAAGCAAAACATGGTCGACACTGGAGCGTAACCTTCCAAAAGATCAACCACGGCTCGACTTGAATTAAAGCATGCTCGGATCGAAGAAAAACATGCTCCACCAAAGGTCGACTCCATTCCACTTGACACCCACTTTAATAAAGATGAAGTCGAATCCCCAATGGAGAACAAGATCCTTCCCAACTCGTCCCATACGGATACTTTGAGTTCATCCCCCTCGGTAAAGACCCTTACAAAGGCGTGGAGATCGGTGCTGGACTCCCCGACCTGGCAAGGAAGCAACTCAAAGCCTTCTTTAGGGAGAACGCTTACTTGTTTGCATGGAGTGTTGCAGATATGCCTGGGCTCAACCATGAGGTCGCTTGCCACCAACTCAATGTTGATCCATCCGCTAGGGTAGTAGTGCAACGTAGGCGTAGGCAGTCTCCTGAAAAAGAAAAGGCTGCTGAAAAAGCTATAAAAGACCTCCTAGAGGAAAATTTTATTTCTGAGGCCCAATATTCAACCTGGCTCTCAAATGTTGTACTTGTTAAGAAAAATAATGGAAAATGGCGAATGTGTGTTGATTATACTGATCTTAATCGGGCATGTCCCAAAGATGCTTTTCCTTTACCTAACATCGACATGATGGTCGACAACTCAGCCGACTACAAAATTTTATCATTTATGGATGCCTACTCAGGATATAACCAAATTCCAATGGCGATGAGTGACAAAAATTACACCGCCTTCATGACTGGGTCGAGAAATTACTACTACAACGTAATGCCCTTCGGCCTAAAAAATGTAGGGGAAATATACGAGTAGAAGATTAAAAAGGTCTTCCACGGTGAGATCGGGGACATGCTCGAGGTATACATGGACGACATGATCATCAAATCTTGAACAGAAACCGACCATGCTGCTCACCTCAAAAGAGTTTTCGCCCAAGCAAGGCAATGCAAAATGAGATTCAACCCGGAGAAATGCACATTCAGGGTCAAGGCGGGAAAATTCCTCGATTTCTATCTAATCGAACGGGGAATTGAAGCCAACCCCGAAAAATTCCAAGTATTCTTAGAGCTTTCCACGCCAAGCTCGAAAAAATCCATACAAGTCCTGAACAACATTCTCACCTTGCTTTCCTGCTTCGTGGCGAAGTTTGTGTAACACACACTACCATTTTTCAAACTCTTGCGCAAAGAGGCGGCTTTCGAGTGGACCAGGAGTGCAAGCAATCCCTCCTCCACCTTAAGCAAAGATTTTCACAACCACCCATGTTATCACAGCCAGAGAACAAGGAAACTTTGTTCCTTTATCTCGCCGTCTCCATCGAGGCTGTAAGCGCGACCCTTGTCTGCGAGACACCAAACGAGCATAAGCCAGTGTACTTTACTAGCAAAGCGTTACAAGGCCCCGAGGTCAGGTATGAAAAAATTAAAAAAGTAGCCTTAGCCCTCATCAATGCGTGCGAGAAGACATAGATATTACTTTTTGGCTCACACAATCATCGTACGAACAAATCAACCTGTGAGATAACTCCTAGGTCGACCAGACATGGCCGGTCGAATGATGAAATGGTCCCAAGAGCTCTCGGAATTCGATGTTTAGCACGAGAGTAGAAAAGCCCTTAAAGCACAAGAATTGTTCGACTTTGTTGCAGAGATGACCTTCCACGTACCCCCCGCAGGTGGGAAACACAAATGAACCATCTTTGTGGATGGAGCTTCCAGTTCGATGGGAAGCGGAGCCGAAATCCTCCTCGAAAACAAAGAAGGCATCGTGATTGAACATTCCCTCGCCCTCTCGTTTCCCACGTCGAACAACCAGGCTGAGTACGAGGCACTACTTGCAGGATTAAGGCTGGCCGAAGATCTAGGCGCCCGAGAAATAAATATTCACGGACTCACAACTCGTCACATCCCAAGTTCGAGGAGAATATCAGATTAAGAATGATAGTCTCATCGAATACCTAAACCTAGTCAAAGAACTGATGAAAAATTTTAACCGGGCAGAAATCAAACACGTACTCGCAAACAGAACACGCAGACCGACATACTCCTGAAACTCGCGAGCATAAAGAAGAAAGGCGGGAACAAATCCGTCATCCAAGAATCCCTTTCTCGTCCGAGCATCGAAAAACCCATTGCACCACCCGAGGTGAATTCCATCAGGGACAATTTGTGTTGGATGACCCTGATATTTAACTTTCTCACGAAAGGAGAATTACCCGTTGACTAAAAAGAGGAGGATGTGACCAAATGATGCGCCTGCTCTTACATAGTGGTCGAGCACAAACTCTATCGATGGGGATTCTCCATCCCTCTCCTGAAATGTGTCAAGGAATCCAAAGTCTCTGAGATCTTACAAAAAATCCACGAGGGAATCAACGCCCAACACTTGGGCAAAAGATCTCTAGAACGAAAGGTGTTGTGAGCAGTATATTACTGGCCCACCACGCAGCAAGACACAAAGGAGCACATCAAAAATGAGATAAATGTCAAAGACACATGGACATGCACCTCGCGCCCCCACACAAACTCAAAACACTGTCATCCCTGTGGCAGTTCACTTGGTATGGAATGGCCATCCTCAGACCATTCGTACAAGGATCATATCAATATAAATTCTTGATCATGTTCGTCAACTATTTCACGAAGTGGATAAAGGCCAAAGCCTTAGCCAGAATCACACCATACAACATCCTCTATTTCTACAAACGAAATGTACTTTCCCAATTTGGTATACCATAAGCGCTCGTCACCGACAATGGGATGCAGTTCACCGATCAAAGTTTCCAAAACTTCACCGCCAAGCTCGGCACCAAACATCACTTCACGTCCCTCGAACATTATGATACGGTGGCAAAACTGACTGTTTTTTGTTACTACTGGTTTTGCGTTTTTTGTTTGCAAATGTCGCGGTAAGCAAGAGTCGCCATCGACTTTTATTTTATTCAACAAAGGAAAAGGGAAAAAGAATACAAAAAACATTTTTCAAGATATTTTTGAGTACGGGGGGGTAGATTATAGAAAGGGAAGGTGTTAGCACCCTTTCTATCCATGGTTTTCTACGGGCTCTTAGGTACTTGCTCATTTTTAAATTGCTTTTGTGTGAGTTTTGAAAAAGCTTTGAAAAAGCCTTAGTGTGGTGTTTCACTTTATGGTAACCCTTGCGTCAGTCCTCAAGAGTGTGATAAAAGCGTTTTTGAAAACTTTTGTTTGAAAAGTATGTTTGAAGGTGTATGGTATAAAAGATTATTTTGATCAAGTACCTAACAATTATCTACCTACTCGAAAAAGGTGTTTTTTTCCTCTTATCCTTTAGACCATGTTATGCTACTTGTGATACGGTGGGCAGAACCGGGACGTGTTTCCCTATTTCATTAAGGAATTTTGGTGGTTTACGTTTTGCGTTTGTTTTTGCAAAATGTCGCGGTAAGCAAGAGTCGCCACCGTCTTTTATTTTATCCAACAAGGAAAGGAAAAAAGCACAGAAAAATTCCTTTTTCGAGATATTTCTGAGTATGGGGGGTAGATTATAGAAAGGGAAGGTATTAGCACCCTTTCTATCCGTAGTTATCTACGGGCTCTTAGGTACTTGCTCATTATTTTCAAAATTGTTTTCTTTGTGTTTGTGGGCTTTGAAAAGTTTGTTTTGACTTCGATTTAACTCTTGCTTCTGTCTTTAAGAGTGTAATGGAGTGTTTTTGAAAACTTTGTTTATAAAGGAGTGTAAGTGTGGAAATTTTTGTTTGGATTGAGCAAGTACTTAAGAACTAATCTACCTACTCAAAAAAAGAATCGTTCTATGTTCGTTTCCTTTAGACAATGCTATCCCACTATTAGTGAGTAGGTAGTACCTTCGTTGGAGTTTTGAGGGTCAATTCGAAAGGGACGTACGGTCACTAAAGCAATGTTAGGACGTCTTAGTAGTAGCCCTAATGTCTTAGATCATTTATCTGAGGCAACAATATCCGAGGCAACCTTTCTGAGGCGACTTGATCTTTGGAAAAAAGGACGACCACTAAAGCATCCTATACTCAATGACCATTTACCGAAGGCAACCAAGTGGGAGTATACCCTAGGAGTGCATATGTGCGAGTGATTCGATTTCAAATTATTTATCTTTGCACATTTAGGGTGATCTAACTGTTTTAAAGTTAATCATACATTCTTGTCATGCATCCTATTATCAAACATCTAATAGTTAATAATTTGCAGAATTTAAAATACAGAAATTAAACTACGCTATTACAAGGCTTCGGGTATTTACATAGCCAAAAACAAACCCTTTGAAAATAAAGCGATAATGAAAAGTAAAAGCCCTAATTAAAGCTATTACAAACTGTGAGCAGATACAATAATTGGGTAAAGAATAATAAAGCGCGCGATGAAAATTAGATCGACGAGAAACTAGGGTTTTGACCCTCCTAATCAAAAGAAAAATGTTTTTGTTGTTTTTAATATTTTTTTAAAGAAAAGAATTAAGTTTTTCTAAATTAAATACAAAAAAAAATGATTATTTAATTAAATTAATTAATAAAAATAATGGCCTATTTTTGTTTTTTTTGGTTATTTTAGGAAGAAAATAAAATATAATTAAGTTAGTAATAAAACCTATTTGTTCTAATTATTTTTAATTATGTACAAAATAAGAAATCAACGTTATCTAAATTAATCAAACCTAATTAAATTTAATTAATTTTTTAATAAAAATAAATATCTTAAATTTAATTGGATAGAAAAATATTTTTGGTGATTTTTTTGGATAAAAATAAAATAATTATTTGGTTAGTAAATAAATAAATAAAGTTAAATAAAATAAATATAAAAGAATTAAAGAAAAGAAAACTGGGCCTGCAATATGGGGGTGTAAATAGCCAGATCTGGGCCCAAAATGGTGAGGTCCACGTTGACCTTTGAGATCCAGTGTGATGCGTTGACCCTGGTCTATTGTACTCCTCCAGTGGTGGCCTTTAGATTTGACCATCTGGACACTTGGCATGATTGGTGATGAGGGCGTATGGTGGATCTCTGGTGGGTAAGCACGCTGGATAACCTGAAATAAATTAGGAAAAACACAAATGTTAGAGGCAGGGGTCGAACCCCTGACCTCCAACTTTCTAATGCCTTAACGTCTGCCTGGCTACCGCTGCACCATTTGTTTTTGTTGTATGTAACATAAACAAAAAATAATATAACATAAACAAGCGAAATAAACAGATATTAGCGCGAATTTCCAAATGAGCGAATGATAGCTGGCCACATATTCGTCTTCCTCCCTGCACCGTTGGTAAAAGTTGGGATACTTTTACCTACAGACGTATGTCCGTAGCTATAGACTTGCACGTTCTCAAAACTCAACACAAGCATGTTAAATAACAATGAAGGCCATGGACAGCTTCGTCTAGTCTTGCTGATCACATTGATGGCCTTTTCATGGCCCAATTTTGCTTGCACGCAGAAATCCCAAATCAAGCTCGTAAACCCTAATAATGGTGAAAATCCATACAAGCCATGAAAATGCAATTAAACCATACATAAAGTTTTCATATGTTCCATGGATCAACAATATATGATTAATTCATCCTAACAATGCCTAAATCATGCTATTCGAATTCAAGAAATGTGAGATATTGTGGCTGACTTACAGAGCTTTTTAGGACTGGAAAGGCTTGGTTCTTGATTGCTTTAGCTTGCTGACACTCCCAGGAATCGATTGGGATAGTTAGAAGGCCTTGAGGATGCCTGGAAATAGAAATTCGATCTTGCACTTTTTCTTGATTTTTTTGAGTTTTGCTCTGCTTGCTGCGCCTGTTTCTCACCTCTCTTTTTGGTATGCCTCCCTTCTATATGTATCAAGGAATGTATTAGATTTGAAAGAATGCATCCAATCTTCCTCCATCAATCAATTTTATTGTGATTTGATCCTCCTTTAAATCTTTCCAAAATTGGCCTAAAACCAATCTTTTTGTCCACCCTAATGCCTTGCACGAGTTTGAATACTTGCTAGATGTGATTGAAACCTGAAATAAGCACAAAATCTCTTTCTTTCAATATTTTGGATTTTATATGATTTGTTTTGATTTAAATTGAATTAATTCAAGTAAAAATCAAAATAAATAATAAAAATAAGACATGGACAAGTGGTAAAGGCTAGAGCTCGTGGACTATGTTGCTAACTCAAAACAAGTGAAAAAGATTGGACCCATTTGGCAAAATTTGAAGTTTTGGGCATAGTTGACTTTTGGTAATTTTGCAAAAAAGGTCAACTTCACCAATGCATAACTTCCTCAATTTTGACTCTTTGGAGGTGTTCTTGGAATTTTTAGAAAGCTTGAGATATCCTCTAAGCAACCCTTTTGGTATCATCTCAATTTGATATTTAATGCTCATGTATGAAGCTTTGACAAAAAGGGTGTTTTTGTTGACTTTTCAAAATGACCTATAATGTCCAAATTCATAACTTCTTGTGAGTGCATATTTTGAACTTGGGAGATGAAGATGGATTATAGGAAATTGCATCCTCTTAAAAATGAGCTTTGGATGGGTCATTTATCATAAAATATGAGTAATTTATCCTTGGTCAAAGTTGAGTTGACTTTTCCTGCAAAACCCTAATTTAGCAACTTTTGAGTCTTGATGAATTATGAGCAATCCTTGATGAATCATGATCAACCCTTGATCAAATGATGAAATATACTTCAAAATTAGGATTTTGACCAAAAATCTTGAAGTTTGACTGTATGTAAGCCACAGTTGACTTTTGCCCTAACACAGTCGATTTTTGGGCCTTTGAGAACATATTAGGACAATGTTGAGCATGGATGGTCTTGAGAACATATTAGGACAATGTTGAGCATTTGGGGTCCCTTGGACTCAAGTATCTTGATGCAACATGAAACCCTAATTTGAGGTAGATTGCCTTAGGAGAGAGCTTGTCTGGCCAACCCTTGGACTACCTTGAGCAACTTGAGGATCTTTCTTGAAATATTTTGAGAAATATGGGAGGGAAAATTTTGGTGTACAACACTACTATTAATGAGTAGGTAACCCTAGTCGTTGGATGTTGAGGGACTATCGAAAGGGACGTAATGGTTATTGAAGACAACATGTAAGGATACCTTAGCATTTCGAAGGGACTATCATCATAAGATCATTTCTTGTAGGCAACTCGAGGGACAGTAAGGGGCTATGATCTTTATGACGACTTTTGAATTGAGGGTCTTTGCTAAGATATCCCTACGTTCGAGGGACATGACCATTATTTCCGAGGCAACCGAGTGAGGAATACCCTAGGGGTGCAAGTGTGCATCAATGTTTGTTTTCAGATATTTATCTTAAAGTTAAGTGATCTACCGATTGATTGATTAAGCATACAAGCCTAGGTTGCTAACAATTATATACAAGCATAAGATATAAAAGCGAGAAGTTAAAAAGAGTCCTACGCTATTACAAGGCTTTTGGACAGATACATAAAGAATTGACTGAAAGTAAATTTATGGAAATTAAACCCTAATTAATCTATTACAAACCGGGCGCAGTTACATCAATAGTGAAAAAATAATCGTACGGAAAAAATAATTACGCGCGAGAATCAAAAACTGGAAAAAGTTTAAAACCCTAAAAAACCTAATTTGATCATTAAAATATTTTTTGTGAAAAAAGATTTGAATTTAACCTAATTTCTAATTGATTTTAATTAATGAAAAATAAATTAAAGTTGAAGAAATTAATTTATTTACAAAAATTAATTTATATAAAAAAAACTAACCTATTTTTTTAATGATTTTATAAAAAAAATTGATTAACAAAAAAAATTAAACAAAATAATAAAAATAAAAAACTAGAAAAGATGAGAAATTAAGCCGGAGGGGGTGTAGGCCCAAATTAGAGGTGATGTTGCTGAATTTTGTTCCAGGCCCAGTCTGGTTGGCCCATCACCAGCGTTGGATTCAATGAGAAGCTTGCCAAGAGAGTCCGCCATGTGCCTGCATGCTTGAGGCATTGGATCTGGATAGTGAATGATCCAATGATGATGATACAGAGGCGTATGGTGCATGTACATGTGAAGAAACCACTAAATCTGCAAATAGTTATTAAGAAAAATAACATGTAAGAGGCCGGGATCGAATCCCTGACCTCCTACGCGAGCGCCTTGCAAAGCCTTTCCTGTTGCCACTGAACCATTTGCTTCATTTGTTAATACACACGCATAACATATATTATATAATATGCTCAGTGAGTTTTATGAAAAATGAGCAAAAATTCAAATGGACCATTCAGGATCTGCCACGCCTTCATCTTCTTCGCTGAGACTGTTGTCTTAGGTAAAGCCTTTTACCTACGGACGTTTGCCATAGCTATAACTCGTGCATCTCAAAAATCATGATTAGGCAACATAAATTAAATTCAAGACCATGGATCAATTGGGTTTGATCCTTTGAGCATGATGGTGTCCTTCATTAGACCCAATTGTACTTGTATCTGAAAGCCCTAAAATGAAGCTCTAAACCCTAACAATGGAATTCCATCAAACAGGCATCAAAACACATAATTGATTATGCAAACATGTTCTAAATGATTGTACAAGCATGAATATATACTTAGAAATAATTTATCATGCGTAAATTCCAAAAACTAATTTCAAGAAGATGAACAAACCGTGGTACTGGTACATGCAATTTCTGAAGTTGTTGATGCGTGGTAAGGGTCCAGAGAGCTCCCAAAGACTTCCAGGAATGAATTGTTGGCCTTGAAACACCTTGAATCTCCTTGTAGAAAGAAATCTAATTCTCACTTTTTGTCCAAAGTTTGAGTTTTTGTTCTTCCAATTCTCACGACCAATCCTTGTCCTCATGCTTTGGAAATGTTGTCTATATATAATAGAAGCAATTAGGTTAACAAAACTGTATTCAATCTTTGTAAATTGTTGAAAAAGATTTGATTTTTTTTTTGCCTTGTATGATTTTTTTCTAAAACAAACCAAATCATGATCTTTTCCAATCAATTAGCCCTTGCACGAATTTTCCCGATTTTCTAGCTGTTCATGGACTCATAATGTGCTCACAAAATCAAATCTTTGATTTTATTTGATTATTCCACTATTTAAATTGATTTATTTTGATTTAAATGAATAAAAAATCAAAATAAATAATAAAAATAATGAAATAATAGGTGGATAAGCTCAGGGGTCGTGGGCCATCTTAGGGACAAGTTTCAAACAAGAAAACATGGGTCCATTTGGAAAACATTTTCATTTTGATCAATGTTGACTTCATGCACATTTCAAAAAATTGGTCAACTTTAGCAATACACATCTCTCTCATTTTTAACCCTAAGAAGGTGTTCTTGGACTTTTTAGAAATCTTAGTATGTCCTCTAAATAACCCTTTTGGTTTCATCTCAATTGGATCTTCCATGTTCATGTAAGGAGCTTTGACCCAAAAGGTGTTTTGTTGACTTTTTGAAATGACCTATAATGTAGGAACTTGTATCTTTTGATTGAGGCATTTCTTGACCTTGAGGGATGAATAGAAGTTGTAAGGAATTGGATTCTCTTCAAAATGAGCCTTGGTTGGAAAATTTATGATAAAGTATGAGAAAGTTATGCTTGGTCAAAATTTGGT
The DNA here is from genome assembly GCA_948472305.1 of Vicia faba. NCBI lineage: Eukaryota > Viridiplantae > Streptophyta > Magnoliopsida > Fabales > Fabaceae > Vicia > Vicia faba. Next base: position 239,957,629 of record OX451737.1, read on the forward strand.
TGACTTTTCCTATAAAAACCCTAAATTGCCATTTTTGACTTTTGATGAATTAGGAGCATTCCTTGAGGAATCATGATCAACCCTTGATCAAATGATGGATATTACTTCAAAATGTTGATGTTGACCAAAAATCTTGAAGTTTGGCTGTATTTGGGCCACAATTAACTTTTGACCTAGTTGATTTTCAGGCATTTGAGCAGTTGACTGAGCAAACTTGTTGTGCAAGGCATGAAACTTGGCATGGATGATATTGAAGACATATTACCCCAAAATTTGCCCTCCCATATTTCTCAAGACATGTCAAGAATCATCCCCAAGTTGTTCAAGATGGCTCAAGAGTTGGACAGTCAAATCACCTCCTAAGGCAGTCAATTCAAAATTAGGGTTTTGTGTTGCATCAAGGTCCTTGCATCCAAATGGCCTCAAGTGCACCCCAATGTCCTAATATGTTCTCAAGTTCATCCATGTCAAATTTCAAGCCTTGCAGAGAAAGTTTGGTCAGTCAATTGCTCAAGAAGTCCAAAAATCGACTATGCTAGGGCAAAAGTCAACTGTGACCTAAATACAGTCAAACCTCAAGGTTTTTTTGCCAAAATTCTCATTTTGAAGGATAATTCATCATTTGATCAAGGTTTGATCATGATTCATCAAGGATTGCTCAAGATTCATCAAGATTCAAAAAGTTGCTAAATTAGGGTTTTGTAGGAAAAGTAAACTCAATTTTGACCAAGCATAACTTTCTTATACTTTATGAGAAATGAACCATCAAAAGCTCATTTTGAAGAGGATGCAATTTTCTACTATCCATCTTCACACCCCAAGATCAAGAAATGCACTCACAAGAAGTTACAAATTTGGACATTATAGGTCATTTTTGAAAGTCAACAAAAACACCATTTTGCCAAAGCTTATAACTTGAGCATGGATTATAAAATTGATATGGGACCAAAAGGGTTGATTATAGGACATCTTAAGGTTTCTAAAAAGTACAAGATCACTTCCAAAAGTTCAAAATTGAAGAAGTTATGCATTATTGAAGTTGGGAATTTTTCCAAAATTGCCAAAAGTCAACTATCCTCCAAACTCCAATTTTTGACAAAAGGGCCCACTTTTTTCCACTTGATTTGGTCTTATCACACCACCGACGTGTCCCATCTTCAATTTCATGACCAATCATTTATTTTTCTATTTTATTTAATTTTTATTGATTTAATTCATTTTAAATCAATATTAATTCAAATAAAATCTAAAAATTGATGGAATGATATCTTTGTGATTGGTATAGACTTCAATTATCATCATGAATCAAATCAAACTCGTATCAAGCATTGTTGTGCACAAAAAATCATATTTGAAGCATTTTTGGAAACTTTATCAATGGTGATCAAATCAAATCTCAATCCATCAATTCCTATGGATTCAAGCCCAAGTTTTAACCTAAACTCATTCCCTTATACACACACAAGCCAGGCATAACGAGGACAGGACTGAAACTGCAATAAACGGCGGAACAAGCTTTGAGAAAAAGATTGAAAAAGTGAAGATGGAAATCCACATTAGGGCTCATTTCAATCCAAAATCACAACGTGGTGTTCTTGCTTGCAATCTCCTGAAGCTATAGCAACCAAAGCCAAGGCCTGAAGCTATCTGAAAAGCGCTGTAAGTGTTCTTGAAAATGGCTCTGAACATGAAATCGAAACCACTTATTCTTGCATCTTTTTGATAAAATATTGACATAATCTTGATCCTTGCATAATTTCCAACATGTCTGCGTTATTCAATTTTGTTTTCATGGCCTATAACCTTAGATCTGAAGCTAGGGTTCGTTTCCTTGTTTTTTAGGCATTTTTGATGTAGGTGAAATTAGGATGAATAATGGATATAGAGATGATCTGGAAGGAGAGACGAAGTCAACCATGGATTTGGATTGCGTTTCTATGGCCTAGGGTGAATTCTAGGACGAACCTAGGAATTTAGTTGCGGATAAAATCCGCAGGTAAAAACCCTAGTTATTTCAACGAAGAAGACGACCACGCGTCCTCTTCCTGTTGGATGGTTCAAATCAGCGCGCCACATATTTTTAATTTTAAGGCATAGTGGTTTGTTTCAAATATATTTTTGTTTGCTTATTATACTAACAACTATGAAGCGATGGTGGAGTGGTTAGTGCGCTGGCCAATGAGCAATGGGACCTGGGTTCGAATCCCAGGTCCCCCAATACCTTTATGCAATTTTTATTCAGGTACTCTCATGCAACATCAGGAGCGTGGCCTATCATACGCCCTCATCCAGATATTGTCCAAGTAGCTTCAGATCTAATCCAGTGGCCAGGAATGAAGGACTACCATATGTCCAAGTCAACAAGCGCGTAGGGAACTGGAAAAGTCAAGCAGGCTGAACGTTAGTGGGCCAAATAATTGCTGATTTCACACTCAATTTGGGCCCAGCACCCCCTGGGTTTATTTCTTTTTCTCTTTTTTTTTTTTTTATTTAATTGTTTTTATTAATTATTATTCTTAATTAATTACTAACAATAATTAATATTTTGCCTAATAAAATCAGAAAACATAAAAAAACATTATTTTTATTTATTAAATTTAATTTCATTATTTTATTTTTTTGTAAATAAACAATAATTAATTTATTTAGTTTTAAATAGGTTTAACATTAATATTTTTGCAATAAATTAAAATCAATTTAGAATTAGGGTTTTTTAATAACTTTTAACCATTTTTATTTTATTTCCTCAAATATTAAAAAATACAAAAATATCTTTTTTATTAATTAATTAATAATTAGTTTAGATTTAATTTCATTTAATTCAAAAATAAAACAACATGCTTTCTTTAATAAAAAGGGTCAAAACCCTAAAAATGCGCCGATTTAATTTTCTTCGCACGCGATTTATATTTCCAATATTGTAATTGCTTCCGGTATGTAATAGCTTTTAATTAGGACATTATTTATCGCTTTCTTTATTTTTCGCAATTTAAATTAAAGGGTATGTTTTTGGCGATGTAAATACCCGACGCCTTGTAATAGCTTAGATTTAATTTCCCGCAATTTAATTTCCGCACAATATTAATTGTTAGATGTTTGATAAATAGGCAATGCATGACAAGATCAATCTTTAACCTAAAATCAACAATAGCTCACCATTGACATGTACAGATAAAATTAACTGAAATAACACACTTGCACATGCCACTCTTAGGGTACACCTCACTTGGTTGCCTCGAACGTGGTCATTGAGTATAGGAAGTTTTAGAGGTCGTCCTTTTGTCCAAAGATCAAAGTTGCCTCAGAAAGGTTGCCTCGGATAATTGATCTAAGACATTAGGGTTACTACTAAAACATCCTAACATTGCTTTAGTGACCACACGTCCCTTAATCGAATTGACCCGAAAACTCCAACGACGGTGCTACCTACTCATCAATAGATGGTTCTTAAGTACTTGCTCCTTTAAAAATAAGACAAAACTTTTTGCACTCACACTTCTTTCAAACAAAAACTTCTTTCAAACCCACAAACACAAAGAAAAGCAAACTTTTGAAAACACAATGAGCAAGTACCTAAGAGCCTGTGGATAACCACGGATAGAAAGGGTGCTAACACCTTCCCTTTCTATAATCTACCTCCCGAACCCGAGAAATATCTCAAAAAGGAATTTTTCTGTGCTTTTGTCCTTTCCTTGTTGGATAAAATACGATGGCGACTCTTGCTTACCGCGACATTTTGCAAAAACAAACGCAAACGCGAACCAGCATTCCAAAACAGTTAGTTCTCATTCCCACCGATCACACCTAGTTTAAGGCTTATTGTCTTAGAAGGAGGATTTGTCTGGTCAATCCTTAGTCAACTTGAGCAATTGAGGACCTCTGGGGGCATATCTTGAGTGAAATGGGAGGGAAAATTTTGGGGTACAACAGCTGCCCCTGTTCAATATTCTTAAACCTAAGGATATAGATTGGCTGGTCTGCCTTTCGTGATCTGAAGGTGGAAGATGATTGAACACTAGAGTGCCCAGAAATCTGCACTCGTCTGAAATGATAGTTGAATGTGTAGGTGATATCGGGAATGGGCTTACAGATGCCAATTCTAGAAGATGACAGAAGATTGTCGGAGATGGGCTTAAAGGTGCCATCCAGAGAATATGACAGAGAGTCATCAGAGATGTGCTTAAAGATGCCATCTAGAAGATACGATGGAGAGTCTTCGGAGATGGGCTTAAAGATGCCATCCAAAGTAGATGCGGACTTCATAAGAAGTCTCTTGGTGGGGATTCCTATTCCTGTTGTTTGAGGACGACTCCGCTAGCGAATGTTGATTTTTTGTTGTTCTCTTGCTTGAGGAGAACTCTGTGGGCAATAGAGTCTAGGAGTTTCAGTTGTCCATGGCTCTACTGAGGGGTTATCTCTGGATTGAAGAGATGAAAGTTTGCTGTTTTCTGGTTGAAATCCAAGCTTGGTAGTAATTTGTTGGGGCGAATGAAATTAACTTCTACCTTGAAACGTATCAGAAGAAACCTGTGTAGGGTTGTTTCAGGATGAGTCTGGGAAAGACGTCATATGGAAATGCAAGAGAAGGAACCTGGGTAGGGTTACTTCAGGAGATATATGAGAGGGAGCCTTGGTAGGGCAGCTTCAAGATGAGTCCGGGTAAAACTACATCAGGAAATTTGTAAGAAGGAACCTGGGTAGGGTTGCTTCAGGATGAGTCCGAGTAAAACTACATCGGGAAATTGTAAGAAGGAACCTGGGCAGGGTTGCTTCAGGATGAGTCCGGGTAAAACTGCATCTGAACCGAGAAGGAACTTGGTTAGGGTTGCTTCGTGATGAGTTCGGGTAAAACTGTATCGGGAAATTGTAAGAAGGAACCTGGGTAGGGTTGCTTCATGATGAGTTCGGGTAAAACTGCATCGAGAAATTGTAAGAAGGAACCTGGGTAGGGTTGCTTCGAGATAAATCTGTGTAAAACTTTAGAAGGAAGGAGAAGGAACCCGTGTAAGATTGCATCATGAATAGTCCGTATAAAGTTGTATTTAGAAGTCAGAAGAAACCCGCGTGAGATTGCTTCATGACGAGCCCATGTAAAGCTGTGTTTCAGAAGGAGAAGGAGAGACCTGTGTAAGATCGCTTCTTGAAGAGCCCGTGTAAAGCTGTATTTGGTCGCGCAGACAATTACTCTGCTTGGTTTCAGGAGCTAATCTTTGACCTATTGGAAATTGTTGATGATAACTATCTGTTGATCGATCTTTCCTGAAAAAGTAAAGCGCTAGTTGTATGTAATGTCATGATGTATGAAATGTGTTGTGTAATGATGTTTTCAACATAAATGAGATTTTGTCGTATGCATTTGTACTGCATATGCTATGACATTTATAGAATGATGTATGAATGTAATATGTGAATGTATCAGTTGTTCTATTGCAGTGTTGTTGAATTAGGGAACTTAAATCCCTGATTGTAGCTGATGATGAAGAATGTAGGTCTTCGGATTTTGTTAAAAATGAACTTCTAGGAGATGATCTTCCGCTGCTAGAGGAATAAACTCCATTGGGGAAGTAAAGCTATATGCACTGCCTGAGGATTCTGTGAAATCCTATTGGGGAATCCTTAGAAGTTTGAAGATTTCACTAGGGAGAACCTGATGTCGAAGCAGTAGTCGAAAATTCCTGTTCTACCGGGGATACAAGAACACCTGACATCACTAGGCTGTAAACTAAGGGTATAGTGGCGACCTTGCATAAGATGCCCCTGCCTCTGTACCTCTTGGAGAAAGTACCTGCGGAAAATTTATGGATAGTTGAGTGGCATCCCAACTCCTGGGGTGCTTGATAAATGCTGATCAGGATGATAAACCTTCTTTTGACTAAACAAGTGACGAGATGAGGGAACATAGTCGTACACTTTAATCCCTAACTTTTTTATGGACTGTCTTTTCAGATTTTCAGTCCACCGAGATACCCTTTTTTTCCCAAGCTGCCTTTTCAGGTTTTCGACTTGTCGGGTGTACAGATTTTTTTTTGTTTTTATCCCTAATTTTTCTCGAACCCTTTTGGTTCACCGGGATGCCCTTATTTTTTCCTAGGCCAGTCAACCTAGCGAGTCTTTGTTCATGCGTAGTATTTTCCGACTATGTCCATGTTCATCAGGTATGGAGAATTGTCACTGTCCATAGTGGTAAGTGCTGCCACACTGCCAAAAGATGCTCATTTGATTGTATAGGATCGTTGCTGGGATTCATACCCAATGCCCCAAGTGATTCAGATGGAGACCTGCCCCTGGCTATTTGGCATCTTTGAGAGATTCCTTGAATCTTGACTCGACTGCCCCCGATGATGGACAATGATCATACCGTGCCCCTTTGGTTGGAAGTGTTTTTCCACTTGAGGTGATCCTTTTCATTGAGAGGGTTTTTTGTTCACCAAATATTCATTGTGTGAATTTCTCTGTCATTTGAACAATTAACCATGTGTAAACAAAGTTATTTAAAGAATGCAAAACTCATGTCTGTCTTGAAATTTTATTTTGAAAATGTGTTTTGTGTAGTAAAACAAAATTTGCAAGAATGTGATATCAACTCAGGATTCGTAGCAAGTCCTACAGGAGTCATGATACCTTTGTAACAATATGCTCTTAAACTAACCCATGCTTCAGCTAGGACTTTTAAGGGTTGTAACGTGGCATGGTTCACGGTTTAAGAAACAAAGGATAAAGGCACAAAATTTATTTGTACCCACCCGTTCTTCGTGATGTTCTTCAGTTCTACGCTCAGTTAATTGTGCATTTTGAATCCCAATTGAGTTTGGCTTCTTGTCCTTGATATTCTGATGATGGTTCGGACACTGAAAGTTTATTTGGAAGAGGCAGTCATTTCGTAATCTTTTTTTTTTTGTCGAGGATTTGTAGGACCTCCTATTTTATTATTTTTCTATCCCTGTCTTTTGCCTGAACTGTTTCTTTTGTGATTACAGTCAGTGGGATGCCCCAGTTCTTTTCTTAAGTCTCCTTCATAGGTTTTGACTTAATGGGCTTTTATTTTGAGAGATAATGACTGCCTCTTCTTAATTATTACGTGGAACCATCACCATCTTTTGGAGAGAATCTTCTACACTATTTGTCGTGTATGAAGGGAAAGTTGGCGATTGAATGCACATTTGAATTAACTGAGGAAACTACCTTGCCCCAGGTTATGATTAAGGGTTTTAATTTGTGTGAAAAGAAAAACTCCTACTTCTTAGGCTCAAAGGGGTTGACTAGGGATTATCTTCCTTATAAGTCCACTGTTTGGGATTTGAAACAACACTTGTACATCATCAGTAAGGTCTGTTCAAAAGCATATTGTATGGATTGTGGTATCGTTTTCGTCATCCTCCCTCTAAAGCACAAGACAAAACTTTTCGCACTCACACTTCTTTCAAACAAAAACTTCTTTCAAACCCACAAACACAAAGAAAAGCAAACTTTTGAAAACACAATGAGCAAGTACCTAAGAGCCCGTGGATAACCACGGATAGAAAGGGTGCTAACACCTCCCCTTTCTATAATCTACCTCCTGAACCCGAGAAATATCTCAAAAAGGAATTTTTCTGTGCTTTTGTCCTTTCCTTGTTGGATAAAATAAAAGACGATGGCGATTCTTGCTTACCGCGAAATTTTGCAAAAACAAACGCAAAGGCGAACCAGCATTCCAAAACAGTCAGTTCTCATTCCCACCGATCACAGAACTGGCGACTCTGCTTGGGAAAAATAAGTGGGGTGTACCTTAGGATTAGATCATTGTGTTTTCAATTGTATGCTTTGTATGATTTATATTTGTGGGCTTGTATCGAAGTTCTATAGATCCTAACCCGGATCTGGGGATACCCTTTAGGTAAGTAGCAATAAACTGTGAGGGATCTGTACGGCGTAGACCGATACGGATGAAGCAGTAGCTACGTTGGTGTGGAACTTTAGTCTGTACCGATATCCCTTATGTTGGAACGAGGAGAATATAGGTCTTCTAAGGGGTCATTAAGCACCAACTGACCTTAGAACCTTAAATTGACCAACTTGGCCATAGAACAGTAGCAGTATGCTACACTCATTGAGACTAAACTCTCGCGATGATTCCGGCCGCAAGAAAAGGTTGCTAAACTGGAATTATGACTGATTGAGGGTAGTCAGTGATATTGAGATCCTCTAGAACCCGGTTACTATTTTTAGGACTGGTTTAAACCAACTGAACTGAAAGAGGGTAGTACCTAAGCTCCATGCCAGCCTGAAATCTAAGGGCTCTCAGTGTGACTTGTGTTCCTTTACCATGTTCGCTTTTTGTGGATACTTGTGGTGTTCCTTTATCATGACATCATGACATCATAACATTGCATACATCTTGCATAAGGACTAACCTATTTCAAAGACAAGAGGGTTTCATCTTTGCTCTGTTTTGTAGGTCATCATGATGCCCATGCGTAAGAATACTATTCGGATCAATTTTGTCCAAGTCCCTACCTTGCTTAAAGAGTTGGTTGCCAAGATGCCTGACACTACTTCCTTCATCAGGAGGCATGGTTCTCTTCTCAGTTTGGTCACCTATAAGTTGGATGAGCAGATGATGAGTGTTCTGGTCAATTTCTATGATCCGCTGTACCATTGTTTTACTTTTCAAGACTATCAGCTAGTTCCTACCCTAGAAGAGTTCTCTGAGCTGCTCGGTATCTCTGTTCTGTAGCAGATTCCGTTTACTGGTTGGGAGAAGACTCTTAGGCCTGAAGAAATTGCTGCAGCCCTTCATTTGACCATAGAAGAGGTAATGGCTAATTGGGAGACTAGAAGTGGAGCTAAAGGATTCCTGACTAAGTTCTTGGTTGGCAAGGCTAACTACTTCTGGGATAGCCTAGACTTTAAGGCGTTCGAGGATATTCTGGCTCTTTTGATTTATGGCTTGGTATTGTTTCCGAATCCTGACACTTTTGTTGATGTGAATGCTATAAAGATCTTCATTTCTCAGAACCCGGTACCCACTCTCTTGGGTGACATTCTTCATCATCTCTATGCTCGTACTGCCTGAAAGCGTGGAACCTTGATGTGTTGTGCTCCTTTATTGTCGAGGTGGTTTATTTCGCACCTCCCTAAGTCAGTGCTGAAGAATAAAGAAGGAATGGGTTGGGCTTATAGGGTGATGTCTCTCTCGCATAATGACATTATCTGGACTCTCAAAGGTATGGATGAAGTGACTATCATTAATCGCTGTGGAGAGTATCCTAATGTCCCATTGATAGGAACCCATGGAGGAATTTCTTACAACCCATGCTTAGCTCTCCTTCAGTTTGGAAGAGCCATAAGAGAAGGACCTCATGAGATGTTGATGCCCCATATCATATTTGATTTTCAGGGAGATAGCGACGAGCAACGTCGTAGATTCAGAAGGGCTTGGGACAGAGTTCACCAATCAGATACACATGAGTTGGGTCCAAAGACTTCTCTTCCAATGGAGCCATATCTCAGATGGGTCCGCATCCGTGACCATAAGCTAGGTATGCCTTATGAAGCTGTCCGGCCTGTCACTCTTGAAGTTGCTAATGAAGAAGGGGTTCTTCCAACCATTCTCCACCCTTATATGCCCACTGACATTGGGGCACTGAAGAGGTCTTAGATGTAGTTGAGGGATGAACGAGATTCTTACCGAGAGAAGTTCAATGAACAAGAGCAGAAGATCCAGAGGTTGACTAGACAATTAAAGAATGAGCAAATTCTCAACGATTATGTCCGCACTGATAAGAAGAGACCATGGGAGCATTGATGGACCTTTGATGATTTCCTTTACAGTTTTTTATTTACTTTTCAGTATTTCCATTCTTGTAACGCCTTAAGGGCAATTTGTTGAACAATTTAAATTTTGAAGTTTAAATCTAATAAAGTGTGTTTCCTTTCTTGTTTACAAATTTGAATCCTGATTGTCTTTGAAATCATAAATCATACGCATTTCATCCCATGCACTTCATAAACAGGTACCCTTTACAAGTCTCTTATCTTCTTCTCTATTTATTTCAACAATCATCATGTCTACTGAACCTACAACTGAGCAAGCTATCAAGGCCCTCCAGGCCCAGAATGCCCAATTTCAAGAGTTGTTCATGAGCCTAGCTAAGGGTCAGCAGGACTTGAAGACCTTGATTCTGAAAGAGAAGAAGAAGAAGAAGAAGAAGAGGACAGTCCTGTTCAACACAGGATACAGGTTTGGGAACAGGCTACAGAATGAAGTTGATCTGACCACCTCATCTGGAGGGAAAGATAGTCAACAAGAAAGGAGGGCTCCTAGCCCTGTGGTCTCCGACAACGAGACGGACTACGATGAAGAACAATATCCTCCTTCTGAGGATAAGTACAAACAACTGGAAGACCGTTTGAGCGCTATGGAATTTCAGAAGGTGCCCGGTCTGGACTTTGGAGATCTAGGTCTATCATCTGGGGTGGTGATTCCCCATAAGTTCAAGGCACCAGCCTTTGCCAAGTATGACGGAGTTTCCTGTCCGAAGCTGCACCTCCGGTCATATGTGAGGAAGATCCAGCCTTACACTGCTGATAAGAACTTATGGATCCATTTCTTTCAAGACAGTCTCTTAGGGACTCAGCTTGAGTGGTTCTATCAGTTAGACGGAGCCAGTATCCGCAGCTGGGAAGATTTGGCTACTGCATTCTACAGGCAGTATCAGTACAACTCCGACCTTGCTCCTACGCGTACCTAACTCCAGGGTATGTCAATGGGAACGGGTGAAGAATTTAAAGATTATGCTCAAAAGTGGAGAGACCTCGCCGGAAGGGTACAACCACATTTGGCTGATCGTGAGCTTGTTGACATGTTTCTGGGGACCCTGTTTGGTCCATTCTTTAACCACTTGATTGGAAGCTCTTCATCTGGGTTTACAGATATTATTTTGACTGGTGAGAGAATTGAGGCTAGTATTAATGCTGGGAAGATACAGAAGGGTGCTTCATCAAGCACTGAGAAGAAGTCGTTTAAGAAAGAGTCCAGTGCTGTCTACAGTGCAAGAAGACAGAGTAGACCTGAACACCGCCAAGCTGTCAATGCGGTTGTTATTTCAAAACCAGCTGGTGCTCCTCCGTATAACAATCAATAAAAGGACGAGAGACCTAAGAGGCAATTCACTCGTCTCAGCATGACCTTATCTCAGATTCTGCCACAGTTGTTGAAGACTAATCTGGTGACTCTAAGGGAAGCCCCAAAGAATTCAAATACAACGTCACCAAGGTATAACCCTAACACCCACTGCGCTTATCACTCCGATAGCCCGGGGCATAATACAGATGATTGTTGGGCTTTGAAGAACAAGATACAAGACTTAATTGATGCAAAGGAGATTGAGTTCGAGGCGCCCGAGAGGCCTAATGTTGTGACTTCTCCCATGCCCAAACATGGAGTAAATGCTGTAGAGGAAGACTTGTTTTTAGTTTCTATGGATGACATTGTTACCCCTCTGATTACTGTCAAGAAGAACCTATTGCTAGCCGGTTTATTTCCGGGCTGTGACGAAGGTTGCCATATATGTTCTGTTTTACCTACCGGTTGCCCATTCCTGAAGTCAGGTATCCAAAACCTGATGGATAGTAAGGAGATCCTGTTTGAGAAGACTGTTGTTCCTTCCATTCCTACTGAAGAAGTCTCCATCATTACCATTTTCGACAATTCTTCCAAGGCTCCCTCGAGGAAGCCTGTTAGAATTACATTTATTCCGAAAATCGCACCTGTGATTATCACTGTTCCGGGGCCCATCCCCTACATCTCTGATAAAGCTGTCCCTTGGCACTATGAGGCTGATGTTTATGTTCATGGAGTTAAACAAGAGTTAGATGCTGATACTGACGTCAACAACATTACTGGACCTGCTAAAGCCACCCGCAGCGGCAGACTTTTCTCACCTGATATTGCTCCACCAACTGTCTGAAGACCTGTTGTTATTACACCTGCAAGTGTGCCTACTGCCATTCTTGATCAAGTTCCTATTCTTACCCCTATCGCCGAGTCATCTAACGCTCGGGGCAAAGGGATCACCACTGATGTGCCTGCCCAGACGGAGGCATAAAAGACAATTACTGTTGAAGCTTCTAAACAGGAGATGGAAGAGATTCTGAAGATTATTAAGAAGAGTGATTACAACGTAGTTGAGCAACTGGGGCAAATCCCATCCAAGATTTCTATGTTGTCACTATTACTGTGCTCAGAGGCCCATGCCAAGGCTCTGATTACCTTCCTGAAGACTGCCCACGTGCCACAAGAGACATCAGCTGATCAGTTTACAGATTGTGTGGCTAATTTGACTGCTGATAATGGATTGGGTTTCTCCGACACCAATTTGACTGCCAAGGGGAAAAATCATAATGATGCCCTGCATGTCTCCATTGAATTCAGGGGCACTACTCTTGCACATGTATTGGTTGATACCGGTTCCTCATTGAACATCTTGCCCAAGAAAGCTCTAGACCGGTTGGATTGCGAAGGGTTGGAGTTGAAACCAAGTAACATTATTGTCAGGGCCTTTGATGGGTCTAAGAGGATGGTGCATGGTGAGGTTGATATTCCAATTAAAGTTGGTTCTCAGGTCTTCAATTCTACGTTCTATGTGATGGACATTCGGCCATCTTACTCTTGTTTGCTGGGTCGTCCTTGGATCCATAAAGCTGGGGACGTAACATCAACGCTCCACCAGAAGCTGAAGTATCCGGTCAAAGGGAAGATTGTGACAGTACAAGGGGAGGAAGAGTACATGGTCAGCCACCCCGACTCGTTCCAATAGGTAGAAATGGATGGGGAATTCATTGAAACCCCGTTCCAGCACTTTGAAGAGGTTCCCCAGACGCTGGCATCAGCTGAGACTGTTATTGAAGACTCTCATATGAAGATGGCTTCCTTAAAGGATGCCCGGGCTGTTGTTGAGAAGGGTGAGTATGAAAATTGGGGCCGACTCCCTGATTTTACATAGAAGACTAACAAGTTTGGTTTGGGTTTCACTGCAGAAGCTCAAAGGGCTGTCTGAAGTGCGAGGATCGGAAGACCTCCTGTGTTCATCAGCAACTCGGAAGTGAATGCCATTGAAGATGATGTGGAAGAGTCTGAATTCGACAGCTGGATCTATCCTACGACCGACGGTGGACTAAGCAACTGGACAACAAAGGACTTCATCCCTATTACTTTTGTTACCCAGTAATGAAACTTTTGTTTTGAATTTGTAACAGACAATGTTTGAAACTTTACGCCCCGGTGTCTTACCCGGGGCACCGTGGCTTCATTTGTGAGGGCTTTTGTGTGTCATTTTCATATATCATTAATAAAAGCATTGGACGCTTCTTGCATTTCAAATTTTGCGCTCCTTGTTTTTCTTTATTATATATTGCAAAACAGCTATTTTACACACACTCACATATACAGGTCCACATCCACTCTGGATCCTACTGGTAACGACTTTTCTACTGCCGGTTATGACTTCGAAAATATGATCAACTTAGCCGAAGACGAGGGTCAAGATGATTGCGAAGTTCCTGGTGATCTTGCAAGACTGTTACTCTAGGAAGAAAGGGCTATTCAGCCACATGAAGAGCCGGTAGAATCAGTGAATCTGGGTACTGAGACAAACAAGAAGGAAGTCAAGATCGGTGCAAATATGGAGCTTAGTGTGAAACAACGGTTGATTCAGATGTTGCGTGACTACGTTGAGATCTTTGCCTGGTCTTACGAAGATATGTCGGGGTTAGATACTGATATTGTGGTTCATCGCCTGCCTACCAAGGAAGACTGTCCTCCAGTAAAACAGAAGGTTCGCCGTATGCGCCCAAAGATGTCTGAGAAAATCAAGGCTGAAGTTATGAAACAGTTTGACGCCGGTTTTCTAGAAGTGAATTCTTACCCTCAGTGGGTCGCCAATGTGGTTCTAGTGCCGAAAAAAGACGATAAGGTCCGAATGTGTGTTGACTACAGAGATCTGAATAGGGCGAGCCCTAAGGATGATTTCCCTCTACCTCACATTGACGTTTTGGTTGATAACACTGCCCAACATAAGTTATTCTCCTTCATGGATGGCTTCTCCGGTTATAATCAGATAAAAATGGCTCCCGAGGACATGGAGAAGACGACCTTTGTTACTCAGTGGGGTACCTTTTGCTACAAGGTCATGCCTTTTAGACTAAAGAATGCTGGGGCAACATTTCAGCGTGCCATGGTTGCTTTGTTTCATGACATGATCCATTATGAGATTGAATTATACGTCGACGATATGATTGCAAGGTCCCAGACTGAGGAAGAACACCTTGACCATCTACGGAAGCTGTTTGACAGGTTGAAGTTGTACAAGCTGAGGTTAAACCCGAACAAGTGCACCTTCGGGGTGAGGTCTAGTAAGCTTCTAGGTTTTATTGTGAGAGACAAAGGTATTCAAGTGGACCCTGCCAAAGTGAAAGCCATACAAGAGATGCCAGCTCCCAGAACAGAGAAAGAAGTCAGAGGCTTTCTGGGACGACTGAACTACATTGCCCGATTTATATCGCACCTGACTGCTACTTGTGATCCAATCTTCAAGCTTCCGAAGAAGGATCAAGTGTTATGTTGGAACGAAGAATGCCAGGCCGCTTTCGAAAGGATCAAAGAGTATCTCCAAGAGCCACCCATTCTGATGCCACCAGTTGAAGGGAGACCTCTGATCTTATACTTGACAGTACTTGACAACTCAATGGGGTGTGTGCTGGGGCAGCATGACGAGTCTGGCCGAAAAGAGCATGCTATTTACTACCTTAGCAAAAAGTTTACCGACTGTGAGACCCGATACTCACTGCTTGAGAAAACTTGCTACGCTTTGGCATGGGCTGCTCACCGGCTGAGACAGTATATGTTGACTCACACCACTTTGTTGATATCAAAGATGGATCCAATCAAGTATATCTTCGAGAAGCCTGCCTTATCCAGAAGAATAACAAGATGGCAGATGATCTTGACTGAGTATGACATCCAGTACACAACTCAAAAATCAATCAAGGGAAGTGTATTGGAAGACCATTTGGCACATCAGGTAGTGGATGATTACCAGTCTATGAACTTTGAATTTCCAGACGAGAATATCATGTTGGTTACTGATTGTGAGACACCTGGACCAGATGAAGGACCTGAGGAAGGATCCCGATGGTCCATGTACTTTGATGGAGCTTCGAACGCTTTGGGTAATGGCATTGGCGCTGTGATCATATCTCCTAGAGGCTCTCATGCTCCGTTTATCACCCGACTATGTTTCAACTGTACCAACAATATGGCGGAATATGAAGCGTGCATTATGGGTCTTCGAGCAGCAATTGACCTAAGGATTAAGTTTCTGAGTGTCTTCGGAGATTCCGCTCTCGTGATCAGTCAGATCAAAGGCGAGTGGGATACGAAACACCCTAATCTTATTCCTTACAATGAGTATGTGTTGACGTTGCTTCCTCATTTTGAGGAGATAACCTTTGAACACTTCCCTAGAAAGGAGAATCAGTTGGCGGACGCGCTCGCTATGATATCTTCTATGTTCAAAGTCAATTGGGACAACGAAGCTCCCCGGATCATTATTGAAAGATTGGACGAACCTGCACATTATTGTGATCTGGAGACTGAAGAAGTAACAGGAAAACCCTGGTATCATGAGGTGAAGAGGTACCTTGAAGCTCAGGAATACCCTGAGGGTGCATCTGTTAATGACAAGAAGTTTCTGAGGAGGTTTACGGCGAAGTTCTTCATCAGCAATGGTATTCTCTATAAGCGTAACCATGATTCAACCTTACTGCGTTGTGTGGATAAGGTTGAAGTAGAAAGGATCATGGCAGAGCTGCATGGAGGTACTTTCGGAACTCATTCCGGTGGACATACCATGGCAAAGAAAATCCTCTGGGCAGGATATTACTGGTCCACAATGGAAGCCGACTGTTATCAGCATTCTCGAACATGTTACAAGTGCCAGGTCTATGTTGATAAGGTATACATACCTTCAGTTCCTCTGAATGTTTTGACAGCGCCTTGGCCTTTTGCAATGTGGGGCATTGATATGATCGGCGAGATCAGACCTACGACATCCAACGGGCATCGTTTCATCTTGGTAGCAATTGATTACTTTATGAAGTGGGTTGAAGCAGCTTCCTTTGCTACCGTAACCAAGAACGTCGTGGCACGGTTCATTCAGCATAATCTGATCTGTCGATACGGTGTACCAGAGAGGATCATTACAGACAACGGTATCAATCTCAATAACAAGATGATCACTGAGCTCTGTGAGCAATTTAAGATACATCATCATAACTCTTCTCCATACCGAACGAAGATGAATGGGGCTGTAGAAGCTGCAAATAAGAACATTAAGAAGATTGTGCAGAAGATGACAGTGACATACAAAGACTAGCACGAGATGTTACCATTTGCTCTTCATGGGTACCGTACCTCAGCACAGACGTCAACAGGGGCAACACCCTATTCCTTGGTTTATGGCATGGAGGCAGTCTTGCCTATTGAAGTTCAGATACCCTCTCTTCGGATCATGAAGGATGCAGGTTTGAGCGAAGATGACTGGATTCAGACCCGACTTGATCAACTGAACCTAATCGACGAAAAGAGACTCATTGCTATTTGTCATGGTCAGACGTACCAAAAAAGAATGATCAAGGCATTTAACAGAAAAGTCAGACGACAAGAGTATCAAGTTGGAGACCTGGTAATCAAGCGCATTATTCTACCTCAAGGTGATCCCAGGGGAAAATGGACCCCTACTTACGAAGGGCCATTTGTGGTTAAGAACATTTTCTCAGGAGGAGCTATGATTCTAACCACCATGGATGGTGACGACCTTCCTCACCCCGTCAATGCGGACATAGTAAAAAGATACTACGCATAATCAAAGACCCGCTAGGTTGACTGGCCTAGGCAAAAATAAGGGCTTCCCGGCGAACCAAAAGGGTTTGAGCATAAATGAGGGATGAAAATAATAAAAAAAATTTGTACACCCGGCAAGTCGAAAACCTGAAAAGGCGGCTTGGGCAAAAATGGGTATCCCGGTGGACTGAAAACTCGAAAGGGCGGTCCAGGAAAAAGTTAGGGATCAAAGCGTAACACTATGTCTCATTGGATCACCTCGCATCCAGACTTCGGTATCAACTATCAAGCTCGGACGGCACTAATCAATCAGATTCATCTTCAACTAAGCAGCAAAGTGATGAGAGGCTTGAAGATATAAAGGCAATAGAAGAATTGGAACCCAGTGGGATTATTCACATAGCTGTTTTGTTTCCTTTTCACAAATTGTATAAATTCTATTTGTTCGGCGGCGTTCTCTTACTAGGACGTCAGCCTCTTGTACAAAAACGCCTATTTTCAGGCCAAACTTCAAAATCAATACAAATTCATTTCCAGAAATTCCAAGCTGTTTTTCCTTTATCTGTTTTGTTTTGCAAAGAAAGTCCAATGTTCATTTTTGATATATGCATTTGTCATTAATTGTTGATCATAAATATTTACATTCGAAACGAAAGATGAGTTACTGGTAATAATAGAAACAGGGGCAAATAAGAATTGCCCAAACTGTACAAGTTTCCCTGTCCACCAGGTACCAAGATAGATTCAGCTGAAGGATATGGCTAAGATACCTTCACTCCCCATAGAATAAGGCAATAATAGTAGCTCTCCCAGCTCAAACTGGCAACCATGAACGAATCAGCAATACCCTCCTCAAGCAGAGTTAATCCACCATCAAGCGCTAATAAGGTTTGGTATCCCTAGAAGGTCTTAATATTCTTCAACGGAGTATAAAGACATCCCCCAACAACTGAAAAATCATCCCCAGCGGAGTTAATCATTAAAATCATCCCCAACGGAGTTTATCATTGAAATCCCCAGCGGAGTTTATCATTGAAATACCCAGTGGATTTTATCATTGAAATCCCCAACAGAGCTTATCAACGGAATCTCCAGCAGAGTTTATCGTTAAAATCTTTAGCAGAATATCCTTTCCCCACAGAGTATTTCCCCTCAGAGTAATCTCTTCATCAATTTATCCCCCAACGGAGTTCTTTTCTCCCGCAGGTTCATGCTCACAATCATACTCGTCCACCATCCCTGGCGGAAGCAAAGCATTCAACTTTATTCTCCCAGCAGCTCCGGGATTTATTTCCCCCAGCTAAGACATTACATGTCCATACATCATGATGCATGCATATACGCATCATACCATACAATCTCATTTATTTTGAGAACATCATTGCCTGATACATATCATGCATTACATACAACTAACCTTTACCTTTCAGGAAAGATAACAATATCAGACTACCGCGAAGCCTGGATTACGACCAGATAGTGATATATCTCAAAAGTAAGCTATGAAGCCCAGAGAACGATCGGATAATAGTTCATTCCCCCAGTGAGTCATGAAGCTCGGATTACGACCGGATAGCAGCTCAGTAAGCACCATAAAGCCCGGATTTGACCAGATAGTGGTATATCATAAACACAAGCCGTGAAACTCAGATCACGACCGGATAACAGCTCAGCATGTTATTGTGAAACCTGGATTACAACCAGAAAGCAATACAAGACCATGAAGCCTGGATTACGACCAGATAATGGTAGAAGATGTTGTGAAGACTGGATTAAGACCAGATAGCAACCAAGGGTACTACGAAGCCTGGATTACGACCAGATAATGGTAGAAGATGTTGTGAAGACTGGATTACGACCAGATAGCAACCAAGAGTACTACGAAGCCTGGATTTCGACCAGATAGTGGTATGATACATCGTGAAGCCTGGATTATGACCAGATAGCATTAAGGGACACTGTGAAGCTTGGATTGCGACCAAATAGCAATTTACCCAGCTAGTTGCTATGAAGCCCGGATTCGACCGGATACTAGTAAACTCAACGGTCAAAGAGAAGCCCGGATGCGACCGGATAACCATTTGATTTATTCTAAAGCCTGGATTTAGACCAGATAAGAAGTGAGGTATTGTGAAGATTGGATTCAACCAGATAGTGGTACAAGACACTATGAAGCTTGGATTCCGACGAAATAGCAGTTTACATGGACAGTTACTAAGAAGCCCGGAGTCGACCGAATATTAGTGTGCCCTAAATTCAGGTTGAAGCCCGGATGCAACCGGATACCCACTTGATGTGTTCTGAAGCCTGGATTTCGACCAGATAAGAAGTGAGAAATTGCAAAGCCTAGATTACGACCGGATAGCAAAGTTTAACCTCATCTCCCTAGTAAGTCACTGTAAAGCATGGATCACGACCAGATAGCAGTCGGTCTTATCACTATGAAGCCTGGGTTGCGACCAGATAGTAGTTCACTCTCACCTCTTCAACAGAGATGACTCCTCAGTAGAATAACAGACGACCGAAGCTCTTAAAATTCAACAGAGATGATTCCCCAGTAGAATAACAGACGACTAAAGCTCCTAAAGTTCTATTTCTCCTAAGACAAAGAACAACATTCCCCAGCGGAATCTCCCTCAACAACAGGTATACAAGCTCTCGCTAAGGAATCTATTACGCGATCGACACTCCTTCAGATGGCATCTTTAAGCCAATCTCCCCTCATCAATCTCCATATGGCATCTGTAAGCCCATTCCCGACATCACAAGACAAATACTACTTCATGCGAGTGCAAATTTCTGGGCACTCTAGTGTTCAATCATCTTCCACCTTTGGATCACGAAAGGCCCGAACGCCAATCTATATCCTCAGGTTTAAGAAGATTTAAAATGGGAAACTATTTTACCCCAAAATTTTCCCTCCCATATTTCTCAAGACATGTCAAGAATCA
This sequence comes from Vicia faba, assembly GCA_948472305.1. NCBI lineage: Eukaryota > Viridiplantae > Streptophyta > Magnoliopsida > Fabales > Fabaceae > Vicia > Vicia faba. The sequence goes on from OX451737.1 coordinate 239,977,462, forward strand.
TCCCCAAGTTGTTCAAGATGGCTCAAGAGTCGGACAGTCAAATCACCTTCTAAGGAAGTCAATTCAAAATTAGGGTTTTGTGTTGCATCAAGGTCCTTGCATACAAATGGACTCAAGTTCTCCCCAATGTCCTAATATGTTCTCAAGTTCATCCATGTCAAATTTCAAGCCTTGCAGAGAAAGTTTGGTCAGTCAATTGCTCAAGAAGTCCAAAAATCGACTATGCTAGGGCAAAAGTCAACTGTGACCTAAATACAGTCAAACCTCAAGATATTTCTCCAACATTCTCATTTTGAAGGATAATGCATCATTTGATCAATGGTTGATCATGATTCATCAAGGATTGCTCAAGATTCATCAAGATTCAAAAAGTTGCTAAATTAGGGTTTTGTAGGAAAAGTCAACTCAATTTTGACCAAGCATAACTTTCTCATACTTTATGAGAAATGACCCATCAAAAGCTCATATTGAAGAGGATGCAATTTCCTACAATCCATCTCCACACCCCAAGATCAAGAAATTCACTCACAAGAAATTACAAATTTGGACATTATAGGTCATTTTTGAAAGTCAACAAAAACACCTTTTTTTCCAAAGCTTATAACTTGAGCATGGAATATCAAAATGATATGGTACCAAAAAGGTTGATTAGAGGACATCTCAAGGTTTCTAAAAAGTCCAAGAACACTTCCAAAAGTTCAAAATTGAAGAAGTTATGAATTGTTGAAGTTGGGCATTTTTCCAAAATTGCCAAAAGTCAACTATCCTCCAAACTCCAATTTTTTACAAAAGGGCCCACTTTTTTCCACTTGATTTGGTCTTATCACACCACACACGTGTCCCATCTTCAATTTCATGACCAATCATTTATTTTTCTATTTTATTTAATTTTTATTGATTTAATTCATTTTAAATCAATATTAATTCAAATAAAATCTAAAAATTGATGGAATGATATCTTTGTGATTGGTATAGACTTCAATTATCATCATGAATCAAATCAATCTCGTATCAAGCATTGTTGTGCACAAAAAATCATATTTGAAGCATTTTTGGAAATTTAATCAATGGTGATCAAATCAAATCTCCATCCATCAATTCCTATGGATTCAAGCCCAAGTTTTAACCTAAACTCATTCCATTATATACACACAAGCCAGGAATAATGAGGACATGACTGAAACTGCAAGAAGCGGCCGAACAAGCTTTGAGAAAAAGCTTGAAAAAGTGAAGATCGAAATCCACATTAGGGCTTGTTTCAATCCAAAATCACAACGTGGTGTTCTTGCTTGCAATCTCCTGAAGCTATAACAACCAAAGCCAAGGCCTGAAGCTATCTGAAAAGCGCTGTAAGTCTTCTTGAATATGGCTCTGAACATGAAATCGAAACCACTCATTCTAGCATCTTTTTGATAAACTATTGACATAATCTTGATCCTTGCATAATTTCCAACATGTCTGCGTTATTCAATTTTGTTTTCATGGCCTATAACCTTAGATCCGAAGCTAGGGTTCGTTTCCTTGTTTTTTAGGCATTTTTGATGCATGTGAAATTAGGATGAATAATGGATATAGATAAGATCAGGAAGGAGAGACGAAGTCAACCATGGCTTTGGATTGCATTTCTATGGCCCAGGGTGAATTCTAGGACGAACCTAGGAATTTAGCTGCGAATAAAATCCGCAGGTAAAAGCCCTGGTTATTTCAACGAAGAAGACGACCACGCGTCCTCTTTCTGTTGGATGGTTCAAATCAACATGCCACATTTTTTTTTATTTTAAGGCATAGTGGTTTGTTTCAAATATATTTTTGTTTGCTTATTATACTAACAACTATGAAGTGATGGTGGAGTGGTTAGTGCGCTGGCCAATGAGCAATGGGACCTGGGTTCGAATCCCAGGTCCCCCAATACCTTTGTGCAATTTTTATTCAGGTACTCTCATGCAGCATCAGGAGCGTGGCGTATCATACGCCCTCATCCAGATATTGTCCAAGTAGCTTCAGATCTAATCCAGTGGCCAGGAATGAAGGACTACCATATGTCCAAGTCAACAAGCGCGTAGGGAACTGGAAAAGTCAAGCAGGCTGAACGTTAATGGGCCAAATAATTACTGATTTCACACTCAATTTGGGCCCAGCACCCCCTGGGTTTATTTCTTTTTCTCTTTTTTTTTTAAATTTTATTTAATTGTTTTTATTAATTATTATTCTTAATTAATTACTAACAATAATTAATATTTTGCCTAATAAAATCAGAAAACATAAAAAACATTATTTTTATTTATTAAATTTAATTTCATTATTTTATTTTTTTTGTAAATAAACAATAATTAATTTATTTAGTTTTAAATAGGTTTAACATTAATATTTTTGCAATAAATTAAAATCAATTTAGAATTAGGGTTTTTTAATAACTTTTAACCATTTTTATTTTATTTCCTCAAATATTAAAAAATCCAAAAATATCTTTTTTATTAATTAATTAATAATTAGTTTAGATTTAATTTCATTTAATTCAAAAAAAAAACATGCTTTCTTTAATAAAAAGGGTCAAAACCCTAAAAAATGTGTCGATTTAATTTTCTTCGCACGCGATTTATATTTCCAATATTGTAATTGCTTCCAGTATGTAATAGCTTTTAATTAGGACATTATTTATCGCTTTCTTTATTTTTCGCAACTTAAATTAAAGGGTTTGTTTTTGGCGATGTAAATACCCGACGCCTTATAATAGCTTAGATTTAATTTCCCGCAATTTAATTTCCGCACAATATTAATTGTTAGATGTTTGATAAATAGGCAATGTATGACAAGATCAATCTTTAACCTAAAATCAACAATAGCTCACCATTGACATGTACAAATAAAATTAACCGAAATAACACACTTGCACATGCCACTCTTAGGGTACACCTCACTTGGTTGCCTCGAACGTGGTCATTGAGTATAGGAAGTTTTATAGGTCTTCCTTTTGTCCAAAGATCAAAGTTGCCTCAGAAAGGTTGCCTCGGATAATTGATCTAAGACATTAGGGTTACTACTAAAACATCCTAACATTGCTTTAGTGACCACACGTCCCTTAATCGAATTGACCCGAAAACTCCAACAACGGTGCTACCTACTCATCAATAGTGGGATAGCATTGTCTTAAAGGACACTAGTACAGTTTAATTCCTTTTTCGAGTAGGTAGATGGTTCTTAAGTGCTTGCTCATTTTAAAACAAGACAAAACTTTTCGCACTCACACTTCTTTCAAACAAAAACTTCTTTCAAACCCACAAACACAAAGAAAAGCAAACTTTTGAAAACATAATGAGCAAGTACCTAAGAGCCCGTGGATAACCATGGATAGAAAGGGTGCTAACACCTTCCCTTTCTATAATCTACCTCCCGAACCCGAGAAATATCTCAAAAAGGAATTTTCCTGTGCTTTTGTCCTTTCCTTGTTGGATAAAATAAAAGACGGTGGCGACTCTTGCTTACCGCGACATTTTGCGAAAACAAACGCAAACGCGAACCAACATTCCAAAACAGTCAGTTCTCATTCCCACCGATCACACCTAGTTTGAGGCTTATTGTCTTAGAAGGAGGATTTGTCTGGTCAATCCTTAGTCAACTTGAGCAATTGAGGACCTCTGAGGGCATATCTTGAGTGAAATGGGAGGGAAAATTTTGGGGTACAACAGCTGCCCCTGTTCAATATTCTTAAACCTAAGGATGTAGATTGGCTGGTCTGCCTTTCGTGATCTGAAGGTGGAAGATGATTGAACAATAGAGTGCCCAGAAATATGCACTCGTCTGAAATGATAGTTGAATGTGTAGGTGATATCGGGAATGGGCTTACAGATGCCAATTGGAGAAGATGACAGAAGATTGCCGGAGATGGGCTTAAAGGTGCCATCCGGAGAATATGACAGAGAGTCATCAGAGATGTGCTTAAAGATGCCATCTAGAAGATACGATGGAGAGTCGTCGGAGATGGGCTAAAAGATGCCATCCAAAGTAGATGCGGACTTCATAAGAAGTCTCTTGGTGGGGATTCCTGTTCCTGTTGTTTGAGGACGACTCCGCTAGAGAATGTTGATTTTTTGTTGTTCTCTTGCTTGAGGAGAACTCTGTGGGGAATAGAGTTTAGGAACTTCAGTTGTCCATGGCTCTACTGAGGGGTTATCTTTGGATTGGAGAGATGCAAGTTTGTTGTTTTCTGGTTGAAATCCAGGTTTGGTAGTAATTTGATGGGGCAAATGAAATTAACTTCTACCTTGAAACGTATCAGAAGAAACTTGTGTAGGGTTGTTTCAGGATGAGTCTGGGAAAGACGTCATATGGAAGTGCAAGAGAAGGAACCTGGGTAGGGTTACTTCAGGAGATATATGAGAGGGAGCCTAGGTAGGGCAGCTTCAGGATGAGTCTGGGTAAAACTACATCAAGAAATTTGTAAGAAGGAACCTGGGTAGGGTTGCTTCAGGATGAGTCAGAGTAAAACTACATCGGGAAATTGTAAGAAGGAACCTGGGTAGGGTTGCTTCAGGATAAGTCCGGGTAAAACTATATCTGAACCGAGAAGGAACTTGGTTAAGGTTGCTTCGTGATGAGTTCGGGTAAAACTGCATCGGGAAATTGTAAGAAGGAACCTGGGTAGGGTTGCTTCATGATGAGTTCGGGTAAAACTGCATCGAGAAATTGTAAGAAGGAACCTGGGTAGGGTTGCTTCGGGATAAGTCTGTGTAAAACTTCAGAAGGAAGGAGAAGGAACCCGTGTAAGATTGCGTCATGAATAGTCCGTATAAAGTTGTATTTAGAAGTCAGAAGAAACCAACGTGAGATTGCTTCATGACGAGCCCATGTAAAGCTGTGTTTCAGAAGGAGAAGGAGAGACCTGTGTAAGATCGCATCTTGAAGAGCCCGTGTAAAGCTGTATTTGGTCGCGCAGACAATTACTCTGCTTGGTTTCATGAGCTAATCTTTGACCTATTGGAAATTTTTGATGATAACTATCTGTTGATCGATCTTTCCTGAAAAAGTAAAGCGCTAGTTGTATGTAATGTCATGATGTATGAAATGTGTTGTGTAATGATGTTCTCAACATAAATGAGATTGTGTCGTATGCATTTGTACTGCATATGCTATGACGTTTATAGAATGATGTATGAATGTAATATGTGAATGTATCAGTTGTTCTATTGCAGCGTTGTTGAATTAGGGAACATAAATCCCTGATTGCAGTTGATGATGAAGAATGTAGGTCTTCGGATTTTGTTAAAAATGAACTTCTAGGAGATGATCTTCCGCTGCTAGAGGAATAAACTCCGTTGGGGAAGTAAAGCTATATGCACTGCCTGAGGATTCTGTGAAATCCTATTGGGGAATCCTGAGAAGTTTGAAGATTTCACTGGGGAGAACCTGATGTCGAAGCAGTAGTCGAAAATTCCTGTTCTACTGTGGATACAAGAACACCTGACATCACTAGGATGTAAACTAAGCGTATAGTGGCGACCTTGCATAAGATGCCCCTGCCTCTGTACCTCTTGGAGAAAGTACCTGCAGAAACTTTATGGATAGTTGAGTGGCATCCCAACTCCTGGGGTGCTTGATAAATGCTGATCAGGATGATAAACCTTCTTTTGACTAAACAAGTGACGAGATGACGGAACATAGTCATACGCTTTAATCCCTAACTTTTTTATGGACTGTCTTTTCAGATTTTCAGTCCACCGGGATACCCTTTTTTGCCCAAGCTGCCTTTTCAGGTTTTCGACTTGCCGGGTGTACAAATTTTTTTGTTTTTATCCCTAATTTTTCTCGAACCCTTTTGGTTCACCGGGATGCCCTTATTTTTTCCTAGGCCAGTCAACCTAGCGAGTCTTTGTTCATGCGTAGTATTTTCCGATTATGTCCATGTTCATCAGGTACGGAGAATTGTCACTGTCCATAGTGGTAAGTGTTGCCACACTGCCAGAAGATGCTCATTTGATTGTATAGGATTCGTTGCTAGGATTCATACCCAATGCCCCAAGTGATTCAGATGAAGATCTGCCCCTGGCTATTTGGCATCTTTGAGAGATTCCTTGAATCTTGACTCGACTGCCCACGATGATGGACAATAATCATACCATGCCCCTTTGGTTGGAAGTGTTTTTCCACTTAAGGTGATCCTTTTCATTGAGAGGGTTTTTTGTTCACCAAATATTCATTGTGTGAATTTCTCTGTCATTTGAAAAATTAACCATGTGCAAACAAAGTTATTTAAAGAATGCAAAACTCATGTCTGTCTTGAAATTTTATTTTGAAAATGTGTTTTGTGTAGTAAAACAAAATTTGCAAGAATGTGATATCAACTCAGGATTCGTAGAAAGTCCTACAGGAGTCAGGATACCTTTGTAACAATATGCTCTTAAACTAACCCATGCTTCAGCTAGGACTTTTAAGGGTTGTAACGTGGCATGTTTCACGGTTTAAGAAACAAAGAATAAAGGCTCAAAATTTATTTGTACCCACCCGTTCTTCGTGATGTTCTTCAGTCCTACACTCAGTTAATTGTGCATTTTGAATCCCAATTGAGTTTGGCTTTTTGTCCTTGATATTCTGATGATGGTTCGGACACTGGAAGTTTATTTGGAAGAGGCAGTCATTTTGTAATCTTTTTTTTTGTCGAGGATTTGTAGGACCTCCTATTTTATTATTTTTCTATCCCTGTCTTTTGCCTGAACTGTTCCTTTTGTGATTACAGTCAGTGGGATGCCCCAATCCTTTTCTTAAGTCTCCTTCATAGGTTTTGACTTAATGGGCTTTTATTTTGAGAGATAATGACTGCCTCTTCTTAATTATTACGTGGAACCATCACCATCTTTTGGAGAGCATCTTCTACACTATTTGTCGTGTATGAAGGGAAGGTTGGCGATTGAATGCACATCTGAATTAACTGAGGAAACTACCTTGCCCCAGGTTATGATTAAGGGTTTTAATTTGTGTGAAAAGAAAAACTCCTACTTCTTAGGCTCAAAGGGGTTGACTAGGGATTATCTTCCTTATAAGTCCACTGTTTGGGATTTGAAACAACACTTGTACATCATTAGTAAGGTCTATTCAAAAGCACATTGTATGGATTGTGGTATCATTTTCGTCATCCTCCCTCTAAAGGCTTAGAGCTTTTGATCGAGAGTTGAATATCACGAAAAGGAAGTATAAATCAGTTTAAGCATAATGAAAGCAAATTAATTAAAGACAAAAATGTGTAATGCATTAATGAAATAACAAAGTTTTGACATGACAATAATTGTTTTAATAAGCAAAGAAAAATACAACTTGAGCATTCAAATGAACAAAAATGCTTTCAATCCTAGCCATGATTTGGCATGGGAGTAGTGATCACATTGCGAGTCTCAAGAGGGTCGAACTCAATATCCTTGGCATCAATCATATTTTGAATCTTGTATTTCAGCGCCCAATAATCATTAGTATCGTGCCCCAGACTGCCAAAATGATAGGCACACCTTGCATCAGGATTGTAGTTAGGAGAGGAAATCTTGGGGTTTGGATGAGGGCCTATTACTGTAATCAGATTCATCTTCAACATGTGTTGCAATGCTTGTGATAATGGCATGTTGATTTGGGTAAACTGTCTCTTAGGCTCGTCTAACCTTTGCTGATTACTCCATTGTTGTGGTTGTTGTGCACGTGCCGAATTAGAGACTAGCACTGCCCCCATAAATTGGTGGTAGTCTGCCTTATTACGCCCCTTCTGGCCATGCACATCATGGGCTTCCCTCTTACCACCAAATGGCTTCTTCTTAGCATTAGAAGATGTAGTCATCAGGATCTTCCCGCTCCTGATACCACTTTCAATCCTCTCTCCTGTTAGAACCATCTCTGTGAACCCAGATGAGGAACTCCCAATCAGTAAATTGAAGAATGGTCCTGTCAGGGTGCCCATGAACATGTCTACCATTTCGCGATCAGTCAGAGGAGGTTATACTCTGCCAGCTAGATCCCTCCATTTTTATGCATATTCCTTGAACCCTTCTTTCGAGCCCATGGATATATTCTGCAATTACACTCGAGTTGGTGCCATGTCAGCATTGTATTGATACTGCTTGTAGAAAGCAGTAGCCAAGTCTTCCCAAGTATGGATGTCAGTTCCTTTTAGCTGATAAAACTAATCCAGTTGAGTGCCAGCCAAACTTTCTTGGAAGAAATGGACCCATAACTTCCGGTCAACAGTGTGAGGCTGAATCTTCCTGACATAGGATCTTAAATGCAACTTAGGACAGAAGACACTGTCATACTTAGCAAATGTGGGGACCTTGAACTTTGGTGGGATGACCACTCCAGGAACCAGACCCAACTCTTCGAAATCCAGATCGAGCACCCTTTGGATCTCCATGGCATTGAGCCGATCCTCCAGTTGTTTGTATTTTTCATTAGCATGAGGATACTGCTCCTCATCATAGTCAGGTTCATCTTCTTCAGACGTTGGATTTTTTTCTCCTTCATCTGATTCCTCATCTTCTTCCTCTTGATTACCTCCTCCCTTTGATGGGGTTGCAAAATCTAGAGCTCGGTTAGCTAGTCTTCTCCTTCCCACACGAACCCGTTTCTGTGCCTTCTTAGCTTTCTTTTTGACGATTAGAGCTTTCAGGTCTTCTTGCCCCTGGGTCAGAGTCAGGAGCATTTGTTGAAACTGAGCATTTTGAGCCTGAAGGTCTTTAATTGTTTGTTCAAGAGCCATTTATTTTGCTGAAATAAACAGCGAAAAGATGAGAAACCTGTACTAGAAGACCTGTTATGCAATGATATATATGATATATATGATATATATATATATATATATATATATATATATATATATATATATATATATATATATATATATATATATATATATATATATATATATATATATATATATATATATATATATATATATATATATATATATATATATATATATATATATATATATATATATATATATATATATATATATATATATATATATATATATATATATATATATATATATATATATATATATATATATATATATATATATGCAATGTTTTCAAGGATCTCGCGGGGTAAACAAGAAAATGTCAGAAGTTGAAATTTGCAGTTTTGGTTGAAGAACTTTGTATCATTGAGAGTCCTTCTACAAGAGTCAAGCTCGCCATATCAAGTGGGCCATAACCCCTGACTCAAGTTATTATGTTTTGATCTTTTGACGACATTGGCTAGAGGAAAATAAATCCCCCCCGCCCCTTGCTAGACGTCTGGTTCATCATAACCTGCATCACAAACCCTTGAGATCCTTGAAATGGTTAAGGAGATGCTATGCTATGGCATGATGTTATGATGTGTATGCTACGCGTTAAGCAAAAATGTAAGGTGACAAACACAAACCTGCAAAGAATTCAAGTTGTTAGACAATGAAGGCAAACAAGTCACACAAGCAGCCTTAGGTTTAGGCTTGCATGAGGTTTGTAGGTAAGTACCCTCTTGAAGTTGGGTTGGTTCAACCTGTCCTAAATATAGTAATCGGGTCTAAGGGATCTCAATATCATTGATCTTTCCCCCAAATTTCATTCTGATAGACAATTGACTTGCCACCAAACAAAATTCAAGAGTTAAACCTCAATGAGTGTAGCATCGAGTATCAACGGACTTTGGGTTTACACCAAAGATGGCTATCTCACTACATCCTAAAAAGCCAAGTCGGTCAATTAAGGTGCTAAGGTCATTTGACGCTTTATGATACCACGTAGCAGCCCCGTATTCTCCTTGATTACTCAAGGGCTACCAGTACACACCAAAGTATCACATCAATGTAGCTACTATTTCAACCGTGTCGGTATACCCTGCACAGCTTCCTCACAGTTTATTGCTACTTACCTAAAAGGAATTCCCCGATCCGAGTTTAGGATCCAAACAACCCAAACAGATACCCTTAAAAATAAATCAAACAAGACAAGCGAAAGAAACAGATTATAAATGAACTAGAACCTAAGGTAAACCCCACTTTTGAAATTTTTTTCCCCAGCAGAGTCGCCAGTTCTATGATACGGTGGAAGAACTGACTATTTTTTGTTACTAATGGTTTTGCGTTTTTTGTTCGCAAATGTCGCGGTAAGCAAGAGTCGCCACTGACTTTTATTTTATCCAACAAAGGAAAAGGGAAAAAGAACAGAAAAAACCTTTTTCGAGATGTTTCTGAGTACGGGGGGTAGATTATAGGAAGGGAAGGTGTTAGCACCCTTTCTATCCATAGTTTTCCATGGGCTCTTAGGTACTTACTCATTTTTAAATTTCTTTTGTGTGAGTTTTGAAAAAGATTTGAAAATGCCTTAGTGCGACATTTCACTTTATGGTAACCCTTGCGTCAGTCCTCAAGAGTGTGATAAAGCGTTTTTGAAAACTTTTGTTTGAAAAGTATGTTTGAAAGTGTATGGTGTAAAAGATTATTTTGAGTAAGTACCTAACAGTTATCTACCTACTCGAAAAAGGTGTTCTTTTCCTCTTATCCTTTAGACCGTGTTATCCTACTATTAATGAGTAGGTAACCCTAGTCGTTGGATGTTGAGGGACTATCGAAAGGGACGTAATAGTCATTGAAGGCAACATGTAAGGATACCTTAGCATTTCGAAGGGACTATCATCATAAGATCATTTCTTGTAGGCAACTCAAGGGACAGTAAGGGACTATGATCTTTATGACGACTTTTGAATTGAGGGTCTTTGCTAAGATATCCCTACGTTCGAGGGACATGACCATTGTTTCTGAGGCAATAGAGTGAGGAATACCCTAGGGGTGAAAGTGTGCATCAGTGTTTGTTTTCAGATATTTATCTTGAAGTTAAGTGATCTACCGATTGATTGATTAAGCATACAAGCCTAGGTTGCTAACAATTATATACAAGCATAAGATATAAAAGCGAGAAGTTAAAAAGAGTCCTACGCTATTACAAGGCTTTTGAACAGATACATAAAGAATTGACTGAAAGTAAATTTACGGAAATTAAACCCTAATTAATCTATTACAAACCGGGTGCAGTTACATCAATAGTGAAAAAATAATCGTACGGCAAAAATAATTACGCGCGAGAATAAAAAACTGGAAAAAGTTTAAAACCCTAAAAAAACCCTAATTTGATCATTAAAATATTTTTTGGAGTTTTTGTGAAAAAGATTTGAATTTAACCTAATTTCTAATTGATTTTAATTAATGAAAAACTAAATTAATGTTGAAGAAATTAATTTATTTACAAAAATTAATTTATATAAAAAAAAAAACTAACCTATTTTTTTGTGACTTTGATTTTATGATTTTATAAAAAAAATTGATTAACAAAAATAATTAAACAAAATAATAAAAGTAAAAAAAAAACTAGAAAAGATGAGAAATTAAGCCTGAGGGGGTGTAGGCCCAAATTGGAGGTGATGTTGCTGAATTATGTTCCTGGCCCAGTCCGGTTGGCCCATCACCAGCGTTGGATTCAGTGAGAAGCTTACCAAGAGAGTCTGTCATGTGCCTGCATGCTTGAGGCGTTGGATCTGGATAGTGAATGACCCAATGATGATGATACGAAGGCGTATGGTGCACGTACATGTGAAGAAACCACTGAATATGCAAATAGTTATTAAGAAAAATAACATGTGAGAGGCAGGGATCGAACCCCTGACCTCCTACACGCGGGCCTTGCAAAGCCTTGCCTCTTGCCACTGAACCATTTGCTTCATTCGTTAATACACACACATAACATATATTATATAATATGCAAGGTCATTTTTATAAAAAATGCGCAAAAATTCAAATGGACCATTCAAGATCTGCCACACCTTCATCTTTTTCGTTGAGACTGTTGTCTTAGGTAAAGCCTTTTATCTACGGACGTTTACCATAGCTATAACCTGTGCATCTCAAAAATCATGATCAGGCAATATAAATTAAATTCAAGACCATGGATCAATTGGGTTTGATCCTCTGAGCATGATGGTGTCCTTCATTAGACCCAATTGTACCTGTATCTGAAAGCCCTAAAATGAAGCTCTAAACCCTAACAATGGAATTCCATCAAACAGGCATCAAAACACATAATTGATTATGAAAACACGTTCTAAATGATTGTACAAGCATGAATATATACTTAGAAATAGTTTATCATGCGTAAATTCTAAAAACCAATTTCAAGAAGATGAACAAACCGTGGTGCTGGTACATGCGATTTTTGAAGGTGTTGATGCATGGTAAGGGTCCAGAGAGATCCCAAAGACTTCCAGGAATGAATTGCTGGCCTTGAAACACCTTGAATCTCCTTGTAGAAAGAAATCCAATTCTCACTTTTTGTCCAAAATTTGAGTTTTTGTTCTTACAATTCTAACGACCAATCCTTGTCCTCATGCTTTAGAAATGTTGTATATATATAATAGAAGCAATTAGGTTAACAAAACTGTATTCAATCTTTGCAAATTGTTGAAAAAGATTTGATTTTTTTGCCTTGTATGATTTGTTTCTAAAATAAACCAAATCATGATCTTTTCCAATCAATTAGCCCTTGCACGAATTTTCCTGATTTGCTAGTTGTTCATGGACTCATAATGTGCTCACAAAATCAAATCTTTGATTTTATTTGATTATTCCACTATTTAAATTGATTTATTTTGATTTAAATGAATAAAAAATCAAAATAAATAATAAAAATAATGAAATATTACGTGGATAAGCTCAGGGGTCGTGGGCCATCTTAGGAACAAGTTTCAAACAAGAAAACATGGGCCCATTTGGAAAAAAAAGTCATTTTGATCAATGTTGACTTCATGCACATTTCAAAAAATTGGTCAACTTTAGCAATGCACATCTCTCTCATTTTTAACCCTAAGAAGGTTTTCTTGGACTTTTTAGAAATCTTAGGATGTCCTCTAAATAACCCTTTTGGTTGACTTTTTGACCCAAAATGTGTTTTTGTTGACTTTTTGAAATGACCTATAATGTAGGAACTTGTATCTTTCGATTGACGCATTTCTTGACCTTGAGGGATGAAGAGAAGTTGTAAGGAATTTGATTCTCTTCAAAATGAGCCTTGGTTGGAAAATTTATGATAAAGTATGAGAAAGTTATGCTTGGTCAAAGTTTGGTTGACTTTTCCTATAGAAACCCTAAATTGCCATTTTTGACTTTTGATGAATTAGGAGCATTCCTTGAGGAATCATGATAAAACCTTGATCAAATGATGGATATTACTTCAAAATGTTGATGTTGACCAAAAATCTTGAAGTTTGGCTGTATTTGGGCCACAGTTGAGTTTTGACCTAGTTGATTTTCAGGCATTTGAGCAGATGACTGAGCAAACTTGTTGTGCAAGGCATGAAACTTGTCATGGATGATCTTGAAGACATATTAGGGCAATGGAAACCATTTAGGACCCATGGAACTCAAACATCTTGATGAGGAGTGAAACCCTAGTTTGAGGCTTATTGCCTTAGGAGGAGGATTTGTCTGGTCAATCCTTAGTCAACTTGAGCAATTGAGGATCTCTGGGGGCATATCTTGAGTGAAATGGGAGGGAAAATTTTGGGGTATAACAACTTCCCCTGTTCAATCTTCTTAAACTTGAGGAAGTAGATTGGTTGGTCTGGCTTTCGTGATCTGAAGGTGGAAGATGATTGAACACTAGAGTTCCTAGAAATTTGCACTCGTCTGAAATGATACTTGAATGTGTAGGTGATATCGGGAATGGGATTACAGATTCCATTTGGAGAAGATGACAGAAGATTGTCGGAGATGGGCTTAAAGGTGCCATCCAGAGAATATGACAGAGAGTCATCGGAGATGGGCTTAAAGATGCCATCCAGAAGATACGACGGAGAGTCTTCGGAGATGGGCTTAAAGATTTCATCCGAAGTAGATGCTGACTTCATAAGAAGTCTCTTGGTGGGGATTCCTGTTCCTGTTATTTGAGGAGGACTCCGCTGGAGAATGTTGATTTTTTGTTGTTCTCTTGCTTGAGGAGAACTCTGTGGGGAATAAAGTCTAGGAACTTCAGTTGTCCATGGCTCTACTGAGGGGTTATCTCTGGATTTGAGAGATGAAAGTTTGTTGTTTTCTGGTTGAAATCCAGGCTTGGTAGTAATTTGCTGAGGCGAATGAAATTAACTTCTACCTTGAAACGTATAAGAAGAAACCTGTGTAGGGCTGTTCTAGGATGAGTCCGGGTAAGACGTCATCTAGAAGTGTAAGAGAAGGAACCTGGGTAGGGTTACTTCAGGAGATATATGAGAGGGAGCCTAGGTAGGGCAGCTTCAGGATGTGTCAGGGTAAAACTACATCAGGAAATTTGTAATAAGGAACCTGGGTAGGGTTGCTTCAGGATGAGTCCGGGTAAAACTACATCGGTAAATTGTAAGAAGGAACCTGGGTAGGGTTGCTTCAGGATGAGTTTGGGTAAAACCGTATCTGAACTGAGAAGGAACCTGGGTAGGGTTGCTTCATGATGAGTTCGGGTAAAACTGCATCGGGAAATTGTAAGAAGGAACCTGGGTAGGGTTTCTTCATGATGAGTTCGGGTAAAACTGCATCGGGAAATTGTAAGAAGGAACCTGGGTAGGGTTGCTTCAGGATAAGTCTGTTTAAAACTTCAGAAGGAAGGAGAAGGAACCCGTGTAATATTGCGTCATGAATAGTCTGTATAAAGCTGTATTTGGAAGTTAGAAGAAACCCGCGTGAGATTGCTTCATGACGAGCCCGTGTAAAGCTGTGTTTCAGAAGGAGATGGAGAGACCTGTGTAAGATCTCTTTATGAAGAGCCCGTGTAAAGTTGTATTTGGTCGCGCAAACAATTACTCTGCTTGGTTTCAGGAGCTAATCTTGGACCTATTCGAAATTGTTGATGATAACTGTCTGTTGATCGATCTTTCTTGAAAAAGTAAAGTGTTAACTGTATGCAATGTCATGATGTATGAAATGCATTGTGTAATGATGTTCTCAACATAAATGAGATTGTGTCGTATGCATTTGTACTGCATATGCTATGACGTTTGTAGAATGATGTATGAATGCAATATGTGAATGTATCAGTTGTTCTATTGCAGCGTTGTTGAATTAGGGAACATAAATCCCTAATTGCAGCTGACGATGAACAATGTAGGTCTTCGGATTTTGTTAAAATTTAACTGTTGGGAGATGATCTTCCGATGCTAGAGGAATAAACTCTGTTGGGGAAGTAAAGCTCAGTGCACTGCCTAATGATTTTATGAAATCCTATTCGGGAATCTTGAGAAGTTTGAAGATTTCACTGGGGAAAACCTGATGTTGGAGCAGTAGTCGGAAATTCCTGTTCTACCGGGGATACAAGAACACCTGACATCACTAGGCTGTAAACTGAGGGTATAGTGGCGACCTTGCGTAAGATGCCCCTGCCTCTATACCTCTTGGAGAAATTACATATAGAGACTTTGTGGATAGTTGAGTGGCATCCCAACTCATGGGGTGCTTGATAAATGCTGATCAGGATGATAAGCCTTCTTCTGACTAAACAAGTGACGAGATGACAGAACATAGTTGTACGCTTTAATCCCTAAATTTTGCCTGGACCGTCTTTTCAGATTTTCCCGTGAAGGAAAGTTAGCCGCAGACTGGGAAGTACCATATCGCATCCGCGGGGCTACGGGCACTGGATCCTATCACCTCGAACGCCTATGTGGAGAACCACTACCTCGACCATGAAACGCTACAAAACTGAAACAATATTATAGTTAGGTCCTTGACAAACGCCGGGGCCTAGCAGTCGATCTGCCTTCTCCGACAAACGAAGGGGCACACTTGACCACGGAGGCATGTTAAGGTACGAACATAGCATCAAACCAATAACAAAAGGCGGGTTCGTCGCTCATTGGTCGAGCAGAACCTTAGCCCGAAGGGGACACCTCGATCGAGCTCCACTGTCGAAGTACCCAATAGGCAGGACACCCAACTCGCGATGGGCAGTTCACGCCACGAAATCAAGATCCCAACTGTGATCTTGAACTCGTTTCTTTGGACTCCTACTTCACTTCCTTGACACATTCCAACACGTGTCGACCACAACTAAGGTCGAGCATGAATCTCCACTCATCGAAATGCCACATTTCACAAAATAAACAAGTCAAGCACAATAACGAACAACAGATAACATAAAAAGACTAAATATGCATTTATAACAGCCGACCATGAAGGTCGACGTTGTCCAAATAATTACAAATATATGAGCATGCAGGCCCGAATGAAAGAAAATCGGGCGAAGCCGTTGTTAAAAGTTTACAAAACAAAATATATGGGCACACATGCCACTAATCCAAGTTTAAAAAAATGCAGGCATGCAGACCCGAAAACAATCTCAAATCTCATCCTCGCCACCACTCTCCTCCCCAGGACTGTCGTCGGGGGGATAAAAAATCTTCCCATCAACCACCGGGTTAAATGTCTCCGCACCTTTAACCACCAACTCGACCCCTGGGTTAAGGATCTTGAGCTGCTCCATGACCGTGTTAAAGCCGTAGCTGAGAGTATCCACGATGTCTTTTGTTCGAGAAGAGGAATCCACATGATCAAATCTTTCCTAGTCATGAGGGCTCTCTCTGTGTCAATATCTTTATCAACAGGCGCCACGATCCCCTCCAACTCCTTTACCCGGGAAGCCAGTCACTCGTTCTATTTAGTCGCGGCCTCCAGTTGAGGTTGTAGCTCATTCTAATCTTTGAGGAGCCGAGCCTACGCTTCATACTTCATCTCGTGGTTAAGGATATCACCGTTCAACTTATCATTTATTCCTTTCAGATTTTGAACCCAGGCATAAGCCTTGTCAAGAGCAGCCCGAGAGCCCGCAACCTCATCGTTTAGCGTCAAAGCGGTTTCAATAACCCTCATCACGGCGACCACGTTGTCTGACAGGTTCTTCTGTCGAGTTTCTTTATCCTCAGACAAGATGGATTCCCTCTCCTCCTCGTGAAGACCTAAAGAACTCTCCCCGCTAAAAATACCGCGGTTCAGATAACAGGGAGGCAACACAAAAACTACCCCGACACCCTTGTCACCTTCGACAGGCACTACATGTTCTGGGTCCTCCATGTGTTTCCTTTTTTCCAGTTGTTTAGGAGGGGGGGATGAGTTCCTGAAGAGGAGGGTGAATCACTCAGACCCTGCAGAAGTTTTGGCCTGCTCCTGAAGTTGAGCAACCCGATTCTTAGGCCTCAATTTAGATGCATTCTTGGGCCTCAACTCGAGTAAATTTTCAAAGAGGGTCGTCATATAAACTAAAAAAGAAAAGAAACTATCAGTCACAAGACAAACATACGAAAACAAAATCACGGGCATATCCCCTACCTAAAAGTCTCAAAGCCTCTTCGTCAGAAGAGCACTTGAAAAGAGCTTTCGTATTAATCAGTCTGTGAACAAGGAGATACTCCCCCTTATCATCAAAAAGGAAGTTGTTGTCCATGTCCACACACTTTTCCAGTGAGAAACTCTTGACATAAGCCACCAGCTTGTCATAAGAAAGTTGATCCTTGGCGTCAAAGTCCTCGGGTTTCACCGCGTAATATTCGGGCTTCTGCTTGAAGTGTTTCCACTGCCACTCAAGAGGAAAACTAGCCGTTAGCCAGACTACTGCCTGACCCCTTGGATTTATTCCGAGCGATCATACAAGGAAGCCACGACCGCATTTGTAAGAGGCTTCACGATGAAGTACCTCTCTTTGAAGTTGGGAACGAATTTAAGATAGTGTCGGAAAAGTTTCCCGAGCTATTTGAACGACACCCAGGCTTGCCGCCCTCCAATGGACTTCCGTCGTAAGTGAAAGATACAGAAAAAAGGGGCAAGGTGGCACTGATTTGAAGGTATTAGCATACAAGCTCGAACGCATTCATAAATGAGAGTGCATTCAGATGAAGTTGGGAAGGTGCCAGTTGTAACCATTGAAACACCCCCACCCGAAAGTCGTTGAATGGCAAACGCATCCTCTCTTCCTTAAATGCAAACTCATACATAGGAAAACATTTTCTCGGGAATGCTGAGCATATCCTCTTGTTCTGGTGAGGGATTTGAAGAACCCAATTGGCAGGAGCACCCTCTACTCGGACCTCGAGGACATTAAATGCGTCAGAAGCATCCTGTAAAAAACATGATTTTTTATTTTGAGCCTCAGGCGCAACCAAAGCCAAAGGGTCATCCGCGATAGTAGTATCATTCTTATGAGTGTCGGGCACGACGTCTTCCTCGACTTAGTTTGCCATCGTACCTTAAAAGCAGGGGAAACCAATGAATTAAACATCATTAAATTCACCTTTCCAGCGCAAATCAAGTTAAAGGGCGATGAATGCATCAAGGAATGGACCTTGACCCAAGCCCTCGACAGCCAACACCTGAATGATCAACGCCCTGCATGGGGACATTTGATCGAACGGGCAAAATTTCCAAAATCTTCCCCACTTTTTGGGGAGGCGACCTTGACATGAGTCGAACAAATTAGACCTATGAATCTTCATCCACAACCATGAACTTTGATGAACATCCATGAAGATTCACTTCAGAACCCCTGAATCTCCATCCAGAGATTCATTTGTTCATAACAAAACCCAAGTGTTTAATCTAAAAAATATAAGAAAAATCACTATCAAGAAGATATAACTTACTTGGAAGAAGATTATCTTTGAAGACATCTACGATGGCGTTAGAGCAGAGCAGATCCATGGGTGAATGTAAGAGAGAGGAGAAGAGAGCTTGAAAATGAAAAATGAGCCTCTGGATTCTCCTTTTTATAGATAGTTCCCACCTCATGAGGCAGCACGCGAAAAGTCATTATTACTTAGGGATATTGGACTCTCATATGAAAAGATGGCACCCCAAACAGCTGCCACATGGGGTTGACAAGAGGATACGTTACCCACAGCGGTCTCACGCAAAAACCACGCACCTGCACCACCAAACTTGACGAATAAACACATGCCCAACATCATTATAAAACCTTGTATACAGGCACATTGATGATGTTTCACACTCAATGGCGGGTAAACGCATGATATCATGAAAGTCTTGTATACTGACACATTTATGACATTTCACTCCCGATGGAGGGTAAATTCTCGACATCATTTTGAGACCTTATAGATGGGCATGTCGAAGACGAATACTAGGGGAAAATCCTTGTACTTCATGATTCTAGATCCCTAAAGAGCACCACACCAATGTTATCAGAACTGAAGTTGACCAATAGACTGCCCTCTGAGCTGGTCGACCATACCACATGCATATTTTCAGAATCCTCGACATGATTCAATGAGCTATCACCGATGGTGGTTGGAAGTTTCCCCTCTCAAGCGATGCTTCCCCGACAGTTGAGCTGAACTCAAGTCATCACCCTTTCACCTAAGGGCGATAATTTGGGGGGCTCCTATTCTGGACTAGGCCGGCACTTGCCCCACTGTTAGGGAGGCCCAATCCAGCGACTTTACCAAGGCCCAAAAGCATGCAGCCCAAACTGATGACCGTTGGGCATTTCCCCACATGTCCACTAGGAGAACATAACTCACGTGTCCATATCATTATCATCCTGCCCTCCAAGAATAACGACTCCAACTCCCTTGCTTTCTCGGAGTAGTTGCCCAGGGAGGAGGCCATGTGCTGGACTCTATACACCCGTAAACCCTGGTAGTCATTGTTGTGGGGCCTCATCGTGGCCCATCAATGAAGACCTTGGACCAGTGCTAGGGGCTATAAATACCCTCTCATTTGAGAGGGGTAGGTATTCATTCACTCACTCATGCTCTCATACTTTCTTGTACTTGCTCTGAACCTTACTTTGGCATCAGAGTGTCTTGCAGGTACCCCCCACTTCACATTAAACTGCTGCTAGACTTGAAGCTTGTGGGCTTTGATAATCCCTTTTGATCAGGTACGATCAAGATGTATGTGAGACGAATCGGCAGTGGGATGTTGATTATGTATCATATATGTATTTTGAGAGTTTGATTAAAAGTGAGGGTTCTAAGAACATAAAGTGTATGTGGTATTGAAACCCTAAGTTTATATTTTATCATAGTCTTAGACCTTTGGATAATGATTATAATGTTCTTAAATTTTTCAATGATGTTATTGGGTATGAGCTAATGGATAATATATAAGGAGTACAATATAGATAATCCAAATGTTGCGTGTGAAATTGAGTTAGGTCCTAATGCTAGTGATGAAGATGTACATTGCATTGGTTTTAAAAGTCCTAATTTTGTTATTGATGACGTTCATAATGATGATGTTAAATAAGTTTATAATGCTAATGTTGATAATGTTCAAAATGATAATGTTGAATATGTTCATAATGCTAATGTTGATGCTAACAAGAATGGTAATCTTGAGGAACCTGGCCAAGAAGAAACTGGTGATGTCTATGTTGTGAATGAAATGGATAGTTTTAATAATAATGAGTTTCAACATAGTGAATATTATGTGGATATGGATTGAACTCTCGTCCTACCTGTGATCGGTGGATATAGAACTGACTGTTTAACGCTGGTTCGCGAAATGTCACGGAAGCAAGAGTCGCCACCGTCTTTTATTTTCTCCAACATGGACAGGACAAAAGCACAGCAAAATTCCTTATGAGATAGTTTCTCGGTTCGGGAGGTAGATTTATAGAAAGGGAAGGTGTTAGCACCCTTTCTATCCACGGTTATCCATGGGCTCTTAGATACTTGCTCTCATGTTTTCAAAATGTTTGCTTTTCAAAATGTGAGTGGGTTTTGCAAAAGTTTCTTTGAAAGATTTCAGAATGACTCTTGTATCTGTCCTCAAGAGTGTTTGAAAAATTGTTTTGAAAGTCTTTTGAAAGTGTCAGTGTGAAAAGGTTTTTTGATTTGTTTTTGAATAGAGCAAGTATCTATGAGTCATCTACCTACCCTAAGGAATTAAGCTGTGTAGAAGTCCTTAAGGTAGTGCCATCCCACCATTTGAGAGGTAGGTAGCACCACCGTTAGAGGTGTTCGGGTCAATTCGAGTTTAGGGACAGTGTGGTCACCGAAGCAACAGTTAGGACACCTTAGAAGCTACCCTTATGTCCTTGATCCTTTTTTAATCCGAGGCAACCGTTTCGAGGCAACTATTCCGAGGCAACTGTTTTGAGGCAACTATTTTGAGGCAACTGGATCATGGACATAAGGACTTACTAAAACGTCCTATACTTGACGACCACGTTTCGAAGGCAACAGGTGAGGCGTACCCTAGAAGTGGTGTGTGTATTGGTGTGTTGTTTTCAGTTTAACGATTATCTTTGATCATGGCATTGTGAGCTACACTTGTTTTTAATTAACCATACATTATTTCATGCAATTTAGAATTTAATAGTGCGGAAATTTAAATGCGGAAAGATAAAGGCTACACTATTACAAGGCGCGGGTCTATACATCGCCAAATTACAAAGACCCGTTTTTGATAAAAGATGCGGAAAGTAAATAAATGCGGTAAACCTAATTACTATTATATCCTTGAGCAGTTACATAATATTCAAAAGAAAATAATGCGCGAAAAGAATAAAAATTGAACGTCCGAGGGTTTTGACCCTTTGTTTGAAATTAAATGAAATTAAAGCCTAAATTAATTATTTAATTAAAGAAAAGTGTTTTTTATGTTTTTGGTTTTTATGAAAATAAAGAAAATTAAAATTAAATGGAAACCCTAATTCTAACTTATTTTAATTATTTAAGAAAATATTAAAGTTAACCTAATTTACTAATTAATTAATTTACATATTTATGTACAAAAATAAATAGTAATTAACAATAATAATAAATAATGAGGAAAATAATTTAATTAAGAAAAAGATGAAAATGTCAAAAAACCTAATTCTACATATTTTATTTATTAAGAAAAGATTAAAGTTTAAATACTAAATTAAACTAAATTGATTGTTAGAGTTTATTTACAAAAATATTTTAATGGTGAAATTAAATATAATTAAACATATTTATATTTTTGATTTTTCTGTTTTTATTATGAAAATTATTTTAGGTGAATTAAAAAAATAATTAAAGCAATTAAAAAGAATTAGAAAGAAAAGAAATTGAAATAAATATACAAACAAGGGGGGGGGGTGTCTGGCCCAAATGGAGGTGTGACTGGAAGAATCTTAGCCCATTAACAAAGCCTTGGTTTGACTTTCCATGCTTGTGTACACGTTGGTTGACTGCAGTGTATCATGGGATTCACCTTCTGACCATTGGATGGGATCTTCTAGCCACTTGGCAAGCACAGACATGAGCGTGTATGGTGAGCCATTAAGTGAGCGCTGCATAGGAAGACAATAGAACAAAAAGTATCAATTATATGGGGGGACCTGGGAATCGAACCCAGGTCCCAGCAATTACCAAGCGTGTCCCTTGCCAATTGAGCTTCCAAACGCTTTTGTATATATAATGGAAAACAAATATTATAATAAAAATAAAAGTTAATGATATAAAACAAAAAAAACGCGCTGAAATTCAAATGTTCCAGTTACAATATGCCACGCGTGCTTCGTCTTTGTTTGCCTGCAATTATATGAAACAAGTAGCGGGGGTTTTAAACCCCCACTAAATGGAAGTCCTGAAAATAACGATTAGAAGAGGAGGAAATATAAAAAGGGCGCGAGGGTATCATTTGCTTCGTCTTGAGCTTCTGATTCTGTCCATATAAGTTTGGAAGTCCAATTTTTCCATACAAGAAAAGCCCTAATTTAGATGTTCTGAAAACCTAATATCCTTCAATGGTGAATTTCGTTCCAAACAGTTTTAATACAATTAAACCATACCAAAAGTTTCAGGGAGATATTAGTAATACAAATCAATGATCAAAACACATGAATGATGCATAGAAATTGAAATTCGATTATGGACATATTTATGAAAAAGGTGATTCTGTTCTACCGATTCTTGGAGTATGGGGACTTGTTCTTGATGCCAAAGGACTCCTGGAAAGTCCAGCAACGTGTTGGAATACTTTTTATGCTTTGAAACGTCCTGCAACTATGATTTCAGTTTTCCAAATTTCTTGAGTTTTTTGCAACTTGGTTATGAGTTTGTGAGCAGCTTTTCGTGTCTGCTTGAGTAGGGTTTCACTCAGCCTTTGTATGTGAACGAAATTAGGTCAAGAAACAAGCCCATAAGTCCATGAATTAATGTTTTGAATCTTTGATTTTCATCATATATTTTTCAATCTTTTTTCATTGAAATCTTTGCCAATCATGGATGATTTTCCTTTTTTGGATGTGAAATGACTTGGCCAGCTTGCCCTAGTTTGATTTGCTGCACAAAAAGATTTGAAAAAGCATTATTTGATATTTTCTCATAATTAAATCTAATTAAATGAATTAATAAGAATAAAAATTCAATTAATTAATTAAAAATAAGAAAATAAATCCCTTTGAGCTCAATGGGTCGTGCATAGGCTTTGGGTAATGATTCAAGGAAGAATTTGAGGCCCATTAGCAATTTTGAAGTGTTTTAGGCAAAGTTGACTTTTGAAAATCCCCAAAAATTTCCCAACTTCTCCAATGCATATCTTGCTCCATTTTGAAGCTATGAACATGTTCTTGGACATTTTGGAAAGGTCTTGAAGTCCTCTAACCAATTCCTTTGGTCCCATGTCATTTTTATTTACCAATCTCAAGTTATGGTCTTTGACTTAAAGTGCCTTTTGTTGACTTTTGAAAATGACCTATAATGTTGAAATTGATAACTTTTTGTGAGAGCATTTCTTGGACTTGGAGTGTGAAGATGAGTTGTAGGAAATGTCATTATCTTCAAAGTGAGCTTTGGATGGGATTTTTCTGATAAACCATGAGGAAGTTATGCCCTGGTCAATTTGCAGTTGACTTTTTCAATTGTCCAAAAATAGAAACTTTTGCATCTTGAGACTTTTTGAGCCATGCTTTGAGAATCATGATCAAGAATTGATCAAATGATGATTGTCGCTTCAAAATAAGATGTTGACAAAAATTTTTGACTTTTGACTGTCAAATGACCATTTTGCCCCTGCAGTTGACTGTGGAGCAATTAAGGTTTTTGACTGTGCAACTTGATGTTGTGAGTCTTGAAACTTGACATATGGATGCTTGACAATGTATATAGGCATGTGGGACTTTATTGGACCCTTGGAAACCTCAATTTCTTTGCAAGAACCAAAACCCTAATTTTGACTGTGTTAGGAGGCAATTGGACTGTGCAACCCTGGAGAGATTTTGAACCATCTAGAGATTGACTTTGACAAATCTTGAAGAATATGGGAGGGAAAATTTTGGGGTACAACAGTTGCCCCTGTTCAATCTTCTTAGACCTGAGGATGTAGATTGGCTGGCGTGCCTTTCGTAATCCGAAGGTGGAAGATGATTTAACACTAGAGTGCCCCGAAATTTGCACTCACATAGTAGAATGTTAGCAGTGTGATGACGGGAATGGGCTTACAGATGCCATTTGGAGACTGATGGATGGGAGGATGGGCTTATAGATGCCATCTGGAAGTGTGACAGAACCTTGTCGGGAATGGGCTTATAGATGCCATTTGGAACTGTTGGTATGTGGATGGGCTTATAGATGCCATCTAGGTGTTGATTGCGTAAGAGATTCCTTAGCGAGAACTTGGGTACCTGAAAAAGAAAGATAATTACCTGGCCTGTTACATGGGTTGATCTTCAAACTCTTTATGTAGATGTGCCCTGGCTGGATACAGGTATCGAATCTTTAAATTCTTCAGACGTGCCCTGGTAGGATATAGGAATCGAGTCTGGAATTAGTCGTCAATAGATACACCCTGGCCAGATACAGGAATCGGATCTTCAAACTCTTCAGACGTGCCCTGGCAGGATACAGGAATCGAGTCTAGAATTAGTCGTCAATAGATACACCCTGGCAAGATACAGGAATCAGATCTTCAAACTCTTCAGACGTGCCCTGGCAGGATACAGGAATCGAGTCTGGAATTAGTCGTCAACAAATACGCCCTGGCTGGATACAGGAATCAGATCTTCAGACTCTTCAGACGTGCCCTGGCAGGATACAGGAATCGAGTCTGGAAAATAGTCGTCAACAGATACGCCCTGGCTGGATACAGGAATCAGATCTTCAAACTCTTCAGACATGCCCTGGCAGGATACAGGAATCGAGTCTGAAATTAGTCGTCAACAGATACACCCTGGCAAGATACAGGAATCAGATCTTCAAACTCTTCAAACGTGCCCTGGCAGGATACAGGAATCGAGTCTGGAATTAGTCGTCAACAGATACACCCTGGCAAGATACAGGAATCGGATCTTCAAACTCTTCAGACGTGCCCTGGCAGGATACAGGAATCGAGTCTAGAATTAGTCGTCAACAGATACACCCTAGCAAGATACATGAATCGGATCTTCAAACTCTTCAGACGTGCCCTGGTAGGATACAGGAATCGAGTCTGGAATTAGTCATCAACAGATACACCCTGGCAAGATACAGGAATCGGATCTTCAAACTCTTCAGACGTGCCCTGGCAGGATACAGGAATCAAGTCTGGAATTAGTCGTCAACAGATACACCCTGGCAAGATACAGGAATCAGATCTTCAAACTCTTCAGACGTGCCCTGGCAGGATACAGGAATCGAGTCTGGAATTAGTCGTCAACAGATACACCCTGGCAAGATACAGGAATCGGATCTTCAAACTCTTCAGACGTGCCCTGGCAGGATACAAGAATCGAGTCTGGAATTAGTCGTCAACAGATACACCCTGGCAGGATACAGGAATCGGATCTTCAAACTCTTCAGACGTGCCCTGGCAGGATACAGGAATCGAAGTCTGGAATTAGTCGTCAATAGATACACCCTGGCAACATACAGGAATCGGATCTGGAATCACGACAGTTGATAGTAATCATCTTTGTACTGACCTTTGTCCTGAAAAGACAAAACGTTAGTTGTATGCAATGTCATGATGTATGACATGCGTGATGCTCTCGAAATAAATGAGACTGTATGTTCATGATGCGTATATGCATGCTATAATGTATGAAGATGTGATGTTTATGAATGTGTTTTTGTCTAGGAAAATAAATCCTTGACGTATGCTGGGATGTCAAATCCTGGGCTGATGTTGAAGAGTAGAGCTCTTCGTTTCCGCTGGGGTGATGGTTGCAAGAATACCGGTAGGAGAAGATGACTCCGTTGGGGAATAAACTTGGCGAATAGATTACTCTGCGGGGAGTGAACTCTGTGGGGGAAGAGAGGTACTTTGCTGAGGTTTGATGATAACTCTGCTGGGGATTCCGTTGATAAGTTATGTTGAGGGAATTGATGAACTCCGCTGGGGGATAGGAAGACTTCGTCGGGGACGATCTTTCCATGGCAATTGGCTGAGGATAACCCAGTTATATCCTGGTGGGGAAATAAACTTTGAATAAAGTCGGGGGAGCGTTCGTGCTCTACGGAGAATAAGCTTCCAGAATCTACTGGGGATAAGCTTCAAGACCTGCTGGGGATATGGATTCCACTTTCCTGGGGAAACTTTTCAGATTGGACTGGGGAAATGGCTCCACTGGATGTCTGGTATACCGCCGGGGAACAATCTCTTACTAAGACTGTCGGGGATGCTTGTTAGGAATGTCTGCATACTCCGTTGAGGAATGTTGAGATCTTTGGGGGATAATCCAATTTCCTTAAGGCTGACGGTAGGCTAACTCTGCGTGGGGAGAGTGTTACTGACTTGCTGGAGATACCGTGCCTTCCTAGGGCTGATGGGAGATCAACTGCTTGGGGATAAATTGTTGATTCTTGTCTTACTCGGCGGGGAGTGAAGGTATCTGGGTTATATTCTTCAGCCGAACTTACCTTGGTACCTTGGTGGACAAAGCAATTAGATTGCTTAGACAACTCATTATTGCCCCCAGTTTCTGTGGGAGAAGGTACCTGTGGAGGTGCTTGATGACTCCCGGTGGACAAACCTTCTTCTGGTAGGCAAGTGACGAGATGACGGGACATAATCGTACGCTTTGATCCCTAACTTTTGCCTGGACCGCCCTTTCGGGTTTTCAGTCCACCGGGATACCCATTTTTGCCCAAGCCGCCTTTTCAGGTTTTCGACTTGCCGGGTGTACATATTTTTTTCATTTTCATCCCTTATTTTTGCCCGAACCCTTTTGGTTCGCCAGGAAGCCCTTATTTTTGCCTAGGTGTGTCAACCTAGCGGGTCTTTGATTATGCGTAGTATTTTTTCGACTATGTCTGTGCTCTCGGAATGTAGGGAGGTGCCCCTGTCAGTAATGTTGCGTTGCCTTACTACCAGAAGATCTTCGTTTGATCGTCCAATGCCCCAAGTGACTCAGATGGAGATCTGCCCCTGCTGGTTGGTCTTTTGAGAGATTCTCCGAATCTTGACTTAACTGCCCCAGATGATGTCCAATGCCCCTGGAGGTTCTTTTGTTCATTAGACATTCGTCGTGCGAACTTCTATGTTGTTCAAACAAATAGTCATATGCAAGCAATGTTATATTAAAAATGCAAAGCTTATGTCTGTCTTGAAGTTTTTGAAAATGCATTTTTCATAAAAATAAGTGAATTTTTTTGTAAACTGTGATGTCAACTCGTTATTTTACTGCAAGCCTTAAGGAGTCAGGATACCTTTCGTAACAGTATGCTTTCGAACTAACCCACGCTTCAGCTAGGACTTTTGAGGGTTATAACGTAGCCTGGTTCATGGTTTAAGAAACAAAGGATAAAGGCTCAAATTATATTTGTACCCACCCGCTCTTCGTGATGTTCTTCAAACCTAAACTCAGTTGATCGTACGTTAGACCTTGTTTGAGTCTTTGCTCTGATGTTCTGGTGATGGTTCGGATATTGACAATTTATTTTGAATAGGTAGTCATTTCTTTTTGTTGAGGGTTTGTGTGACCTCTTTTCTTTTTGATTTTGTTATCCCTATTTTTTTGCCTGAACTGTTCTTTTGTGATTACAGTCAGCGGGATGCCCCAGTTTCCTTCATAGGTTTTGACTTAATGGGCTTTTATTTTGAGAGATAATGACTGCCTGTATTGACGATTATTTGGAACCATCACTGTCTTTTATTTTGCAAGGACCTCTTTGGTGCCATTTGTTATGCACTTGGATCAACTGAGAGAACTACCCTGCCCCAGGTTATGATTAAGGGTTTTAATTTTCGAAAAGAAAAACTCCTACTTCTTTGGCTTGAAGGGGTTGACGAGGGATTATCTTCCTTATAACTCCACTGTTTAGGAATTGAAACAATGCCTGTACCTCATCAGCGGGGTTTGTTCAAAAGCATACTGTAAAGATCGTGGTATCGTTTTCGTCATCCTCCCTCAAGAGGCTCAGGGTTATTAATTGAGAGTTGACATGAAAGCAGTTTGAATATAGCGAATGTGAATATATTGATTCAAAACAGACATATGTGATGCATTGATGAAATAACAGCGTTTGACATGATAATTGTTTGAACAATCAAAAGAAAATTACAACTTGAAAATTCTAATGGACAAAAAGTCTTCTCATTTCAGGACTTTTGACTTCAAATGGTGAATCCTGTAGGGATGGTAGAAGCACTCAGCCTGACCCACTTGGGTGAAATCCACTGCTCCTTCATTAATCAGGTCCTGGACCTTGTTCTTCAGAGCCCAGCTGTCGGCAGTGTCATGTCCAGAACTATCAGAGTGGTATGCACATCTTCTATTGGGATGATAGTTAGGAGCAGAGATGTTGGGGTTTCGGGGAGGAGCCCTTAGTGTAATCGGATTCAAACTCAATAGGTGTTGTAGAGCTTGAAACAGCGATACGTCGAGCTGGGTGAATTGTCTCCTAGACCAGCTTGGCTTACCCTGATCAACCTGTTTCTCTGGGCGTGGTTGTGGTTGGACCTGTAAAGTAGTAGCAATTTGGAGAGGTCTATTCTTCACCATACCAGACTCTTGTCCTCTTGGAAACTGATCAATGACCTGGTCCCTGCCTTGGACTGGTTGCTTCATGTCTTGATGAAGCCGACTGATCATGGTCCTCAACTCTTCTTGCTCCCGAGCTAAACCTTGGATGAGAGCCATTTACCCCAGCATCTGGGTTCTCATTGTATCTACCTCAGCTTGCAGACGTTTCAGTCGTTCGTCCTTGTCATCTTCGGGACCTTTCTTGGCCAAATTCCCCATGAGGAGTGTCCTCAACTCTTCTTGCCCCTTGGATAGGCTTAGGAAGATCTCCCTGAACTGAGTCTCTTGAGCATGAAGACCCTGGTTATCTTGTTGGGAATCCATTGTTGAAATAAACAGCGAAGAAGGTAAGTGACCTGTCAAAAGGGTACCTGTAATGCAATGATATGTATGATATGCATGCAATGTTTTCAAGGACCTCGTGGGGTAAACAAGAAAATTTTTAGAATCTGAAACTGGTTGCTTGATTGAAGGAACTTCGTGTTGTTGGGAGTCCTTCTTCAAGAGTCAAAGCTCACCATATCGAGTGGGTCATAGCCCCTGACTCAAGTTATCAACCTTGGCTAGAGGAAAATAAATCCCCTTGCCCCTTGCTAGGCATCTTGATTCATCATGACCTGCATCACAGACCCTTGAGATCCTTGAAATGGATTAGTCTTTATGCAGGATGTATGCAATGGTATGATGGTATGCCATGCATGGAGTGATGTAAGTAGACCCTGTAATGAGTCCCGATTAAGGACTGTAAACAAAACCTGCAACGAACTCATGTGTCAGATAACAAGCATGCAAGTAGTCAAGTTTAAAGGCACACAAGTCACACAGAGAGCCCTTAGAGTTTAGGCCAGCATGAAGTTTAAGTACTACCCTCTTTCAGTTTCGTTGGTTAAGACCTGTCCTATCAAAAGTAACCGGGTTCTAGAGGATCTCAATATCATCGACTACCCTCAATCGGTCATAACTCCAGCATCACAATCTTTTCTTGCGGCCAGAACCATCGCGAGAGTTTAGCCTCAATGAGTGTGGCATACTGCTACTGTTCTATGGCCAAGTTGGGTCAATTTAGGGTTCTAAGGTCGGTTGGTGCTTAATGACTCCTTTGAGGACCCATATTCTCCTCGTTGCAACACAAGGGATATCGGTACAGACCAAGGTGTCACACCAACGTAGCCACTGCTTCACCCGTGTCAGTCTACGCCGGACAGGTCCCTCACAGCTTACGCTACCTAAAAGGGTATTCCCCAGATCTGGGTTAGGATCTATGAAACTCCGATGCAAAGCCCACAATTATAAATCAAACAAAGCATGCAATTGAAAACATAGGATGATCTAATCCTAAGGTACACCTCACTTATCAATAGTCCCCAGCAGAGTCGCCAGTTCTGTGATCGGTGGATTTAGAACTGACTGTTTAACGCTGGTTCGCGAAATGTCGCGGAAGCAAGAGTCGCCACCGTCTTTTATTTTCTCCAACATGGACAGGACAAAAGCACAGCAAAATTCCTTATGAGATAGTTTCTCGGTTCGGGAGGTAGATTTATAGAAAGGGAAGGTGTTAGCACCCTTTCTATCCACGGTTATCCATGGGCTCTTAGATACTTGCTCTCATGTTTTCAAAATATTTGCTTTTCAAAATGTGAGTGGGTTTTGCAAAAGTTTCTTTGAAAGATTTCAGAATGACTCTTGTATCTGTCCTCAAGAGTGTTTGAAAAATTATTTTGAAAGTGTCAGTGTGAAAAGGTTTTTTGATTTGTTTTTGAATAGAGCAAGTATCTATGAGTCATCTACCTACCCTAAGGAATTAAGCTGTGTAGAAGTCCTTAAGGTAGTGCCATCCCACCATTGAGAGGTAGGTAGCACCACCGTTGGAGGTGTTCGGGTCAATTCGAGTTTAGGGACAGTGTGGTCACCGAAGCAACAGTTAGGACACCTTAGAAGCTACCCTTATGTCCTTGATCCTTTTTTAATCCGAGGCAACCGTTTCGAGGCAACTATTCCGAGGCAACTGTTTCGAGGCAACTGTTTTGAGGCAACTGGATCATGGATATAAGGACTTACTAAAACGTCCTATACTTGACGACCACGTTTCGAAGGCAACAGGTGAGGCGTACCCTAGAAGTGGTGTGTGTATTGGTGTGTTGTTTTCAGTTTAACGGTTATCTTTGATCATGGCATTGTGAGCTACGCTTGTTTTTAATTAACCATACATTCTTTCATGCAATTTAGAATTTAATAGTGCGGAAATTTAAATGCGGAAAGATAAAGGCTACGCTATTATAAGGCGCGGGTCTATACATCGCCAAATTACAAAGACCCGTTTTTGATAAAAGATGCGGAAAGTAAATAAATGCGGTAAACCTAATTACTATTACATCCTTGAGCAGTTACATAATATTCAAAAGAAAATAATGCGCGAAAAGAATAAAAATTGAACGTCCGAGGGTTTTGACCCTTTGTTTGAAATTAAATGAAATTAAAGCCTAAATTAATTATTTAATTAAAGAAAAGTGTTTTTTATGTTTTTGGTTTTTATGAAAATAAAGAAAATTAAAATTAAATGGAAACCCTAATTCTAACTTATTTTAATTATTTAAGAAAATATTAAAGTTAACCTAATTTACTAATTAATTAATTTACATATTTATGTACAAAAATAAATAGTAATTAACAATAATAATAAATAATGAGGAAAATAATTTAATTAAGAAAAAGATGAAAATGTCAAAAAACCTAATTCTACATATTTTATTTATTAAGAAAAGATTAAAGTTTAAAACCTAAATTAAACTAAATTGATTGTTAGAGTTTATTTACAAAAATATTTTAATGGTGAAATTAAATATAATTAAACATATTTGTATTTTTGATTTTTCTGTTTTTATTATGAAAATTATTTTAGGTGAATTAAAAAAATAATTAAAGCAATTAAAAAGAATTAGAAAGAAAAGAAATTGAAATAAATATACAAACAAGGGGGGGTGTCTGGCCCAAATGGAGGTGTGACTGGAAGAATCTTGGCCCATTAACAAAGCCTTGGTTTGACTTTCCATGCTTGTGTACACGTTGGTTGACTGCAGTGTATCATGGGATTCACCTTCTGACCATTGGATGGGATCTTCTAGCCACTTGGCAAGCACAGGCATGATCGTGTATGGTGAGCCATTAAGTGAGCGCTACATAGGAAGACAATAGAACAAAAAGTATCAATTATATGGGGGGACCTGGGAATCGAACCCAGGTCCCAGCAATTACCAAGCGTGTCCCTTGCTAATTGAGCTGCCAAACGCTTTTGTATATATAATGGAAAACAAATATTATAATAAAAACAAAAGTTAATGATATAAAACAAAAAAAAATGCGCTGAAATTCAAATGTTCCAGTTACAATATGCCACGCGTGCTTCGTCTTCGTTTGCCTGCAATTATATGAAACAAGTAGCGGGGGTTTTAAACCCCCACTAAATGGAAGTCCTGAAAATAACGATTAGAAGAGGAGGAAATATAAAAAGGGCGCGAGGGTATCATTTGCTTCGTCTTGAGCTTCTGATTCTGTCCATATAAGTTTGGAAGTCCAATTTTTCCATACAAGAAAATCCCTAATTTGGATGTTCTGAAAACCTAATATCCTTCAATGGTGAATTTCGTTCCAAACAGTTTTAATACAATTAAACCATACCAAAAGTTTCAGGGAGATGTTAGTAATACAAATCAATGATCAAAACACATGAATGATGCATAGAAATTGAAATTCGATTATGGACATATTTATGAAAAAGGTGATTCTGTTCTACCGATTATTGGAGTATGGGGACTTGTTCTTGATGCCAAAGGACTCCTGGAAGGTCCAGCAAAGCGTTGGAATACTTTTTATGCTTTGAAACGTCCTGCAACTATGATTTCAGTTTTCCAAATTTCTTGAGATTTTTGCAACTTGGTTATGAGTTTGTGAGCAGCTTTTCGTGTTTGCTTGAGTAGGGTTTCACTCAGCCTTTGTATGTGAACGAAATTAGGTCAAGAAACAAGCCCATAAGTCCATGAATTAATGTTTTGAATCTTTGATTTTCATCATATATTTTTCAATCTTTTTTCATTGAAATCTTTGCCAATCATGGATGATATTCCTTTTTTGGATGTGAAATGACTTGGCCAGCTTGCCCTAGTTTGATTTGCTGCACAAAAAGATTTGAAAAAGCATTATTTGATATTTTCTCATAATTAAATCTAATTAAATGAATTAATAAGAATAAAAATTCAATTAATTAATTAAAAATAAGAAAATAAATCCCTTTGAGCTCAATGGGTCGTGCATAGGCTTTGGGTAATGATTCAAGAAAGAATTTGAGGCCCATTAGCAATTTTGAAGTGTTTTAGGCAAAGTTGACTTTTGAAAATCCCCAAAAATTCCCCACTTCTCCAATGCATATCTTGCTCAATTTTGAAGCTATGAACATGTTCTTGGACATTTTGGAAAGGTCTTGAAGTCCTCTAACCAATTCCTTTGGTCCCATGTCATTTTGATTTACCAATCTCAAGTTATGGTTTTTGACTTAAAGTGCCTTTTTGTTGACTTTTGAAAATGACCTATAATGTGGAAATTGATAACTTTTTGTGAGAGCATTTCTTGGACTTGGAGTGTGAAGATGAGTTGTAGGAAATATCATTATCTTCAAAGTGAGCTTTGGATGGGATTTTTCTGATAAACCATGAGGAAGTTATGCCCTAGTCAATTTGCAGTTGACTTTTTCAACTGTCCAAATATAGAAACTTTTGCATCTTGAGACTTTTTGAGCCATGCTTTGAGAATCATGATCAATAATTGATCAAATGATGATTGTGGCTTCAAAATAAGATGTTGACCAAAATTTTTGACTTTTGACTGTCAAATGACCATTTTGCCCCTGCAGTTGACTGTGGAGCAATTAGGGTTTTTGACTGTGCAACTTGATGCTGTGAGTCTTGAAACTTGAAATATGGATGCTTGACAATGTATATAGGCATGTGGGACTTGATTGGACCCTTGGAAACCTCAATTTCTTTGCAAGAACCAAAACCCTAATTTTGACTGTGTTAGGAGGCAATTGGACTGTGCAACCCTGGAGAGATTTTGAACCATCTAGAGATTGACTTTGACAAATCTTGAAGAATATGGGAGGGAAAATTTTGGGGTACAACACTACCCCATAAGACTTTAGGTGAGGTTCTAGTGGTAACAAAGAAAATGTTGCAGCTCATTTGGATCATGAAGAATGTGATGATTAACCCATTTATATACTCCTCCAGAAAGTGATAATGAAGATGATTATGTGAAGTTTCCTACTTACAAGAGTGGAGAGGCAGTGAAGTTTCAATCAGGGATGATTTTTTATCAACAAGGAGATAATAAGGGATGCAATCAAAGATTATGCCATGGAAAATCAGCAAAACTAATTTATTAAAAAGAATGATTCCAAAAAGATGGTGATTAATTATATGTCTGGTTGTAATTTTTAGATGAGATTAAGTAAAAGGATTGGACACCAGTTTTTGGAAATTGTGAGTTTTAATGATGACCATGTATGCCACAGGACTACATACAAACATAATGCAAAAATTGGGTGGCTTGCAAAAAGGTCTGCACATATCCTTAAACACAGTCCATATATTAAACCATATGGACTCATAGTTGAATCTATTGATATGTGGGGAGTAAAATTGCCACATGATCAAACATATAAGGCCAAAATAGGTGATAAGGGATGCAATCAAGGATTATACCATGGAAAATTAGAAAAATGTGTTTATTAAAAAGAATGATTCCAAAAAGACGGTGATTAGTTGTATGTATGGTTGTACTTTTATATGAGATTAAGTAAAAGGATTAGAAACTAGTTTTGGAAAATTGTGAGTTTTAATGATGACAACATATACCATAGGACTACACACAACATGAATGCAAAAATTGAGTGGCTTGTAAAAATGTTTGCACATATCCTAAGATATAGTCCATATACTAAACTAGATGGACTCATAGTTGAATATATTGATATATGGGGAGTAAAATTATCATATGATCCAGCATATAGGGCCAAGTTATACAAAAGTTGCTAAAATCAAATCCTAACATCAATGTTGTTCTATGGTATGGTGAATCCAATGGCAATCAGATGTTTAAAATGATTTATATATGTTTGGAGGCCTGGAAGGTTGGATTTACATATACATGTAGGCCTCCTATAAGTTTAGATGCTTGTTTTTTGAACTAGAACTATGGTAGACAATTAATGACAATATTAGGCTGGGATGACAATAATCCAACTTATTATTAAAAAAGAACAAAAAAGAAGCACAAAGATGGACTCCTATGTGGCATGGTGACGGTGATCATTGTAACACCTGAATATTATATTTATTATTTGAGTTATTGTTTTCTGAATTATATGATGCAATAGTTGGTTTGATATTGATATGTGTGGGGTAGTGTGATGCGGTGGGAGAAATGACTTGAGGTTTTGCGTTTGTGTTTGCAAATGTTGCGGTTAGCAAGAGTCGCCACCGACTTTTCTTTTATCCAAAAGGAAAGGTAAAAAAGCACAGGAAAGACCTTTGAGATGTTTTCTTGAGTTCGGAGGGTAGATTATGAAAAGGGAAGGTGCTAGCACCCTTTTCATCCATGGTTTTCCATGGGCTCTTAGTTACTTGTTTAGATCACTTGCTTTGCTTTGTTTTGTATGAAATGGTGCTTGGTGTGGTTTTGAAAGTATTTTGAAAAGAGGCCATTCGTTTAGGCAATCTTTGTAATGATTCTCGTTCGTGAGAATGTATACAAAGATGTTTGTCTTTTGAAAAATGTTTCAATATTTTGTAAGATGTTTTTGAAATGTGTGTGTGTTTGTTTTTGAAAATAGCAAAGATTATTTTGAAATGTAACAAGTAACTAGAAGCTATCTACCTACTCAAATGTCTTTCTTGTGCATTTTTATTCCTTTGACATTGTTGATTTACCATTGATTTGGTAAACAACCCTATCTTTGGATGTAAACGGGACGGGCGTGGGTCATCGTATGACCATGATAGTAATGTTGCCAAGTATCTTAGCAATTTTTAGGGACCAAGATCATCTTTGTTTAGGCAACCTTTTGATAGCGTCATCGAGGGACTATGATCTTATTTTGTTTTGTTTTGACAAGATACTTCGCATGCGTAACATGGCCATTTTATTTTAGGCAACCAAGTGGGTGAAACCCTAAGGGTGCTTGTGTGCAAAGTGTGTCATTTTTCATGCTTTTGTCTTGCATTAGGTTTTCTATTTGTTTTGTTTTTGTTCTTGTCATGCAAACCCTAGTTTACTAAACATGGTATATGAAAGCAATAAATTGTGTAATGTAAACTAAGTTATTACAACAATTATTATGGGAGGGGGGATACAAGTTTTTGAATGGGGATTTTGCACAAATATAAACCTAAAAATATTATTACAACCAAATATAATATTGCGCAAATTAAATAAATGTACAAATATTAAAATGCAATGCAAATGTATTTATGTAAAAAATGTTTTGTATTTGTTTAATGTATGAGAAAACAATTTATTTAAACCCTAGAAATAAGAGAAAAATATTATTATTTTTGGAAAGGGATGAAACCCTAATTTTCTAATTAAAAGAAATAATGCTTTATGTTATTATTTTTTGTCAATTTTTTGTACAAGAAAATAATAAATAATATAATATATAAATATTAAAAATTAAGTATGTTAGAAAATAATATTTTATGTGTACAAATAATATAATAAAAATATTAAGTATTATTAATTGTATTTACAAATTTATTTAAGAAAATAAAGTCTATTATCCTAATAAACTATTTTTTCATGCAAAAAATAAAATAAAAATGAAAAAAAATAAAGAAATTATTTTTTATGATTTTTATGATTCAGAAAAATAAATAAAAGTAATAAATATGAAAATATAAAAAGAAATATGAAAAATAAAACAAAGTTAGTCAAGGGGGTGTAAAAGCAATTCAGGAGGTGCAAAAAGCCCAAAAGCGCCAAAAAGTCCAGGCACTTCGTCCCTGTCCTCCAACCAGCTCGCACGCATGTTTTCCAGTTCAATCTGTAACTTGCTAATGCTTGCACAAAAACAAAAACTTACAACATGAAACATGTGGCATTTGAGCTCACGATTCCAACAATATAAAATTTGTAACCTAACTCTCAAAGATCAGAGAGAATTTTGGAGCCCCTAATTCATGACCTACAAATTTCAGCAACTTTAAATTCTCACAGCATAATTAATATAAATGATAAGTATGCATATGTACAGCTTCACCATGATAAGGGCTACATTTTTTCTTCACAAATCGTGGCTTGAGGATGCCTATTCAGAGAGATAGAGTTTTGAAAAATACCTCCTTCAGTTGGATTTGGATAGAGTAATGTAGGGAATTTAATGGAGGCTTGAGGATTGTGTGAGCTTCCTTGAACTTCCCTGAAGCTATTCCAATGCTTAGTTTGTCTTGATAATGTCTGGAACTTCCTACACAAGTCAAGCTGCAAGCTCCAAGTTTGAAAATTGAAATGGCTGAAACAGGGGTTACAGAACCAGGGCAAGGGCTTGGATAGCTTTGGTAGGATATGTATGAGATGTTTGAAGTGTCAAGCCACAAAATGCACGAGTCAAAAATCAATTGGCTTTGGTTTTGCAGATTTTGGATGTTTGGATAGAAAAATGGATTTTTTGAGTTTGAGAGTGTTTTGGATGTTAAGCAATCATGTTCTGGTTTGTAATAAGTTTGTGAATATGTATAGAAATGACCCAAGTCCACTCTTCACTAGTTGTGCAAGCTTTTTACCTTTTGGCAACTTTTCTTGTATTTGAAGAAAAGTGAAGTGACCAAACTAATAGGCCTGTCCTTGCTTGCTTGATAGATGCAGAGAGTTGGTATACATTGCTTGTGACCTGTAGAAATTGTTTACACCAAAGGGACATGTCCAAGGCTCAAGATGGACAAAATTGCAAAAGCTCACCTTTATGAAAATTGTAATGTGAACTTTTGGCCAAAAATGGAAATGTCTCTTGTACAATGCTTCAAAAGTGAAAATAAAGCCTTTAATGTATGAGTTTTAATTTAATTATGGAGTGTAGAGTGAGTTTAGGACATTTAAAGAAAGATTCAAACATCAAATATCTGATTTGCAACTTGATACTTTGTGAAAATGGCACGAACAAAAGTGACAAAACGCCAACTTCTCCTCTTCGATTCTCTCTAACCAAAAATGATCTTGAAGAGTTCTTGGAAATTTTGTAAAGCTTGAAATGTGCTCTATAATCCATCATTGAAATGAAATTTGAGATACTTCTTGGAACTAGGTGAAAAATGTCCATGAAGTTGGGTCAAAAAACTGCCTAAATTAGGGCAAATTTTCACTAAGTTATTTAGTTCATGGACCTATGTTCACAAATTCATAACTTGAGATCCAAGCATCTTTTTGGAAAAGTTTGTGAAGAAAAGTTGTATATATTATGGAGGACTACAACTTTCATGTTGAAAGTTTTCTTTGAATCAAAATGCATCATGGTGAAAAACTGGTGAAAAGTTGGGAAAAAATAAGAAAATTTCCATACTTAGAAAAATTCTAAGTTATGAAAATTTTCAAATTCAAAACCCTAATTTTCAAAAATGGTTTTCTTGGTCAACAAGTTTCATATTTTGACATATCTTGATGAATTATGACCCTTGGCATTTGATTTTGACCAAAAAGTCAAAGTTTGACTTTTTAGTGCACAGTTGACTTTTGATCAGTTGACTGCAAAATTCATCTGTCAATCCAATGAACTTGAGATCTTTTGAACCATGTAATTAGGTCAAGATGATGCCATTGAACCCTTGAAATCATATTTGAACTCAATTGGTCATTGGCTAGGTTAAAAATCAGAAATTGCCCTTTCTCAGTCAAAACCCTAATTTTGACCATTTTGCCCTTTTGATGATTTGATCAAATTTCTTGAGGAGTTGTGATCCAAACTTGATAAAATGGTACATATGAGTCTAAAATGTTGATATGGATAAAAAATTATGAAGTTTGACTGTAAATTGGCCATGGTTAACTTTTTTCCCAATACAACTGATTTTTAGGTCAACTGTCCAACTGACTGATCAAAAATGTGGTTCAAGGCTTGAAACTTGTCATGAGTGATCTTAGGGATCCATAATGATGTTTGAAAGTAATATGAAGCAATTATAGTCCAAAAATCCTTGTGCAAACTTCCACCCTAATTTTGGGTTATCAGTGCAAGATGAGATGTCTTGAGTTGACCAAACCCGAATCCAGTCTTGAGTCAAAGAGATCTTGTGAGAAAAGTCTTGATAAATGAGAGGGAAAATTTTGGGGTACAACAGATGCCCCTGTTCAATCTTCTTAAACCTGAATAGTTAGATTGGCAAGCTTTGCCATTCGTGACTCGTAGGTGAAAGATGATTGGACACTAAAGTGCCTATAAATTTGCACTCGGCGATGTGTAGTTGAGAGAATGGGCTTAAATATGCCATTTGGAGAAGTGATAGAATATTGTTGGAGATGGGCTTGTAGATGCCATCTGTGAATGTTGAATTGTAAGTTGTAAGTCAGAGGAATAAGTATCAGAATGGTGTCCGTGTCTAGAACGTATCTGAGCTGTATCTGGAGACTTGAAATCTGAATGAGAAACAGAAAAGAATTTGTGTCTGGAACGTATCCATACTGTATCAAGAGTGTGAAATTTGAATGAGTATCAGAATGGCTTCCGTATTTGGAGCGTATCTGAACTGTATCTGATATTTGAAATCTGAATAAGTGACAGAATGGCAACCGTGTCTGGAGCGTATCTAGAATGTATCTCGAAGTTGAGGTATGAATGAGTAATAGAATGGCTTATGTGTCTGGAGCGTATCTAAACTGTATCTGAGATCTGAATTTGAATGAGTATCAGGATGACTTCCGTGTCTGGAGTGTATTTGAATTATATCTTGAAAGCTGAATCTGAATGAGTATCAAAATGACTTTCGTGTCTGGAATGTATCTGAATTGTATCATGAGATCTGGATATGAATGAGTAACAGAATGACTTCTGTGTCTGGAGTGTATCTGAATTGTATCTTGAAAGCTGAATCTGAATGAGTATCAGAATGACTTCCGTGTCTGGAATGTATCTGAATTGTATCATGATTTCATATTGTTAAACAATAGTTGTTAATCTTATCCTGAAAAGGGTGAAATGTTAGCTGAAACATAAAGTTATGTTGCATGAAATGTATGATGCAATATATGTGTTTCATCAATGTTTATGATATATGAATGTAATGTATGCGCATGTAAGATGATTTGCTGTATTGCTGAGGAAAATAAATCCTTGATTGCTGAGGATAAGAAATCCTTGGCAACTTCACCGGGGATATAGATATTCTTCATGTCTTGAAGTTGGAGTATTTGAAAAAAATTCTGTTGCGAGCAATGCCATACTGCTTGAGTAATTTGCTTGGGGAATCCAAAGAATTTTGATGACTTCTACTGGGGATTACACAATTGGAATCCTTGTTCCGCTGGGGAATAAAGAAAACTCTGATGACTTCTGCGAGGAATTAATAAGGAGAATCTTCATTCTGTTGGGGAGAAATGAAAGCTCTGCGGGGAAGAAAACTTATTCCCGTTTGGAAAAAAGTTCAGGAGTTTCGGTCGTCTTCCACTCTACTGGGGAATCATCCTAGGTTGGGGAGAGACAAAAGTTAACTGTTATCTGGTTGATTTTCAAACTTCAAGATAACTTGCTGGGGAATTTAGAGAAACTGGATGGTTTCTGCTGGGGATTGATAGTTAGAAGTTTTGGCTCCGCTGGGGATTGGGAGTTTGAATTTTTAGCTCCGCTGGGGATCTAGATGATGTGTTGTAGGGATTGCTCGTGGAATAGCCTAAAGACGTTTTCCTATCCTTTCAACCTGTCAGTAATTGTTCTTTTTCATCCTGTTTATTTGTAAACAGTAATTATGTTCAAATGCATATGTTCATCAATGAATCATTGGACGTTTTTGCAAATAAAACACAAGTGTAAAGAAAAAGGAAAATAGTTTTCTGTATTTTTGAAAGAGATATCTTTGTATTTACTTTGAATAAGTATTTTATACAAAGGCGGCAGACATCCTAGTAAGAGGATGGTGTCATAAAAGTAAGAAAAATTTAAACAAAGAAAGATAGCTATATGTGTAATAATCCCATGGGGTTCCCATTCCGCTATAGCCTTTGTATCTCCGAATATCTTGTATGTCCGTTGCTTTGTTCGAAGATGATTGAATAGATCAGAAGCTCAGAGTTTGGCAGTGAAGAGATTGTCCTTAAAGTGATCCGACGAGACATAGTCATACGCTTTAATTCCCTAACTTTTGCCTGGACCGCCCTTTCGGGTTTTCAGTCCATCGGGAAACCCTTTTTTGCCCAAGTCTCCCTTTCAGGTTTTCAACTTGCCGGGTGTACAGATTTTTTTATATTTTATCCCTAATTTTTGCTCGAACCTTTTTTGGTTTGCCGGGATGCCCTTGTTTTGCCTAGGTGTGTCAACCTAGCGGGTCTCTTATGCGAAGTATCTTTTGACTATGTCTGCATTCGCAAGGTGTGGAAGGTCGTCGCCATCCATGGTGGTTAAGATCATCGCCCCACCAGAAAAGATGTTCTTGATTACAAATGGTCCTTCATAGGTAGGAGTCCATTTTCCCCTGGGATCACTTTGTGGCAAGATGATGCGCTTGATCACTAGATCTCCAACTTGATATATCTGGTGCCTGACTTTCTTGTTGAAAGCCTTGATCATCCGTTTTTGATACGTCTGACCGTGGCAAACAGCAGTAAGTCTTTTTTCGTCAATTAAGTTTAACTGATCAAGTCGGGTTTGGATCCAATCGTCTTCACTCAAACCTGCATCCTTCATGATTCTCAAAGAGGGAATCTGAACCTCGATAGGTAAAACAACCTCCATGCCATAAACCAAGGAATAGGGTGTTTCCCCAGTTGATGTGCGAGCCGTGGTACGGTACTCGTGGAGAGAAAATGGTAGCATCTCATGTTAGTCCTTATAGGTGACTGTCATCTTCTGTATGATCTTCTTAATATTTTTGTTAGCAGCTTCGACTACACCATTCATCTTTGGCCGATAGGGGATGAATTGTGATGTTGAATCCTGAACTGCCCGCACAAGGCAGTGATTATAGTATTGTTAAGGTTTGTACCATTGTCAGTGATGATCCTTTCGGGGATACCGTACCGGCAAATAAGATTCTGCTTGATGAAGCGGGCAACAACATTCTTAGTAACGGATGCGAAGGAAGTTGCTTCGACCCATTTGGTGAAATAGTCAATGGCCACTAGAATAAAGTGGTGTCCATTGGAGGCTGTAGGCTTGATCTCCCCAATCATGTCGATTCCCCACATAGCGAAGGGCCAAGGAGCTGTTAAGACATTTAGAGGAACCGGAGGCACGTGTACCTTGTCCGCATAGATTTGACACTTATGACAAGTCCGGGAGTGTTGATAGCAGTCAACTTCCATGGTAGACCAGTGCCCGTAGAATCTTCTTTTCCATCGTATGCCCACTAGAGTGAGTGCCAAAGGTACCTTCATGCAATTCAGCCATGATCTTTTCAGCTTCAATCTTGTCCACACAACGGAGCAGAATAGAATCATGATTACGCTTGTACAAGATGCCATTACTCAGGAAAAACTTAGCAGAGAATCTCCTCAAGAACTTTTTGTCGTTTACTGAAGCTCCTTCTGGATATTCTTGAGTCTCGAGATACCTTTTGACTTCATGAAACCACGACTGGTCCACTACTTCTTCGGTATTAATCTCGTGACAATGTGTTGGTTCGTCCATCCGTTCAATGGTGATTTGGGGAGCCTCATTATCCCAATCAAGTTTAAACATAGATGACATTGTAGCTAGAGCATCTGCTAACTGATTTTCTTCTCGCGGGAAGTGCTCGAAGGTAATCTGCTCGAAATATGGTAACATTGTCAAAACATGTTATTTGTAAGGGATGAGGTTTGGATGTTTAGTGTCCCACTCTCCTTTGATCTGACTGATGATCAAAGCTGAGTCCCCAAACACATCTAAAGATTTGATTCCCAAGTCTATGGCAGCCTTGAGACTAAAGACGCATGCTTCATATTCTGCCATGTTGTTCGTACAGTTGAAGCAAAGCCTGGCAGTGAAAGGAGTATGGCATCCTTCTGGAGATATGAGCACGGCGCCGATACCGTTGCCAAGTGCATTGGATGCCCCATCAAAACACAGAGTCCATCGGGATCCTTGTTCAGGTCCGTCATATGGTCTGATCTCTCCACTGTTGTCCAATGTCATGATGTCTTCGTCAGGGAAGTCAAACTTCATGGACTGGTAATCTTCTACAGCTTGATGAGCCAGATGATCAGCTAGCACATTGCCCTTTATAGATTTTGGGTCGTGTACTGTATGTCGTATTCTGTTAGGATCATCTGCCATCTAGCTATCCTCCCAGACAGAGCAGGCTTCTCAAAGATGTACTTTATCAAATCCATCTTAGATATCAGCAAAGTGGTATGAGTCAACATATACTATCTCAGCCGGCGAGCAGCCCATACCAAAGCGCAACAAGTTTTCTCGAGCAGTGAATATCTGGTTTCACAGTCGGTAAACTTTTTGCTTAGGTAATAAATGGCATGCTCTTTCCGGCCAGACTCGTCATACTGCCCCAGTACGCACCCCATTGAATTCTCTAAGACGGTTAGACACATGATTAGCGGTCTTCCTTCGACGGGTGGCATCAGGACAGGAGGCTCTAGCAAATACTCCTTGATTTTATCGAAAGCAATCTGACATTCATCATTCCATCTGACTACTTGATCTTTCTTCAACAGCTTGAAGATTGGTTCACAAGTAGAAGTTAGGTGAGAAATGAACCTGGAAATATAGTTTAGGCGTCCCAAAAAACCCCTGACTTCCTTCTCAGTGCGTGGAGAAGGCATTTCTTGTATAGCTTTGACTTTGGCAAGATCAACCTCGATGCCTTTGTTGCTGACAATGAAACCTAAGAGTTTACCAGACCGGACTCCGAATGTACACTTGTTTGGATTTAATCTTAACTTGTACTCCTTCAATCTGACAAATAGCTTTTTCAAGTGATCAAGGTGTTCTTCTTCAGTTTGTGATCGGGCTATCATGTCATCTACGTAGATCTCTATCTCATGATGTATCATATCATGAAACAAAGCTACCATAGCGCGTTGATAGGTTGCCCCGACATTCTTCAGTCTGAATGGCATCACTTTGTAGCAGAACGTACCCCACTGTGTGACAAAAGTAGTTTTCTCCATGTCCTCAGGTGCCATTTTGATCTGGTTATAGCCTGAGAATCCATCCATGAAAGAAAATACTTTGTGCTGGGCTGTATTGTCGACCAGGATATCAATGTGTGGAAGTGGAAAATCATCTTTAGGGTTGGCCCTGTTTAAGTCTCTATAATCCATGCACATTCTCACTTTGCCGTCCTTTTTAGGCACGGGAACAAAGTTGGCCACCCATTGAGGATAAGAGGTAACAGCCAGAAATCCAGCATTGAACTGTTTCATAACCTCTGCTTTGATCTTCTCTGACATGTCAGGTCTCATGCGGCGGACTTTCTGTTTCACTGGTGGACAGTCTTCTCTGGTGGGTAGACGGTGTACCACAATGTC
This sequence comes from Vicia faba, assembly GCA_948472305.1. Lineage (NCBI taxonomy): Eukaryota > Viridiplantae > Streptophyta > Magnoliopsida > Fabales > Fabaceae > Vicia > Vicia faba. The sequence continues at coordinate 240,022,128 of OX451737.1, forward strand.
TGTATCGAGTCCCGGCATGTCTTTGTATGACCAGGCAAAGATCTCAACATAATCATGCAGTAGCTGAATTAGGCGCTCCTTGACACTCGGCTCTAGATTGGCACCCATTTTGACTTCCTTTTTATCTTCCTCGGAACCCAAGTTGATTGTCTCCAACAGCTCCTCATGAGGCTGAATTTCTCTTTCCTCTTGCTGTAGTAATCTGGCCAATTCCCCTGGCACCTCACAATCTTCCTCACCTTCGTATTCGGCTTGGTAGATCAGATCTTCAGAATCACTGAAGGCTATAGCAGTATCGTTACCCATGGGATCTGGGATGGAAGGGTACCTGCATTTTGTGAGTGTGGGTGTGTGTAAGGGTATAACCATCTTAAAACAATAAAATGTAAAAGAAAGGCAATGAGCATAAAAAGTTTAATGTGAAAAAGCGTCCATGATTCATTGAATGACACATGTAGATGAAATAAAAACCCTTACAAATGGACCATTGTGTCTCGGGTAAGACACAAGGTTTTTAAAGTGCAAATTTTTCGTGAATTATTACAGTCCAACAGAAATGTAAAAGATAAATTACTGAGATATGAAAGTTATCAGAACGAAGTCTCTGGCTTCCCAGTTGCACAGTCCTTCGATGACAGTAGGAAATATCCAATCTTCCAAGTTGCCATCTTCTTCATTGTATTCTACCGCATTGATGCTTTGGTTGTTAATCTTCACAGGTGGCCCCCCAGCACGGGCACGGCGCACAGCCTTCTGACTAGTCGAAGTAAACCCCAAGCCAAATTTGTCTGATTGGTACGAAATGTCTGGAAGCTGACCCCAAATTGTACATCCCCCTTCTTCCACTACTGCCCTTGCATCTTTGAGAGATGACATCCGAGGTGGAGGTCTTGTGATCTTAGGAATCAAGGATACCACCTTGGTCGCTGCTACTTCTTCAGAGACTTCTTCAAAATGTTGGAAAGGGGTCTCAATGAATTCGCCATCCAACTCTACATATCAGAAAGAATTCAGATGACTAATCATATACTCCTCCTCGCCATGGACTGTTATGATCTTCCCTTGGACGGGGTACTTTAGCATCTGATGCAAGGTGGAGGTGACAGCTCCGACATTGTGGATCCAGGGGCGTCCCAACAGACAGGAATAAGAAGGACGGATGTCCATCACATAGAAAGTGGAGTTGAAGACCTGAGTTCCCACCTTGATTGGGATGTCCACCTACCCATGGACCATCCTCTTCGAACCATCGAAAGCTCGCACCACTATGTTGCTGGGTTTTAAAGTCAGCCCCTCACAATCCAATCTATCAAGGGCTTTCTTCGGTAATACGTTCAGAGATGATCCAGTATCAACCAAAACATGAGCTAGGGTTGTTCCTATGCACTCCACTGAGACATGTAGTGCATCGTTGTGTTTTCTCCCTCGGGGTGTCAAGTCAGCATCGGAGAAGCCCAGGCCATTATCAGCTGTCAAACTGGCCACATAGTCCTGGAACTGGTCAACAGACGTCTCTTGCGGCATATGAGTTGTCTTCAGAAATTTTACCAAAGCTTTGGCATGTGCTTCAGAGCACAGTAGCAGGGCTAGCATAGAGATCTTGGAAGGGGTCTGCCCCAATTGTTCAACCACATCATAATCACTTTTCTTAATGATCCTCAGGATTTCTTCCATCTCCTTCTTGGATGTTTCAAGAATAGCTAGTGATTGAGCCTTCGTCTGGATAGGCTCCTCTTGAACGTTCTTTCCTTTATTCTCGGCAGTGGAAATAGGGATGGGACTTGTATTGTCTTTGTCGGTAGGTACGCTTACAGGTACAATCACTGGTGTAGAGGTAATCTTCGGAACGGCCACGGGTCCAAAGACTGCTGTTGGAGGAGCAATCTCTGGAGAGAAGATCCTACCACTGCGGGTGATCTTGCTAGTTCCAACAATATTGCTAATGTCGGAATTGTCCTCCTCAGATCTTTCTTCTTCAGCAGTCAGTTCAATCTGTTTAATATGATGGTAGTAGATTTCTCCACCATAGTTCCATGGTACTGTTTTATCTGAATTGTATGGGGTTGGCCCGGGCATTGTTATCTTTAGCGGAGTGGTCTTTGGAGCAGGTGTAATCCTAATGGGTCTTTTAGAGGCCCTGGAAGGATTGGTGTAGATGGTTATTATTGAAACTTCTTTAACTGGAATGGGTGAAATAGGAGCATTCTCAAACAAAATTTCTTGATTATCCATCAATCGTTGGATACCTTTCTTCAACAGAGGGCAGTCAAATGATGAGGACAGGCAAACATGACAATCTTGGTCACAACCTGGGAAGATACCAGCTTTCAACAAATTCAACTTGATAATTGGGAGAGGAGTTAACAATTCATCCATGGTAGCAACAAACAGATCTTCTTCAATAGCGTTGGCGTTGTAACCATGCCTCAGCATCAGAGCAGAAATAACATTTGGTTTCTCAGGCGCTTCAAACTCAACTTTCTTCGCGTCTATCAGATCTTGAATCTTGTTCTTCAGAGCCCAACAATTGTTGGTGTCGTGCCCTGGACTTTCAGAATGGTACGTGCATCTGGTGTTGGGATGGTAATGTGGAGAAGCAGTATTAGGATTTTTTGGGGCCTCTTTCAAAGTGTCCAGATTCAACTTTAGGAGATGTGGTAGAACTTGGGCTGGAGTCATGTTAATCTTGGTAAATTTCTGAACTGGCCTTTCTACCCTTTGTTGGTTGTTTCTTGACTGGTCTGATGCAGGCTTCGGAATCATAACGGCCCCCACTGTTGGTCGGCGCTCAGTTCTTCCCTGATTTCTCTGTGAATAGACAGCAGATACTTCCTTCCTACCAGTGACAATGAAGTGTTTTTTACAGCGGTTGAGGCAGACGCGTCCTTTTGAATTTTCCCACTTCTAATACCAGCCTCCACTCTTTCGCCGGTTAAAATCAATTCAGTAAACCCTGCAGAAGAACTTCCAATCAGGTGATTGAAGAAAGTACCTGATAGAGTTCCCAAGAACATGTCCACCAACTCCCTCTCAGATAGAGGGGGTTGCACCCTTCCGGCTAGGTCTCTCCACTTTTGCGCGTAATCTTTAAAGCCCTCATTGGAAACCATGGCCATACTCTGTAGCTGAGCACGGGTTGGCGCCAAGTCGGCGTTGTATTGATACTGTTTATAGAAGGTTGCTGCCAAGTCTTCCCAATTGTGAACATCTGCCCTCTCCAACTGGTAGAACCAATCAAGTTGCGTTCCTGATAAACTGTCTTGGAAAAAGTGGACCCACAAGTCTTTGTCGGCAGAATATGGTTGCATCTTCCTGACATAGGATCTGAAGTGCATTTTAGGGCAAGACACCCCATCATACTTGGCAAATAGTGGCACTTTAAACTTTGGAGGGATTACAATTCTTGACACCAGCCATAACTCCTCAAAATCTAGCCCTGGTACTCTCTGGATTTCCATAGCGCTGAGTCGCTCTTCAAGGTGTTTGTACTTGTCATCAGCCGGAGGGTATTATTGTTCAGAGTAGTCCTCTTCTTCTTCTTCTTCAGAATCTGATGGTACTGCCGTTTCTTTTCATTTTCTTTCCCCTTCATCATAAGTTGTTGGAAAATCTAAGGTCCGTCTGGCTTGTCCTTGAAATCTTCTGCCCATGATAACCACACCAGCTGGCTTCTTCTTCTTTTTCTCTTTTTCTTTTTCTAGAAAAGTCTTCAGCTCCTCCTGCCCCTTGGCTAAGGTCATGAGTAACTGCTGAAATTATGAATTCTGAGCTTGAAAATCTTTGACCATTTGTTCTAGATCCATCATACTGAAATAAAAAAGTAGAGAGATGAGGAAACTTTGTTGCAAAGACCTGTTTATGCTTATGATGAATGATATGTATTCATGCAATGCTTTCAAGGATTCAGAATTTCAAATTTGTTTTAAACAAAAAAAGAAACACACATCATATTAATAAGATAGAATTGTGAGTACATCAATGCCCCTTGGGTGAAATAATACAAGATTCTAAGGTAAAAAGACGTTGCGCATCCTCTTTGGTGCAATGTAGGTGTTGAGATTCTGCTCTTCATGAAGTAGCCGAGTGAGTTCCAAAACCTTCTTCTCGCTTGCGTAGAATTGGGATTTGAAAGTATCGCGCTCTCCTTTGAGCTGTATCCAACTCCTTTGTAGGTCTTCGAGTGATGTTGACATGTCAGGATGTAGGATGGTGTATGGAATCTCTCCTTCCTTAACAGGCTTTATAATCACTGGGAGAATGGAGGGGTAAGGCATCATAAGACTTTGGGCGTGGGTTCGTACCCACTTGAGGTAAGGCTCAAGAGGGATGGAATTCTTGTGTCCCAGAGTCTTGCTATCCACCTTGTTGGGCATCCTCCAAGCTCGGATGAATCTCTGATGAAGTCCTTGGTCGTCGTTGTCATAGTCGAAAACCAATCCTTGAATCAGCATGTCATGTGGGCCATCCCTTTGGGCATAACCAAACTGTCTTAGAGATAAGAAAGGGTTGTAGGTGATGCCTCCCCTAATGCCAAGTAGAGGGACATTAGGGAATTCCCCACAACGGTCAATGATAATAACATTCTCTTTGGATCGAGAACACCAATGAATATCTGAATGGTTAAGTGTCATTATCCTTTGTGACCACCTCAAACCTTGCTCATTCTTCAAGACTGATTGGGGAAGATGAGAAATAATCCATCTTGCCAGGAGAGGAGTGCAACATATAAGAACATCTCTTTTCCTCATTGTACGAGTGTGAAAAGAGTGAAGGATATCCCCAAGCAATGTAGGCACCGGGTTGCGAGACATGAAGATTTTGACAGCGCTCACATCTATAAGCTGGTCAGGATTAGGGAACAAGACCATCCTATAGATGAGAAGAGATACAATCTCCTCAAAAGCTTTTAAGTCTAGGGAATTCCAACAGCTTTGGGCCTTCTCAAACAGAAACTTTGACAAGAAGCCTTTGACACCACTTCTAGTTTCCCAATGAGTTGTGATATCAGATGAGTGCAAGTGCAAGGCTTGAGCAATCTCTTCTGGCTTTGGATCTCTTTCCGTACCGTTGAAGGGTAGTTGATTGAGAATAGGAATCCTCAGAAGTTGAGAGAATTCTTCCAAAGTGGGCACAAGTTGATAGTCAGGAAATGTGAAGTAGTGATGCAAAGGGTCAAAGAACTGGAAGAGAACTTTCATCATATCCTCCTCAGTGTTGGAAGTGACCAAGTTGAGTAGACGACCATGTCTCTCGGTGAATGGAGAATTCTCAGGAATCCTTGAAGCTAGCTCCTTTAGTTGTGGAGGAATTCTTACAAGGTTGATTTGGATAGTTTTCCTGCGAAGTGAATCCATAACCTACAAAAAAGGAACAAAGATGAATCTCCAAAATCCTTGAAATGGTTAGTGGATGCATATGATGTTCATGATGTCCATGATGTTATACACATGGATATATGTACAAACAAATCAAGCAAGTTCTTAGTTTAGGCTTGCATGTGGTTTCATAGGTAAGTACCCACTTGAAGTTTAGTTGGCTCAACCTGTCCTAGTAATAGTAACCGGGTTCTAAGGAGCTCTATATCACTGGATTGTTTCCTTGTTCATTGTTTCAGTTCAAGCCTCTTTACTGGCGACCGAAATATTCCAAGAAACCAACCCTCAAGGAGTGTAGTATCAGGTATCTACCAACTTCGGACTGCACCAAAGCCGGTCATCTCACTACATCCTAAAAGGCCAAGTTGGTCAAGTAAAGGTTCTAGAAGTTCATTAGTGTTTCATGACATCACTCAGCGGCCCCGTATTCTCTTTTATTGACTCAAAGGCTACCGGTACCCATAAATATGTCACACTAACATAGCTATTGCTTAGACCATGTCGGTATACCCCGCACAGTTTCCATAACATATTGCTATTTACCTATAATGTTTCCCAAATCCGAGTAGAAGATTCAAACCCAAACAAAGAACCATAATTGTAAAGCAAACACATCAAAAAATGTAAGCAAATAAAGGTGATCTAAACCTTAAGGTAACCCCACTTTTAGAATTTCCCTGGCAGAGTCACCAGTTCTGTGATGCGGTGGGAGAACTGACTTGAGGTTTTGTGTTTGTGTTTGCAAATGTTGCGGTTAGCAAGAGTCGCCACCGACTTTTCTTTTATCCAAAAGGAAAGGTAAAAAAGCACAGGAAATACCTTTGAGATATTTTCTAGAGTTCGAGGGGTAGATTATGAAAAGGGAAGGTGCTAGCAACCTTTTTATCCATGATTTTCCATGGGCTCTTAGTTACTTGTTTAGATCACTTGCTTTGCTTTGTTTTGTTTGAAATGGTGCTTGGTGTGGTTTTGAAAGTATTTTGAAAAGAGGCCATTCGTTTAGGCAATCTTTGTAATGATTCTCGTTTGTGAGAATGTATACAAAGATGTTTGTCTTTTGAAAAATGTTTCAATGTTTTGTAAGATGTTTTTGAAATGTGTGTGTGTTTGTTTTTGAAAATAGCAAGGATTGTTTTGAAATGTAACAAGTAACTAGAAGCTATCTACCTACTCAAATGTATTTCTTGTGCATTTTTATTCCTTTGACATTGTTGATTTACCATTGATTTGGTAAACAACCCTATCTTTGGATGTAAACGGGACGGGCGTGGGTCATATTATGACCATGATAGCAATGCTGCCAAGTATCTTAGCAATTTTTAGGGACCAAGATCATCTTTGTTTAGGCAACCTTTTGATAGTGTCATCGAGGGACTATGATCTTATTTTGTTTTGTTTTGCCAAGATACTTCGCATGCGTAACATGGCCATTTTATTTTAGGCAACCAAGTGGGTGAAACCCTAAGGGTGCTTGTGTGCAAAGTGTGTCATTTTTCATGCTTTTGTCTTGCATTAGGTTTTCTATTTGTTTTGTTTTTGTTCTTGTCATGCAAACCCTAGTTTACTAAACATGGTATATGAAAGCAATAAATTGCGTAATGTAAACTAAGCTATTACAATAATTATTATGGGAGGGGGGATACAAGTTTTTGAATGGGGATTTTGCACAAATATAAACCTAAAAATATTATTACAACCAAATCTAATATTGCGCAAATTAAATAAATGTACAAATATTAAAATGCAATGCAAATGTATTTATGTAAAAAATGTTTTGTATTTGTTTAATGTATGAGAAAATAATTTATTTAAACCCTAGAAATAAGAGAAAAAATATTATTATTTTTGGAAAGGGATGAAACCCTAATTTTTTGTACAAGAAAATAATAAATAATATAATATATAAATATTAAAAATTAAGTATGTGTAGAAAATAATATTTTATGTGTATAAATAATATAATAAAAATATTAAGTATTATTAATTGTATTTACAAATTTATTTAATAAAATAAACTCTATTATCCTAATAAATTATTTTTTCATGCAAAAAATAATAGAAAAAAATAAAATAAAAATGCAAAAAATAAAGAAATTATTTTTTATGATTTTTATGATTCAGAAAAATAAATAAAAGTAATAAATATGAAAATATAAAAAGAAATATGAAAAATAAAACAAAGTTAGTCAAGGGGGTGCAAAAGTAATTCAGGAGGTGCAAAAAGCAAAAACAAAAAGCCCAAAAGTGCCAAAAAGCCCAGGCACTTCGTCCCTGTCCTCCAGCCAGCTCGCGCGCGCGTTTTCCAGTTCAATCTGTAACTTGCTAATGCTTGCACAAAAACAAAAACTTACAACATGTGGCATTTGAGCTCACGATTCCAACAATATAAAATTTGTAACCTAACTCTCAAAGATTAGAGAGAATTTTGGAGCCCCTAATTCATGACCTAAAAATTTCAGCTACTTCAAGCTTCAAATTCTCACAGCATAGTTAATATAAATGACAAGTATGCATATGTACAGCTTCACCATGATAAGGGCTACATTTTTTCTTCACAAATCGTGGCTTGAGAATGCCTATTCAGAGAGATAGAGTTTTGAAAAATACCTCATTCAGTTGGATTTGGATAGAGCAATGTAGGGACTTTAATGGAGGCCTGAGGATTGTGTGAGCTTCCTTGAACTTCCCTGAAGCTATTCTAATGCTTAGTTTGTCTTGAGAATGGCTGGAACTTCCTGCACAAGTCAAGCTGCAAGCTCCAAGTTTGAAAATGGAAATGGCTGAAATAGGGATTACAAAACCAGGGCAAGGGCTTGGATAGCTTTGGTAGGATGTGTATGAGGTGTTTGAAGTGTCAAGCCACAAAACGCACGAGTCAAAAATCAATTGGCTTTGGTTTTGCAAATTCTGGATGTTTGGACAGAAAAATGGATTTTTTGAGTTTGAGAGTGTTTTTGATGTTAAGCAATCGTATTCTGGTTTGTAATAAGTTTATGAATATGTATAGAAATGATCCAAGTCCACTCTTCACTAGATGTGCAAGCTTTTTACCTTTTGGCAACTTTTCTTGTATTTGAAGAAAAGTGAAGTGACCAAACTAACAGGCCTGTCCTTGCTTGCTTGATAGCTGCAGAGAGTTGGTATACATTGCTTGTGACCTGTAGAAATTGTTTGCACCAAAGGGACATGTCCAAGGCTTAAGATGGACAAAATTGCAAAAGCTCACCTTTATGAAAATGACAATGTGAACTTTTGGCCAAAAATGGAAATGTCTCTTGTACAATGCTTCAAAAGTGAAAATAAAGCCTTTAACTTCTGAGGTTGCATTTAATTATAGAGTGTGGAGTGAGTTTAGGACCTGTAAAGCGAGATTCAAACATAAAAGATCTGATTTGCAACTTGATACTTTGTGAAAATGGCATGAACAAAAGTGACAAAATGCCAACTTCTCCTCTTCGATTATCTCTAACAAAAAATGATCTTGGAGAGTTCTAGGACATTTTGGAAATATTTCAATGTTCTATATAATCCATCTTTGAAATGAAATTTGAGATACTTCTTGGAACTAGGTGAAAAATGTCCATGAATTTAGGTCAAAAAACTGCCTAAATTAGGGCAAATTTTCACTAAGTTATTTAGTTCATGGACCTATGTTCACAAATTCATAACTTGAGATCCAAGCATCTTTTTGGAAAAGTTTGTGAAGAAAAGTTGTACATATCATGGAGGAATACAACTTTCATGTTGGAAGTTTTCTTTGAATCAATATGCATCATGGTGAAAAAGTGGTGAAAAGTTGGGAAAAAATAAGAAAATTTCCATACTTAGAAAAATTCTAAGTTATGAAAATTTTCAAATTCAAAACCAGAATTTTCAAAAATGGTTTTCTTGGTCAACGATTTTCATATTTTTACATATCTTGATGAATTATGACCCTTGGCATTTGATTTTGACCAAAAAGTCAAAGTTTGACTTTTCAGTGCACAGTTGACTTTTGATCAGTTGACTACAAAATTCATCTGTCAATCCAATGAACTCGAGATCTTTTGAACCATGTAATTAGGTCAAGATGATGCCATTGAACCCTTGAAATCATATTTGAACTCAATTGGTCATTGGCTAGGTTAAAAATCAGAAATTTCCCTTTCTCAGTCAAAACCCTAATTTTGACCATTTTGCCCTTTTGATGATTTGATCAAATTTCTTGAGGAGTTGTGATCCAAATTTGATTAAATGGTACATATGAGTCTAAAATGTTGATATGGATAAAAAATTATGAAGTTTGACTGTAAATTGGCCATGGTTGACTTTTTTCCCAATATAGCTGATTTTCAGGTCAACTGTCCAATTGATTGATCAAAAATGTGGTTCAAGGCTTGAAACTTGTCATGAGTGATCTTAGGGATCCATAATGATGTTCGAAAGTCATATGAAGCAATTATAGTCCAAAAATACTTGTGCAAACTCAAACCCTAATTTTGGGTTATCAGTGCAAGATGAGATGTCCTGAGCTGACCAAACCCTAATCCAGTCTTGAGTCAAAGAGATCTTGTGAGAAAAGTCTTGATAAATGAGAGGGAAAATTTTGGGGTACAACAGGTAGTGTCATATTAAAATAATAATAAGAAATGTTTTTTATTTAAATAATTATTATGGAATTATTTGGATTTAAGAATAATTGTTAGAATATTATTAATATTTAAATGCAATGGGGCGTGTAAAAATAATGAGGGAAAGATGGTAATTGTCATGAAGTTTAGTAAGGGTAAGGAAGAAAGAAAATAATATGGGTCTAATGGCTAAACTAGTAAAAAGGAATAATAGAGAGTTGAATCGTATCATTAGGAACGATCACATTTGTAGAGAAGCAGAGGCAAGGGGTGAGAAAGAGCTAGGACAAGAGAATTCATTGTAGAAGCTTGGGAACCATCAATCTAAGGTAAGGGTGGGGTTCCAACTTTCTAAAGGTATCGTATAATGATGGTTACATTAGGGTTTATGAATGCCATAGTTGTTGTGTGTTCTTGTTCATGAAATTGTTTTTATGTGATTGAATCCATGTGATAATATGATGATATGAGGATGAAATTGGTAAAAATATAATATTGAGATACCATGATTTGATGTGTATCACATGTATGTTGATGTGTTATTATTGATTTGTGATAATATGGTGAATTTCTAAGTGTTTTGGACTGAATGAGATTGAAATCGTATGGAAATTTGAGGAGGAACTATGCAGGAATTGCAACAATAATGTTGTTGTCAGGAAGCTAGCTCCGAGTGAGTCCTAAGCATCGTTGGGCGAGACTCTTTGCCTAAGCAGCGCCGAGCGAGAGTCTTCGCCCAAGCAGCATCGGGCGAGACAGTTGGCAAGGGAAAGGGAAACATTGGGTGCTCTTGGTTTTCAAGCGAAGCGCCTAAGTTTCGTTGGGAGAGCACGGGGCGAGCCCCTCACCATAGCTTTGCCGAGCGAGCATTAGGAGATGGAGTCTAAATATAACTTTATGAAAACTTTAAAAGTCCATAACTTTTGATTCAGGTATCCTTTTTACGTGCCGTTTGAACCCATGAAAAGTTAAAAATAATTTCTATTATATAAAAATATTTTTGAATACAGTGGGTGAATAATTATCAAGGGCATATGCCTTTTTGTATGAAATTGTCTATTATGTGTTGAGATGTACATATGAAATTACGTGTGATGATATTATATGGTATTGTTTGAGTATCATGGGTTGTATGTTGCATGTGTGAATAATTGGTGGCCTGTAATGACATGTTACAGTGATGGAAGTGGATATAGATGTATGGTATGTTGTTGCATGATTATGTTGCATGCATTCATGGTGAGGACTTTAGTCCTTTTTGTGGCTCTAGTCCTAGATGTTGTGGATCAAGAGCGATATGAACCTAATTGTTCATGATATTGGTGGATATGGTCCTAGATGGTGTGGACCGAGAGAGAGAGAGAGAGAGAGTAAACTTAATTGTTCAGGAATTGTACCACATACTTTGAGTCTGTGAGTCGATCTTTTTGCATTACATCTTCTTTAACATAATACTTGAGTTGTGTGGTTGGTGTATGTTTATATGATAATTCAATTATATGTTCTGATGATAGATGTTTGTGTAATTACCATGTAATATGATTGTTGTTGGTTGTGTGAAGGTGTGAGATGTAGGATGTGTAACTATGCATGAATATTACTATTGTCTACTTATTATTATACATTTTCTTATATTTTTGTGACATCTCACCCTTCTGTTGGAATGATGCTTTATATGGCATCGTGTAGATAATCAGGAGTAGTCTAAGGCTGCAGTGGTAAAAAGAAGTTGCTCTTCATTTTATTTTGAGTTGGTGTCATTGCTCTGATACGTAACACTTGGGGGGTTAATGTTTATTTATTTATGTTAGTTTAATGATTTGTGATCTTACCGGTGACCAGAACCTGTAATGGACCGATATATGTGTCAGTAAAGCTGGAATCAAGGAGAAGGGGGTGTACCTTCAAGGCACGCTAACGCTCAAGTAAGTAAGAGTGCAAAGAGATATAAGAGAGAGTTTAGGGTTTTTGAGTGAATATTGAATACCTGACCTTCACAAGTGTGATGGTTTATATAGTGCCCCTGATGCTTGGCAATTGGTACTTAATTTTGGGCCTGGATACCAGGTTCCTCAAAATAGGTAACTTCCAGGAACTAGCCTTTGTAACAAGAAGAGATGCTCGGAACTGGCCGTTACAATGAGCAGTGGAGTATTCATGGGCAAGCGTGATCTGGTTGTTCCTAGGTGGTTGTCCTCGTGCGACTGGAAGAACGAGAACTAGCCTGTTGATGCAAGAAGAGGTGTGGTTTGAGGGTAATGATGGTCACATTGGCTCTAAGAGGCAACGACCATGCGTCCCCTGCTGAGGGGTAGAAGGAAAATGCCCATTGTTTGATCCAACCGATTGGGCCAAAGCTATTGGGCCGTTTTGGACGTAGAAGTGGATTGTGCTATGTCTATTCATTGGGCTAGTCCAGAACATGAGCCCCCAAAGTCGTTGCTTCTGGTCATAGGAGTAACGACTTAGAGTCAGCTCGTGTGTCGAGGATGGGGTCATACCAGCAGTGTTTGTTGTTCGTGACAAGGACATTTCATGATTCCCCCAAGGACAAGTGTGCGCGAGGAAACCAAATTTTGCCTTACGTGTTCGGTGCACGGGAAGCCGAACAATTTATGGGATTTGAAGAGCTCACATATCACTCCTTCATCGGGTTACCATCACAATTAATGCATAATGATGCTGGCCTAGGGGCTAGGGTTTAATGATGACCACTACGTTGCCCTAGGTCATGCGTGCGCGTGCACGTGTGTTAAGAGCCTTCTATAAATAGGAGAGGCGGAAGAACATATGCATTTTTTTGCATTTTTCTCTTCTTCACTTTCTCTATTTTTAGCTTCCTCCACCACTGCAAATGTTCTCCTCTGTCCACCACCATTACAAAGCCAACCAGACATAATTTCAACCTCTCCGACCACGTAAACTTTATGCTTCTCTTTGTTTTGAGCTAGGTTTTGGATTTGTTTTTTTACTAGAATGCATGCAAATAGGATAGATTTAGTTAGAGTGAATGTAGCTCTGGCGATTGTTGGTGTTTCATGGTGGCTGTGCCACTTTCTGATGCAATCTCCGATGAGAGGGTGAGGTCGAGCACGGGATATGCGCGTTTTTGGCTGATCTGGGGCCGTAGTTATGGCGGTGAGCGAGCTTGTCACCGTCGGAGTTCATGATTTCTCATGAGTTTTTTGACGAATGTATGAATTTTCCGATGAATGTATAAAGTTTCCGATGAATGTATGAAGTTTCTGATGAATCTCCAAATGAACTTCTGGGTAGTGCGTCGGGGAGACTCTTCTCGTGAAGGTTTAAGGATTTGCCTACTGGGGAGGCTCCAAACCTATCAGGGGAGCTTCTCCTTATATCTTTGCTTGCTTTTTGAGTAAGGACTTTGGCCGAGGACATCGTTCTTGCGTCTTTGTACGCCCTTTCGCTTGACTAACGGTGGAAGGATGGATTTGATTTGACCGTCGAATTCACTTTTGTCCTCTGCTTTTTAGTTGAAAATGTCTGCTGATTTTAAGGATGAAAATATGGTCAAGCAGATCGAGACTTCTGAGGAACAGAGGATGACCTCAGAGCCCTGTGAGTTGATTGTCTCAGAGCCCTGAGGGATAGCTTCATTTTTTGCTTCCTTCTCCAAGGAGGCATTTACAGTAGTGGGGAGCGAGACGAGCTCGTCAGGTGCCAAGGTGGAGTGGTAAATACTGTTCATTGGGAAGGATGAGTGGACCTGTTCTCCATTTAATACTTATCAGCTCCCCATGTATGAGTATTTTTTTAAGGAGATGGGGCTTCAGTTACCTTTCTTAGATCTTCATGTGGCAATTTTTGCCCATTTGGATTTGGCGCCTTTGCAACTCCATCCCAACTCGTTAGCCTTCACTAGAGCATTCAAGATTGTCTATGATTATCTTAAGATCGAGGCTAATATTCCCCTCTTTTTCTCTTGCTTCCACTTTCAGCGATCGACCTCAGAAGGATTGTTTGCCTGGGTTTCCTTAAAGTAGACAAAAAAGTTGTTTAAGGCGTACTCGGAGTCCATCCGTACGTTCAAATATAAGTATTATGTCATTCTTCCTGTGTCGAGGAGGGCCATTGCTTCCTCGCTCAACTTGGAGATTATGAGGGACGACGATGGGAATACCCTCCTCATCAAGGATGGTCGGCATAAAAGGTACCATGTTAAGAGATTCCAATTCTCTTGGAGTCAGAATCACTTTGATCGGAAGACTAAGGAGTACCTCGTACGGCCTAGAAACTTGGAAAAGAAGGATTGGGCCAGCTATAACAAGCTTGTGGTCTTCGTCGACAGTTTCATCCCTACTCAGTGTGTGACTAAGGGCGGGAACCTTATCCTTTATGATGATGGGAAAGTCATACTGGCTAGGGTTGTTCACGGTTTGGTTTTGATCAATTTTAAAGCAAAAACTCACCTGATCCATAAATAAATTCACTTGCGGTTCAATTCGGTTTTGGATGATATATTAAAAAAAGCCAATCTGATCCAATCCAATTTTATGCGGTTTAATTTGGATCGATTTTTGGATATCCAAATTACACATTATATTTTTATTAATATTATAAAACTACTAATAAATCATAAATTTGATATAATATATAACATATAGTATATTAAAAGTTAATATTACAAAATGAGAGTGATCGATTATGGTTGAAATAATAAAAATAAATAGATTATACCAAGCTAATAAATATTATTAAAAAAATTATTATCATCTAATAATAAATTCACATAATATATCATACTAATAAAAAGTAAATAAATATAAAAGTATATGTATGCGGTTCGGTTTGGTTTGGATCAGTTTTGAAAAATTCATCCGAAATTTGATCAATTTTCATAAAATAACATCCAAACACATCCAATAAATTTTAGTTTTTTGCAGTTTTCAGTTTTTTGGATCGATTTTCGGTTTTTTATTTGGATTGGTTTGGATTTGAACACCCATAATACTGGAGGCTCGACTTATCAATACTGAAGGGCTCTTCGAGTGTGCAATTTACAAGGATGCCCTAGCATTTTTAGGTAGCTCTGTGTTATTTTACTTGTATTTGTTTATCTTCCTCGTTTTACTGATTTATGCTTGTTGCTTGTTATAGGTGAATTTCGAACACTCAGGAGCGCATGGTTAGGATGGTCTCATCCAACAAAACGAGGAAGATGAAGAAAAGTCAGCTTTTGAAGAGCTGTCTAGGTGTTGCGATCCTACCTCTGACTGGTTCAGTGACCTCCTCCTATACTCCGGCTGGCGAGCAACCTTCTCTCAAGCAAGTGACTTCAGCGAGAAAGCATCACCGTATGGGAGATACTGTTGAATTGACTGTGGAGCTGACTGCAGACAAGTTCGAATTGCCTCCTTGTTGGCTGGAGAGAAGTTACATTGAGGGGGTCCGTCTTTGAAAGTCTCGCTTGTAGAATCCCTGCATCTAGAGGTTTTGCACCAGAGGAACAAGAGGATGAATATTTCCCAGGATACCTCTGCTATGATGAAGATCTTGGAATTGCATGTGATTCACACCGAAGAGAGGACCCCCACTGTCAAGGAGGTGAAGAAAGTCTAGGCGGCCATTATGGCTATCGAGGAGAGAGTAGCCAAGTTAAAGTCTGAGAAAGAGGAGCTGGAGAAATAGAAGATTGAAGAGGTGGCCAAGCTGAAGTCTTAAAAGAAGGAGCTCGAGGATAGGGTCACTGACTGGGAAGCTGATGCGGCCCCGGTTGAAGATGTGTCAGAGGAGATAAGACAATTGAGGACTCGTTGTTAGAACTGGTTTTTTAATCGGAGTCGCCATCCTTAATTTTTATCCTAAGGAAGGGAATATAAAGGAATAACCCTAAAAAAAAATCACAGATTCTAGGTTTGGACTCGGTTCTAGACGAAGGGAAGGAGTTAGGCACCCCTCATCTACCCTGTTCACAAGGATACTAGGTTTAGAAGCGTAATTTTTAGGAAAAATGGTTTTTATATTTTATTAGGGGAAACTCGCCTCGATTTTAGTCGTATGCCTATGTATCTGTAATACGGTGGGAGAACTGACTTTTGGTTTTGCGTTTTATCGCAAATGTTGCAGATAGCAAGATTCGCCACCAACTTTTCTTTTATCAAATAAGGAAATGGTGAAAAGAACAGAAAAGACCTTGAGATTATTGAGTTCGAGGGGTAGATTATAAAAAGGGAAGGTGTTAGCATCCTTTTCCTCCGTAGTTATCTACGGGATCTTAATCGCTAGCTCACTTTGTTTTGAAAATGCTTTGTGTTCGTGTGTTTGAAAAATATTTAGAAATGCCAATAGTAAGGCAACTTTGTAATGATTCTTGTATTGGTTAAGAATGCGTACAAAGTATTTGTTTTGAAAATATTTTGAACTTGTTTGTGAAAATATGTTTTATTCGTTTGTGAGCAAGTGATTACGAGCTATCTACCTACTCAAAGTCTTTATTGTTCTTTTCCTCCTCCTTTAGATAGTGCTACTCTACCATTAGTTAGTAGGAAGCTCTATCGTTAGATGCGAAGGGACATGCGTGAATCATCGTACAATCATCGAAGGCAACTGGTAGGGGCGCTTTAGCATTTATCGTAAGGGACTAGATTGTTTACTGAAGGAAGTATCGAAAGGGTCATCGAGGGACTACGATCTTTTAATTGAGGTACAGTGCTAAAGCGTCTGTCACGTTCGAGGGACATGACTATTTTCATCTGAGGCAACAAGGGAGGTTACCCTAGAGGTGTGAGTGTGCGAGTGTATTCAGCTCAGTTCATTTATCTTACATTAGGGTTTTGCTACCGTTTTCTTTTAATCTTTGCCATACAATCCTATTACTAAACATTTATAAGGAAAGTAATAAATGCATAAAGTAAAGGCATAAATTAAAGATTCTTATGCTATTACAAGGCTTTAGGGATGGGGGTAGAAATAATAAAAATGTGGGAAAAAGAAACCCTAATTAACTATTACAAACCGTAAGCAATTACAATAATAAAAAAGAAGTGAGAATAATAAAATACGCGAAATGGTAAGAAAGGAAAAGGAAAAGGAAATTGCTTAGATTGATTTTTGTTAGAAAAGAGTTTTCTATGATTAAACTAATAACCTAGTTAATTTTAACTAATTAAAAACCTAAAACCCTAATTAATTTTTTATTAATTAAAAAAAGGTTTATTAATTAATCAAAAAAACTAAACCCTAATGTTGATTAGGGTTTGTGAAAAAATTAATTGATAAAAAATGGTTTAGTTTGATGAATTTAGGGTTTTATAAGTGAAAATAGGGGAAAAATAAGGGTTTAAAAAAGTTACCAAGGCTGGGTGTTGAACCCACACCCTCTACCCTTTCACTCAGCACCTTCACCACCAGGCCAAGCGCGCCTTGGTG
Organism: Vicia faba; assembly: GCA_948472305.1. Classification (NCBI taxonomy): domain Eukaryota; kingdom Viridiplantae; phylum Streptophyta; class Magnoliopsida; order Fabales; family Fabaceae; genus Vicia; species Vicia faba. The sequence continues at coordinate 240,039,505 of OX451737.1, forward strand.
ATAGTAAAAAGCTTCAGCGTGTTTTGTATGTTCCTGCAAAACATGAAAATATGAAGAAAAAAATAAATGACAAAAGACAGGATCGAACCATGCCCTTTGACACAAATGCCTTAACGTGCACGCTTCTGCCACTAGGGTGGTTGTTTCATCCGATTGTATAATAGGAAAAAATAAATTTAATATGAACCAACATAGGTGGACTGGAGAAGCACCGAAGCCCTAGCTCCGGTCGTCTTCTCCAGTGAGACCAATTCTTCCATCTGTAAAATAGCGCACATTAGTAAAAGAAAAGAACCCTACCCCCCTATATCGACCCTTGTGAATCCAATGGAAGGATTATTTTGGACTGAAACGGCCTGGTTTGAGAGGTATAACTAAAAAGACGTGGATCGGTGCAAGTATGGCATCTCACGATATGGATTGCATGGGATCATTATGATGATCCAAACCTGCACAAACACATCTCAGAAACATATTAGTGGCATTAGTATGGCTTAAAACAAAATGAAAATCAAAATAAGAGTTTTGTATAGATCATGAAATCGATGACGAATGCATGCGTATTTCATGAGCTTTGAACCATCAAATTTGATTCATTCTTACTCTGTATGATTGCTGGGAGTGAATGGAGTGGCTAATTTGTAGTGAAAGGCACTGCAGGTAGGGTTTGAAGTTTTTTAGGGTTCTTGAAAAAAATTGAGATTTTTGACAAGTTTCTTGAGGAAAGGGTTTCTTCCATTTGATGTCTGAATGAGTGAGATATATAGCTTGCAATTAGGTCAAATGTAACATGGGCTTGGACCTTGTAAGAAGCCTTTGTTTTATTTAATTTAATTTTGAATTTAAATTAATAAAAATAAAAATAAATAAAATAAAAAAGTCAAGGGATGGTTGAAGTGGATATGAGGTTCATGTGAAGTGTATAATGCACATGGACCTTGAAACAAAATCCCATTAGCCCAAAAATTCAAGTTTGCTCAATTTGAACTTCATGCATTTGCTCAAAATTTTCCAACTTGCACTGGTCATAACTCTCTTAATTTTCATCTTTTGAATGTTTTCTTGGACTTTTTGGAAAGCCCAAGGTGACCTTTACAATATCTATGTTTATCATTTTTACATTTGGAGTATTTATCTTGATGTAAGTTGCCTTGACAAAAAGTGTCCTTTTGTTGACTTTTGAAATGACCTGTAATGTATTGTCTCATATCTCTCAAATGAAGCATTTTTTGGACTTGAGCTTAGAGAGACAAAGTTACAGAGAATTGAATTTCCTTCAAAATGAGCTTTGGTTTGGGAAGATCTAATGAAGCATGTGAAAGTTATGCTTAGTCAAAGTTCAGTTGACTTCTCCTAAGAAAACCCTAATTTAGCAACTTTTGACTTTTGATGGTTTGAGGGTTTTTTTCTTGAGGAATCGTGATCAATACTTGATCAAATGATTAATATGAATTCAAAATATTTATGTTGACCAAAAATCTTGAAGTCTGACTGTATGTTGACCATGATTGGCTTTTTACCCAATATAGTTGATTTTCAGTCATCTGAACCATTGACTGAGCAAACTTGTGATACAAGGCTTGAAACTTGGTATGATCATTCCTTGGTACATATAAGAAACCATGAATTCCATTTAAGGCTTTTGAAACCCAAACTTCCTTGTGAAAAGTGAAACCCTATTTATAGATCCATTGCTTAGGAGGAAGATTTGTCTGATCAATTCTTGAGCAACCTTGAGCATTTGAGAACCCTAGGAGAATGTCTTAAGATAAATGTAGGGAAAATTTTGGGGTACAATAGCTTCCCCTATTTAATCTTGTTAAACTTGAATAGTTATATTGGCATGTTCCCCATTCGTGACTTAAAGGTAGAAGATTATTGAACACTTAAGTGCCCAGAAATTTGCACTCACATGTGCAGGAGATAACACTGTTAATTAACAATACTTCTTAAATGGTCTTAAAGATGCCATTCAGAGAAGTGATGGAGTGTCATCAGAGATGGGCTTATAAATTCCATCCAAAGTAACCGTTGATAGAGGTATCCGAATGAGTCTACGCTCGACTATATCTAAAGAATGCTTTCCAAAATGAACCTCCGGGGAAGGTGTTTACGTAGTTGCTTGTCAGATTTAGTCTCTGAGGAAGATGCTTGTCAGAATTCGGTCTTTGAGGAGAGCGTTCGTCATATTTAGTCTCTGAAGTAAATGCTCGTCATGTAGATAGTTACTCTGTCCTGTTTCGGGAATTGATCTACAATCTACTTTTGTTGGTAAACTCGTCCTGTTTCGGGAATTCATACCACCTGGCCATATCGGCCATATTGATAGTTTCCCCGTCCTATTTCAGAAGTTAATCTTTGCTTGGTCATAAAGATGGTTTCCATGTCCTGTTTAGGGAGTTAATCTTCGCTTGGTCATAAAGATAGTTTCCCCGTCCTATTTCGGAAATTAATCTTGGACATGGTCATATAGATAGTTTCCCCATCCTTTTTCGGGAATTAATCTTGGACCTGGTCATACAGATAGTTGCCCTGTCTTGTTTTGGGAATTAATCTGTGACCTGTACGAGAATTATTGATGATATCTATCTGTTTGTAGACTTTTACTTGCAAAGATAAAAAGTTAGTTGTATGCAATGTCATGATGTATGTAATGCACTACGTAATGATGTTCCCAAAGTAAATGAGAGCGTAATATGCTTTTCGTATGAATATGATATGATACTTGTGAATGATGTATGGATGCGAGATTTTGTTGAAGTGTATTGGTAGCTTGGTATAACATCTCTAATTGGGAAAATAAATCCCTGACTGCTGTTGGGGATGAAGAATATGTGTGATCTTCAATCTTGTATAGAATGTATCCGCTGGTAATCCTACTTTCTGTTTGAGGATACTCTACTGGGGAATGTGATTTCTACTTGGGAGAAGGATTCAGTAACTTTAGTCGCTCGTCGCTCTACTGAGGAATTTAGCTCTCATATACCCTGACTTGGGATAAAAGAGATAGATAACCTTCCGGGGCACCTGTCTGACCTAGTTTTTGATATATATGTCGTCTCGTCTGGGGAGGATAAGGTTTACTGATACCTGGTTCGGTTTCAGATTCCGTAGCCACTCTCTGGGGATATCAACCTGGATTTCCCTTCGCTAGAGATAGGAATTTCTCCGGTGACTTGTAGTAGTTAGAGAAATAGACTCTAGCTAGGGAGACTGAATTCTATTAGGGAAATAAACCCTACTGGAGAAATATACTCTGCTGAAGAAATAAACCTTGTTGGAGAAATATATTCTGCTGAGGAAACATGCCCTATGGGAGAGGAGAATCCTGCAGGTTCTTTTTTATAGTTTTGGAGACATAAACTCAACTGGAGAAGAGAATTTCTATGAACTGTGTTGATGACATAACCTCTGATGAGGATTGGGACTCCGTAGATTGGTGGCTTTGCCGGGGAGAAGATCATACTCCTTTATCCGCTAGGGGAATCTGCTGGGAGGTATGATTAAGTTAATTGCTGGAAGATGCCCTAATTCTTGTTTTGAAAGCATATTGGACTTGTGGGGAATGTATCTTTGTCGGGAATGAGCTTGTGAAGATAACTCTGTGGGGATTTCTTTGTGGAGATTTGTGGATGACTTGGGAGCTACCCAACTCCTGGAGTCTTTAGCAAAAGCTCATTCCTGTTTTTATGCATATATTTGCTAACAATGATCATATTCATATGCATATGTTCATTCAATTTAGTCATTGGAAATTTTTGCGAACAAAACAGAAAAAGTAAAACAAAAATTTAGATTTTGAAGTGGTATTTGTATTGATAATTTTCCTATAAACATGAAGTTTTGTACAAAGAGACATAAATCCTAGTAAGAGGACATTGTCGTAAAATGAAAAGAGTAAAAAGTAAAAAACAAAGAATATAGCTATATGGAAATAATCTCGTTGAGTTTCAACTCTGCTATTGCCTCTATGTCTTCGAGCATCTCATCCCTTGCTGTTGGAAGAAATTGACTGAATTGGTATGTATCATTTGAACTTGACGTTGGTAATAAAGCTTGCTATGAGTGATCCCACGGGACATAGTTGTTGTACCCCAAAATTTGCCCTCCCATATTCTTCAAGAATTGCAAAGTCAAGCTTCAAAATCTCCCCAAAGGTTGCACAGTTCAAGGGCCTCCTAAGCAGTCAAAATTAGGGTTTTGGTTCTGATCAAGAAAATGAAGTTTCCAAAGGTCCAATCAAGTCCCACATGCCTATAAATATGGTCAAGCATCCTCATACCAAGTTTCAAGACTTTCAGCACAAAATTGCACAGTCAAAAACCCTAATTGCACTACAGTCAACTGTAGGGGCAAAATGGTCATTTGACAGTCAAAAGTCCAAATTTTTGGTCAACATCTCATTTTGAAGCCACAAACATCATTTGATCAATGTTTGATCATGATTCTCAAAGCTTGGCTCAAAAATCATCAAGATGCAAAAGTTTCCTTATTTGGACAGTTGAAAAAGTCAACTGTAAATTGACCAGGGCATAACTTTCATATGGATTATCAGAAAAATTCCATCCAAATCTCATTTTGAAGATAAAGACATTTCCTACAACTCATCTTCATACTTCAAGTCCAAGAAATGCTCTCACAAAAAGTTATCAATTTCAACATTATAGGTCATTTTCAAAAGTCAACAAAAAGGGACTTTAAGTCAAAGACCATAACTTGAGATTGGTAAATCAAAATGACATGGGACCAAATACATTGGTTATAGGACTCAAAGACCTTTCCAAAATGTCCAAGAACATGAGCAAAGCTTAAAAATTGAGCAAGTTATGCCTTGTGGAAGTTGGGAAATTTTTGGATATTTTGAAAAGTCAACATTGATTCAAATGACCTAAAATTGCTAATGGGCTTATTCTTCTTCCACAATTCATCATCCAAGACATGCACACGACCATTTGGCCCAAAGGGAAGTTTTTTATCATTTTTATTTATTTATTTGAATTTTTTATTACAATTAATTCATTTAAACTAAATAAAATATAAAAAAATGCTAAACTAATGAAATAAAATCTTTTTGTGCAGAAAATACTCTCATTGGACACTCAAAATTCGTGCATGATCAATTAGGGAAGGATTGGATATGATTGAGAGCAAAAGTGCATGAAAAAGATTGAAAAAACTAATGCTTGAAAATCAAATATTGCATAATCAATTCTTGGATTCTTTTGATCAGATTTTTGACCTAATTGGTTCCATACATAAGCTTGATCAAGACCTAATGCCTCAGAACCACAAAGCTGCGCCAGAAATCCTTACACAAACTTGAAAATTTTGCTTGAAAACTCAAATCTGAAAACACATTTGCAGGTGGATTGAAGCCAAGAAATCCATTCCATTGCATCCCTGGGACCTCAAGCAACGTGCCTGGATCAAGAACACTACCCTTAACGCCTTAAATCATTGTACAAAAATCGAATTTTTCTCATAAAAAGGCATACTCGTGTTTCAATTTTAAGGCATTTTCATGGCATTTTGTTTGTGTATTCATACTATATGATGTGTTCTTAAGCTAACCATCTATTTTAATTGCGTTTTTGTATACCATATGCGATTCTACCATGGATGCAGATTAGGGTTCTTGGAGGTCCAAATTGGGCATTTCTTGATATGGTAAAATTAAGGCACCTGAATACCACCATTAAAACCAGCATGATTGGACGATCATAAAGCCACCCTCGCGCTCAATTTATGAGCATCCCTGGGCTAGTCGCTATTTTTCAGAAACTGGCCTAAGGGAACACTAACAAAACCGTTGCCAATGTTTGTGTTTCAGAAAAAAAAATAAGCCAACGAGGAAGACGCTTAGGTGGCCATCCACGATTGGAGCGTTTGAAATTTCGCGCGCAGAAAGCACTAACGCGTTATTTTGTTTTATTATATTTATTGATTATATTATTTACAGATAAACAAAATAGCACAGTTGGTGAAGCGCTTGAGTGGTAATGTTCAGGACCTGGGTTCGAGCCCCAGGTCCTCACCCCCTTTCATATTATTTTCCATTTAATGTTCCTATGCAGTTTCAGTGTAAAGACGCATCGTACACCTTCAAAATCAAACCGTCCACGCGTTCAGTTTCATCAATTCAAAGGCACAGATTTGGAGAACGTGGTAAACCCTGGTCAACGCTTATGCATGCTAATGGCAAAAGTCAAAGAGGCCAAAGTTATTGGGCCCAGATTGCTAAGAGAAAACCCTCCAAAATTAGGGGCAGACCCCCTAGGTTTGCAAACTTTTTCATTCTTTGTTTTTTTATTATTTTCACTTTCTTTAATTATTGTTTTTTTAATTAATTTAATATTTTCATAAATATATAAAAAACATAAAAAATCAGAAAAAGATATACAAAAAAAATAATAAATATTTTTTTAACTAGTATTTTGTAAATAAATTCATCAATTCATTTAGTTTTAAATTTAGGTCTTAATCTTAATATTTTTTACTAAAACTCAAAACTTATAGAATTAGGGTTTAATTAATTTTTATCTTTTTCTTTTATTCCATACTAATTAATTGTTAAAATATTATTTATTTTTATTTTCATAAATTAAAAATTGCATGTAAAATAATTAGGGTTAATTTTAGGTTAAACTTTAATATGTTTTCATAATAAATTAAAAACAACTAGAATTAGGGTTAGCTTCTTATTTTAATTAATTCTTTTTCGTTAAAATCATAAAATACCAAAAAATATCGAAAACAATTTCTTTTCTTTCTTATTTCATTAATTTCATCATTTAATCTAATTTTGCAAAAAGGGTCCAACGCCCTCGTTTTTAATTCTTATTTAATTCGCGTGTTTATTTCTTTTTCGTTTAATATTTATGTATCTCTCCCAAGGCCGTGTAAATACCTACCTTTCGCACTTTACTTTACTTTACTTTCTTTATTTTCTGTCAAATCGGGTCCTGGAAATTTTGGCGATGTGGACCCGCGCCTTTGTAATAGTTTAGAACTTTTATTTCCCGCAATTTTTTAAGTGTTAAATAATGGCATGCAAGAATGAATGGCCAATAAAAATAAACGTGTAGCTCACTCATAACATGACAAGATAAAATAAATGAATCTGACACACAAATCACACACCACCCCTAGGGTACGCCTCACTGTTGCCTTGCCTCGAAAGGTGATCGTCGAGTAGAGGATGTCTTAGTAAGTCCTCATGATCCGGGAACCTGGCATGAGGGTATCTTCTAAGGTGTCTTCCCATTGCTCTGGTGATCACCATGTCCCGAACCCTCGAATTGACCCGAACATCTCCAACGGTGGTGCTACCTACCTCTCAATGGTGGGATGGCACTACTTTAAAGGACATTTACACAGACGAATTCCTTAGGGTAGGTAGACGACTCTTGATACTTGCTCTAAATTTCAAAACAAATTCAAAAATACTTTTCACCAACACATTTTCAAAAAGCTTTCGAAAGCAATTTTTTAAACACTCTTGAGGACCGATACAAGAGTCGAACTGGAATTTTCAAAGAAACTTTTTTTAAAACCCACAGTTGAAAAGCGAACAAACAATTTTGAAAACACAATGAGCAAGTATCTAAGAGCCCATGGATAACCATCGATAGAAAGGGTGCTAACACCTTCCCTTTCTATAACCTACCTCCCGAACCGAGAGCAATCTCTATAAGGAATTTTTCCGTGCTTTTGTCCTTTCCATTTGGAGAAAATAAAAGACGGTGGCAACTCTTGCTTCCGCGACATTTCGCGAACCAGCGTTAAACAGTCAGTTCCAGATCCACCGATCACAGAACTGGCGACTCTGCTGGGGACATCTTTATAAAGTGAGGTGTACCTTAGGGTTAGTTCATAACTGTGTTTTCAATTGCTTTCCTTGTTTGCTTTAAATTGTGGGACTGTCTTGGGAGTTCTATAGATCCTAACCCGGATCTAGGGGAAACCTTCTTAGAAAGTAGCAACAAGGCTGTGAGGGAACTGTGCGGGGTATACCGACATGGTTGAAACAGTCTGCTACGTTGATGTGGCACTTTGGTGTGTACCGGTAACCCTTGAGTTCAGTCAAGGAGAGTACGGGGCCTCCGCGTGGTGTCGTGAAGTATCAACAGACCTTAGGAACCTTAATTGAACTATCTTGGCCTCTTTAGGGTAGTGAGATAACTGACTTTGGTGCAGTCCGAGGTTGGTTGATACTCGATACTACACTCAATTGAGGGTTGCTTTCCTGGAATATTTCGGTTGCCAGTTCAGTGGCTAAATCGAAACGATGAACAATGAAAGCAATTCAGTGATATTGGGACCCTTAGAACCCGGTTACTTCTGATAGGACAGGTTGAGCCCACCAACTTCAAGAGGGTAATACCCAGACCTCATGCTGGCCTAAACTCTAAGGGTTTCTCTTGTGTGACTTGTGTGCCTTCGTACTTGACTACTTGCATGCTTTACCTGACACATGAGCTATTTGCAGGTTTTGTTTATAGTCCTTAATTGGGACTCATGACAGGTTTTACTTGAGTTTCTCGCAGGTTTCGTTTATAGTCCTTAATTGGGACTCATAACAGAGTTACTAAGTCTTGTAGGTTTTGTTTATAGTCCTTAATTGGGACTCATGACAGGTTTTATTTGAGTTTCCCGCAGGTTTCGTTTATAGTCCTTAATTGGGACTCATAACAGAGTGTACTGAGTTTCTTGCAGGTTTTGTTTATAGTCCTTAATGAGGACTCATAACAGGGTTTACCCATAGTACCCCATGCATAGCATAACATCATACCATTGCATACATCCTAACCAATTTCAAGGATCTCAAGGGTCTGTGGTGCAGGTCAGGATGAATCAACTGTCCAGCAAGGGGCAAAAGGGGATTTATTTTCCTCTAGCCAAGGTTGTCAGGGGCTATGACCCACTTGATATGGTGAGCTTTGACTCTTGAAGAAGGTTCCCTTAACCAAGGTTGTTTGGAAATCAAAACCAGACATGATGACTAAAGTCAGGGGCTATGACCCACTGGATATGGTGAGCCTTTGACCCTTAGAAGAAGGACTCTCAACAACATGCAGTTCCTTCAATCAAGCTACCGAACCCGAGTTCTAACAAATTTTCTTGTTTACCCCGCGGATCCTTGGAAACATTGCATATGCATACATACACATCATTGCATAACAGGTACCCTTGTTGCAGGTTACTTACCTTTCCCGCTGTTTATTTCAGCAATGGCTCTCCAACCAGACAACCAGGACCTTCTTTCTCAAGAGACTCGGTTCGGGGAAATCCTCCTGAATCTATCCAAGGGGCAGGAGGAGTTAAGGACACTTCTCATGGGGACCTTTGTCAGGAACAGCGCTGAGGACGAACGACTGAAACACCTGCAAGCTGAGATGGATGCAATGAAAGCCCAAATGCTGGGGCAAGGGACTGCTATTCAAGGTTTAGCTCAAAGACAAGAAGAGCTCGGTGTTCTCATCAACCAACTGCTTCAGAGTAACCAACTGGGGCAAACGTCTAAGGGTAAAAAGCCATTCATCATTCAATTATCCTTGAGACAAGGAGATAAGGGGAGAGCTCCTCAAATGGCTTCAGCGCCGCAAATTCAGCATCAACCTCACCAGCTTCAGCCAGACAAGCCCAGGAGGCAATTCACCCAGCTCAACATGTCGTTGTTCCAAGCTTTACAACGCCTGTTACGATTGAACCTGATCACATTAAGGGCTCATCCCCGGAACCAGAACACAGCATCTCTTGTCTATGATCCCAGTAAATGGTGTGCCTACCACTCTGCCTGTCCAGGACATGATACAAATGAGTGTTGGGCTCTGAGGAACAAGATCCAAGACCTGATTGATGAGGGAGCACTGGAGTTCACACAAGATGGCCAGGCAGAATTTTTCTACCATCCCTCCAAGGCTCACCATTTGAACTGACAAGCCCTGAGATGAAAAGACTTTTGTTCTTTCGAATGTTCAAGTTGTGTTGTTCTTTGATTGTTTAGACATTTATTCATTGTTAAACATCGTTATTTCATCAATGATTCGCATATGTCTGTTTTGAAGCAATATATTCGTATTCACTATATGCAAATTATTTTCATATTTTTTCTGATATCAACTCTCTTTAATTCTAAGCCTCTTGAGGGAGGATGACGAAAATGATACCACGATCTTTACAGTATGCTTTTGAACAGACCCCGCTGATGAGGTACAGGCATTGTTTCAAATCCCTAAACACTGGAGTTATAAGGATGATAATCCCTCGTCAACTCCTCTGATCCAAAGAAGTAGGAGTTTTTCTTTTCGAAAATTAAAACCCTTAATCATAACCTGGGGCAGGGTAGTCTCTCAGTTGATCCAAGTGCATAACGAATGGCACCAAAGAGGTCCTTACAAAACAAAGAAAGACAGTGATGGTTCCGAATAATCATGAGGATAGGCAGTCATTATATCTCAAAAATAAAAAACCCAATGAGTCAAAACCCATGAAGGAGACTTACAAAACTGGGGCATCCCGCTGACTGTAATTCCAAAAAGGGAAACAGTTCAGGCATAAAAAAAAATAGGGATAACAAAGTAAAAAAAATAAAATGAAGAGGTCTTATAAACCCTCGACAAAAAAATGACTGCCTATTCACAAGAAATCATCAATATCCGAATCATCACCGGAAAATCCGAGCAAAGACTCAAACAAGGTCTAACGTATGATCAACTGAGTTTAGGTTTGGAGAACATCACGAAGAGTGGGTGGGTACAAATAATTTGAGCCTTTATCCTTTGTTTCTTAAACCGTGAACCAGGCCACGTTATAACCCTTAAAAGTCCTAGCTGAAGCATGGGTTAGTTCGAAAGCATACTGTTACAAAAGGTATCCTGACTCCTTAAGGCTTGCGATAAAATACGGAGTTGACATCACGTTTTACAAACATTCACTTGTTTTATGAAAAGAATGCATTTTCAAAATCTTCAAGACAGACATAGGCTTTGCATTTTTAACATAACTTTGTTTGCATATGACTTTTTGTTTGAACAGCAGGGAAATTCGCACAATGAAAGTCTAATGAACAAGAGTATCTCCAATCAAGGGGCATGGCATGACTATTGTCCATCATCTGGGGCAGTTAAGTCAAGATTCGGAGAATCTCTCAAAAAAGCCTATCAGCCTGGGGCAGATCTCCGCCTGAGTCACTTGGGGCATTCCAACAACGAATCTTGCCTGATCAAATACCTTCTGGTGGCATGACAAAACACTGCTAACAGGGGCAACTCCCTACATTCTGAGAGCGTGGACATAGTCGAAAAAAATACTACGCACAATCAAAGACCCGCTAGGTTGACACACCTAGGCAAAAATAAGGGCTTCCCGGCGAACCAAAAGGGTTCGGGCAAAAATAAGGGATGAAAAGAGAAAATCTGTACACCCGACAAGTCGAAAACCTGAAAAGGCGGCTTGGGCAAAAATGGGTATCCCGGTGGACTGAAAACCCGGAAGGGCAGTCCGGGCAAAAGTTAGGGATCAAAGCGTACGACTATGTCCTGTCATCTTGTCACCTGCCTACCTGAAGAAGGTTTGACCCTCAACCACTATCAGCGCCTCACAGGTCTTCCTCTCCCACCTCAGAAACAGGGGCAATAAAGAGTTGTCTAAGGCAATCTAACTGTTCCGTCCTCCAAGGTACTCAGGCAAGTTCAGCTTGAAGAACATAACCGGCATATCTTAATTCCATAGAGAGTACGTCAGCAAGTCAATACACTCTCCTCAAGCAAAGCTGCTATCAAACTTAAGGAAGTTGAGTATCCTCCAGCAGATCTCAACATTCCCCAACAGCATATACATTCTTAACAAGCATCCCCGGCAGTCTTGGTCTAAAGATTGTTCCCCGGTGGTACATCAAACATTCAGCGAAGCCTTTTCCCAATACAGCTCAAAACTTCCCCAGGAGAGTCCAATCCAGTTCCCCAGGAAAGTTGGAATCCATCTCCCCAAGTAGTAAGCTTATCCCCAGTAGATTCTGGAAGCTTACCCCTCGCAGAGCACGAACGCGTCGCCCGGCTTTATTCAAAGAGTTATTTCCCTACCAGGATATAACTGGGTTATCCTCAGCCAAAAGCCACGGAAAGGTCGTCGTCAACACAGTTCTTTCTTATCCCCAGCGAAGTCTATCAACACTTCCAACACAACAAGGGTATCCCCAGCAAGCTATTATCAACAACTCAACAAAGTATCTCTCTCCCCACAGAGTATTGCTCCCTAGCAAGATCGTTAGAGTACCTGTCTCCCCGCAGAATTATCCATTCGCCAAGTTTATTCCCCAACGGAGTTATCTTCTCCTACCGGTATTCTTGCAACTATCATCCCCAGCGGAAGTAAAAGCTTATTCTTCAACATCAGCCCAGGAGTGACTTCCCGGCACCCGTCAAGGATTTACTTTCCTAGACGAAAACATACATAAACATCCATCATTATAGCATGCATATACGCATCATATCTTACAAATCTCATTTATGTTGAGAACATCATTGCCTGGTCCATATCATGCATTGCATATGACTGACCTTTACCTTTCAGGAAAGATTCAGCTAAAATTCTCAATCATATTTCAAGACTCTAAGACCTTATCTGGTTCAGTTAAATCGACTCCAAAGATTTCTCTGGTCATTATCCAGTCAAAGGCCTTCTCTGGTCCAGTTAAATCGACCCCAAACAGATTTTTCTGATAAAGACCCAGTTGAAGACATTCCAAGACCTAGACCGGTTCAGTTAATCGACCCCAAAGATTTCTTATCCAGTCCAAGGCCTTCTCTGGTCCAGTTAAATCGACCCCAAACAGATTTTTCTGATAAAGACCCAGTTGAAGACATTCCAAGACCTAGACCGGTTCAGTTAATCGACTCCAAAGATTTCTTATCCAGTCCAAGGCCTTCTCTAGTCCAGCTAAATCGACCCCAAACAGATTTTTCTGATGAGACTCAGTAGAAATTATCCAAGGTTTTCTCAATGATTGCTTTTGAGATTATAATTTCCTATGGTTCTCTCCCCAATGCTGCGGAGACGATAATTCCATTCCAGGTTTTTCTCAATGATTGCTTTTGAGATTATAATTTCCTATGGTTCTCTCCCCAATGCTGCGGAGATGATAATTCCATTCCAGGTTTTTCTCAATGTTTGCTATTGAGATTATAATTGCCTATGGTTCTCTCCTCAATCCTGCGGAGACGATAATTCCATTCTAGGTTTTTCTCAATGTTTGCTTTTGAGATTATAATTTCCTATGGTTCTCTCCCCGATGCTGCGGAGACGATAATTCCATTCCAGGTTTTTCTCAATGATTGCTTTTGAGATTATAATTTCCTATGGTTCTCTCCCCAATGCTGCGGAGATGATAATTCCATTCCAGGTTTTTCTCAATGTTTGCTATTGAGATTATAATTGCCTATGGTTCTCTCCCCGATCCTGCGGAGACGATAATTCCATTCCAGGTTTTTCTCAATGTTTGCTTTTGAGATTATAATTTCCTATGGTTCTCTCTCCGATCCTGCGGAGACGATAATTCCATTCCAAGTTTTTCTCAATGTTTGCTATTGAGATTATAATTGCCTATGGTTCTCTCCCCGATCCTGCGGAGACGATAATTCCATTCCAGGTTTTTCTCAATGTTTGCTATTGAGATTATAATTTCCTATGGTTCTCTCCCCGATCCTGCGGAGACGATAATTCCATTCCAGGTTTTTCTCAATGTTTGCTATTGAGATTATAATTGCCTATGGTTCTCTCCCCGATCCTGCGGAGACGATAATTCCATTCCAGGTTTTTCTCAATGATTGCTATTGAGGTTGTAATCACCTATGGTTCTCTCCCCGATCCTGCGGAGATGGTAATTCCCACCAAGATTTCGCTCAATGATTGCTGTTGAAGTGAAGTTATCCAAGATTTTCTCAACGATTGCTGTTGAGGTTAAGGTCATCCAAGGTTCTCTCACCGTTCCTGCTGAGGTAGTAACCACCCCTGGTTCATTCATCATCTTTTGAAGCTCCAGATCCAGCTCCTATAACCAGTCAGGACACATCTATACAAAGAGTTTGAAGACCAGCCCCGTAACAGGTCAGGTAATCATCTTCTTTTTTGCAGGTACGCAAGTTCTCGCTAAGGAATCTCTTACGCGATCAACATCCAGATGGCATATATAAGCCCATCCACCTTCCAGCATCTCTCAGAATGGCATCTATAAGCCCATTCCCATCATCACACTGCTACTATGTGAGCGCAAATTTCTGGGCACTCTAATGTTCAATCATCTTCCACCTTCGGATTACGAAAGGCACGTCAGCCAATCTGCATCCTCAGGCCTAAGAAGATTGAACAGGGGCAACTGTTGTACCCCAAAATTTGCCCTCCCATATTCTTCAAGAATTGCAAAGTCAAGCTTCAAAATCTCCCCAAAGGTTGCACAGTTCAAGGGCCTCCTAAGCAGTCAAAATTAGGGTTTTGGTTCTGATCAAGAAAATGAAGTTTCCAAAGGTCCAATCAAGTCCCACATGCCTATAAATATGGTCAAGCATCCGCATACCAAGTTTCAAGACTTTCAGCACAAAATTGCACAGTCAAAAACCCTAATTGCACTACAGTCAACTGTAGGGGCAAAATGGTCATTTGACAGTCAAAAGTCCAAATTTTTGGTCAACATCTCATTTTGAAGCCACAAACATCATTTTATCAATGCTTGATCATGATTCTCAAAGCTTGGCTCAAAAATCATCAAGATGCAAAAGTTTCCTTATTTGGACAGTTGAAAAAGTCAACTGTAAATTGACCAGGGCATAACTTTCACATGGATTATCAGAAAAATTCCATCCAAAGCTCATTTTTAAGATAAAGACATTTCCTACAACTCATCTTCATACTTCAAGTCCAAGAAATGCTCTCACAAAAAGTTATCAATTTCAACATTATAGGTCATTTTCAAAAGTCAACAAAAAGGGACTTTAAGTCAAAGACCATAACTTGAGATTGGTAAATCAAAATGACATGGGACCAAAGACATTGGTTAGAGGACTCAAAGACCTTTCCAAAATGTCCAAGAACATGAGCAAAGCTTAATAATTGAGCAAGTTATGCCTTGTGGAAGTTGGGAAATTTTTGGATATTTTGAAAAGTCAACATTGATTCAAATGACCTAAAATTGCTAATGGGCTTATTCTTCTTCCACAATTCATCATCCAAGACATGCACACGACCATTTGGCCCAAAGGGAAGTTTTTTTATCATTTTTATTTATTTATTTGAATTTTTTATTACAATTAATTCATTTAAACTAAATAAAATATAAAAAAATGCTAAACTAATGAAATAAAATCTTTTTATGCAGAAAATACTCTCATTGGACACTCAAAATTCGTGCATGATCAATTAGGGAAGGATTGGATATGATTGAGAGCAAAAGTGCATGAAAAAGATTGAAAAAACTAATGCTTGAAAATCAAATATTGCATAATCAATTCTTGGATTCTTTTGATCAGATTTTTGACCTAATTGGTTCTATACATAAGCTTGATCAAGACCTAATGCCTCAGAACCACAAAGCTGCGCCAGAAATCCTTACACAAACTTGAAAATTTTGCTTGAAAACTCAAATCTGAAAACACATTTACAGGTGGATTGAAGCCAAGAAATCCATTCCATTGCATCCCTGGGACCTCAAGCAACGTGCCTGGATCAAGAACACTACCCTTAACGCCTTAAATCATTGTACAGAAATCGAAATTTTCTCATAAAAAGGCATACTCGTGTTTCAATTTTAAGGCATTTTCATGGCATTTTGTTTGTGTATTCATACTATATGATGTGTTCTGAAGCTAACCATCTATTTTAATTGCGTTTTTGTATACCATATGCGATTCTACCATGGATGCAGATTAGGGTTCTTGGAGGTCCAAATTGGGCGTTTCTTGATATGGTAAAATTAAGGCACCTGAATACCACCATTAAAACCAGCATGATTGGACGATCATAAAGCCACCCTCGCGCTCAATTTATGAGCATCCTTGGGCTAGTCGCTATTTTTCAGAAACTGGCCTAAGGGAACACTAACAAAACCGTTGCCAATGTTTGTGTTTCAGAAAAAAAAAATAAGCCAACGAGGAAGACGCTTAGGTGGCCATCCACGATTGGAGCGTTTGAAATTTCGCGCGCAGAAAGCACTAACGCGTTATTTTGTTTTATTATATTTATTGATTATATTATTTACAGATAAACAAAATAGCACAGTTGGTGAAGCGCTTGAGTGGTAATGTTCAGGACCTGGGTTCGAGCCCCAGGTCCTCACCCCCTTTCATATTATTTTCCATTTAATGTTCCTATGCAGTTTCAGTGTAAAGACGCACCGTACACCTTCAAAATCAAACCGTCCACGCATTTAGTTTCATCAATTCAAAGGCACAGATTTGGAGAACGTGGTAAACCCTGGTCAACGCTTATGCATGCTAATGGCAAAAGTCAAAGAGGCCAAAGTTATTGGGCCCAGATTGCTAAGAGAAAACCCTCCAAAATTAGGGGCAGACCCCTTAGGTTTGCAAACTTTTTCATTCTTTGTTTTTTTATTATTTTCACTTTCTTTAATTATTGTTTTTTTAATTAATTTAATATTTTCATAAATATATAAAAAACATAAAAAATCAGAAAAAGATATACAAAAAAAATAATAAATATTTTTTTAACTAGTATTTTGTAAATAAATTCATCAATTCATTTAGTTTTAAATTTAGGTCTTAATCTTAATATTTTTTACTAAAACTCAAAACTTATAGAATTAGGGTTTAATTAATTTTTATCTTTTTCTTTTATTCCATACTAATTAATTGTTAAAATATTATTTATTTTTATTTTCATAAATTAAAAATTGCATGTAAAATAATTAGGGTTAATTTTAGGTTAAACTTTAATATGTTTTCATAATAAATTAAAAACAACTAGAATTAGGGTTAGCTTCTTATTTTAATTAATTCTTTTTCGTTAAAATCATAAAATACCAAAAAATATCGAAAACAATTTCTTTTCTTTCTTATTTCATTAATTTCATCATTTAATCTAATTTTGCAAAAAGGGTCCAACGCCCTCGTTTTTAATTCTTATTTAATTCGCGTGTTTATTTCTTTTTCGTTTAATATTTATGTATCTCTCCCAAGGCCGTGTAAATATCTACCTTTCGCACTTTACTTTACTTTACTTTCTTTATTTTCTGTCAAATCGGGTCCTGGAAATTTTGGCGATGTGGACCTGCGCCTTTGTAATAGTTTAGAACTTTTATTTCCCGCAATTTTTTAACTGTTAAATAATGGCATGCAAGAATGAATGGCCAATAAAAATAAACGCGTAGCTCACTCATAACATGACAAGATAAAATAAATGAATCTGACACACAAATCACACACCACCCCTAGGGTACGCCTCACTGTTGCCTTGCCTCGAAAGGTGATCGTCGAGTAGAGGATGTCTTAGTAAGTCCTCATGATCCGGGAACCTGGCATGAGGGTAGCTTCTAAGGTGTCTTCCCATTGCTCTGGTGATCACCATGTCCCGAACCCTCGAATTGACCCGAACACCTCCAACGATGGTGCTACCTACCTCTCAATGGTGGGATGGCACTACTTTAAAGGACATTTACACAGACGAATTCCTTAGGGTAGGTAGACGACTCTTGATACTTGCTCTAAATTTCAAAACAAATTCAAAAATACTTTTCACCAACACATTTTCAAAAAGCTTTCGAAAGCAATTTTTCAAACACTCTTGAGGACCGATACAAGAGTCGAACTAGAATTTTCAAAGAAACTTTTTTTAAAACCCACAGTTGAAAAGCGAATAAACAATTTTGAAAACACAATGAGCAAGTATCTAAGAGCCCATGGATAACCATGGATAGAAAGGGTGCTAACACCTTCCCTTTCTATAACCTACCTCCCGAACCGAGAGCAATCTCTATAAGGAATTTTTCTGTGCTTTTGTCCTTTCCATTTGGAGAAAATAAAAGACGGTGGCGACTCTTGCTTCCACGACATTTCACGAACCAGCGTTAAACAGTCAGTTCCAGATCCACCGATCACAATAGTCATATGCTTTAATCCCTAATTTTTTCCTGGACCGTCCTTTCGGGTTTTCAGTCCACCGGGATACCCTTTTTTGCCCAAGCCGCCTTCTTAGGTTTTCGACTTGCCGGGTGTACAATCTTTATATATATATATATATATATATATATATATATATATATATATATATATATATATATATATATATATATATATATATATATATATATATATATATATATATATATATATATATATATATATATATATATATATATATATATATATATATATATCCCTAACTTTTGCCCGAACCCTTTTGGTTCGTCGGGATTCTCTTATTTTTGCCTAGGCCAATCAACCTAGCGGGTCTCTTTCATGCGTATTATCTTTTGACTATATCCGTGTTCACAAGGTGCGGAAAGTCTTGATTGTCCATGGTGGTAAGTATCATAGCACCGTCGGAAAATATCTTCTTGACTACAAATGGCCCTTCGTATGTGGAAGTCCATTTACCCCTGGGATCTCCTTGCGGTAGGATAATACACTTTATTACCAAGTCACCAACATGATATACTCGATGCTTGATTTTCTTATTGAACACTTTGATCATACGCTTCTGATACATCTGACCGTGACAAATAGCCGTAAGCCTCTTCTCGTCAATCAAATTTAATTGGTCCAGCCTAGTTTAAATCCATTCGTCTTCGTCTAAATCTGCATCTTTCATAATTCTCAGGGAAGGAATCTGAACTTCAACAGGTAGGATAGCTTCCATACCGTAGACAAGAGAGAATAAGGTTGCCCCAGTTGATGTTTGTGCTAAAGTGAGATAGACATGAAGAGAAAATGGTAACATATCGTGCCAATCTTTATATGTCAATGTCATCTTCTGTGTAATCTTCTTAATATTCTTATTGGTGGCTCCCACTGTGCCGTTCATATTCATTTGATACGAAGAGGAATTGTGGTGCTTGATCTTGAACCACGTGAAGAGTCCCGTGATCATAGTGTTGTTGATATTGGTACCATTGTCCGTGATAATCCTTTCATGGATGCCATACCGACAAATAACATTATGCTTAATGAACCGGGCGATAGCATTCTTAGTAGCAGAGGCGAACGAGGCTGCTTCAACCTATTTTGTGAAGTAATCAATGGCGATGAGGATGAAGCGGTGTCTGTTGGAAGCCGTATGATTGATTTCTCTAATCATATCAATTCCCCATATTGAAAATGGCCAAGGAGCAATCAAAACATTCAGAGATACTGGAGGCACATGTACTTTGTCAGCATAGATCTGGAACTTGTGACAGGTTCTTGAGTGGTGATGGCAGTCAGTTTCCATAGTCGATCAATAGTATCCCGCTCTCAGAATCTTCTTAGCCATAGTATGTCTACTGGAGTGAGTACCAAAGATACCTTTGTGCATATCTTCCATAATTTTCTCCGCTTACTTTGTCTATACAATGGAGCAGAGTCGAATCATGATTGCATTTATACAGGACCCCGTTGCTCAGAAAGAACTTGGCTGAGAACCTCTGTAGGAATTTCTTGTCATCGATAGAGGCCCCCTCGGGGTACTCTTGAGCCTCAAGATATCTCTTCACCTCATGAAACCAAGGTTTTTCCTCTACTCCATCAATATCGATTTCGTAGCAATGTTCCAGTTCATCTAGTCTCTCAATAGTAATTCGAGGAGCCTCGTTGTCCCATTTGACTTGGAACATAGATGACATGGTTGCCAATGCGTCTGCCAATTGATTTTCTTCTCGTGGAATATGCTCAAAGGTAATCTCCTCAAAGTATGAAATTAGTGTCAACATATGCTCCCGATAAGGAATGAGATCCGGGTGCTTAGTATTCCATTCTCCCTTGATTTGACTGATCACCAGGGCTGAGTCCCAATATATGTTCAAGAACTTGATTCTTAGGTCAATAGAAGCTTTGATACCCATGATGCACGCTTCATATTCAGCCATGTTGTTGGTACAATCAAAGCATAATCTGGCGGTGAAAGGTGTATGTCAACCCTAGGGAGAGATAATTACAACACCAATTCCGCTGCCTAGTGCGTTAGAAGCTCCGTCGAAAACCATAGTCCATCGGATCCTGGCTCGGGTTCTTTATGCGGTCCAGGTTCTTCACAATCTGTGACTAGCATATTTTTATCGTCTGGGAACTCAAAATTCATAGACTGATAGTCGTCTACAGCTTGATGAGCAAAGTGGTCTGCCAGTACACTTTCTTTGATTGCATTATGAGTGTTGTACCGAATGTCGTATTCTGTTAAGACCATTTGCCACCGGTCTATCCTTTCGGAGAGAGCTGGCTTCTCGAATATGTATTTGACGAGATCCATTTTAGAGATCAACAAAGTAGTATGGGTTAACATATACTGTCTTAGTCGGCGAGCATCCCATACCAAAGCGCAACAAGTTTTCTCGATCAGTGAGTATCTTGTTTCACAGTCGATAAATTTTTTTCTAAGGTAGTATATTGCATGCTCTTTTCGACCAGACTCGTCATGTTGGCCCAGTACACACCCCATTGAGTTCTCTAACACTGTTAGGTACATAATTAGAGGTCTTCCTTCAACTGGTGGCATCAGAATTGGAAGTTCTTGTATGTACTCCTTGATTTTATCAAAGGCTATCTGGAAATCGTCATTCCATTTACTACCTGATCTTTCTTCAGCAGCTTAAAGATTGGTTCGCAAGTAGCGGTCAGATGAGAAATGAATCGCGAAATATAATTTAGCCTCCCCAAGAAACCTATGACTTCTTTCTCGGTACGGGGAGCAGTCATTTCTTGAATAACTTTTACCTTAGGGGGATCAACTTCGATACATTTACCACTAACAACGAAACCCAGGAGTTTACTGGACCTAACCCCAAATGTGCATTTGTTCGGATTCAATCTCAGATTTTACTTCTTCAGTCTCTCAAACAACTTGTGTATATGGTCCAAATGCTCTTCTTCAGTCTGCGATCTGGTTATCATATCATCGACGTAGACCTCTATTTCGTGATGGATCATATCATGGAATAAAGCTACCATGGCACGTTGATATGTTGCGCCGACGTTCTTCAACCCAAAAGGCATAACCTTGTAGCAGAAAGTGCTTCACTATGTGACGAAGGTTGTTTTCTCCATGTATTTAGGTGCCATCTTGATCTGATTATAACCTGAGAAGCCGTCCATGAAGGAGAATACCTTGTGTTGAATGGTGTTATCAACCAGAACATTAATATGTGGAAGCGGAAAGTCATCCTTAGGGCTGGCCCTGTTCAAATCCCTGTAGTCTACACACATACGTACCTTGCCATCTTTCTTTGGTACCTGAACCACATTTGCTACCCATTTAGGATATGAGGTAACATCCAAGAAGCCTGCATTAAATTGCTTCATAACCTCAACCTTGATCTTCTTTGAAATCTCGGAACGCATGTGTCGTACCCCAAAATTTTGCCTCCCATATTTGGCAATACATTTCAAGTGAGGTCCTCAAATTGCTCAAGGAAGTCCAAGGGTTGACCAGACAAACTCTCTCCTAAGGTAGTCTACCTCAAATTAGGGTTTCATTTTGCATCAAGATGTTTGAGTCCAAAGGAACCCAAATGCTCACCATTGTCCTAATATGTTCACAAGATCATCCATGTTAAGTTTCAAGCCTTGCAGAGGAAGTTTGCTCAGTCAATTGCTCAAAGGCCTGAAAATCGACTGTGTTAGGGCAAAAGTCAACTGTGGCCCACATACAGTCAAACTTCAAGATTTTTGGTCAACATACTAATTTTGAAGTATAATTCATCACTTGATCAAGGGTTGATCATGATTCCTCAAGGATTTCTCACAATTCATCGAAACCCAAAAGTTGCTAAATTAGCGTTTTGTAGGAAAAGTCAACTCAACTTTGACCAAGCATACCTTTCTCATACTTTATCACAAATGACCCATCCAAAGCTCATTTTTAATAGTATGTAATTCCCTACAATTCATCTTCATCTCCCAAGTTCAAAATATGCACGCACAAGAATATATGAATTTGGACATTATAGGTCATTTTGAAAGGTCAACAAAAACACCTTTTGGGTCAAAGCTTCATACATGAACATGGAAGACTCAATTGAGATGAGACCAAAAGGGGTTGCTTAGAGGACATCTAAAGCTTTCTAAAAAGTCCAAGAACACCTCTGTAGGGTCAAAATTGAAAGAGTATTGCATCGGCCAAGTTGACCATTTTTGCAAAATTACCAAAAGTCAAATGTGTCAAAAGTTGCATTTTTTGTCAAATGAGCCCAACTTTTTATGCTTGAACTGAGTTTGTAATGTGACCCACGACCCATGAGCCCTTCCAATTGTCATTCTTTTATTTTTTTTATTTATTTTGATTTTATTTCATTTAAATCAAATAAAATCAATATAAAATAATGAAAATATCAAAAACTAATTAAATCTTGAGATTTTGTGCATGATTAGGTCCATTACACAGCTGGAGACAAGATCAAATCGTGAAAGGCTCCATTTGGACACAAAAAGATTGAATTTTCTTGATTTGGAAAGATTTGGTACAAGGATTGAATCATGAATCAATATTCATAATTAGAGAAGATTTAAAACAAATTGTAACCCTAATATATTCTAGGATACATAAGGAACAAAGGCAGATCAAAAAAGAAGGAGGCTAGAGGCGTGCAAAGGCAGAAAACAAATTTAAAAAATTCAAGAAAAAGTTGCAAACTGATTTCCAAGTTTCATGCCATCTCAAACCATTCTGATCATACCAATCGTTTGCTGGACATCCTAGGATCATGCTTCAATCGCTAGGAAGCTTCTCCACGCTCAGAATCACTCTGTAAGGTTCATACGATTTGGCTCTTTTCTTGAATTCGATTACACTGATTCTGGCATATTTAGCACGATTAATTGACATATTTGTAATCCTTGAGTTGTTTGCAAGCTAATGGTTATGATTAATTGCATTTTTATTGACTGTACATCAAGTTGCCATGGCTAGGGTTTGTGCTTTGTTTTTAGGGTTTTTGTGTACAGGGAAAGTTGGCCATTAATAATGGTGCCATGATGCTCACGAGGTTGCAACGAGTTAATTGTAACCATTGGTTGTCATTTATCATACACATACAGGATTTTGGAATGAACAAGGGTTATACCTATGCTTGGTTTCCGTAGGTAAAAGCCTTTTATCTAAAACGACGGAAGCAACGAAGAAGACAATGGTGTGGCAGGTTGTGGATGGTCAGTTTGAATTTCGCGTGTTTTGGGAAGCGTGGCACATTGTTTACGTTATATTCTATTTATTGCATTATTGTTACAACTAAACAAGCTAGCGCAGATGGTAAAGCTATTGGTCTTTGATGCACACGTCCTGGGTTTGATCCCAAGCGTGTGCATTTTATTATTTTCTCAATAGTTTTAGGTCAATACTGTGCTTCCCAGCCTCAAGCGTATTCCGTGTACTCTCAACATCAACCATATGATGAATTCCTGGCCAGATCCAAGGTTCATCCCTTGAAGGTCCACCATACGCTTGAGTCAAGCATGCCCATGGGATTGTGAAAAGTCAAAAAGGGCCAGGAATTATTGGGCTCAGATTTGCAAACGGCACCCCCTTGCTAAAACAACATCAGGCCCATTCCTTTTTTTTCTTTTCTTTAATATTCTTTTATTTATTTTGTTTAATTGTTTTCTAACACAATTAATTTCCTTTTTCCACAAAATCATAAAATCAAGAGTTTCACAAAAGATTAGAATTAGGTTTTATTTTATCTACTTTAATTTAATATTAGTTTAACTTAATCTAGGGTAATTCTAACTTTTTTTTAATTAAAATCAATTAGAAAAATTAGGGTTAACTTTTGATTTAATTCTTATTTCTTTCTCAAATAAAAATAAATAAATAAATACAAAAAGATAGGTTAATTTAATTATTTTTCTTAATTAAAATTAAATTAGTAATTAGGTTTTTGGTATTATTCAATTAAGCTTTATTTTCTCAAATAATCAAAAACGACAAAAAAATTGATTTTCCTTTTAAATTACAATTAGGTAGTTGGGGTCAAAACCCTAAATCTCTCGTTTTTGATTCATCACACGCGTTTATTATTTTTGCAATATTAATGTAACTGCTAACGGTATGTAATAGTTTAATCTAGGACTTTCTTTCTTTATCGTTTTACGGGTTTTTTGGCTATGTAATTAATCCCTACCCCGAAGCCTTGTAATAGCGTAGTTTTATTTTCTCGCATTTTAATTCTCGCAAATATTAACTGCTTAGATGTATGTTAATAGGATTGTATGACAAAGATTGCATGATAATTTAAAATGGCTAGAAAACCCTAATGTGCAAAGATAATAACTGAAATCAAATCACTCGCACATGCGCACTCTTAGGGTATACTCTCACTTCGGTTGCCTTCGGTAAATGATCATTAAGTATAGGGTATTTTAGTGGTTGCCCTCCTGTCTAAACAAAGATCAAATGTCCCGTTCGGAAATGTTGCCTCGAATATGATCTTAAGACTCTAGGGTTATTACTAAGAGGTCCTAACATTTCTTTAGTGATTGTACGTTCCTTACGAATAGACCCTTACAACTCCAACGACGGTGATACCTATTTCTCAATAATGGGATAGTGCTGTCTAAAGGAAACAAGAACAGAAACGATCTTTTTTCGAGTAGGTAGATAACTGTTAGGTACTTGCTCAAAACAACAAATCTTTTACACCATACACTTTCAAACAAACTTTTCAAACTAAAGTTTTCAAAACACTTCATAACACTCTTGAGGATAGAAGCAAGGGTTAAAACGCAGTAAAATAAAACTTTTCAAAACAAGCACACAGAAGAAATTTCAGAAAGATGAGCAAGTACCTAAGAGCCCATGGAAAACCATGGATATAAAGGGTGCTAACACCTTCCCTTTCTATAATCTACCCCACGTACTCAGAAATATCTCGAAAAAGGTTTTTTCTGTTCTTCTTCCTTTTACGGATTGGATAAAATAAAAGTCGGCGGCGACTCTTGCTTACCGCGACATTTTGAGAATACAAAACGTAAAATGCAAACTAGCATTTTCAAAACAGTCGGTTCTGCCACCGTATCACAGAACTGGCGACTCTTCTTGGGAATCAGAATAAGTGGGGTATACCTTAGGATCTAGTTCATCATAATTGCTTCTCTTGTTTGTTTTGGTTGCTTTACTTTTAAGGGTTTTGTTTGGGAGTTACTATAGATCCTAACCCGGATCTGGGGACACATTTTAGGTAAGTAGCAATAAACTGTGAGGGAACTGTATGGCATAGACCGATATGGTTGAAGCAATAGCTACATTGATGTGGCACATTGGTTGGTACCAGTATCCCTTGTGGAGAAACGAGGAGAATACGGGGCCGCTATGTGTGTCGTTAAGCATCAATTGACCTTAGAACCTTTAATCGACCAACTTGGCCATTAGAAAGTAGTGAGATAGTCGGCCTCGGTGTAAAGCCGGGAACTGGTTGATACTCAATGCTACACTTATTGATACCATACTCTTGAGATAGTTTCGGCCGCAAGAAAAGATTGCGTGAGCTGAAACCATGACCGATGGAGGATGGTCAGTGATATTGAGAACCTCTAAAACCCAGTTACTTTTGCTAGGACAGGTTGAAACCAACTGAACTTCAAGAGGGTAATACCTTTAACCCCATACAAGCCTTAAACTTAAGGGCTTTGTGTGACTTGTCTGCCTTTGCCATGCCTGTTATCTGCTATACTTGTGTTTCTTTTACCATGACATCATGCATCATAATATGGCATTCATACTTCATTATACTAACCATTTCAAAGACCAAGGGAATTTATCTTTGTTCTGTTTTGCAGATTATGGCTTCCGTGCGCAGAAATACCATCCGAGTTAACTTTGTGCAAATACCCGCTTATGGCTTCTATGTTCATTAAGAGACATGGTCAGCTTCTTAGCCTGGCCACCTCAAAGCTTGATGAGCAGATGATGAGTGTACTTTTCCAGTTCTTCAATCATGTGCATCATTGCTTCACCTTTCCAAATTACCAGCTGGTTCCCACTTTGGAAGAGTTTTCTCACTTATTGGGCATATCCATCCTTGAGCAGGTGCCATTCACAGGTATGGAAGAGACTCCTAGACCAGAAGACATTGCCTCAGCTCTGCATCTGAAACGGGCTGATGTAGTATCCAATTGGGAAACACGAAGCGGGGTCGAAGGTTTTCTAGCCAAATTTTTAATAGACCAGGCTCAACTATTCTGGGATAATTTGGATTTTCAGGATTTTGAAGATATCTTGGCTCTCCTTATCTATGGGTTGGTCCTCTTCTCGAATCCAGATTCCTTTATAGATGTGAATACGGTCAAGATTTTCCTTTCTCGCAATCCTGTTCCTACTCTATTGGGTGATATCTTGCATGCCCTCTACACTCGTACTGTGCAAAGAAGAGGGACTCTTATGTGTTGCATGTCGTTGCTGTCGAGGTGGTTTATTTCTCACCTCCCCAAGTCTGTGTTGAAGAACGAAGAAGGTTTGGGTTGGTCCTACAGAATAATGTCACTTGTCCATACAGACATTCTTTGGAGCTCCCGGGCTATGGAAGACACTGCTGTCATTGATCGTTATGGGGGATACCCTAATGTCCCATTGCTTGGAATCAAGGGGGGTATAACTTACAATCCTTGTCTAGCTTTGCGACAATTTGGGCATGCTCGGAGAGATGGTCCCCACGAGCTACTTCTTGAGGATATTGCGTTTGACTACAAGGAAGACGTTGAGGAACATCGTCAGAGGTTTATACGAGCTTGGTGCATGGTGAACAGATCTGACCCCCAAGAGTTGGGACCAAGGACTTCCCTTTCTATGCATCCTTACCTACAATGGGTCAAAGCTCGTGCCCAGAAGCTTGGGATGCCTTATGAAGCCGTATTTCCAGTGATTGTGGAGCCCACTAATGAAGAAGGCGTTCCTTACACAATTCTTTATCCTTACATGCCCACTGATCCTGGGGCATTGAAGAGGTCTTGGATTCAGCTGAAAGAGGAGAGGGATACTGTGATGCGGTGGGAGAACTAACTTGAGGTTTTGCGTTTTTTTTGTTTGCAAATGTATCGGTTTAGCAAGAGTTGCCACCGACTTTTATTTTATCCAAAAGGAAAGGTAAAAAAGCACAGGAAAGACCTTTGAGATTGTTTTTGGGTTCGGGGGTAGATTATGAAAAGGGAAGGTGCTAGCACCCTTTTCATCCATGGTTTTCCATGGGCTCTTAGTTACTTGTTTTAGATCACTTGCTTTTGCTTTTCAATTGTTTGAAATGGTGCTTTTGTGTGTGGTTTTTAAAGTATTTTGAAAAGAGGCCTTTGTTTAGGCAACCTTTGTAATGATTCTTGTTTGAATGTATACAAAGGTGTTTATCTTTTGAAAAATGTTTCAATGTTTGAAAGTTTGTTTTGGGAAATGTTTTGAAAATGTGTTGTGTTTTGAAATTAGCAAGGATGTTTGCAAGTTTGATCAAGTAACTAGGAGTTGTCTGCCCTACTCAAAGATCTTTCCTACACATTTTTATTCCTTTGACATTGTTGCTTTACCATTGCATTTGGTAAACAACCCTATCTTTAGATGTTAAGCGGGACAGGCGCGGGTCATCGTATGACCATGATAACAATATTACCAAGTATCTTAGCAAGTTTTTAAGGGACTAGATCATTTATTTTAGGCAACCAAGATAGCATCATCGAGGGACTATGATCTTTTGTTTTGTTTGTTTTGCCAAGATACCTAGCATGCATACCATGGTCATTTTTAAGGCAACAAGTGGGTGAAACCATAGAGATGCTTGTGTGTATTGTGTTGTCATTTTTCATGCATTTTTGTTTTGTGTTTTCATGCTATTTGTTTGATTTTGGTCTTTGCATACAAACCCTAGTTCTTACTATCATGGCATTTGAAAGCGATAAAATGCGTAAAAGTAAATCTAAGACTATTACAACATTATTATGGGAAGGGGGATACAAGTTTGAATAGGGGGATATTGCTCAAAATAAAGCCCTAAAACTATTAAACCCATATTGAATTTAATTTACAAATAAATAAATGGACAAATATTTAAATATGCAAATAAATGTAAATATGCAAAATGTTTTTTTTGTATTTATTTTATGTATGTAAAATAAATTTATTTATGTCTCAAAATAAGAAAAATATTATGATTATTTTTTGGAAAGGGTGGAAACCCTAGTTTTTGGTTTTAAAAGAAAATGTATTATATATTATTTATTTATTCATTTTTATGCACAAGAAAATAAATAAATATATATACAAAAATGTTAAAGAATTTAATATTGTATGAAAATATTAATTTAAGTATATATACAATAAAAATAAAAATATATAATATTTTTATATTATTTACAAATTTATTTAAGAAAATATAAGTATATTAACCTAAATAACTATTTTTGTAATTAAAAAAATAATAAAAATAATAAAATATAAATGTAAAAATTAAGAAAATATTTTTGGTGATTTTTAATATTTAGAAAAAATAATAAAAGTCAGAAAATACAAAAGAAATGAAAAATATACAAAAATAAATCAAATGGGCCAAGGGGGTGCAAAAAGCAAAATGGGGGTGTCAAAAGCAGAAGAAGCCAGGCCCAACCCAATGTCACACTTCATCCCTGTCCTTTGAACCAGAAAACGCGCGCGCCATGTACAAACTTGTAACTCCTGCATACGTGCTTAAAAACAAAATCTTGCAACATGAAAGTTATAGCTCATCATCACACGATTCTAATGATATAAAAAACTTGATCTAACTCTCAAAGACCAGAGAGAATTTCATTGGCCCTAAATTCTGACCTAGTTTTTTCAGCATGTTCATCCTCCAAATTCTCCTAGCTCAGCTAACATAAATGAATTCTATGCATATGTACAATTCAAGGACATTAAGGGCTACATTTTTGCTTCACAAACCTAAGACTAATGATTCCTAAATAAGGAGATAGAAGTTTAGAAAATACCTGTTTCAGCCAAGTTTGGATATGGCAATGTAGGAGTTTTGGATGAGGACTGAAGGTCGTGTTAGCTTTCCTGAAGTTCACTCAACCTTTCCCAATGCTTGGCTTGCCTTGAACTTGCCTGAATGTGCTTGTAGAACTCAACCTGCAAAGCTTCAAAGTAAAAATGGTGAAGTGTGAAAATGGAGTTACAGTGGTTGTACAGGTGCTTGGATAGTTTAGGTGTATTGTTTAGAATGTGTTTGAAATGATTCCAAGCAAAACGCACGAGTGGATTTGGATTTGGCCAAGGTTCTGCATGTATGGCCCTGTTTTGACAAGAACTTAGTGTTTTTGAGAGGCTTGGAAATCGTGCTTTTGGCTTGGTGTGATATGCTGAAGTTGTTTGAAATGTGCACAAGACTTGGTTTTAACAGATACAAGAGATATGCTGACTTTTGCAAACTTGCTTATTTTTTAAGAAAAGGTGGGAAGTGACAAAGGCAAAGTTGTACAAGCTATCTTGAGGCCTGCTGAGAGTTAGTGAACCTTTTCTGATGTTTGTGGATGTTGTTTGCTGCAAAGGATTAAGTTCAATGCTCAAGATAAACAAAAGGACATAAAGCATGCTTTATCAAAGTAGCAATGTTGCCTTTTTTCCATTTTTGGATTAAACCTTTGTACAAAGCTTCAAAGATCAAAACCATGCCATTAACCATTGTATTTTCATTTAATTTATGAGTGTAGAAAGGATTAGAACCTGTAAACCAAGTACAAGCATGCTTTGGACAGATTTGCAAGTTGTAGCAATGTGCAAAATGCCTTGGCCAAAAATGATAATTTGCCATTTTCAAACTTTCGATTCTCCCTAACCACAAACGATTTTGGAGAGTTCTTAGGAATTTTGGAAAGCTTGTAACATGCTCTACAATCCATCTTTGGAATGAATTTTAAGATTCCACTTGGAACTAGGTGAAAAGTTTCCATGAAGATAGGTCAAAATCCTGCCTAAACTAGGGCAAAATTTCACTAAGTTAAAAGTTTCATGGACCCTTAATCACAAAATCATAACTTGAGATCGAATCATCTTTTGGGAAAATTTGTGAATCAAAGTTGTAGATTTTATGGGGGACTACAACTTTCATGTTGGAAGTTTTGTTTGAATCCAATTGCATCATGGTGAAAAAGTTGGGAAAAAATAAGAAATTTTCATAACTTGGAAAATTTCTAAGTTATGAAAATTTTCCATTTTAAACCCTAATTTTCTAAATTAGGTTTCTTGGTGAACAAGTTTCATTTTTTGACACATCTTGATGAAAAATGACCCTTGGCACTTGATTTTGACCAAAAAGTCAAAGTTTGACTTTTCAGTGTACAGTTGATTTTTGATCAGTTGACTGGAAAATTCATCTGTCAATCCAATGCATTTGAGATCTTTTGAACCTTGTGATTAGGTCAAGATGATGCCATTGAGTCCTTGAAACCATGCTTGAACCCAATTTTCCATTGACTAGGTGAAAAATCAGAAATTGCCCTTCTACAGTCAAAACCCTAAAAATGACCATTTTGCCCTTTTGATGATCTGATCAAATTTCTTGAGGAGTTATGGTCCAAACTTGATCAAATAGTTCATATGAGTCTATAATGTTGATGTGGATAAAAAATTATGAGGTTTGACTGTAAATTGGCCACAGTTGACTTTTTCCCCAATACAACTAATTTTTAGGTCAACTGTCCAATTGACTGGGCAAAAATTTGATTCAAGGCTTGAAACTTGGTATGAACAATCTTAGAGGTCCAACATGAAGTATGAAAGTCACATGAGGCATTAGAAGTACAAAAATCCTTGTGCAAACTCAAACCCTAATTTCAGGTCATCAGTGCAACGAGATGTCTAGAGTTGAGCAAAGCCTAATCTGGTCTTGAGTCCAAAGAGTCTTGTGAGGAAAATCTTGATAAAATGAGACGGAAAATTTTGGGGTACAACAGCTGCCCCTGTTCAATCTTTTTGAACCTGAAGAGTTAGATTGGCGAGTTTGTCGTTCGTGACTCGAAGGTAAAAGATGATTGGATGCTAGAGTGCCCGTAAATTTGCACTCGTTAAAATGTAGTTGAGGGAATGGGCTTAAAGATTCCATTTGGAGAGGTGACAGAATCTTATCGGAGATGGGCTTAAAGATGCCTTCCAAGAATGTTTGTTGAATTGCAAGCTGTAAGTCAAAAGAATGGGTATCAGAATGGTATTCGTGTCTGGAACGTATCTGATCTGTATCTGGAGACTGAATCTATATGAGCAATGGAATGGCGTCCGTGTCTGGAGCGTATCTGAGCTGTAACTGTATTTGAATCTGAATGAATGACAGAATGACTTCCGTGTCTGAAGTGTATCTGTATTGTATCTGAGTCTGGAATATGAATAAGCGACAGAATGGCATCCGTGTCTGGAGCATCTCTGGGCTGGGGATTAAGTCAGAATAAGTGATAGAATGGAAACCGTGTCTAGAGCGTATCTGGACCGTATCTGAGGTTGAGATCTGTATGAGTAGCAAAATGACTTTCGTGTCTGGAGTGTATCCGTACTGTAATTGGGATCTGAAGAAATGACAGAATGACTTCCGTGTCTGGAGTGTATCCGTACTTTGAAATTGATAGTTGAATCTGAATGAGAAATAGAATGGCTTCTGTGTCTGGAGCGTATCTAATATGTATCTGATTGTTGAAGTCTAAATAAGTGATAGAATGGCATCCGTGTCTGGAGCGTATCTGAACTGTTTCTGACTTGAAATTCTGAATGAGTAATAGAATGACCTCCGTGTCTGGGGTGTATCCATACTGTATCTGAATAAGAGATCTGAATGAGTAGAAGAATGACTTCCGTGTCCGGAGTGTATCTGTACTGTATCTTAAAATCTTTGAATATTTGTTAAAGATAGCTTTTAATCTTACCTGAAAAGGTAAAATGTTAGCTGAAACACAAAGTTATGTTGCATGAAATGTATGATGCAATAAAATGTGTTTTATCAATGTTTATGATATATGAATGTAATGTATGCGCATGTAAGCTGATTAGCTGTCTTGCTGAGGAAAATAAATCCTTGATGGCTGGAGATAATAAAATCCTTGAATGCTGTCGGGGAAACTAAATCCTTGACCGCTGTTGGAGATTCAAAATCTTTGATTGCTGAGGATGAGAAATCCTTGCTGACTACTGTTGGGGACAGAAAATCCTTGGCAACTCGCGGGGATTATCAAAAACATTGACAACTTCTGTGGGGATGTGAGAATCCTTCACAACTTTCCTGGGGATATAGGGATCCTTCAAGTCTTTGGAGTTGGGACATGATAAAAATTTTGTTGTTAAAATGATGCCAAGTGTTGTTTGAGAAACCTGCTTGGGGAATCCTGAGAATTTTGATGACTATTGCTAGGGATTACACCAATGGGAATCCTTACTCGGTTGGGGAATAAGGAAACTCTGATGATCTCTACCGGGGATCAAACAAAGGAAAAACTTGATCTGCTGGAGAAATAAGGAAGACTCTGATGGCTTTTGCAGGGAATTAAGAATGAGAATCTTCAATCTGTTGAGGAGTGGTGAATGAGAATCTTCGATCTGCAGGGTATTAAAAATTTTGACAAATTCATGCTGGGAAGTAATGAAGTCTCTGGCCACTTCACTGGGGAATCAAGAATGAGAATCTTCAATCTGCTAGGGGAATTTGAATCCTTGGGGACTTCAAGCTGGGGAGTTAAGAATGAAAATCTATGATCTGTTGGGGAGTAAAAACTCTGTGGGGAATAACTATAATGCTGGGGAGTAGCTATCCTTCTGGGGAGATCAGGAGTTTGGGTTATATGCCAATCTACTGGGGAATTAACCTAGGTTGGGGATAAAAGTTAACTGTTATCTGGTTGATTTTCAGACTTTAAGACAACTTTCTGGGGAATCTGGGGAAAACTGAATGGTTTCCGTTGTGGATTGGTAGCTAGAAATTTGACTTGACGGGGGAAGAAGGTTTCAACTCCACTGAGGGTCTGTAGTTCAAAGTTTTTGCTCCGCTGTGGATTGGGAGTTTGAAGTTTACCTCTGGCGGGGATTTTGAAATTTAATTTCGCTGGGGATATGTATTTCAAGGTTTTAGCTCCGCTAGGGGCCTAGATGATGTACTGCAGGGGATTTCTCTGGAATAGCCTAAAGACGTTTTCCTATACTTTCAACCTGTCAGTAATTATTCTTTCCCATTTCGTTTATTTGTAAACAGTGATTATATTCAAATGCATATGCTCATTTAATAAATCATTGGACGTTTTCAAATAAAACACAAGTGTAAAAAAGAAGAAAAGGCAAATAGTTTTCTGCACTTTGAAGTATCTTTGTATTGACTTTGTATAAGTATTTTGTACAAAGGAAACAGACATCCTAGTAAGAGAATGTTGTTATAAAAAATGAGAAAAATTTATACAAAGAAAGATGGCTATGTGTAAAAATTTCCACGGGGTTCCCATTCCGCTATAGCCTTCGTAACTCTGGATATCTTGTCCATTCATTGCTTCGTCCGAAGATGATTGAGTTGATCAGAAGCCCGGAGCTTGTCTGTGAAGAGATTGTCCTTAAAGTGATCCGACGAGACATAGTCATATGCTTTAATTCCCTAACTTTTTCCTGGACCGCCCTTTCATGTTTTCAGTCCACCGGGAAACCCTTTTTTTCCCAAGTCGCCCTTTCGGATTTTCAACTTGCCGGGTGTACAGATTTTTTGTTTTATCCCTAATTTTTTCCTGAACCGCCATTTCGGGTTTTCGATTCACCGGGATGCCCATTTTTGCCCAAGTCGCCCTTTTGGGTTTTCAACTTGTCGGGTCATTTATGCGTAGTATCTTTTAACTATGTCTGCATTCGCAGGGTGCAGAAGGTCATCGCCGTCCATGGTGGTTAAGATCATTGCCCCACCAGAAAAGATGTTTTTGATCACAAATGGTCCTTCGTAGGTAGGAGTTCATTTGCCCCTGGGATCACTTTGCGGAAAGATGATCCGCTTGATTACAAGATCCCCGACTTGATATGTCTGGCGTCTGACTTTCTTGTTGAATGCCTTGATCATCCGTTTCTGATACGCCTGACCATGGCAAACAACAGTAAGTTGCTTTTCATCAATCAAATTAAGTTTATCAAGTCGGGTCTGAATCCAATCATCTTCACTCAAACTAGCATCTTTCATGATTCTCAAGGAGGGAATCTGAACCTCGATAGGTAAAACAGCTTCCATGCCGTATACCAAAGAATAGGGTGTTGCCCCAGTTGAAGTGCGTGCCGTGGTACGGTATCCATGCTGAGAAAACGGTAACATCTCATGCCAGTCCTTGTAGGTGACTGTCATCTTTTGTATGATCTTCTTGATATTTTTGTTCGCAGCTTCGACAACACCGTTCATCTTTGGCCGATAGGGAGATGAATTGTGATGTTAAATCTGGAACTGCTCGCACAAGACGGTGATCATAGTATTGTTAAGGTTTGTACCGTTGTCAGTGATGATCCTTTCGGGGATGTCGTACCGATAAATGAGGTTCTGCTTGATGAAGCGGGCAACAACATTCTTCATAACGGATGCGAAGGAAGCTTCTTCGACCCACTTGGTGAAGTAATCAATAGCCACCAGAATGAAATGGTGTCCATTGGATGTTGTAGGCTTGATCTCTCCAATCATGTCGATTCCCCACATAGCGAATGGCCAAGGAGCTGTTAAGACATTGAGAGGAACTGGAGGTATATGTACCTTGTCTGCATAGATTTGACATTTGTGACAAGTCCTGGAATGTTGATAGCAGTCAGCTTCCATGGTAGACCAGTAATAGCCTGCCCGTAGAATCTTCTTAGCCATCGTATGTCCACTAGAGTGAGTGCCAAAGGTACAATTGTGCAGTTCAGCCATGATCTGTTCAGCTTCAACCTTGTCCATACAACCGAGTAGAATGCAATCATGATTGCGCTTGTATAGGATGCCATTGCTCAGGAAGAACTTGGCAGAGAATCTCCTCAAGAACTTTTTGTCGTTGACTGAAGCTCCTTCAGAGTATTCTTGTGCTTCGAGATACCTTTTGACTTCATGAAACCAAGGTCGGTCCACTACTTCTTCGGTATTAATCTCGTGACAATATGCAGGTTCGTCCATCCGTTCAATGGTGATTTAGGGAGCCTCATTGTCCCAGTTAAGTTTAAACATGGATGACATTGTAGCTAGAGCATCCGCTAGTTGATTCTCTTCTCGCGGGAAGTGCTTGAAGGTAATCTTCTCGAAATATGTTAACAATGTCAAGACATGTTCTTTGTAAGGGATGAGGTTTGGATGTTTAGTATCCCACTCTCTTTTGATCTGACTGATAACTAAAGCTGAGTCCCCAAACACATCTAAGGATTCGATTCCCAAGTCAATAGCGGCCTTGAGACCAAAGATACAAGCTTCATACTCGGCCATGTTGTTGGTGCAGCTGAAGCAGAGTTTGGCAGTGAAAGGTGTATGGCAACCTTTTGGAGAGATGAGTACCATGCTGATACCGTTTCCAAGTGCATTGGAGGCACCATCAAAGTACAGGGTCCATCGGGATCCTTGTTCAGGTCCGTCATACGGTCTGAAATCTTCAATGTTGTCCAAGGTCATAATATCCTTGTCGGGGAAGTCGAACCTCATGGATTGGTAATCTTCGACAGCTTGATGGGCCAGATGATCGGCTCGCACACTCCCCTTTATTGCTTTTTTGGTGGTGTACTGTATATCGTATTCCGTCAGGATCATCTGCCATCTAGCGATTCTTCTAGATAAAGCAGGCTTCTCAAAGATGTACTTAATCAGATCCATCTTAGAGATCAGCAAAGTGGTATGAGTCAACATGTACTACCTTAGTCGGTGAGCAGCCCATACCAAAGCGCATCAAGTTTTCTCGAGCAGTGAGTATCGTGTCTCACAGTCGGTAAACTTTTTGCTAAGGTAATAAATGGCATGCTCTTTTCGGCCAGACTCGTCATGTTGGCCCAATACGCACCCTATTGAATTCTCCAGGACGGTCAGATATATGATTAGCGGTCTTCCTTCGACGAGAGGCATCAAGATAGGAGGTTCTAGCAAATACTCCTTGATTTTATCGAAAGCAACTTGACAGTCATCATTCCATTTAACCACCTGATCTTTCTTCAACAGCTTGAAGATTGGCTCACAGGTAGATGTTAGGTGAGAAATAAACCTTGTAATGTAGTTTAGGCGTCCCAAGAAACCTCTGACCTCCTTCTCAGTGCGAGGGGCAGGCATTTCTTGTATAGCTTTGACTTTGGTAGGATCAACCTCGATGCCTTTGTTGCTGACAATGAAACCCAAGAGTTTACCAGACCTGACTCCAAAAGTGCACTTGTTAGGGTTCAGTCTGAGCTTGTACTCCTTCAACCTGACAAACAACTTTTGCATATGGTCGAGGTATTCTTCTTCCGTTTGTGAACGGGATATCATGTCGTCTATGTAGAACTCTATCTCATGATGTATCATATCATGAAACAAAGCTACCATGGCGCGTTGATAGGTTGCCCCGACATTCTTCAGTCCAAATGGCATCACTTTGTAGCAGAACGTACCCCACTGTGTAACAAAAGTAGTTTTCTCCATGTCCTCAGGGGCCATTTTGATCTGGGTATAGCCTGAGAATCCATCCATGAAAGAAAATACCTTATGCTGAGCTGTATTGTCAACCAAGATGTCAATGTGCGGAAGTGGAAAGTCGTCTTTAGGGCTAGCCCTGTTTAAGTCTCTGTAATCCATGCACATTCTCACTTTGCCGTCCTTCTTAGGCACGGGCACAATGTTAGCAACCCATTGTGGATAGGAAGTAACAACAAGAAATCCAGCATTAAACCGCTTCATAACTTCTGCTTTGATCTTTTCAGACATGTCGGGCCTCATGCGACGAACTTTCTGTTTAACTGGTGGACAATCTTCTCTTGTGGGTAGACGGTGTACCACAATGTCTGTATCAAGTCCCGGCATGTCTTTGTATGACCAGGAGAAGATCTCAACATATTCATTCAACAGCTGAATTAAGCGCTCTTTGACACTTGGCTCTAAGTTGGCACCCACTCTAACTTCTTTTCTGTCTTCCTCAGTACCCAAGTTGATTGTCTCTAACAGCTCCTCATGAGGTAGAATATCCTTTTCTTCCTGTTGTAGCAGTCTAGCCAATTCTCCCGGCACTTCACAGTCTTCATCACCTTCGTATTCGGCATGGTAGACCAGATCTTCAGAGTCACTGAAGGTCACAACAGAATTGTTACCCATGGAATCCGGAATGGAAGGGTACCTGTATTTGTGAGTGTGGGTGTGTGTAAGGGATAGCCACCTTTAAACAAATAAAATATAAAAAGAAAGACAATGAACACAAAAGTTTATATATGAAAACGTCCATGATTCATTAAAATGGCATATGAAGATGAAAAATCAAACCCTTACAAATGGACCTATGTGCCTCGGGTAATGCACAAGGTTAAAAGTGTACAAATTGTTTAAGAATTATTACAAATCAACATAAATGTTTGAAAGATAAATTACTGATTGATGAAAGTAATGGGAACAAAGTCCTTTGCCTTCCAATTGCATAGTCCTCCGTCCACAGTAAGGAAAATCCAGTCTTCCAGGTTGCTCTCCTCTTCACTATCCTCCAAAGCATTGACTCCATGATGGGTGATCTTTACTGGTGGCCCTCCAGCACGGGAGCGGCGCACAACCTTTTGAGAAGAAGCAGTGAAACCCAAGCCGAATTTATCAAATTTGAAAGGAAAATTGGGAAGTTGCCCCCAGATTATGCTTCCTCCTTCTTCAATCACAACCTTTGCATCTTTGAGAGACAACATCCAAGGCAGAGGTCTGGTAATCATGGGTACAGAAGACACTGTCTTGGTTGCCGAAATCTCCTGAGCTACCTCCTCAAAATGCTGAAAGGGGGTTTCGATGAATTCACCATCCAATTCTACATAGCGGAAAGAATTAAGATGGCTTATCATGTATTCCTCTTTGCCGTGAACAGTTACAATTTTCCCTTGGACAGGGTACTTGAGCTTCTGATGCAAAGTAGAAGTGACGGCTCCAGCATGATGAATCCAGGGTCTTCCCAACAAGCAAGAATAGGAAGGACGGATGTCCATCACATAAAATATGGAGTTGAAGGTTTCAGTTCCCACTTTAATCGGGATGTCCACCTCCCCGTGGACCATCCTTTTAGAACCATCAAAGGCTCTGACAATGATGTTGCTGGGCCTTAAATTTAAACCTTCACAATCCAGCCTATCCAATGCCTTTTTTGGCAAGACGTTCAGCGAAGAACCAGTGTCCACCAGAACGTGTGCTAGAGTAGTCCATATGCATTCCACCGAGACATGCAAAGCGTCATTATGTTTTCTCCCTTTGATTGTTAGATCAGCATCGGAGAATCCTAGACCATTGTCTGCTGTTAGGCTAGCTACACATTCCTGGAACTGATCCGTGGAGGTTTCCTGGGGCACATGGGCCGTCTTCAATAATTTGATCAAGGCTTTAGCATGAGCTTCTGAACAAAGAAGTAAGGCAAACATATAGATTTTTGAGGGGGTTTGCCCCAGTTGTTCCACAACATTATAATCGCTTTTCTTGATTATTTTCAAAATCTCTTCCATTTCCTTTTGAGAGGTTTCAGGGATGATCAACGGCTGAGCCCTCGTCCTGACGGGCTCTTCTTGGATCCCTTTCCCTCTATCATCAGCAACAGCAGAGGGGACAACCACAAGAGTTACAACTTCTTCAATAATTGGAGTTCTTGCAGATATGTTGATCGGCACAGGGGTAACCTTAGGAGAAGCTGAGGGTCCGAAGATTGCCTTCGGAGGGGCAATCTCCGGAGAGAAAATTATTCCACTGCGGGTGATTTTACTCGTTCCAGCAATGTTTCCAATGTCAGAGGCCTCTTCATCATAACTTTCTTCAGTTGATTCAATTTGTTTAATATCGTGGTAAAAGATCTCTCCCTCACAGTTCCACGGTATTGATTTGTTGGACTTGTACGGGATAGGCCCCGGTATGGTTATCTTCAAAGGTACAATCTTCGGATTGGATGTAACTTAACAGGTCTTTTGGAGACCTTGGAAAGATTGGCGGATATGGTAATTATTGAAATATCATTGACAGGAGTCGGTGTAACAGGAGTCTTTTCAAAAAGGATTTCTTAGTTATCCATTAGGCGTTGGATTCCTAACTTCAACAATGGACAGTCGGTTGGTAAGGATGAACAAAGGCAACAATCTTCTTCACAACCTGGTAAAATCCCAGCCTTCAGCAAATTCAACTTGATTATTGGTAGCGGAGTCATCAAATCATCAACAGTATCCACAAAAAGATCTTCTTCAACATCATGGGCATTGTGGCCATGCTTTGGCATTGGAGCAGAGATCACATTAGGCTTTTCAGAGGCGTCGAATTCAACTTCTTTAGCATCTATCAAATCCTGAATCTTATTCTTGAGGGCCCAACAATTGTTGGTATCGTGCCCCAGGTTGTCTGAATGATAAGCACACTTGGCGTTCGAATGGTAGTAAGGAGAAGATGTATTCGGATTCTTCGGCGCCTCTTTCAAACTTGCAAGGTTTAACTTCAAGAGATGGGGTAGTACCTGAGCGGGAGTCATATTTATCCGGGTGAATTGCCGTGCAGGCCTTTCCACCCTTGCTTGGTTGGTTCTGGGTTGATTGTTTCTAGGCTGATCAGCTGCAGACTTCTGAATCATTACGGCCCTCACCGCTGGCCGGCGCTCAACTCTTCCTTGACCACTTTGAGAGTAGACAACTGAGACTTCTTTCTTTTTTGGAAAAGTCTTTTTGATGGCAGCGGAAGCAGATGCATCCTTTTGAATTTTCCCGCTCTTCATGCCGGCTTCAACTCTCTCACCAGTCAGAATCAACTCGGTGAACCCCGCAGACGAACTTCCAATCAGGTGATTGAAAAAGGGGCCTGACAGTGTACCCAAGAACATATCTACCAGCTCCCTCTCAGATAGAGGTGGTTGTACTCGTCCCGCCAAGTCTCTCCATTTCTGGGCATACTCTTTGAAACCTTCATTTGAGACCATGCCCATACTCTGTAATTGAGTACGGGTTGGTGATAAGTCCGTATTATATTGATACTATCTGTAAAAGGCGGCCGCCAAATCCTCCCAATTATGCACATCAGACCTCTCTAGCTGGTAGAACCAATCTAACTGCATCCCCGAAAGACTGTCCTGGAAGAAATGAACCCACAGATCCTTGTCAGAAGAATGTGGTTGGATTTTTCTGAAGTAAGATCGCAGATGCATCTTTGGACAAGGCAAACCATCGTACTTAGAAAATATAGGCACTTTAAATTTGGGGGGAATGACAATCCCAGAAACCAGCCCTAGCTCTTCAAAGTCCAGCCCAGGCACTCTTTGTACCTCCATGGCAGCCAAACGCTCTTCTAGGTTCTTGTATTTGTCGTCTACAGAAGGGTATTGTTGTTCAGAATAATCTTCATCCTCTTCTTCTTCTTCTTCCTCTGAATCAGATGGCATGGAAGTCTCTTTACCCTTTCTCACCCCTTCATCAGATGTTGAGGGGAAATCCAGGACCCTTCTATCTTGACCTTCAAATCTTCTACCCATGGTAGCCACACCAACCCTCTTCTTTTTCTTTTTCTCTTTTTCCTTTTCCAGCAAGGTTTTGAGCTCCTCTTGCCCCTTAGCCAAGGTCAGAAGTAGCTGTTGGAACTGTGAATTCTGCACTTGTAAGTCTTTAACCGTCTGCTCAATATCCATCTTGCTGAAATAAACAACAGAGAGATAAGGAAACCTGGTGTGAAGACCTATTTATGCATATGATGAATGATATGTATTCATGTAATGCATTCAAGGATTCAGAAATTCAAATTTTTTTTAAACAAAAAAGAACACACGTCTTATTAATAAGATATAATTTGTTAGTACATTAATGCCCCATGGGCAAAATAATACAAAATTCTAATGTGAAAAGACGTTGCGCACCCTCTTTGGTGCAATGTAGGTGTTGAGAGTCTTGTCTTCGTGAAGTTGACGATTAAGTTCCAAAACCTTCTTCTCACTTGCGTAGAATTGGGCTTCAAAAGTGTCGCGCTCTCCCTTGAGCTGTATCCAACTCCTTTGCAGATCTTCAAGTGATGTTGGCATGTCAGGATGTAGAAGGGTGTATGGAACCTCTCCTTCCATAACAGGCTCTTTGATCACAGGAAGAATGTAGGGGTAAGGCATCATAAGACTTTGGGCGCGGGTTCATACCCACTTGAGGTAAGGCTCAAGAGGGATGGAATTCTTGTGTCCCAAGGGTCTTACTATCCACTTTGTTGGGCATTCTCCAAGCTCGGATAAACCTTTGTCGAAGTCCTTGATCGTCACTGTCAAAGTCGAAAACCAAATCTGGAATCAGCATGTCATGTGGGCCATCCCTTCGGGCATACCCAAACTGTCTCAGAGCCAAGCAAGGGTTGTAGGTAATGCCTCCCCTAATGCCAAGTAGGGGGACATTAGGAAATTCCCCACAATGGTCAATGATGATAACATTTTCTCGGGATCGAGAACACCAATGAACATATGAATGTGTAAGAGTCATCAATCGTTGTGACCACCTCAAACCTTTCTCATTCTTCAAAACTGAATGCGGAAGATAAGAAATAAACCATCTTGCCAGTAGAGGAGTGCAACACATGAGTACACCTCTTTTCCTCATTGTTCGAGTGTGAAAAGAGTGGAGGATATCTCCAAGCAATGTAGGCACCAGGTTATGAGCCATGAAGATTTTGACAGCATGGACATCTATAAGTTGGTCAGGGTTTGGGAACAAGACCATCCCATAGATGAGAAGAGCTACAATCTCCTCAAAAGCTTATAAGTCTAATGAATTCCAGCAGCTTTGGGCCTTCTCAAACAGAAACTTTGACAAGAAGCCTTTGACACCACTTCTAGTTTCCCAATGACCTATGATATCAGATGGTTGCAAGTGTAAGGCTTGAGCAACATCTTCAGGCTTTGGATCTATTTCCGTATCGTTGAAGGGTAGTTGATTAAGAATAGGAATCCTCAAGAGTTGATAAAGTTCCTCCAAAGTAGGCACAAGCTGGTAATCAGGAAATGTGAAGCAGTGGTGTAGGGGGTCAAAGAACTGGAAGAGAACTTTCACCATATCCTCCTCAGTGTTGGTGTTGACTAAGTTGAGAAGACGACCATCCCTCTCGGTGAATGGAGAATTCTCAGGAATCCTTGAAGCTAGCTCCTTGAGTTGAGGAGGAATTCTCACAAGGTTGACTTGAATGGTTTTCCTGCGAAGTGAATCCATTACCTAC
Organism: Vicia faba; assembly: GCA_948472305.1. Lineage (NCBI taxonomy): Eukaryota > Viridiplantae > Streptophyta > Magnoliopsida > Fabales > Fabaceae > Vicia > Vicia faba. The sequence continues at coordinate 240,082,001 of OX451737.1, forward strand.
AAAACAGGAACAAAGATGAAAATCCAAATCCTTGAAATGGTTAGTGGATGCATATGATGCTTCATGATGTCCATGATGTTATGCACAACTATATATGTACAAGCAAATCACACAAGTTCCTAGTTTTAGGCTTGCATGGGGTTTCATAGGTAAGTACCCTCTTGAAGTTTAGTTGGCTCAACCTGTCCTAGAAATAGTAACCGGATTCTAAGGAGCTCAATATCACCGGATTATTTTCTGTGTTCATTGTTTCAGTTTAGCCACTTTATTGGCGGCCGAAATATTCCAAGAAAACAACCCTCAATGAGTGTAGTATCTAGTATCTACCAACTTCGGACTGCACCAAAGCCGGTCATCTCACTACTCCTAAAAAGGCCAAGTTTGTCAAGTAAAGGTTCTAAAAGTCCATTAGTGCTTCATGACATCACTCAGCGGCCCCGTATTCTCTTTGATTGACTCAAAGGCTACTGGTACCCACAAATATGTCGCACTAATATAGTTATTGCTTCAACCATGTCGGTATACCCCGCACAGTTTCCACAATGTATTGCTATTTACCTATGAATGTTTCCCAAATCTGGGTAGAGGATTCAAACCCAAACAATAGAACCAAATGTAAAGCAATCAAGTCAAGCAAGATAAGCATGTAAAGGTGATCTAGAACCCTAAGGTAACCCCACTTTTAGATTCAAAAATTCCCCAGCAGAGTCGCCAGTTCTGTGATGCGATGGGAGAACTGACTTGAGGTTTTGTGTTTTTTTGTTCTCAAATGTTTCGGTTTAGCAAGAGTTGCCACCGACTTTTATTTTATCCAAAAGGAACAGTAAAAAGGCACAGGAAATACCTTTGAGATTGTTTTTGGGTTTGGGGGGTAGATTATGATTAGGGAAGGTGCTAGCACCCTTTTCATCCATGGTTTTCCATGGGCTCTTAGTTACTTGTTTTGATCACTTGCTTTGGCTTTTCAATTTTTTGAAATGGTGCTTTTGTGTGTGGTTTTGAAAGTATTTTGAAAAGAGGCCTTTGTTTAGGCAACCTTTGTAATGATTCTTGTTTGAATGTATACAAAGGTGTTTGTCTTTTGAAAAATCTTTCAATGTTTGAAAGTTTGTTTTGGGAAATGTTTTGAAAATGTGTTGTGTTTTGAAATTAGCAAGGATGTTTGCAAGTTTGATCAAGTAACTAGGAGTTGTCTACCCTACTCAAAGATATTTCCTACACATTTTTATTCCTTTGACATTGTTGTTTTACCATTGCATTTAGTAAACAATCCTATCTTTGGATGTTAAACGGGACAGGCGCGGGTCATTGTATGACCATGATAACAATATTGCCAAGTATCTTAGCAAGTTTTTGAGGGACTAGATCATTTGTTTTAGGAAACCAAGATAGCGTCATCGAGGGACTATGATCTTTTGTTTTGTTTGTTTTGCCAAGATACCTAGCATGCATACCATAGCCATTTTTAAGGCAACAAGTGGGTGAAACCCTAGAGATGCTTGTGTGCATTGTGTTGTCATTTTTCATGCATTTTTGTTTTGTGTTTAGTCATGCTATTTGTTTGATTTTGGTCTTTTCATACAAACCCTAGTTCTTACTATCATGGCATTTGAAAGCGATAAAATGCGTAAAAGTAAATCTAAGACTATTACAACATTATTATGGGAAGGGGGATACAAGTTTGAATAGGGGGATATTGCTCAAAATAAAGCCCTAAAACTATTACAACCATATTGAATTTAATTTACAAATAAATAAATGGAAAAATATTTAAATATGCAAATAAAGGTAAATATGCAAAAAAAAATTTGTATTTATTTTATGTATGTAAAATAAATTTATTTATGTCTCAAAATAAGAAAAATATTATGATTATTTTTTGGAAAGGGTGGAAACCCTAGTTTTTGGTTTTAAAAGAAAATGTATTATATATTATTTATTTATTCATTTTTATGCACAAGAAAATAAATAAATATGTATACAAAAATGTTAAAGAATTAAATATTGTATGAAAATATTAATTTAAGTATATAAACAATAAAAATAAAAATATATAATATTTTTATATTATTTACAAATTTATTTAAGAAAATATAAGTATATTAACCTAAATAACTATTTTTGTAATAAAAAAAATAAAAAAATAAAAAAATAAAAAAGTAAAAATTAAGAAAATATTTTTGGTGATTTTTAATATTTAGAAAAAATAATAAAAGTCAGAAAATACAAAAGAAATGAAAAATATACAAAAATAAATCAAATGGGCAAAGGGGGTGCAAAAAGCAGAATAGGGGTGTCAAAAGCAGAAGAAGCCAAGCCCAACCCAATGTCACACTTCATCCCTGTCCTTTGAACCAGAAAACGTGCGTGCCATGTACAAACTTGTAACTCCTGCATACGTGCTTAAAAACAAAATCTTGCAACATGAAAGTTATAGCTCATCATCACACGATTCTAATGATATAAAAAACTTGATCTAACTCTCAAAGACCAGAGAGAATTTCATTGGCCCTAAATTCTGACCTAGTTTTTTCAGCATGTTCATCATCCAAATTCTCCTAGCTCAGCTAACATAAATGAATTCTATGCATATGTACAATTCAAGGACATTAAGGGCTACATTTTTGCTTCACAAACCTAAGCCTAATGATTCCTAAATAAGGAGATAGAAGTTTAGAAAATACCTGTTTCAGCCAAGTTTGGATATGGCAATGTAGGAGTTTTAGATGAGGCTTGAAGGTCGTGTTAGCTTGCCTGAAGTTCACTCAACCTTTCCCAATGCTTGGCTTGCCTTGAACTTGCCTGAATGTGCTTGTAGAACTCAACCTGCAAAGCTTCAAAGTAAAAATGGTGAAGTGTGAAAATGGAGTTACAATGGCTGGACATGTGCTTGGATAGTTTAGGTGTATTGTTTAGAATGTGTTTGAAATGATTCCAAGCAAAACGCACGAGTGGATTTGGATTTGGCCAAGGTTCTGCAGGTATGGCCCTGTTTTGACAAGAACTTGGTGTTTTTATGTTTAAGGGTGTTTGAGAGGCTTGGAAATCGTGCTTTTGGCTTGGTGTGATATGCTGAAGTTGTTTGAAATGTGCACAAGACTTGGTTTTCACAGATACAAGAGATATGCTGACTTTTGCACACTTGCTTGTTTTTGAAGAAAAGGTGGGAAGTGACAAAGGCAAAGTTGCACAAGCTATCTTAAGGCCTGCTGAGAGTTGGTGAACCTTTTCTGATGTTTGTGGATGTGGTTTTCTGCAAAATATTAAGTTCAATGCTCAAGATAAACAAAAGGACATAAAGCATGCTTTATCAAAGTAGCAATGTTGCCTTTTTGCCACTTTTGGATTAAACCTTTGTACAAAGCTTCAAAGATCAAAACCATGCCATTAACCATTGTATTTGCATTTAATTTATGAGTGTAGAAAGTATTAGAACCTATAAACCAAGTACAAGCATGCTTTGGACAGATTTGCAAGTTGTAGCAATGTGCAAAATGCCTTGGCCAAAAGTGATAATTTGCCATTTTCAAACTTTCGATTATCCCTAACCACAAATGATTTTAGAGAGTTCTTGGACATTTTGGAAAGCTTGTAACATGATCTACAATCCATATTTGAAATTAATTTTAAGATTCCACTTGGAACTAGGTGAAAAGTGGCCATGAAGATAGGTCAAAATCCTGCCTAAACTAGGGCAAAATTTCACTAAGTTAAAAGCTTCATGGACCCTTATTCACAAAATCATAACTTGAGATCCATGCATATTTTGGGAAAACTTTGTGAATCAAAGTTGTAGATTTTGTGGGGGACTACAACTTTCATGTTGGAAGTTTTGTTTGAATCCAATTGCATCATGGTGAAAAAGTTGGGGAAAAATAAGAAATTTTCATAACTTAGAAAATTTCTAAGTTATGAAAATTTTCCATTTTAAACCCTAATTTTTAAAATTAGGTTTCTTGGTGAACAAGTTTCATGTTTTGACACATCTTGATGGAAAATGACCCTTGGCACTTGATTTTGACCAAAAAGTCAAAGTTTGACTTTTCAGTGTATAGTTAATTTTTGATCAGTTGACTAGAAAATTCATTTGTCAATCCAATACATTTGAGATCTTTTGAACCTTGTGATTAGGTCAAGATGATGCCATTGAGTCCTTGAAACCATGCTTGAACCCAATTTTCCATTGGCTAGGTGAAAAATCAGAAATTGCCCTTCTACAGTCAAAACCCTAAAAATGACCATTTTGCCCTTTTGATGATCTGATCAAATTTCTTGAGGAGTTATGGTCCAAACTTGATCAAATGGTTCATATGAGTCTATAATGTTGATGTGGATAAAAAATTATGAGGTTTGACTGTAAATTGGCCACAGTTGACTTTTTCCCCAATACAACTGATTTTTAGGTCAACTGTCCAATTGATTGGGCAAAAATTTGATTCAAGGCTTGAAACTTGGTATGAACAATCTTAGAGGTCCAGCATGAAGTATGAAAGTCACATGAGGCATTAGAAGTCCAAAAATACTTGTGCAAACTCAAACCCTAATTTCAGGTCATCAGTGCAAGGAGATGTCTGGAGCTGAGCAAATCCTAATCTGGTCTTGAGTCCAAAGAGTCTTGTGAGGAAAATCTTGATAAAATGAGAGGGAAAATTTTAGGGTACAACAGATACTTACCGGGAAAAATACCATGAGCGAGAAAGGAAGATTTTGAAGCTCACCGGGCAGCTCGAGGAAGAAAGAGTGATCAATGACTACGTCAGCACCAAGAGGAAACGTCCATGGGACTTTTGATTTTTCTTTTTCTAGTTTTAGATCTTGTAATGCCTCAAAGGCATTGTTGAAACTTTTACAGATTAATCTAATAAAGTTTGTTTATTTTTTGTTTGCAAATTTAAATTTCCCTAAGTCTTTGAAATCATTACACGCGCATCCCATTATCATGCACACCATTACATGTTTCTCATCTTCTTCGCTTTTTAATTCAGCAGATATGTCTTCTGATCAAGCCATCAAAGATCTTCAGGCACAAAATGCCCAATTCCAGCAGATTTTCTTAAGCTTGGCTAAAGGGCAAGAGGATTTGAAGACCTTGATTCTGAAAGAGAAGAAGAAGAAGAAGAAGAAGAAGAAGAAGAAGGTTGGTATTCTGAACATGGGTAGAAGATTCGGAGAAAGGATAAGACAATCAGCTAATCTGACCTCCTCATCCAAAGACGGGGAGAACCAAGAAAGGACAAAGGATCTTAGTCCAGCAGTTTCTGATAACGATACGGATTACGATAAAGAGAAATATCCTCCTGCTGAGGATAGGTACAAGCAACTAGAAGACCGTCTGAGTGCTATGAAGATTCAGAAGATCCCTGGTTTATATTTCGGAGAGCTGGGATTGGTATCGGGAGTGGTAATCCCTCATAAGTTCAAAGCTTCAATTTTTGCCAAGTACGATGGAGTATCCTGTCCAAAACTCCATCTCCGCTCGTACATCAGAAAAATCCAACCTCACACTGCTGATATAAATTTGTGGGTACACTTCTTTCAAGATAGTCTGTCAGGGACTCAACTTGAATGGTTTTATCAGTTGGAAGGAGCCAAGGTCTGAATCTGGGAAGACCTTGCTGCTGCTTTTTACAGGCAGTATCAGTATAACACCGACCTTACTCCTACTCGTACTCAGCTCCAGGGTATGTCTATGGGTGCAAGTGAAGGTTTTAAGGACTATGCTCAAAAGTGGAGAGACTTGGCTGGAAGAGTCCAACTCTCTTTGTCTGACAGGGAGTTAGTCGACATGTTTCTAGGGACGCTATCTGGTCCATTTTTCAATCATCTGATCGGCAGTTCATCATCTGGGTTTACTGAGTTGATTTTGACTGGAGAGAGAGTAGAAGCTGGCATTCGAAGTGGTAAGATACAGAAGGATACTTCATCAAGTGCAGCAAAGAATCCTTTCACCAATAAGAAAGAAGCTAGTGCAGTCTACGGCCCGAGGGGCCAAAGCAGACCTGAACACCGTTAAGCGGTAAATGCGGTAGTGATATCAAGACCCACAATTGCCCCACAATGCAACAATCAACAAAGGGTGGAAAGACCACAGAGGAAGTTCACTCGACTCAATATGACCCTGACTCAAATTTTACCACAATTATTGAAGACCAATTTGGTAACTCTGAGGGAGGCCCCGAAGAACCCCAACACCACTTCTCCTCATTATAACCCAAATGCTCGCTGCGCCTATCACTCTGAAAGTCCAGGTCATGATACAAACAACTGTTGGGCCTTGAAAAACAAGGTGCAAGACTTGATCGAAGCCAAAGAGATTGAGTTTGACGCTCCGGAGAAGCCCAACGCCATAACTACTCCCATGCCCAAGCATGGCTCGGGAATCAATGCTATTGAGGTTGTCTCCACCACAGAGGATGCTGATGATGAGAACCCGGACATCGACATCTGGATCTACCCAACTACCAACGGTGGACTGAATAACTGGGCGGTGAAGGACTTCATACCTGTTTCTTTTATTCCACAGTAATTGACTTTTGTTTTAAGAGTTGTAATAAACAGTTTGAAACTTTACGGCCCGGTGCCTTGCCCGAGGCACCTTGGCTTTGCTTGTGAGGGCTTATTATTTGTCATTTCATATATCATTAATAAAATATTGGACGTTTCTTGCATTATAAATTTTGCGCTCCTTGTTTTTTCTTTTTCTGTCTCTCGCTTTATCAAAAACAGCTATTCTCCTACACACACTCACGTATCATAATGCATATCCATATCCACTCTGGATCCCATTGATAACGACTCTGCTACTGCCAGTTATGACTTCGAAAATCCGATCAACCAAGCCGAGGACGAAGGTGAGGATGATTGTGAGGTGCCTGGAGAACTTGCTAGACTGTTACTACAGGAGGAAAGGGCCATACAGCCTCATGAAGAGCCAGTTGAATCAGTGAATTTGGGTACAGAGGAAGAAAGGAAAGAGCTTAAGATAGGTGTGAATCTGGAACCTAGTATCAAGCAATAGTTGATACAAATTCTACGTGACTATGTTGAGATCTTCGCTTGGTCTTATGAAGATATGCCTGGTTTAGAAACTGATATTATGGTACACCGCCTGCCGACTAAAGAAGACTGTCCTCTGGTAAAACAGAAGGTTTTCCGTATGCGCCCTGAGATGTCTGAGAAAATCAAAGCTGATATCATGAAACTGTTCGACGCGGGGTTTTTAGTTGTCACTTCCTATCCACAGTGGGTTACTAACGTTGTTCTGGTGCCTAAGAAGGATGGTAAGGTACGGATGTGTGTGGACTATAGAGATCTGAACAGGGCAAGCCCCAAGGATGATTTCCCACTTCCTCGTATCGATGTTCTTGTCGAATACACCGCACAACATAAGATCTTCTCCTTCATGGATGGTTTTTCTGGCTACAACTAGATCAAGATGGCTCTTGAGGACATGGAGAAGACAACCTTCATTACGCAGTGGGGAACCTTTTGCTACAAGGTAATGTCTTTCGGGTTGAAGAATGTTGGGGCAACTTATCAGCGCACCATGGTCGCTTTGTTCCACGACATGATTCACCATGAGATCGAGGTTTATGTTGATGACACGATAGCAAGGTCCCAGACTGAGGAAGAGCACCTTAACCATCTCCAGAAACTGTTCGACAGGTTGAAGACGTATAAGTTGATGTTGAACCCGAACAAGTGCACCTTCAGGGTAAGGTCTGGTAAGCTGCTGAGTTTCGTCGTCAGTGATAAGGGTATTCAGGTGGACCCTACCAAGGTAAAGGCCATACAGGAGATTCCGGCTCCCCACACAAAAAAGGAAGTTAGAGGCTTTTTGGGACGTCTGAATTACATCTCCAGATTCATTTCACACCTGAATGCTACTTGTGAGCCAATCTTCAAGCTACTGAAGAAAGATCAAGTGGTAAAATGGAATGATGAATGTCAGACTGCTTTCGAAAAAATCAAGGAATACCTCCAAGAGCCACCAATTCTGATGCCTCCAGTTGAAGGAAGACCTTTGATCTTACACTTAACAGTATTAGACAATTCAATGGGGTGTGTGCTGGGGAAGCATGACGAGTCTGGCCAAAAAGAGCACGCTATTTACTACCTTAGCAAAAAGTTTACCGACTGTGAGACTCGATACTCATTGCTCGAGAAAACTTGCTGCACTTTGGCATAGGCTGCTCGCCGGCTGAGACAGTATATGCTGACTCACACTACCTTATTGATATCAAAAATGGATCCAATCAAGTATATCTTCGAAAGGCCTGCCTTGTCCGGAAGAATAGCGAGATGGCAGATGATCTTAACCGAGTACGACATCCAATACACAACCCAAAAAGAAATCAAGGGGAGTGTATTGGCGGATCATTTGGCGCATCAGGCCGTGGATGACTACCAGTCCATGAACTTCGAGTTCCCGGATGAGAACATCATGTTGGTGACTGACTGTGAAGAACCTAGACCGAATGAAGGACCTGATGAAGGATCCTGATGGTCTATGTATTTTGATGGAGCATCAAACACATTGGGTAATGGCATTGGCGCTGTGATCGTATCTCCTGGGGCTGTCATACTCCATTCACCGCCCGATTATGTTTTAACTGCACCAACAATATGGTGGAGTATGAAGCATGTATCCTGGGTCTTCGAGCTGCCATTGACCTGAGGATTAAGTTCTTGAGTGTATTCGGAGATTCTGCGCTAGTGATCAGTCAGATCAAAAGCAAGTGGGATACGAAGCATCCAAATCTTATTCCTTACAAAGAGTATGTATTGATGTTGCTCCCACACTTTAAGGAGATAACCTTTGAACACTTCCCGAGAGAAGAGAACCAGTTAGCGGACGCGCTAGCTACCATGTCTTCTATGTTCAAAGTCAGGTGGGACAATGAAGCTCCCCAGACTACCATTGAGAGGTTGGACGAACCCACACATTGCTGTGACATCGAGACTGAAGAGGTAGAAGATAAACCCTGGTTTCACGAGGTAAAGAGGTATCTTGAGGCTCAAGAATACCCCGAGGGTGCATTTGTTAATGATAAGAAGTTCTTGAGAAGGTTCGCTGCGAAGTTCTTCATTAGCAATGGGATCCTTTATAAGCGTAACCATGATTCGACCTTACTGCGATGTGTGGAAAAAAGAGAGGCGGAAAGGATCATGGCAGAGTTACATGAAGGTACCTTCAGAACTCATTTCAGTGGACATACCATGGCAAAGAAGATCCTACGAGCTGGATATTATTGGTCTACTATGGAAGCCGATTGTTATCAGCATTCTCGAACCTGTCACAAGTGCCAAGTCTATGCTGATAAAGTGCATGTACCTCCAGTTCCTCTGAATGTTTTGACAGCCCCTTGGCCTTTTGCAATGTGGGGCATCGACATGATTGGTGAGATCAGACCTACTGCATCTAAAGGGCACCGTTTCATTCTGGTAGCAATTGATTACTTTACAAAGTGGGTCGAGGCAGCTTCCTTTGCTACAGTAACCAAGAATGTCATGGCGCGGTTTATCCGATACAATCTGATCTGTCGATACGGTGTACCAGAGAGGATCATTAAGGACAATGGTACAAATCTCAACAATATGATGATCACCGAGCTATGCAAACAGTTCAAGATACAGCATCACAACTCTTCTCCATATCGGCCGAAGATGAATGGGGTTGTTGAAGCGGCTAATAAGAACATCAAGAAGATTGTGCAGAAGATGACGGTGACATACAAAGACTGGCATGAGATGTTACCATTTGCTCTTCATGGGTACCGTACCTCAGCACGGACTTTGACAGGGGCAACACCCTACTCTCTGGTGTATGGCATAAAGGCATTCCTACCCATCGAAGTCCAGATACCCTCTCTCCGGATTATGAAGGATGCAGGTTTGAGCGAAGATGACTGGATCCAAACCTGGCTTGATCAGCTGAATTTAATCGATGAAAAGAGACTTAATGTTTTGTCATGGTCAGACGTATCAAAAGCGAATGAGAAAGGCCTTTAACAAGAAATTCAGACGCCAAGAATATCATGTCGGGGATCTGGTGATCAAATTTATCATACTGCCACAAGGTGATCCCAGGGGCAAATGGACCCCCACATACGAAGGGCCATTTGTGGTTAAGAACATTTTCTCAGGAGGAGCTATGATTCTAACCACCATGGATGGTGACGACCTTCCTCACCCTGTCAATGCAGACATAGTGAAAAGATACCACGCATAATCAAAGACCCGCTAGATTGACTGGCCTAGGCAAAAATAAGGGCTTCTCGACGAACCAAAAGGGTTCGGGCAAAAGTAAGGGATGAAAATGAAAAAAACTGTACACCCGGAAAGTCGAAAACCTGAAAAGGCGACTTGGGCAAAAAAGGGTGTGATACGGTGGGAGAACTGACTAGGGTTTTGCGTTTGTTTTCAAAATGTTTCGGTTGAGCAAGAGTCGCCACCGGCTTTTTATTTTATCCTAAAGGAAAGGTTGAAAAAGCACAGCAAAAACCTTTTGAGACATTTCGTGGGTTCGGGGAGTAGATTATAGAAAGGGAAGGTATTAGCACCCTTTCTATCCATGGTTATCCATGGGCTCTTAGGTACTTGCTTAGATCAACTTGCCTTGGTTTTCAATTGTTTGAAATGGTGTTTGGTGTGTGGTTTTTTGAAAATTTTTTGAAAAGATGCCTTGTATAGGCTACCCTTGTAACAATTCTGTACTCGAATGTTTTACAAAAGGTGTTTTGTCTTTAGAAAAGATGTTTCAAGGTTTTTCGAAAGTTGGTTTTGAAAGTGTTTGTGAAGTGGGTTTTGAAAATAGGCAAGTGTTTTCTTGGCAAATTGACAAGTACTTAAGAGTTGTCTACCCTAAAGTTTTCTCAAAGATTTTTGTTATGTTTTAAACCTTTTGACAATTTTGTTCCACCATTGCATTTGGTGGACAATCTTGTATTAGGAGGTGAAAGGGACAAGCGAGGGTCATCGTTTTTAGACCATAATTGCAATAGTGTTAAATGTCTTTGGGCAATTTTTCTTTAAAAGGGACTTGACCATTCACTTAGGTAACATTTTGAGGGACTATGATCATTGGATTGTTTGTTTTACCTAAAGAAGTTCAACATACAATATGGCCCAATTTATTTGAAGGCAACAAAGTGGAATACCCTAGGGGTGCAAGTGTGAAATGTGTTGTCCATTTTCATGCTTTTTGTCTTGTATTAGGTCAAACTATTTTTTGTTCATTTTATTCGCATGCAAACCCTAACTCTAGCATAGTATATTTAGAAAGCGATAAAGTGCGAAATTTAAATTCCTACGCTATTACAACACAATAATATGGGGAGGGGGGGTACAATGTCTCAAATGGGGTATATTTAGACAAAAATTTAAACCTAACTATTACATCATTTTCTTTGAATATTTACAAGACAAATGATTGTATAATTAAATGGAAATTGAGATAAATATGCAAAAATATAAAAAAGGGAATTTTTATATGTATGCAAAAAAGATATTATGTATGTGAAATAAAAAGAGAAATAACAAGGTATTATATTTTGGAGTATTTTCAAATTTAGGGCAAAACCCTAATTTTAATCAAAATGGTATTAGTTATTTAATATTTGTAATATTTACTATTTATATACAAAAAATAAGATAAAAATATAATATGCTTAAAAAATGTATTTTTTAGTATTAAATATTAAAAAATAAAATATGTACATTTTTTGGTATTTATATCCTAAGTGTATTAATATATATCTATTTATTTATATTATTTACAAAATATGTATTATATATATTAATTAATAATATTTAATATTAAAATAAAAAAAGTATTTTTCTATAAAATATTTTCAGGAAGTAAAGATAAGATAAAAGTATGTAAAAATGTATTTCCAATATTTTAATATTTTAACAAAACATATGTATTTATTTATTTATGTTCAAACTAAAAGAAAAATCAAATAAATACCTAATAAAATAAAAAATGGTGAGAAAAAATATTTTTAAATTTTTAATATGCTGAGAAAAAATAAATGAGCCAATCAAAAAAAGCAAAAGTCAAAAATATTAAAAAATGAATGAAATGGGCTCAGGGGGTGTAAAACAAAAAAAGTGGTGTGAATAAGAAAAACACTCAGGCCCAGCCCAAGAAGCCACTGTCTTCAACCTTCAGACAGAACCAGTTCAAAAAACGTGCGCCCTTCTTCTCAACTTCTAACTCCTGATTCCTGGCTTTTCAATGAAAACTTATAACATAAAAAATGTTCAGCATGAAGAGACGAATCCAACCATATGCAGAACTTGATCTAACTCTCTAAGATGAGGGAGAATTTCTTCTCCCCCAAATCCTAACCTAGATTTTCTGCCATTTTCAAACCTTAAATTCTCACAGCTCAAGCAAAAGAAATGAAAAGTAAAAACATGTACATGTTCAGTGGCATGAGTAGAACATTGTTTATTCACAAACTTAGAGCTAATGATGCTTAATAAGAGAGATAGAAGTTCACCAAAATACCTGTTCAGCTGAAGTTCTATCTGGCAATGAGGAAGCTTTCAGTGCAAGGTGATGATTGGAAAAGCTTCCTTGAGGTCCAGGGATGCTATTCCAATGTTTACTTTGTCTTGAAAGCTTTTGAATCGTGCTAGAGCACTTCACCTGCAAAACAAGAAACTGAAAATGGTGGAACTGGTTAGAGGGATTACAAGTCGTGTTTCAAGACATGGTTAGCTTGCATAGATGCTAGGGAATGTATGTGAACTGGTTTGGGCAAGAGAGCTTGAGGGAAATGGAAGATGGCACTCAAACTGTAGGCCTGGCCCTGTTTTTGCAGTTTGAAGGTGATTCTGGGATTTGGGGTGTATGAGAGATGTTAGGGTCGTGCAATAGCTTGGTTGAGATGTCTTGAGTATGTTTGTCAAGTTCACTTAAGGGTTTTCAAACTGATATGAGAGTTGTTAGAAGTTATGATGTGTTTCTTACACTTTAAGCAAGCAATGGTTACTTTGTGCCTCTAGCCTGTACAGGCCCTCATACTATGCTGCATAATCCCTCCTTGATCAGTGTGATTAACATATAAACTTGTGCCAATTAGATATGGACTGTACTTCTTGGATTTGTAATTGGACATAAAGCTACCTTTTGCAAAAATGGAAGAAATGCTTTATCTATTTTGGGATAAATCCTTTATGCAATGCTAGAACACAAAGAACATGGCCTTGGCACAAAGAATATGCATTAAATTTATGAGTGTTGGATGGTTTAAGGACCTGTAATCAAGATATGCAAGCTGAGATTGAAATGCATAGTGTTATGAACATGTACATGGCCAAGAACAAAAGTGACTTTTTCCCATTTTGCAAAATTCGATTCTCCCTAACCATGAGGTTGTTTGAGAAGTTCTTGGACATTTTGGAAAGCTAGGAATGTGTACTACAATCCATCTTTGAAATGAAAATTGAAATTCCAAGTGGAAGTGTATGGAAAATGGCCTTGAATTTGGGTAGAAAACCTTGTCAAAATAGGTTAAAATTTCACTAAGTTAAGAATGGTTTAGTGCCCTTATTCAAAAATTTTTAACTTGAGATACAAGCCTCAAATGGGAAAACTTTGTGAATCAAAGTTGTAGATTATGCAACAAGCTACAACTTTCATGTTTTGACTTTTGTTTGAATCCAAATGGATCTTGGTGAAAAAGTGGGGCAAAGTTGGGAAAAAATTAGGGTTTTTTATAACTTAGAAAAATTCTAAGTTATGAAAAATTCTAATTTCTAACCCTAATTTGCATTTTGTGATTTCTTGGTGAACAAGTTTCATGATTTGGCATGTTTTGATGAAAAATGAATCTTGACTCTTGATTTTGACCAAAAAGTCAAAGTTTGACTTTTCAGTATACAGTCAAAATTGATCAATTGACTGGGAAATTCAACTGTCAATCTTGTGTACTTGGGATCTTTTGAGTTTGTTGAGCATGTCAAGATAATTCCATGGGGTCCTTGAGTCCATATGTGAGCTTGGTTTGCCATTGGTTGGGTCAAACAGTCAAAAATTGCCTTTGTGCAGTCAAAACCCTAAAAATGACCATTTTGCCCTTTTGGTGATTTGATCAAATTTCTTGTGGAATTGTGATCCAAACTTGATCAAATGGTTCATATGAGTTCATAATGTTGATGTGGGTCAATTTCCATGAGGTTTGACTGTCAATTGGCCACAGTTGACCTTTTCCCCAATACAGCTGATTTCTAGGTCAACTGTCCAATTGACTGGGCAAAACTTGGAATCTAGGCTTGAAACTTGATGTGGATAAACTTGGGAGTCCAATATGAAGCATGGAAGTCATCTTATGCATTTTAGGTCAAAACATCTTTGTGCAAACACAAACCCTAATTTGGGTCCATAGTGCAAGGAGAAGTCTTGAGCAGATGAAACCCTAACTGGATCTTGAGCTTAAAGGGCTTTGTGATGAGAAAATGTTGAGGAAATGGGAGGGCAAATTTTGGGGTACAACAGTTGCCCCTGTTCAATCTTCTTGGACCTGAAGAGTCAGATTGGCAAGTTTGCCTTACGTGACTCGAGGGTAAAAGGAGATTGGACACTAGAGTGCCCTTAAATTTGCACTCGTCAAAGTAATGGATGCGGGAATGGGCTTAGAGATGCCATTTGGAGATGGGCTTAGAGATGCCATCTGTAGGGGTGACAGAATCTTGTCAGGGATGGGCTTAAAGATGCCACCGGGAAATGAGTATCAGGAAGGTGTTCATGCTTTGGACCATCCTCAAACTGAGGGTCTGAATAAGCAATAGATTGACGTCCGTTGTTGGGAAGAATCCGTAAGCTGTTTTCAGAAGGTTGCATCCGAACAAGTTGATAGATTAACATCCGTTGTTGGGAAGAATCCATGAACTGTTTTCAGAAGTCTGGAGAAGAAACTGAACAAGCGATAGGTTAACATCCGTTACTTGGAGAACCCGTAAACTGTTTTCAGAAGTCTTGAAGTTTGAATAAGCAATAGAGCGGCATCCGTTGTTGGGAAGCGTCCGTAAACTGTTTTCAGAAGTTTGAGAAGAGTCTGAACAAGCAATAGGTTAATATCCGTTACTTGGAGGACCCGTGAACTGTTTTCAGAAATCTTGAAGTTGAATAAGCAATGGAGCAGCATCCGTTGTTGGGAAGCGTCCGTAAACTGTTTTCAGAAAGTTGCCTCTGAACAAGTCGATAGATTAACATCCGTTGTTGGGAAGAATCCATAAACTGTTTTCAGAAGTCTTGAGAAGAATCTGAACAAGTGATAGGTTAGCATCCGTTACTTGGAGAACCCGTGAACTGTTTTCAGAAATCTTGAGGAGGAACCGGTGTAGGGCTTCCTGATGATGAGCTCGTGCAAAACTACATCTGGATAAATTTGGAATACGCATTAGAATGTTGCCGTGTCTGGGTCACATCTGAACTATTCCTGGAAAGAATCTCGGAAGATAATGATCTTAGTCTTTCGACTGATCTTACCTGAAAAAGGTAAAGAGTTAGTTATATGCAATGTTATGATGCATGACACAATGTATGTCATATGATACGAATGTAAATGAATGCGCATGTAAGCTGGAGAGCTGTCTTGCAATGGATGGATGAATCCGAGATGGCTGAAGGTGACAATATCTCGACTGCTGCCGGGAAGAAAAATTCCTGGTTGTTGCTAGGGAATAAAGAGCTTGGGTGGTACACCAATCTTCTGGGGAATTCCTGATGACTTTTACTGGGGAGCTCCAATCTAAAAGACTCATACTGGGGAGGTAAGACTGAGGATCTTTAGCTTGGAGGGAAGTATCTCTGGCGACTTCACTAGGGAACTCAAGATTTTCCTTTCTAAAACTCTGTGGAGAAACGGTTCATTAGTTGGCTCCGCTGGGGAATAGATAATTTTGAAGCTTTAGCTCAGCTGGGGATGCTGAAAATTTGAACTCTGAGGGGAAATGAGTTCTGGAGGATTCTCTGGCTGGGGATGACAAAGATAAACTCCTCTGGGGATTGTATTGATAAGTTATGC
Source organism: Vicia faba (assembly GCA_948472305.1). Lineage (NCBI taxonomy): Eukaryota > Viridiplantae > Streptophyta > Magnoliopsida > Fabales > Fabaceae > Vicia > Vicia faba. The sequence continues at coordinate 240,098,041 of OX451737.1, forward strand.
TGGGGAATTTTGATGAACTCCGCTGGGGATAGGAAGGATTTTAGCGAGCGCGATCTTCCGTGACTGCTAGCTGAGGATAACCCAGTTATAAGCCCTTGTGGGGAATAAATTTGAATAAAACTCGGGAGAGACGTCCGTACTCCGTAGGGGATAAGCTTCAAAACTTGCCAGGGATATGGATCCCAAATCTCTCGGGGGTTTCCTTTGAAGGGTATCAAGATATCCAACTGTTCCTTTGACCTATCTGTAATCCTTTTTTCCGACTTATAAGAAAATGATTATGTTTCAAATGCATATGCCTATTTAACAAAACATTGGACGTTTCTCAAAATAAACAAATAGTGCAAGAGAAAAGAAAAGGAAATGACACAAATTTCTGGGAAAAGTATTTGTATTGATTTTCTATGAGTATATTTGTACAAAGGAGACAATCATCCTAGTAAGAGGATTTTGTCGTACATATTGAAAGATTTATACAAAATAAAGATGGCTATGTGAAATAATTCCATGGGATTCCATTCCGCTATAGCCTTCACAACTCTGAATATCTGTCCATTCAATGCTTCGTTTGCCGATGACTGGATTGATCAGAAGCCTGGAACTGGTTGATGAAGAGATTGTCTTTGAAGTGATCCGACGAGACATAGTCATACGCTTTAATTCCCTAACTTTTGCCTGAATCGCCCTTTCGGGTTTTCGATCCAACGGGAAACCCCTTTTTGCCCAAGCCGCCCTTTCGGGTTTTCAACTTGCCGGGTGTACAGATTTTTTGTTTTTATCCCTAATTTTTGCCTGAACCGCCCTTTCGGGTTTTCGATTCACCGGGATGCCCATTTTTTCCCAAGCCGCCCTTTTCGGGTTTTCGACCTGTCGGGTTATTTTATGCATAGTATCTTTTGACTATGTCTGCGTTCGCAGAGTGCGGAAAATCGTCGCCGTCCATGGTGGTCAGAATCATTGCACCACCAGAAAATATGCTCTTGATCACAAACGGTCCTTCATACGTAGGAGTCCATTTGCCCCTGGGATCACTTTGCGGCAAGATAATCCGCTTGATTACTAGATCTCCGACTTGATACACTTGACGTTTGACTTTTTTATTGAAGGCCTTGATCATCCGCTTTTGATATGTCTGACCATGGCATATAGCAGCAAGTCGCTTTTCGTCGATCAGATTGAGTTGATCAAGTCGAGTCTGCATCCAATCATCTTCATTCAAGCCTGCATCCTTCATAATCCTTAGAGAAGGAATCTGGACTTCCATAGGCAAAACAACTTCCATGCCATAAACCAAAGAAAATGGGGTTGCCCCAGTTGAAGTACGTGTCGTCGTATGGTATCCATGCAGAGCAAACGGTAGCATCTCATGCCAGTCTTTGTAAGTGACTGTCATTTTCTGAATGATCTTCTTAATGTTTTTGTTCGCAGCTTCAACAGCACCGTTCATCTTCGGCGATAGGGAGATGAATTGTGATGATAAATCTTGAACTGTTCGCACAATGCAGTGATCATTGTGTTATTCAGATTTGTACCGTTGTCTGTGATGATTCTGTCTGGAACACCATACCGACATATGAGATTTTGCTTGATAAAGCGGGCAACCACATTTTTAGTAACAGAGGCGAAGGAAGCTTCTTCGACCCATTTGGTGAAATAGTCAATGGCAACCAGGATGAAGCGATGTCCGTTGGAAGCCGTGGGCTTGATCTCTCCAATCATATCAATGCCCCACATTGCAAAGGGCCACGGAGCAGTCAGGACGTTGAGAGGAACCGGAGGGATATGAACTTTGTCAGCATAGACTTGACACTTGTGGCAAGTACGGGAATGTTGATGGCAGTCAGCTTCCATGGTAGACCAGTAATAGCCTGCCCTCAGGATCTTCTTAGCCATTGTATGCCCGCTCAAGTGAGTGCCAAATGTGCCGCTGTGTATATCAGTCATGATCAATTCTGCTTCAGCTTTGTCTACACATCGGAGTAATACACAATCATGGCTTCGTTTGTAAAGGATGTTGTTGCTCAGGAAGAATTTGGCAGCAAATTTCCTTAAGAACTTCTTGCATTTACGGAAGCTCCTTCGGGATAATCTCTAGTCTCGAGATACCTTTTGATTTCATGGAACCAGGGTTGTTCCACTACTTCTTCGGTATTAATCTCGTGACAATGTGCAGGTTCATCCATTCGCTCGATGGTGATTTGGGGAGCCTCGTTATCCCAGTTGAGTTTAAACATGGAGGACATTGTGGCTAGAGCATCTGCTAGCTGATTCTCTTCTCGCGGGAAATGCTCGAAGGTAATTTGCTCGAAATGAGGCAACAATGTCAGGACATGTTCTTTGTATGGGATGAGATTAGGATGTTTGGTATCTCATTCTCCTTTGATTTGACTGATAACCAAAGCCGAGTCCCCAAATACGATCAAAGATTTGATCCCCAAGTCTATAGCAGCCTTGAGACCAAAGATGCAAGCTTCATACTCAGCCATGTTGTTTGTGCAGCTGAAGCAAAGTCGGGCCGTGAAAGGAGTGTGACAACCTTCCGGAGAAATGAGTACAGCGCCGATACCGTTTCCAAGCGCATTTGAAGCACCATCAAAGTACAGGGTCCATCGGGATCCCTTTTCAGGTCCGTCATACGGTCCGTCACCTTCAACGTTGTCCAAATTCATGATGTCCTCGTCTGGGAAGTCAAATCTCATGGGTTGATAGTCTTCGATAGCCTGATGAGCCAGATGGTCAGCTAATGCACTCCCTTTTATAGCTTTTTGGGTGGTGTACTGGATGTCATACTCGGTCAAGATCATTTTCCATCTAGCTATCCTTCCAGATAAAGCGGGCTTTTCGAAGATATACTTGATAGGATCCATTTTGGAAATCAACAAGGTAGTATGAGTCAACATATACTGTCTTAGTCGGCGAGCAGCCCATACCAAAGCGCAGCAAGTTTTCTCGAGCAGTGAGTAGCGAGTCTCACAGTCGGTAAACTTTTTGCTAAGGTAATAAATAGCATGCTCTTTTCGACCAGACTCGTCATGCTGGCCCAAAACACACCCCATTGAGTTATCCAAGACGGTCAAATACATGATCAATGGTCTTCCTTCGACGGGTGGCATCAGAATAGGAGGTTCTAGCAAATACTCCTTGATTCTATCAAAAGCGGCTTGACAATCGTCGTTCCATTCCACTACCTGATCTTTTTTCAAGAGTTTGAAAATTGGCTCACAGGTAGAAGTCAGATGTGAGATGAATCTGGCAATATAGTGTAAGCGCCCCAAGAATCCTCTAACCTCCTTTTCAGTACGGGGAGCAGGCATCTCTTGTATTGCTTTTACTTTTGCCGGATCAACTTCAATGCCTTTGTTGCTTACAATGAATCCCAGGAGTTTACCAGACCTAACTCCAAAAGTGCATTTACTTGGATTCAGCCTGAGCTTGTATTCTTTCAACCTGGCAAACAGCTTTTCTAGATGTTCAAGGTGCTCTTCCTCTGTTTGTGACCGAGCTATCATATCGTCTACGTAAACTTCAATCTCATGATGTATCATATCATGAAATAAAGCTACCATGGCGCGTTGATAAGTTGCCCCTGCGTTCTTCAACCCGAACGGCATCACCTTGTAACAGAAAGTGCCCCATTGTGTGACAAAAGTCGTTTTCTCCATATCCTCGGGAGCCATTTTGATTTGATTGTAGCCCGAGAATCCGTCCATGAAGGAAAACACTTTATGTTGAGCTGTATTATCGATCAAGATGTCAATATGAGGTAGCGGGAAATCATCTTTAGGGCTGGCCCTATTCAAATCCCGGTAGTCCACACACATCCTGACTTTGCCATCTTTCTTAGGTACTGGCACAATGTTAGCGACCCATTGAGGATAGGACGTAACAGCCAGAAAACCAGCATCGAATTGTTTCATTACTTCTGCTTTGATCTTTTCGGACATGTCAGGCCTCATTCAGCGAACTTTTTGCTTGATTGGTGGACAGTCTTCTCTTGTGGGGAGACGGTGAACCACGATGTCTGTGTCTAAACCCGGCATGTCTTCATAAGACCAAGCGAAGATCTCAACATACTCATTCAACAACTGTACCAAGCGCTCCTTGACCTTTGGTTCCAGATTGGCACCCACTCGCACCTCCTTCCGGTCTTCCTCGGTCCCCAAGTTAACAGTTTCCAATGGCTCTTCATGCGGTAAGATGGCCCTTTCCTCTTGTTGCAGAAGTCTGGCTAGTTCCCCGGGTACTTCACAACCTTCGTCATCTTCATACTCGGCTAGATTGACCAGATCCTCAGAGTTATTGAAAGATATAGCAGAATAGTCACCCATGGAATCCGGAGTGGATGGGTACCTGCATTGGTGAGTGTGGGTGTGTGTAAGGGATAACCATCCTTAAACAAAAATGCAAAAGGAAAGAAAATGAACATAAGCAGTTTATCAAATGAAAAACGTCCAATGAATCATTAAACATGGCATATGGATATGAAAAATAATCAAAACCCTTACAAATGGACCTACATGCCCCGGGAAAGGCAGGAGGTGAAAAGATAGTGTACGAATTGTTTGAAAGTAAATATTACAGACCCAATAAGAAATATTTAACAGATAAATTACTGATGAATAAAAGTGATGGCGACAAAGTCCTTAGCCTCCCAACTGCTCAATCCTCCTCTGACAGTTGGATAAATCCACTCTTCAATGTTGCTCTCCTTGTCTTCATCTTCCAGGGCGTTGATTCCGTAGGGAGAAATTTTGACTGGCGCCCTTTCAATCTTCGCACGGCGCATAACTTTCTGGCCAGCGGCTGTGAACCCCAATCCAAACTTGTCAGTCTTATGCGGAATGTCAGGTAACTGCCCCCATGCTGAATTCTTCCCTTCTTTTATTGCGGCCCTTGCATCTTCCAGAGATGCCATCCTGGCCATCTGCCTCGGTGCCTCAGCCGTCAACTTCGCTACTGCTATTTCAGGAAGGACTTCTTCGAAATGTTGAAACGGCATCTCAATGAACTCCCCTTCTACCTCCACATACCAGAAAGAGTTCAAGTGGCTAATCATGTACTCCTCTTCGCCGTGGACGGTAATGATCTTTCCCTTGACAGGATACTTCAACATCTGATGTAAGGAGGAGGTGACTGCCCCAGCATGGTGTATCCAAGGCCTACCCAGCAAGCAAGAGTATGACAGACGGATGTCCATCACATAGAAAGTGGATTTAAACACCTCGGTGCCTATCATGATGGGAATTTCAACCTCTCCATGGACCATTCTCTTCGAACCATCGAAAGCTCTGACAACAATATCACTCGGCTTCAAATCCAACCCTTCACAATCTAGTCGGTCCAAGGCCTTCTTAGGCAAAACATTCAGCGACGAACCAGTATCAACCAAGATGTGTGCGAGAGTGGTTCCTCGACACTCGACTGAAATGTGCAAAGCATCATTGTGATTTCTACCTTTAGGAGTTAGGTCGGCATCAGAAAAACCTAATCCATTGTCCGCAGTCAGGCTAGCCACGCAACTCTGAAATTGATCCGCAGAGGTTTCCTGGGGAACATGAGCTGCCTTCAGGAATTTTATCAGGGCTTTAGCGTGCGCTTCTGAGCAAAGTAGTAGTGCCAGCATGGAGATCTTGGAGGGGGTTTGCCCCAACTGCTCCACCACATCGTAATCACTTCTTTTGATTATCCTCAAAATCTCGTTCATTTCCTCCTTGGAGGTTTCCGGGATAACCAAGGGTTGAGCCCTCGTCCTGACGGGCTCATCTTGGATTCCCTTACCTTTGTCAGCAGCGATAGGAGAGACAGTACTAGGAACAACAATGTCTTCAATCAGAGGAGTTCTAGCAGAGAGTTTTATTGGTGCAGGGATGACTTCGTTAGCTGATGAGGGTCCAAAGACTGCTCTTGGAGGGGCAATCTCTGGAGAAAATATTCTCCCGCTCCTGGTGATTTTGCTGGTGCCCGCAATGTTACTAATGCTGGATTCTTCATCATCCGAACTTTCTTCAATTACTTCGATTTGCTTAATACCATGGTAGTAGATGTCACCGCCATAGTTCCAAGGTATCGACTTCTCAGAAACATAGGGAACAGGCCCTGGCATTGTTATCTTCAAAGGAACAGATTTTGCAGCTGGTGTAATCTTAACAGGCTTTTTGACGGCCTTGGAAAGATTGGCGTGAATGGTTATGATTGAGACATCTTCAGTATGAACGGGAACGGCATAAACTTTTTCAAACAAAATTTGTCGACTATCCATAAGGCCTTGGATGCCTTTCTTCAGTAGCGGACAATCAAATGGCAGAGAGTAACAACAATAGCAGTCTTCTTTACATCCCGGGAAGATCCCGGCCCTTAATAAATTCAACTTAATGGTTAGCAGTGGAGTAGTCAGATCACCGACATCAGCAACATACAAATCTTCTTCAATGGCGTTGACATTTCGGCTGTGCTTCGGCATGGGTGCAGATATCACATTAGGCTTTTCCGCAGCGTCAAACTCCACCTCCTTTGCCTCTATCAGGTCTTGGATCTTATGCTTGAGTGCCCAACAATCATTGGTGTCGTGTCCAACACTGTCTGAATGGTAGGCGCATTTAGCATTAGCATGATAATGCGGAGAGGACGTATTCACATTCTTTTGTGCCTCCTTGATGGTGGCAAGATTCAACTTCAATAGATGGGGAAGCACTTGCGCTGGAGTCATATTAATACGGGTGAACTGTCGTTGTGGCCGTTCCACCCATTGCTGATTTGGTCTGGACTGGTTATAGAGAGGCTGCTCACTCGGGGTGTTTTGAATCATTACGGCCCCCACGGTTGGCCGACGCTCCATCTTCCCTGCTCTTCTCTGAGAATATACCATAGTTGTCTCCTTCTTAAAAGGCTTCTTCTCAACACTTGCAGCAACACCCTTCTGAATCTTTCCTGACTTGATGCCAGCTTCTATTCTTTCGCCTGTTAAGATTAAATCGGTAAACCCCGCGGAAGAGTTACCAATTAGATGATTGAAAAATGGCCCAGATAAGGTCCCAAGAAACATATCAACGAGTTCACGGTCGGTTAAAGGAGGCTGCACCCTGCCAGCCAAATCCCTCCATTTTTGTGCATATTCTTTGAATCCCTCGCTTGTTCCTAGTGACATACCCTGAAGTTGGGTACGAGTAGGAGCAAGGTCAGAATTATACTGGTATTGTTTGTAAAAAGCGGTGGCCAAATCTTCCCAATTTCTGACACTGGTTCCTTCTAGCTGATAAAACCACTCCAACTGAGCTCCCGACAGGCTGTCTTGAAAGAAATGAATCCAGAGATTTTTATCTGCTGTATAGGGTTGAATTTTTCTCACGTAGGACCTGAGATGCATTTTGGGGCAGGACAGCCCATCATACCTCACAAACACTGGCACTTTGAATTTTGGGGGAATCACAATCCCGGCAACCAGACCCAAGTCTTCAAAATCCAAACCTGGTACTCTTTGTAATTCCATGGCGGCCAATTTGTCTTCTAAACCCTTGTATTTATCATCAGCTGGAGGGTATTGTTGGTCAGAATAATCTTCATCCTCTTCAACCTCTTCTTCCTCCGCATCAGACTCGGAAGGCACCGCAACTCCATCTCTTTTACTAGTCCCCTCATCAGAAGTAGGAGGAAATTCAAGCACTCTCCGAGCTTCTCCGTCAAATCTTCTCCCCAAAGTAGCCACTCCAATCCTCTTTTTCTTCTTTTTCACTGGGTCTTTATTCCCCAATTGAGTCTTGATATCCTCCTGACCCTTAGCCAAGGTCATCAGGAGTTGCTGGAACTGTGCATTCTGAGCTTGTAGGTCTTTGACTGTTTGCTCGAGATCCATCCTACTGAAATAAACAGCAGACAGATAAGGAAACCTGGAGTGAGACCTGCTTATGCACATGATGAATGGTATGCTGATGTATGCAATGCATTCAAGGATTTAGAACATTCAAAATTATTTCAGACAAAGAAGAACGCACGTCATATTAATAAGAAGAAATTTGTTAGTACATAAATGCCCCATGGGCCAAACATTACAAAATAAAGTTCTTAAGGCAAAAAGACATTGCGCATCCTCTTTGGTGCGATGTAGGTGTTGAGGGCCTCTTGCTCGTGGAGTCGGCGGGTGAGCTCTAGAACCTTCTTTTCACTGGCGTAGTAGCTAGCTTCAAAAGTATTCCGTTCCTCCTTGAGCTGAATCCAACTTTTCTGCATTTCCTCCCACGATGTAGGCATGTCTGGATGTAGGATGGTGTAGGGAACCTCTCCTTCATTGACGGGCTCTTTAATCACTGGGAGTACATGAGGATAAGGCATCATTAGACTTTGGGCTCGGGCTCGTACCCACTTGAGATAGGGCTCAAGAGGGATGGAGTTCTTGTGTCCCAGAGTCTTGCTATCAACCTTGTTGAGTTTTCCCCAAGCTCTGATGAATCTTTGGCGAAGTCCTTGCGCATCGTTATCAAAGTCAAAAACTAGGCTAGGAATCAACATATCATGAGGGCCGTCCCTCCGTGCATATCCAAATTGCCTCAAAGCTAGGCAAGGGTTGTAGGTGATACCTCCCCTAATTCCAAGTAAAGGAACATTAGGAAATTCTCCGCAACGATCGACGATGATGACATTTTCTCTGGACCGAGAACACCAATGCACATCAGAATGAGTAAGAGTCATCAACCGTTGGGACCACCTTGTACCTTGGTCATTCTTCAAGACAGATTGCGGAAGGTGCGAAATAAACCACCTTGCAAGGATAGGAGTACAGCACATGAGAACACCCCTCTTTCTCATTGTTCGTGTGAAAAATGAGTGAAGGATGTCCCCAAGCAATGTTGGTATTGGATTTCTGGACAAGAAGATTTTGACGGCGTTGACATCTACCAATTGGTCAGGATTTGGGAACAAGACCAACCCATAGATAAGGAGTGCCACAATTTCTTCAAAGGCTTGTAGGTCCAATGAATTCCAACATTCCTGTGCCTTCTCAAACAAGAATTTTGCTAAGAATCCCTTGACGCCGCTTCTGGTTTCCCAATGCCCCTTGATGTCGGATGGTTGTAGATGTAATGCTCGAGGAACATCTTCCGGCTTTGGTTCCTTTTCCGTACCGTTGAAGGGTAGTTGATTAAGGATAGGAATTCTCAGGAGTTGAGAAAACTCCTCCAAAGTGGGTACCAACTGATAATCAGGGAAAGTGAAACAGTGGTGAAGAGGGTCAAAGAACTGGAATAGCACTTTCATCATGTCTTCTTCAATGTTGGTGTTGACTAGGCTGAGCAGTCTACCATGTCTTTCACTGAAGGATGAATTTTCCGGAATTCTTGAGGTGAGCTCCTTGAGTTGAGGAGAGATCCTCACAAGGTTGACTTGAATGGTATTTCTGCGAGGAATTTCCATGACCTACAAAACAAGAACAAAGATGAAGATCCAAACCCTTGAAATGGTTAGTAAATGCATATGATGCTTCATGATGTTTATGATGTATGCACAAAACATATGTACAAGCAAATCACACCAAACCCTAGTTTCAGGCTTGCATGGGGTTTCATAGGTAAGTACCCTCTTGAGTGTAGTTGGCTTAAAAACCTGTCCTATGAATAGTAACCGGGTCTTAAGGAGCTCAATATCACTGGATTGTTTTCATTGTTCATTGTTTTGGTTTAGCCACTTAACTAGCGACCACAATATTCCAAGAAAACAAACCTCAATGAGTGTAGTATCGAGTATCTACCAACTTCGGACTGCACCAAAGCCGGTCATCTCACTACCCCTAACAAAAGGCCAAGATGGTCAATTAAGGTTCTAGGTCATTAGTGCTTAGTGACATCACTCAGCGGCCCCGTACTCTCCTTGATTGAACTCAAGGGTTACCGGTACTCACAAATATGTCGCACTAATATAGCTATTGCTTCGACCGTGTCGGTATACCCCGCATAGTTTCCATAACGTATTGCTATCTATGAATGTTTCCTAAAATCCGGGTGTAGGATTGCAAACCCAAACAATAGAGCCAAAGTATAAAGCAAACAAATCAAAAAATTAGTCATGCAAGAGGGTGATCTAAGCCCTAAGGTTACTCCACTTTAAAATTCTCCCCAGCAGAGTCGCCAGTTCTGTGATACGGTGGGAGAACTGACTAGGGTTTTGCGTTTGTTTTCGCAAATGTTTCGGTTGAGCAAGAGTCGCCACCGACTTTTTATTTTATCCTAAAGGAAAGGTTGAAAAAGCACAGCAAAAACCTTTTGAGACATTTCGTGGGTTCGGGGAGTAGATTATAGAAAGGGAAGGTATTAGCACCCTTTCTATCCATGGTTATCCATGGGCTCTTAGGTACTTGCTTAGATTAACTTGCCTTGGTTTTCAATTGTTTGAAATGGTGTTTGGTGTGTGGTTTTTTGAAAATGTTTTGAAAAGTTGCCTTGTATAGGCTACCCTTGTAACAATTCTTTACTCGAATGTTTTACAAAAGGTGTTTTGTCTTTAGAAAAGATGTTTCAAGGTTTTTCGAAAGTTGGTTTTGAAAGTGTTTGTGAAGTGGGTTTTGAAAATAGGCAAGTGTTTTCTTGGCAAATTGACAAGTACTTAAGAGTTTTCTACCCTAAAGTTTTCTCAAAGATTTTTGTTATGTTTTAAACCTTTTGACAATTTTGTTCCACCATTGCATTTGGTGGACAATCTTGTATTAGGAGGTGAAAGGGACAAGCGAGGGTCATCGTTTTTAGACCATAATTGCAATAGTGTTAAATTTCTTTGGGAAATTTTTCTTTAAAAGGGACTTGACCATTCACTTAGGCAACATTTTGAGGGACTATGATCATTGGATTGTTTGTTTTACCTAAAGAAGTTCAACATACAATATGGCCCAATTTATTTGAAGGCAACAAAGTGGAATACCCTAGGGGTGCAAGTGTGAAATGTGTTGTCCATTTTCATGCTTTTTTGTCTTGTATTAGGTCAAACTATTTTTTGTTCATTTTATTCGCATGCAAACCCTAACTCTAGCATAGTATATTTAGAAAGCGATAAAGTGCGAAATTTAAATTCCTACGCTCTTACAACACAATAATATGGGGAGGGGGGTACAATGTCTCAAATGGGGTATATTTAGACAAAAATTTAAACCTAACTATTACATCATTTTCTTTGAATATTTACAAGACAAATGATTGTATAATTAAATGGAAATTGAGATAAATATGCAAAAATATAAAAAAGGGAATTTTTATATGTATGCAAAAAAGATATTATTTATGTGAAATAAAAAGAGAAATAACAAGGTATTATATTTTGGAGTATTTTCAAATTTAGGGCAAAACCCTAATTTTAATCAAAATGGTATTAGTTATTTAATATTTGTAATATTTACTATTTATATACAAAAAATAAGATAAAAATATAATATGCTTAAAAAATGTATTTTTTAGTATTAAATATTAAAAAATAAAATATGTACATTTTTTGGTATTTATATCCTAAGTGTATTAATATATATCTATTTATTTATATTATTTACAAAATATGTATTATATATATTAATTAATAATATTTAATATTAAAATAAAAAAAGTATTTTTCTATAAAATATTTTCAGGAAGTAAAGATAAGATAAAAGTATGTAAAAATGTATTTCCAATATTTTAATATTTTAACAAAACATATGTATTTATTTATTTATGTTCAAACTAAAAGAAAAATCAAATAAATACCTAATAAAATCAAAAATGGTGAGAAAATATATTTTTAAATTTTTAATATGCTGAGAAAAAATAAATGAGCCAATCAAAAAAAGCAAAAGTCAAAAATATTAAAAAATGAATGAAATGGGCTCAGGGGGTGTAAAACAAAAAAAGTGGTGTGAATAAGAAAAACACTCAGGCCCAGCCCAAGAAGCCACTGTCTTCAACCTTCAGACAGAACCAGTTCAAAAAACGCGCGCCCTTCTTCTCAACTTCTAACTCCTGATTCCTGGCTTTTCAATGAAAACTTATAACATAAAAAATGTTCAGCATGAAGAGACGAATCCAACCATATGCAGAACTTGATCTAACTCTCTAAGATGAGGGAGAATTTCTTCTCCCCCAAATCCTAACCTAGATTTTCTGCCATTTTCAAACCTTAAATTCTCACAGCTCAAGCAAAAGAAATGAAAATTAAATACATGTACATGTTCAGTGGCATGAGTAGAACATTGTTTATTCACAAACTTAGAGCTAATGATGCTTAATAAGAGAGATAGAAGTTCACCAAAATACCTGTTCAGCTGAAGTTCTATCTGGCAATGAGGAAGCTTTCAGTGCAAGGTGATGATTGGAAAAGCTTCCTTGAGGTCCAGGGATGCTATTCCAATGTTTACTTTGTCTTGAAAGCTTTTGAATCGTGCTAGAGCACTTCACCTGCAAAACAAGAAACTGAAAATGGTGGAACTGGTTAGAGGGATTACAAGTCATGTTTCAAGACATGGTTAGCTTGCATAGATGCTAGGGAATGTATGTGAACTGGTTTGGGCAAGAGAGCTTGAGGGAAATGGAAGATGGCACTCAAACTGTAGGCCTGGCCCTGTTTTTGCAGTTTGAAGGTGATTCTGGGATTTGGGGTGTATGAGAGATGTTAGGGTCGTGCAATAGCTTGGTTGAGATGTCTTGAGTATGTTTGTCAAGTTCACTTAAGGGTTTTCAAACTGATATGAGAGTTGTTAGAAGTTATGATGTGTTTCTTACACTTTAAGCAAGCAATGGTTACTTTGTGCCTCTAGCCTGTACAGGCCCTCATACTATGCTGCATAATCCCTCCTTGATCAGTGTGATTAACACATAAACTTGTGCCAATTAGATATGGACTGTACTTCTTGGATTTGTAATTGGACATAAAGCTACCTTTTGCAAAAATGGAAGAAATGCTTTATCTATTTTGGGATAAATCCTTTATGCAATGCTAGAACACAAAGAACATGGCCTTGGCACAAAGAATATGCATTAAATTTATGAGTGTTGGATGGTTTAAGGACCTGTAATCAAGATATGCAAGCTGAGATTGAAATGCATAGTGTTATGAACATGTACATGGCCAAGAACAAAAGTGACTTTTTCCCATTTTGCAAAATTCGATTCTCCCTAACCATGAGGTGGTTTGAGAAGTTCTTGGACACTTTGGAAAGCTTGGAATGTGTAATACAATCCATCTTTGAAATGAAAATTGAAATTCCAAGTGGAAGTGTATGGAAAATGGCCTTGAAGTTGGGTAGAAAACCTTGTCAAAATAGGTTAAAATTTCACTAAGTTAAGAATGGTTTAGTGCCCTTATTCAAAAATTTGTAACTTGAGATACAAGCCTCAAATGGGAAAACTTTGTGAATCAAAGTTGTAGATTATGCAACAAGCTACAACTTTCATGTTTTGACTTTTGTTTGAATCCAAATGGATCTTGGTGAAAAAGTGGGGCAAAGTTGGGAAAAAATTAGGGTTTTTTATAACTTAGAAAAATTCTAAGTTATGAAAAATTCTAATTTCTAACCCTAATTTGCATTTTGTGATTTCTTGGTGAACAAGTTTCATGATTTGGCATGTTTTGATGAAAAATGAATCTTGACTCTTGATTTTGACCAAAAAGTCAAAGTTTGACTTTTCAGTATACAATCAAAATTGATCAATTGACTGGGAAATTCAACTGTCAATCTTGTGTACTTGGGATCTTTTGAGTTTGTTGAGAATGTCAAGATAATTCCATGGGGTCCTTGAGTCCATATGTGAGCTTGGTTTGCCATTGGTTGGGTCAAACAGTCAAAAATTGCCTTTGTGCAGTCAAAACCCTAAAAATGACCATTTTGCCCTTTTGGTGATTTGATCAAATTTCTTGTGGAATTATGATCCAAACTTGATCAAATGGTTCATATGAGTTCATAATGTTGATGTGGGTCAATTTCCATGAGGTTTGACTGTTAATTGGCCACAGTTGACCTTTTCCCCAATACAGCTGATTTCTAGGTCAACTGTCCAATTGACTGGGCAAAACTTGGAATTTAGGCTTGAAACTTGATGTGGATAAACTTGGGAGTCCAATATGAAGCATGAAAGTCATCTTATGCATTTTAGGTCAAAACATCTTTGTGCAAACACAAACCCTAATTTGGGTCCATAGTGCAAGGAGAAGTCTTGAGCAGATGAAACTCTAACTGGATCTTGAGCTTAAAGGGCTTTGTGATGAGAAAATGTTGAGGAAATGGGAGGGCAAATTTTGGGGTACAACAAAGGGTATCCCGGTGGACTGAAAACCCGAAAGGACGGTTCAGGAAAATATTAGGGACCAAAGCGTAACACTATGTCTCATTGGATCATCTTGCGACCAGACCTCGGTATCGACTATCAAGCTCGGACGACGCTAATCAATCTGATCTACCTTCAACCTAGTAGCAAAGTGATGAGACACTCGAAGATATAAAGGCAATAGCAGAGTTGGAACCCAGTGGGATTGTTTCATATATCTGTTTTTCTTTCTTTTTCACAAATTGTGTAATTTCTATCCTTCAGCGGCATTCTCTTACTAGGACGTCAGCCTCTTGTACAAAACGCCTATTACAGGCCAACTTCAAAAATCAATTCAATTCATTTTCACAAGAAATTTCAAATTGTTTTTTCTTTTTCTGTTTTGTTTTGTAAGAACGTCCAATGATTCATTTTTGATATATGCATTTGAAAATAATTGTTGCTCATAAATATTTACACGTGAAACAAAAGACAATTACTCGTAATTCCAGGAACAGGGGCAAACAAGAAATGTCCAAACCTTACAGTTGCTCTACCCACCAGGTACAGGGATAGAGCCAGCTTGAGAATATGACTAAAGGTACATATATTCCCCGCAGAGTAGGGAGTATCCAAAGACAGTGGTGTTAGATCTACCCAGCCAAGGTTCATAATCACGAATGAGTCGGCAAGATTCTTCCCAAGTAGAGTTTATCTATCACCAGCAAGAGAAGTTCACCACCAGTGGAGTTTACTTCTCCAAATCAGCAGATCGTCCAACAGAGTATCTCTCTCTCCCATAAAGTCATTCTCCCACAGGATTAATCTCAAACAGAGTCTCTCCCGGCGGAATATTCTCGATCGGAACAGACGCAAGTCTCCAGCTAATCATCTTCGGTCACTATCCCCAGCGAGAACAAAGAACTCAACTCCTTGTACTCTCCAACAACAGTCCGGAATTTATTCTCTCCAGTCGGAGAACATCACAAGAAAATCTCATATCCATACATCGTATCATGCGCATATGCATCATACATAACAATCTCAATTTTGAGAACATCATTACTCAATACATTTCATACATCATGACATTACATACGACTAACTCTTTACCTTTCAGGGAAAGATGCAATCAAGTTCTCGCAAGTTTTCTCTGGTTCAGTCAAATTGATACTAAGATTTCTATTCCAGTTCAAGCTATGAAGCCCGGAAATTAACCAGATAATATCTTGATTTCTCCAAAATACTATGAAGCCTGGAATCGACCAGATAATGGTATCTCTTAAATACAAGCTATGAAGCCTGGAGATCGACCAAAAAATAACTTAACCCTCAGCAAGTTATTGTGAAGCTTGGAAATCAACCAGATAGAAATACAAGATACCATAAAGCCTGGAATCAACCAGATAATAAGTACAAGATACCATGAAGCCTGGAATCGACCAGATAATCAGTATAAGATGTTGTGAAGACTGGATCATGACCAGATAAAGGCAAAGGACATTGAAGCCTGGGACACGACCAGATAACAGTATAAGGTACTGTGAAGCAAGGAATTCGACCAAATAGCAGTTTACTCAGCCAATTACTATGAAGCCCGAAAATCGACCGGATATTAGTATGCCTTAAATTCAAATTGAAGCCCGGATGCGACCGGATAACCACCTAATTCCTTCTGAAGCCTGGAGCACGACCAGATAAGAATTGAGAAATTACAAAGCCTGGAAGACGACCATATAGCAAGCCTAATCTCATCTCCCCAGTAAGTCGCTGTAAAACCTGGAGCACGACCAAATAACAGTCAGTCTTATTTTCCTTAACAAATCACTATAAAGCCTGGAGCACGACCAGATAGCAGTTCATTTTCACCTCCTCGACTAAGAGATGATTCCCCAGTAGAGTAAAGGACAACTGAAGTTCCTAAAACTCTATTTCTCCCAAGACTGAGAACAGCATTCCCCAGCGTAGTCCTCCTCAACAACAGGTGTACGGGTTCTCGCAAAGGAATCTCTTATGCGATCGACACTTCTTATGATGGCATATTTAAGCCCATCTTCTGTCATTGACTTCCAAATGGCATCTATAAGCCCATTCCCGATATCGTAAGAAAAGTACCACTTCATGCGAGTGCGAATTTATGGGCACTCTAGTGTTCAATCATCTTCCACCTTTGGATCACGAAAGGCAGACAAGCCAATCTACATCCTCAGGTTTAAGAAGATTGAACAGGGGAAGCTGTTGTACCCCAAAATTTTCCCTCCCATATTTGGCAATACATTTCAAGTGAGGTCCTCAAATTGCTCAAGGAAGTCCAAGGGTTGACCAGACAAACTCTCTCCTAAGGTAATCTACCTCAAATTAAGGTTTCATTTTGCATCAAGATGTTTGAGTCCAAAGGATCCCAAATTCTCACCATTGTCCTAATATGTTCACAAGATCATCCATGTCAAATTTCAAGCCTTGCAGAGGAAGTTTGCTCAGTCAATTGCTCAAAGGCCTGAAAATCGACTGTGCTAGGGCAAAAGTCAATTGTGGCCCACATACAGTCAAACTTCAAGATTTTTGGTCAACATCCTCATTTGGAAGTATCATTCATCATTTGATCAAGGGTTGATCAGGATTCCTCAAGTATTGCTTACAATTCATCGAAACCCAAAAGTTGCTAAATTAGGGTTTTGTAGGAAAAGTCAACTCAACTTTGACCAAGCATAACTTTCTCATACTTTATCCAAAATGACCCATCAAAATCTCATTTTGAAGAGGATGTTATTCACGACAATTCATCTTCATCTCCCAAGTTCAAAATATGCACTCACAAGAATATATGAATTTGAACATTATAGGTCATTTTGAAAGGTCAACAAAAACACCTTTTAGGTCAAAGCTTCATACATGAACATGGAAGACTCAATTGATATGAGACCAAAAGGGTTGCCTAGAGGACATCTTAATCTTTCTAAAAAGTCCAATAACACCTCTCTAGGGTCAAAATTGAAAGAGTTATACATCGGCCAAGTTGGCCCGTTTTGCAAAATTGCCAAAAGACAAATGTGTCCAAAATTGCATTTTTTGTCAAATGGGCCCAAGTTTTTATTCTTTCACTGAGTTTGTAATGTGACCCACGACCCATGAGCCCTTCCACTTTTCATTCTTTTATTTTTGTTATTTATTTTGATTTTATTTCATTTAAATCAAATAAAATTAATATAAAATAATGAAAATATCAAAAACTAATTAAATCTTGAGATTTTGTGTATGATTAGGTCCATTACACAGCTGGAGAAAAGATCAAATCGTGCAAGGCTCCATTTGGACACAAAAATATTGAATTTTATTGATTTGGAAAGATTTGGTACAAGGATTGAATCATGAATTAATATTCATAATTGGAGAATATTTGAAACAAATTGTAACCCTAATACATTCTAGGATACATAAGGAACAAAGGAAGATCAAAAAAGAAGGAGGCTAGAGGCGTGCAAAGGCAGAAAACAAATTTCAAAAATTCAAGAAAAAGTTGCAAACTGATTTCCAAGTTTCAGGCCATCTCAAACCATTTTGATCACACCAATCGTTTGCTGGACATCCTAGGATCGTGCTTCAATCGCTAGCAAGCTTCTCCATGCTCAGAATCACTCTGTAATGTTCATACGGTTTGGCTCTTTTCTTGAATTCGATTACACTGATTCTGGCATATTTAGCACGATTAATTGACATATTTGTAATCCTTGAGTTGTTTGCAAGCTAATGGTTATGATTAATTGCATTTTTATTGACTGTACATCAAGTTGCCATGGCTAGGGTTTGTGCTTTGTTTTTAGGGGTTTTATGTACAGGGAAAATTGGCCATTAATAATGGTGCCATGATGCTCACGAGGTTGTAACGAGTTCATTGGTACCATTGGTTGTCATTTATCATACACATACAGGATTTTGGAATGAACAAGGGTTATACCTACGCTTGGTGTCCGTGGGTAAAAGCCTTTTATCTAAAACGACGGAAGCAACAAAAAAGACAATGGTGTGGCAGGTTGTGGATGGTCAGTTTGAATTTCACGCGTTTTGGGAAGCGTGGCACATTTTTTATGTTATATTCTATTTATTGCATTATTGTTACAACTAAACAAGCTAGCGCAGATGGTAAAGTTGTTGGTCTTTGATGCACACGTCCTGGGTTCGATCCCAGGCGTGTGCATTTTATTATTTTCTCAATAGTTTTAGGTTAATCCAGTGCTTCCCAGCTTCAAGCGTATTCCGTGTACTCTCAACATCAGCCATATGATGAATTCCTGGCCAGATCCAAGGTTCATCCCTTGAAGATCCACCATACGCCTGAGTCAAACATGCCCATGGAATTGTGAAAAGTCAAAAAGGGCCAGGAATTATCGGGCTCAGATTTGCAAACGGCACCCCCCTTGCTAAAACAACATCAGGCCCATTCCTTTTTCTTTTCTTTAATATTCTTTTATTTATTTTGTTTAATTGTTTTCTAACACAATTAATTTCCTTTTTCCACAAAATCATAAAATCAAGAGTTTCACAAAAAATTAGAATTAGGTTTTATTTTATCAACTTTAATTTAATATTAGTTTAACTTAATCTAGGGTAATTCTAACTTTTATTTTAATTAAAATCAATTAGAAAAATTAGGGTTAACTTTTGATTCAATTCTTATTTCTTTCTCAAATAAAAATAAAAAAAATACAAAAAGATAGGTTAATTTAATTATTTTTCTTAATTAAAATTAAATTAGTAATTAGGTTTTTGGTATTATTCAATTAAGCTTTATTTTCTCAAATAATCAAAAACAACAAAAAAAATTGATTTTCCTTTTAAATTACAATTAGGTAGTTGGGGTCAAAACCCTAAATCTCTCGTTTTCGATTCATCGCGCGCGTTTATTATTTTTGCAATATTAATGTAACTGCTCACGGTATGTAATAGTTTAATCTAGGACTTTCTTTCTTTATCGTTTTACGGGTTTTTTGGCTATGTAATTAATCCCTACCCCGAAGCCTTGTAATAGCGTAGTTTTATTTTCTCGCATTTTAATTCTCATAAATATTAACTGTTTAGATGTATATTAATAGGATTGTATGACAAAGATTGCATGATAATTTAAAATGGCTAGAAAACCCTAATGTGCAAAGATAATAACTGAAATTAAATCACTCGCACATGCGCACTCTTAGGGTATACTCTCACTTTGGTTTCCTTCGGTAAACGATCATTAAGTATAGGGTGTCTTAGTGGTTGCCCTCCTGTCTAAACAAAGATCAAATGTCCCGTTCGGAAATGTTGCCTCAAATATGATCTTAAGACTCTAGGATTATTACTAAGAGGTCCTAACATTGCTTTAGTGATCGTACATCCCTTACGAATAGACCCATACAACTCCAACGACAGTGCTACCTATTTCTCAATAATGGGATAGCGCTGTCTAAAGGAAACAAGAACAGAAACGATCTTTTTTCGAGTAGGTAGATAACTATTAGGTACTTGCTCAAAACAACAAATATTTTACACCATACACTTTCAAACAAAATTTTCAAACTAAAGTTTTCAAAACACTTCATAACACTCTTGAGGACAGAAACAAGGGTTAAAACGCAGTAAAATAAAACTTTTCAAAATAAGCACACACAAGCAATTTCATAAAGATGAGCAAGTACCTAAGAGCCCATGGAAAACCATGGATAGAAAGGGTGCTAACACCTTCCCTTTCTATAATCTACCCCCGTACTCAGAAATATCTCGAAAAATGTTTTTTTCTGTTCTTTTTCCTTTTCCTGATTGGATAAAATAAAAGTCGGTGGCGACTCTTGCTTACCGCGACATTTTGCGAATACAAAACGCAAAATACAAACCAGCATTTTCAAAACAGTCGGTTCTGCCACCGTATCACAACATGCAACGAACCTTCTCCTTTATTGGAGAACAACCCTCTTTCATCGGCAGACGGTGAACCACAATATCAGTATCGAGCCCTAGCATGTCTTTGTATGACCAAGCAAATATCTTAACATATTCATGCAACATCTATATTAAAATGTTCTTGACACTGTCCTCTAGGTTGGAGCCTATCTTGACTTCTCTTCTGTGTGCTTTGGTACCCAAGTTTACAATTTCAGCTGGCTCTCCATGTGGTTGAATAACCTTTTCCTCTTGCATTAACAGTCTGGCAAGTTCTCTAGGCATTTCACAATCTTCCTCACCTTCGTCCTCGGCTTGGTAGATCGGATTTTCAAAGTCATAAGTGGCAATAGCAGAGTCATTATCAACGGGATCCAGAGTGGATATGGATCTGCAATTTATTGTGTGGGTGTGTGTAAGAACACATAGCTATTTGAAAATGATAAAAGTAAAAAGAAAGACAGAGATCACACAATTTTAATGCAAAACATCCATTGATTTATTAAATGAAAATATGTTTATGAAATGAAAACCCTTAACAAACGAAACATTGTGCCCCGAGTAAGGCACAAGGCTTAAAGTCTTTATTTAAATATTACATAACCAAAATTTGAAAGAAATAAAAATAGAAATGTAGCTATTACTCCTAACTAAAGGGGATAGAGATAATGTCTCGATTCTTCCAGTTGTTGGGTCTATTGCCGATGGTAGGGAAGATCCAGTTGTCGAGGTCATAATCATTGTCAACGACTTATATTACACTGACTCTGTTGTGGCTGACACGGAATGGTAGTCTTCTAGCACGAGCGCAAAGAACATCCTTTTGACCCTCTGCAGTTAAACCCAAACCAAATTTGTCAGATTTATAAAGAATTCCAGGAAGCTGACCCTAAATAGTACAACCACCTTCTTCCACAGCAGCTTTAGCATCCTTCAACGAAGCCATCCTGGGCGAAACCCTGGTAACTTTGGGGATGGCAGAGACATCTTCAGCAACAGCTGGAGGGATAACTTCAAAAGTCTGACATGGAGTCTCAATGAATTCTCGGTCCATCTCGTTGTACCCCAATTTTTTCCCCTAAGATTCCTCTATCATCTTATACCATCATAATACAACAAGATCACACACTAGGGTTTGGCTCTTCTCCATATCTTTAGCTTTGCTCATGGGGGATCACTAAGCACCTTGACTTGTACTTTTGTAATCATCTATGTTTTGTATTGATTAAACTTTTAGCTAATAAATATAATAAATGTTTGCCCTAATTGATGATGTTATAGGTGAAAGCAAAATGCATTCCATCAATTTGATCTACAGGTTAATGAGTTTATTGCCATGCCTTCTTCAACAAAGCTTCATTGAGAGGCAAGCTTCATCATTGAATATGTTTTGAGGTAATATAATGACAAAGTCTATTATGAATCATCATGCCTTAAGTTGTCAAAGATAGCTCAAAGATACAAGGGTTGATTGAAGAAGTTTGACTTAATTGGACAAGTTTTTGATTTCTTGGTCACAAGTGCATATTTCCATCAATTATCAATATTTGGAGGTGGTTATGGTTGCTATGGTTACTCAATATCATCCTCAACAACTTCTATTTACATGACCAAAGTATTTTTGCAAGGAGGCTTGTCAAAATTGAAAAGGTTTTCCAAGGCATTTTGTTGCTCTAGGGGGCTAGGGTTTTTAACTTATAAAGGATCTATCTTTCTCATGGTATTTTTGAGTGATTATAAAAACATGCTTCTCCTCAAAGGGTTATCAACAAATCGCTTCAAAAGTTTCAAGAAAATTTTGTGTGGAGGATACCTAATGATGAAGAAATATTACAAGTCCTCTAGATAAGCCATCAAATTCCCTTAGGTGACTTCAAAATATCATAACTTGGTCAATTTTTATCTTCTTGAGCCCATTATTTTTCCATAATATTTTGAATATGTTAACCTCAACTCTTATTTATGTGCAAAGTTTGAAAGTGGATGGAAGATGCCCCAAGGATGCAAAAGATTATAGGTCATTTTATGAATTTTTGCCAACTTCATTAAGTCATAACTTTCTCATTGTTTTGGATATTTTTAATGTTTCAAGTATCAAAATGTTATTCAAGAGATCTAATTCATGCCATTTTTTTGGTCAAGAGCAAATTTCAAATGGAAGTCCATGTTTGGATGCAAGACATTACAAGTCATTTTTGAAGAAAAACTTAGAATTTTTCTAAGTACAAAAGTCAACCTTTTTTTCTCAACTTTGACTCATCACAATTTTAAGCTCAAGCATCCATTTGATTCCATTATTTGTACATTATAAAGCTTGTGATCTCATATTTCTAAAGCTTCAAGAATCATGTCCTAAGACTCCTTGAGCTGAGAATGTCATTGATTCAAAAGTGGTACCTTGAAACTAAAGTTTCACTTCAAGTCAGAATTTGAAATTCATGTTGTGGCTTCTAAACATCAAATTAGCACACGTTTTTGGTCTAAACATGTTTAACCAAATTTCCAAAGTGGATTAGAACCTTGAAACGCAAGGATTGGATGATTTTTGATGTTAAACAGGCCACACCTTACTCGTGTATCAGGTTCACACGATTTCCCTCCAAATCTCATCATTTCACACACTTGAGCATTCAATCAGCTTCCCTATAAATAGATGATCATACCTCATTCATTTTCTCAAGCTTAGAGAGCCAGCATCACCCTGCCAAACTTCTTCTTGAACCCAATTTTCTGCAACTTCGAATTTGCCTTTACAGCTTTCCTCAATCCATTTTCTTTGTCAATTAACCATCCTTGAACTACACTGGAGCTAACAAAAGAAGAACCAAGTTTTAAGACTTCCTAAATCGTGCTAGCCAAGTCAATTTTTAGAGCTCTACATTTGAACTTCAATAGGTAGATTCCTTCACCAATTATCTCAAACTTTGGTACTATTATAGAGGCTCTCATCATCCTGATTCTAGTCACAACATTTATTTTTAACTTGAAGTGTGTTTCGACCATGAAATTTCAAATCCCTTTTCAAACCTTTCCTTTCAAAACGTATGAGCTACAACTTATATAAATTCTTCGTGAAGGTGCCATTGGAATCGTCTTGAAGAGACGAAGCGAGTGGTACCGGTCTCGTATTCTAATTTTACCATTTCAGGGACCTACAAATCTTGTGGCTGGAGGTTGAAGATGACCAACGTGTCATCTCTCAATCAATGATAGCATTCCCTGCTTTTTTTTTCAAATTCTGATTTTAATAAATGATTGTGTTTTATTCACTAAAGACCATGATATGCACAACGCGTCTGATCCATTGGATTAGCTTGCTAACGTGTTTTGACTCTCATCCATTGGTCCACATTTTTTTGACTTTATTTTTTATTTCTGATTTTTATATTTAATTTATTTTAAACTTCAAAAAATCATAGAAAATTCATTTTAACTTCAAAAAATCTGAAAAAAGTTATCAAAAATACTTTTGATTTTTCTCTTTCTGACTATTATTTTTTCATAATTTTATTTTTTATTTTGATATATTTTATAATTTTCATTTTATTTGAATTGTTTTAAATATATAAAAATACTTTTCTTAATTTTTTAATTCTGAAAAAAATAGGGAAGGATCCAATGATATCTTGATAAATATTGGTGACCTCATTTTATTTTTATTTCTGATTTTACTATTTTTCATCATTTTTTTATTTATTTTGCCTATTTCTTTTGATTTTAAAAATAGTTTCTGACTTTAAAAAATTGCCAAAATTTTTATAAAAATATTTGAGCTCATTTCTGATTTTGCTATGGTCTCATTGATTTTTCTTGGATATTTTGAATATAGTTTCTATTTTCTCCTCTTATTTTCATTTTTAAATCATTTAAAAAAATCTTTTTCTTTATTATTAAATACAATTTTATTTTTGTATATATTTTGGTTGATCTTGGACTATGAGATTTTGATCATGAGCTTTATTAACATCATTGGATCCATGGTGTTGAGTTTAACTCCACAAAAAATAGATGAATGATTTTAATAATAGCTTGATTAAATTTTTGGTTCAAATGTGGTTTGAATCTCACCCCATCCCTCTTCTTCTTATCCCCTTCTTATTGTACTAAATGTTATTGGAGAATAATTTACATATCATTTCTCAAAACATATGGTACATAGATTGCTATTTACCGGCCTCAAAATAGGTGTGACTTCTATATAAGTCCACTTACGATTGCTTAACATAACGCTAAATTTTGTCCTGATTCAAGAAATGATCATTCTTGGCCCAAACCCATGTTTGTAAGCCAAAGTATGTTAATTTGAATACTTTGATCCAATAACCTCGAGATTCATTGTTAGAAGGCTTTGGTATTATCAATCCTCTAATGAATTTTCACAAGCTTTGGTCAAAGTGAATCACTTAAACATCATTGATCATTTATTGTTGCTTTGAGAATTTTAAATGGGTGATATACTTGACAAAAAACAAATGAAACTTATTGTTGAGAGGCTTTGATTTTATCAATCTTCTAATGAGTTTCAAATGCAACTTTCAAGATGGTCATTTCACTAACCTCTAATTCCTAACAATTGACTTTATTTTGTGCCTTTACTTTATACTCTTTACTTTAAGCACATTTGTTTTAGCATTTACATTTCATGCTATTTTCATATTTGCTCATTTGAGCATTTACTTTTATGTCATTTTTACTTTTCTCACTTGAGCTTTCATTTTCTTTTTGAAGATACCTAATAACCAACTTGAACAATTAAAATTTTAATGTTACTTGGACTACTTGGTTACTATCATTGGCATTATGGAGATTGTGAACTTCTTGGACTTAGGATTAGAGACCTTGACCTACCTTGAGACCTTGTGACTTCAATTGTTATTTTGTCTGGAGTTCTTGGGGTTTACCCCAATACATTGGGTTATTTGTTTGCTTTGTGTGCAGGTTGTTTTGATTACATGCTTTGTCTGTGATCGGGAATTCATCTATGTATAGTCGTTACTCTGCCCAATTTTTGTGAAGACTTAATGCAATTGAAGCTTGGTTTTCTTAAGAGGTTTATTATCTTTGCTTATTTGGTTTCAAATCCAAAGGATGTGAATTTTACATTGACTCATTGTGTCAAGTGTTGGCTTCTTGTTGGTTATATGATTATTTTCCTTAGCTTTTACCTTATGCTTTAGGATAGTCCCTTCATCTCCTCCCACCTTCTTTAATTTCAAAAATATTCTCCCTCCTTTTGAAAACTCTTCTTGTTTTTAAACTTGAACCGCTTTCACAATAAACTTGGACTTAGGTCCATGTCTTTTCAAGATATTTTCTTAATCAAATTTTAACCAATTTAATAATACTTTGATATTTTCTTAAAACTTTTCTCAAAAGATTAGACTCTTGTCAATCTTTGTAGTGACGCGAGCTACTATACTTCTATGATATGTAGTGAAGTGAGATATTTTCAACTTGGGTGTTAAGCGATGCTTTTGTTGATTTTAAAATCCAAGCCATATCCTCCATTTTGAGATGACGCAAATTCTCCTTTCTCATAATCATGGGTAGTAAGTATGTTTTCCACTCGGATAAGATGATCACGTCTCGTCTCTTAAAATTAACCAACACACTTGTGTTTTAAAATTTTTAAAGGTGAACTATGTGTACCCTGATCCCCTATTGCACAGAAGGTGGTAGGTAGGCATTAAATGTTAGCAACAGCGGCGGGTGCAAAAATTGTAAAAAAATATTTCTTTTCTCATCCCCATGATATATTTTTTATACAACTCTTATAGCCAAAATACACAGATTTACAAAGAGGTTCATGCGGAGTACCGTAGATGTTTAGGGTGCTAATACCTTCCCTTTGCATAACCAACCCCCGAACTTATATTCTCTCCCCCTCTTTTTGGGTTATTCGCTCTTTTCCCATTCCTTTGGAAACAATAAAGCGCAATGGCGATTTTTATTTGATTTGTGCGAGTCAAGTCAACCCAATGGCTTAGTCTCAACATTTATACCGCTACAGAAAAAAATGGCGACTTCACTGGGGAAATATCGACCAATTGTTGGTCCATCCCTATGTGGGTTGAACCTATCTTTGTTTATTTGTGTATGTGCTATTATTTATTTATATATTATCTGCTGTATATATGTTTGTCTGGATTTTCCTGATTTTCAGGGTGCTTGGTGATTTCTCATAAGTCCTATACCCGGACTTGGGAAAACTTAAGATAGGAAGGGTGGTATAGTCATATTAACTTTGAGGGAGTAATCCCAAAAAATGAGACATGATATCCCCCACTCAGTGGTAGCCCCTTTGACTGTAGTATCGTTTACCGAGTAATCGGGAAGACGTGCCACTTTCAACCTGGGAGCCTGCTGAAACTGAGGACCGTAGAACCTTTAACCCATCCTGGCCTTTTAGGTGTAGTGCATAAGCTATGACGGAGTAATCTGGAAATGGTTGTCACGTGATACTACACTTGGACGAGTTTTTCCTGAGAATATTGCTAATTACCGAGTCAATTGGGACGTTGGTAATATCCGAAGGAAGGATGTAGACTCTGGGAACCTCTATAACCTTGTTCAATAAATGATAAACTTTTAGACCATACCTTATGGGTAGTACCTCCGACCTCATACTCGTGACGTTGAACCTATGAACCCTATGTTTGTGATCTTGTGTGTGATTGTTGCACCATGCATTCATGCACCCATGAACATCTTCTAAAAAAACATTCTATTTCAAGGGAATTAAAAGTTGATTGTTTGTGAATATCTCAGGAATTTTTTGACCATGGATTCTGGAAAAAGAAAGACAGGGAAGTACAGTTTCAAAAATCCCAAGATAGATGAGTTGATGAGTCTGATTCCCGAGATTGAGAGTTCTACAAATTTTAGGAGGAAGTATGGGTCTATCATTTCTCTTATGAAGCTTGGGATGAAGGAGGGTATTCTCTCGACTTTGGTCCAGTTCTATGATCTGATGTATTGATGCCTATATTGGAAGAGTATTCATATCTACTGTGTTTAACTATTATCGATCGTGTTCCTTTTAATTGGTTGGAGGGGGAGCCAAAACCCCATGAGATTGCTGCTTTGATCCATTTGGGAAATTCTGAGGTTGAAGCCCACATGACTACCAAAGGAGGGATTAGAGGATTTCCTGCATAATTATTATTAGAGAAAGCTTGCTACTTTTCTAGGATGAAGAGTATGGTTGCTTTTGAAGCCATCTTTGCTCTACTTACTTATGTATTGTTCTTATTTCCTAATGTCGACAAGTTTGTGGATATCAATTCCATTAGGATCTTTATGATCGGGAATCTAGTCCATACATTATTGGGTGATGCTTATTACTCTATTCATCTTCGGGATTCTTACCATGGAGGGGTGATCATTTGTTGCACGCCTTTGTTGTATCAGTGGTTTATTTCTCACTTTCCTCGGTCTGATGCTTTTTGGGATGCAAAAAGGAACCTCGTTGGGCTATGAATATTATGAACCTCACTAATTCAAATATTGTTTGGTATTATCAGGCTTACCATGATGTGGAGATTATCGACAGTTGTGGTAGTTTCCCCAATGTACCTCTTCTTAGTACAAAGGGAGGAATTAACTACAACCCTGTTCTTACACGATGACAACTTGGATATCCGATGAGGGATAAGCCAAATAGTATTCATCTGAGTGGATTCTTCCTTAAAGAAGGACAAGTTCATAAGGAATCTAAAGAGGAGATTGCAAAGGCTTGGCGTCATATTCACAGGAAGGGTAGGAAGGACTTGGGGCCTAGAGGGGTTGTTTCTTTGAGCCTTATCTTTAGTGGGTACAAGCAAGAGCCATCCAGTTGAAGATGTCGTATTCCTGTGAAGCACCCATGCCTGATATGTTTGTGAACACCACTCCTCCCCTATTAGATGATGTGGAAGAGCTTCATCTTGCCTTGTTAGGATGCAGTAGGAAAAGGAAGCTTGGAAGAATAAGTGTCAGACTTTAGAAGTATCCTACTGAGCAGACTTGAAGGAGAAAGACGACCTGATCGAGATTCTTGAGAGTTATGTTGTAGAGACGATAGAGAGGCAAGAGGATTTATTTTCCTCTAGAGCTCATTCAGGACCTAGTTATCCACTTCCCGACTCTGATGATTAGAAAGAGGTCGCCAACAGGTACGCCAAAGAGAACAAGCGGCTGAAGGCTCAAATTTCCAGACTCGTAGGGAAGCGCCAGTGCGTGGAGTGATATTCATCAGCTTTGCTTTTTTAGGGATCATAGATTCTTATCTTATCTTGTATTTAGGATTATTGAAACTTGTACTACAAAGTTGAAATCTGTTTTGAAGTTATTATAATGAGATTTTCAGTATTTCAAATGTGTTAGTACTTTGATATTTGCAAATTGCCTATAAAATTTTGAGTTCCTTGAAATATTAATAATAAAATAAATCATGTGCATTGTGTGATACGGTGGGAAAGAACTGACTATTTTTTGGAATGCTGGTTTGCGTTTTGCGTTTTTTGTTCGCAAAATGTCGCGGTAAGCAAGAGTCGCCACCGACTTTTATTTTATCCAACAAGGAAAGGAAAAAAGCACATAAAAATTCCTTTTTGAGATATTTCTCGGGTTCGTGGGGTAGATTATAGAAAGGGAAGGTGTTAGCACCCTTTCTATCTGTGGTTATCCACAGGCTCTTAGGTACTTGCTCATATTATTTTCAAAATTTGCTTTCTTTGTGTTTGTGGGTTTGAAAAAGTCTTTGTTTGAAAAGGAGTGTAAGTGTGAAAATTTTGTTTCGTTTTGAAAGAGTAAGTATCTAAGAACCATCTACCTACTCTAAAAAGGAATTGTTCTATGCTATCTTCCTTTAGACAATGATATCCCACTATGAATGAGTAGGTAGCATCGTCGTTGGAGTTTAAGGGTCAATTCGAATTTAGGGACTTACGGTCACCAAAGCAATGTTAGGACGCCTTAGCGGTAACCCTAATGTCTTAGATTATTTGTTTTGAGACAAATACTCAATGACCACGTACGAAGGCAACCAAGTGGGGTGTACCCTAAGAGTGCGCATGTGCGAGTGTGTTGTTTTCAGTTATTTTCGTCTTTGTACATGTTAATAGTGATCTATGTTGATTTTAGGTTAAACATTCATTCTTGTCATGCATTCCTATTATCAAACATCTAACAATTATATTTTGCGGAAAATAAATTGCGGAAAGTAAATTACAAGGCGTCAGGTATTTACATCGCCAAAAGCAACCCTTTGAAATTTAAATGCGGAAAATAAATAAAGCGATAAAAATTGTCCTAGTTATCTATTACATTCCGGAAACAAATACAATATTGAATAAAATGGATTGCATGAGGGAAATTAAATCGGGCGCAAGTTCTAGGGTTTTGACCCTTTGTTATTAAAGAAAATATTTTTTTGGTTATTTTTGAATTAAGAAAGAAATTAATCTAAGTTAATTATTAAATTAAATTAATTAAACTAATTAATAAAAATAAATATTTTTGGATTTTTTTGATATTTAAAGAAAGAAAATAAAATTGATCAATGTTAATAAAAATCTAATTATGTCTAAGTTAATTTTAATTATTTATAAAAAAACATATTAATGTTAATTCTAATTAATGACCTAAATTAATTAATTGATTTGTTAATAAAAAAGAAATTACTAAAATTTAATTTAATAAAGAAAATATTTTTTGGTTTTAATTTTATTAAGAAAAAGATATGATTGGTTAATGATTAAATAAAAATAATAAATAAATAATCAAAATAAAAATAAAATAGAAATATAGAGAAGAGAGGGTTTGGGCCTATTTTGAGGGGTTTGCTCAGCAATTTTGTGGCCCATTAACACGCTGGCCTGGTTGACTTTGTGAATTCTCTGTGCTACTTTTGACTTGGTCCCATGGTGGACTATCATCCTGGATCACCAGATCTGGTCTGGGGCCATCTGGCAAGTGATTGAGTGAGGGAGTATGGTGTGCTACAACGCTTGATTTGCATGTGATAACCTGTAGAAAAATAACAAATGCAAATTTGGAGGACTTGGGATTTGAACCCAGGTCCTGTACATGACTGCCAACGCTTGCTTCCACTAGGCCAACATGCTTTAGTTGTTATTGATATACATAATAATAATAATAATGAAAGAAAAAACAATCATATGCCAGAAAAAATAAAAAAGGCGCGCGTGTTTGAAAAGGTCCAATTAGAGGGAGACACGTTGTCGTCCCTATCCTCAGGCCTGCAAAGAAATTACTTGCGGATTTGAATCCGCAGCTAAATGCCTAGGTCGTTCCAAAAATGCATCTCAGACCATATAAACTCCTCCCAAGACCATGGTTGCATTCGTCTTCCTCTCCCGGTCACGTCCATGGCCATTAATAGGGCTAATTTTACCTGTAATGAAAACCCCTAAAAAAACCTAGAAAACCCTACAATGGTGTTTTACGATACAAAGCATAAGAATGAAATTGGTTATTGCAGATAGCTAGAAAATGATGTGGTGAGTCAGAATATGCAATTGTTTTTTGCAATGGATGCAAGAATAAAGATTCACGAATTCAAATGCAGAGCGGTTTTTCGTGACACTTACAGTGAGTTTGCGCGTGTATGGAGGCTTGCTAGGGATTGGTTCTGACTCAGTGGACATCCAGCAATCGATTGGTGTTGAGTTTTGCTTCTGAAAACGCCTCCAAGTGGGATTTTGGTTTCACACTTTTTGTGAATTTTGCAAGTTTTTCTTTGCTTATTTTTGCAGCCTCTAGCCCTCAATTTCGTGCCTTTGCCTTCTATATGTATCATGGAATGTATTAGGTCAAGAATCATGAATCAAATCTCTCTAAATCAATGCCTTATGATTTGATTTGATTCATCCTTTAAAGCTTTCCAAATTTATCAAATCTCCATCTTTTTGTATATGATATGCTTGATACGAATTTTGATGATGATTATGATGACAATTAAAACCTGAAACAATCAAAAGATATCATGTAATCAAAGCTTTGGATTTTTTTATGATTTAATTTGATTAAAATGAAATAGTTCAATAAAAAATCAAATCAAATAATAAAAATAAGATATGGGCTCATTTGACAAAATTTGAAGTTTTGGGGATAGTTGACTTTTGGTAATTTTGCAAAAATGCCCAACTTCAACAATGCATAACTTCTTCAATTTTGAACTTTTAGAGATGTTCTTGGACTTTTTAGAAATCTTGAGATGTCCTATAACCAACCATTTTGGTCTCATCTCATTTTGATATTCCATGCTCAAGTTATAAGCTTTGGCAAAAAAAGGTGTTTTTGTTGTCTTTCAAAAATGACCTATAATGTCCAAATTTATAACTTCTTGTGAGTGCATTTTCTGATCTTGGGGTATGAATAAGGATTGTAGGAAATTGCATCCTCTTAAAAATGAGATTTGGATGGGTCATTTCTCATAAAGTATGAGAAAGTTATGCTTGGTCAAAGTTGAGTTGACTTTTCCTACAAACCCCTAATTTAGCAACTTTTGAGTCTTGATGAATTTTGAGCAATCCTTGATGAATCATGATCAACCCTTGATAAAATGATGAAATATCCTTCAAAATGAGAATGGTGACAAAAAATCTTGAAGTTTGACTGTTTATAGGTCACAGTTGACTTTTGCCCTAGCACAGTCGATTTTTGGACCCTTTGAGCAATTGACTGAGCAAACTTCCTATGCAAGGCTTGAAATTTGAAATGGACGACCTTGAGGACATATTAGGACATTGGGGAGCACTTTAGGTAATTTGGATTCAAGTATCTTGATGCCACACAAAACCCTAATTTGAGGTTGACTGCCTTAGGAGATAGCTTGACTGTCCAACTCTTGAGCAATCTTGAGCCACTTGGAGATTTTTATTGCAATGTTTGGAGAAATATGAGAGGGAAATTTTTGGGGTACAACAGCTGCCCCTGTTAAATCTTCTTAAACCTGAGGATATAGATTGGCTTTCGTGCCTTTCGTGATCCGAAGGCGGAAGATGATTGAACACTAGAGTGCCTAGAAATTTGAACTCGCATGAAGTGGTATCAGCCTTGTGATGTCAGGAATGGGCTTACAGATTCCATTTGGAGATTGTTGATAGGAGGTCTTTGACTGGAATAAGAATCAGGGAGATCTTAGCGTCGATTTGACTGAACCAGACGAAAGTCTTGAAATATCTTCAACTGGAATAAGAATCAGGGAGATCTTAGCGTCGATTTGACTGAACCAGAGAAGGTCTTGGATTAACTTAGACTGGATACGAATCAGGGAAAATCTTAGAATCGATTTAACTGAACCAGACAAAAGTCTTGGAATATCTTCAACTGGAATAAGAATCAGGGAGATCTTAGCGTCGATCTGACTAAACCAGAGAAGGTCTTGGATTAACTTTTACTAGATAAGAATCAGGGAAAATCTTAGAATCGATTTAACTGAACCAGATGAAAGTCTTGGAATATCTTCAACTGGAATAAGAATCAGGGAGATCTTAGCATCGATCTGACTGAACCATAGAAGGTCTTGGATTAACTTTGACTGGATAAGAATCAGAAAAATCTTAGAATCGATTTAACTGAACCAGACGAAAGTCTTGGAATATCTTCAACTGGAATAAGAATCAAGGAGATCTTAGCGTCGATCTGACTGAACCAGAGAAGGTCTTGGATTAACTTTGACTGGATAAGAATCAGGGAAAATCTTATAATCTATTTAACTGAACCAGACGAAAGTCTTGGAATATCTTCAACTAGAATAAGAATCAGGGAGATCTTAGCGTCGATCTGACTGAACCAGAGAAGGTCTTGGATTAACTTTGACTGGATAAGAATCAGAAAAATCTTAGAATCGATTTAACTGAACCAGACGAAAGTCTTGGAATATCTTCAACTAGAATAAGAATCAGGGAGATCTTAGCATCGATCTGACTGAACCAGAGAAGGTCTTGGATTAACTTTGACTGGATAAGAATCAGAAAAATCTTAGAATCGATTTAAATGAACCAGACGAAAGTCTTGGAATATCTTCAACTGGAATAAGAATCAGGGAGATCTTAGCGTCGATCTGACTGAACCAGAGAAGGTCTTAGATTAACTTTGACTGGATAAGAATCAGAAAAATCTTAGAATCGATTTAACTAAACCAGACGAAAGTCTTGTGAGAGCATCTTTCTGAGGAATCCGCTGAAACAGCCCTCAATAGATGTAGTTTTTGAGGGGACTACCAGGTCATATAAGTAGTCAACAGTGTTTATTGATTCGTCTTTCCTTGAAAAGGTAAAGAGTTAGTCATATGCAATGTCATGATGTATGAAATGCATGATATATATCAAGCAATGATGCTCTCAAAATAAATGAGATTGTGTGGTATGATGCGTATATGCCTATATCATGATGTATGGAAATGTAATGTTTCTAGCTGGGGAAAATAAATCCCGGATAGCTGCTTAAGAATAGAGCTGGATTCTTCGTTTCCGCTGGGAATGGCGAATGAAAAGAATAAACCTGCAGGAGAGGATGACTCTGTTGGGGGAATAAACTGATGGGGAGATTACTCTGTGGGGAAGAGATGTTCTGCTGAAGATTCCACTAATAAATTCCGTCGGGATGAATTATCATTGCTGGTGATATTGAATCCTATTGGGGATTGAATTCCTGTTTGTGAAAGGAAAGAAATCCGCTGGGGATGATCTTCGGTTGCGACTTCTCTGGGAATAACCTTTTAGACTCTTATGGGGATAATCCTTTGAGTTATGCTGGGAATGATCCTTTGAACTCGGCTGGGGAGATTTATTTTTGTACTCCGCTGAGGATAAACTTCCAGAGTCTACTGGGGATGATTCTCCCAACTCCGTTGGGGAAGCTTTTCAGACTGCGCTGGGAAAATTTTAACTCCACTGGGGATATCTTGTACTCTGCCGGGGAGCATTCTTATACTCCGTTGGGGAATATTAAGACTGTCGGGGGTATCAAGCCTTTTTAGTGCTGACGGTAGATAAACTCTGCTTGGGGAGAATATTACTGATTCATTCACAGTTGCAAGTCTCAACTGGGGAGAACTATCATTACTGTCTTACTCTGCGGGGAGTGAAGGTATCTTAGCCATATTCTTCAGCTGAATCTACCTTGTACCTGGTGGACAGAGCAACTGTATAGTTTGGACAATTTTTATTGCCCCTGTTTCTGATGTTACCCGTAATCGTCTTTTGTTTCGCATGTAAATATTCATGAGCAGCAATTAATGTCAAATGCATATATCAAAAATGAACATTGGACGTTCTTTGCAAATCAAAACAGATAAAGAAAAAAACAGTTTGAAATTTCTTTGAAAATGAATTGTATTGATTTTGAAGTTTGGCCTGTAAATAGGCGTTTTTGTACAAGAGGCTGACGTCCTAGTAAGAGAACACTTCCGAGCAGATAGAATTTACACAATTTGTGAAAAACAAAACAGCTATGTGAATAGTCCCATTGGGTTCCAATTCTGCTATTGCCTTTATGTCCTTGAGCATCTCATCACTTTACTACTTGGTTGAAGGTAGATCAGATTGATTAGTGTCGTCCGAGCTTGATAGTCGATACTGAAGTCTGGATGCAAAGTGATCCAATGAGACATAGTGTTACGCTTTGATCCCTAATTTTTGCCTGGACCACCCTTTCGGGTTTTCAGTCCACCGGGATACCCTTTTTTGCCCAAGTCGCCCTTTCAGGTTTTCGACTTGTCGGGTGTACAAATTTTTTCATTTTCATCCCTTACTTTTGCCCGAACCCTTTTGGTTCACCGGGAAGCCCTTATTTTTGCCTAGGCCAGTCAACCTAGCTGGTCTTTGATTATACGTAGTATTTTTTCACTATGTCTGCATTGACAGGGTGAGGAAGGTCGTCACCATCCATGGTGGTTAAAATTATAGCTCCTCCTGAGAAAATGTTCTTAACCACAAATGGCCCTTCGTAAGTAGGGGTCCATTTTCCCCTGGGATCACCTTGTGGCAGTATGATGTGCTTGATAACCAGGTCCCCAACTTGATACTCTTGTCGTCTGACTTTCTTGTTAAATGCCTTGATCATTCGCTTTTGATACATTTGACCATGACAAATAGCAGTAAGTCTCTTTTCGTCGATTAAGTTCAGCTGATCAAGCCGGGTCTGAATCCAGTCATCTTCGCTCAAACCTGCATCCTTCATGATCCGAAGAGAGGGTATCTGAACTTCAATGGGCAAGACTGCTTCCATGCTGTAAACCAAAGAATAAGGTGTTTCCCATGTTGACGTCCGTGCTGAGGTTCGGTACCCATGAAGAGAAAATGGTAATATCTCGTGCCAATCTTTGTATGTTACTGTCATCTTCTGCACAATCTTCTTAATGTTCTTATTAGCCGCTTCAATAACCCCATTCATCTTCGGCCGGTAAGGAGAAGAGTTGTGATGCTGTATCCTGAACTGCTTGCAGAGCTCAGTGATCATCTTGTTGTTGAGATTGGTACCATTGTCCGTAATGATCCTCTCTGGTACACCGTATCGACAGATCAGATTGTGCCAAATAAACCGTGCCACGACGTTCTTGGTTACAGTAGCAAAGGAAGCTGCTTCAACCCACTTTGTAATGTAATCAATATCTACCAGGATGAAACGATGTCCGTTGGACGCTGTAGGTCTGATCTCGTCGATCATATCTATGCCCCACATTGCAAAAGGCCAAGGTGCCGTCAAGACATTCATAGGAACTGGAGGTATGTGCACCTTATCAGCGTAGACTTGGCGCTTGTGACAGGTCCGAGAATGCTGATAATAGTAGGCTTCCATAGTGGACCAATAATATCCTTCCCGAAGGATTTTCTTTGCCATGGTATGTCCACTTGAATGAGTTCCGAAAGTACCTTCATGTAACTCTGCCAGGATCTTTTCTGCTTCATTCTTATCCACACATCACAGTAAGGTTGAATCATGGTTACGCTTGTAAAGGATACCGTTACTGATGAAGAACTTTGTTGCGAACCTCCTCAGAAACTTCTTATCATTAACAGATGCACCCTCGGGGTATTCTTGAGCCTCAAGGTACCTCTTTACTTCATGAAACCAGGGCTTTTCTGTTACCTCTTCAGTCTCAATGTCACAGCAATGTGTAGGTTTGTCCAATCTTTCAATGATAATCCGGGGAGCTTCGTTGTCCCAATTGACTTTGAACATAGAAGACATCGTAGCTAGCGCGTCCGCCAACTGATTCTCCTCTCTTGGGAAGTGTTCAAAGGTTATCTCTTCGAAATAGGGAAGCAACGTCAACACATACTCCTTGTAAGGAATAAGATTTGGGTGTTTCGTATCCCACTCGCCTTTGATCTGACTGATCACGAGAGCGGAATCTCTGAAGACACTTAGAAACTTAATCCTTAGGTCAATGGCTGCTCGAAGACCCATGATGCACGCTTCATACTGCGCCATATTGTTGGTGTAGTTGAAACATAGTCGGACGGTGAATGGAGTATGAGAGCCTTTAGGAGATATGATCACGGTGCCGATGCCATTGCCCAAAGCGTTCGAAGCTCCATCAAATTACATAGACCATCGGGATCCTTCCTCAGGTCCTTCATCCAGTCCGGGTGTCTCACAATCAGTTACCAACATGATATTCTCGTCCGGAAACTCAAAGTTCATAGACTGGTAATCATCCACTGCCTGATGTGCCAAATGATCTGCCAACACACTTCCTTTGATTGCCTTTTGGGTCGTATATTGGATGTCATACTCAGTCAAGATCATCTGCCATCTTGCTATTCTTCCGGAAAAAGCAGGCTTCTCAAAGATATACTTGATTAGATCCATCTTTGATATCAATAGAGTAGTGTGAGTCAGCATATACTATCTTAGCCAGCGAGCAGCCCATGCCAAAGCGCAACAAGTTTTCTCGAGCAGTGAGTATCGGGTCTCGCAGTCGGTAAACTTTTTGCTAAGGTAATAAATAGCATGCTCTTTTCGGCCAGACTCGGCATGCTGCCCCAGCACACACCCCATTGAGTTGTCGAGTACTGTTAAGTATAAGATCAAAGGTCTCCCTTCAACTGGAGGCATCAGAATGGGTGGCTCTTGGAGATACTCTTTGATCCTTTCGAAAGAGGCCTGACATTCATCATTCCATCGTACCACTTGATCTTTCTTCAGTAACTTGAAGATTGGTTTACAAGTAACGGTCAGGTGTGAGATGAATCGGGCAATGTAGTTTAGTCGTCCCAGAAAGCCTCTGACTTCTTTCTCTGTTCTGGGAGCTGGCATTTCCTGTATAGCCTTCACCTTTGCAGGGTCCACTTGAATACCTTTATCACTTACGACGAAACCCAGCAGCTTACTGGATCTCACCCCGAAGGTGCACTTGTTCAGGTTTAACCTCAGCTTATACAACTTCAACCTATCAAATAGCTTCTGAAGGTGGTCAAGATGCTCTTCGTCAGTCTGGGACCTTGCAATCATATCGTCGACGTATACCTCAATCTCATGATGGATCATGTCATGAAACAAAGCAACCATAGCGCGCTGATACGTTGCCCTATCGTTCTTCAATCCAAAAGGCATGACCTTGTAGCAAAAGGTACCCCATTGAGTAACAAAGTTTGTCTTCTCCATGTCTTCGGGAGCCATCTTAATCTGATTATAACCGGAGAAACCATCCATAAAGGAGAATACCTTGTGCTGAGAGGTGTTGTCAACCAGAACGTCGATATGAGGTAGAGGGAAATCATCCTTAGGACTTGCCCTGTTCAGATCCCTATAGTCGACAGACATTCGAACCTTACCATCCTTCTTCGGTATAGGAACCACGTTGGCCACCCACTGTGGGTAAGAAGTAACTGCTAGAAAACCGGCGTCAAACTGTTTCATAACTTCAGCCTTTATTTTCTCAGACATATCTGGGCGCATTCGACGGACCTTCTATTTCACTAGAGGACAGTCTTCCTTGGTAGGCAAGCGGTGAACCACAATATCGGTATCCAGCCCAGGCATATCTTCATAAGACCAGGCAAAGATCTCAACGTAGTCACGCAGAATTTGAATCAACCGTTGCTTCACACTAGGCTCCAGATTTTCCCCGATCTTGACCTCTTTCTTGTCTATCTCTGTACCCAGATTCACTGATTCCACCGGCTCTTCATGCGGCTGAATAACCCTCTCTTCCTGAAGTAACAGTCTTGCAAGTTCACCAGGAACTTCGCAACCATCTTCACCTTCTTCTTTGGCTAAGTTGATCGGACTTTCGAAGTTATAACTGGCAGTAGCAGAGTCGTCACCAGTGAGATCCAGAGTGGATGTAGACCTGTATATGTGAGTGTGTGTAAAATAGCTGTTTTTCAATATGTAATAAAAGAAAATCAAGGAACACAAGATTTGAAATGCAAGAAACGTCCAATGCTTTTATTAATGATATATGAAAATGACACACATAAAGCCCTCACAAATGAAGCCACGGTGCCCCGGGTAAGACACCGGGCCATAAAGTTTAAAATATTGTCTATTACAAACACATAACAAAAAGTCTCATTACTGGGTGATAACAGAAACGGGCATAGAATCCTTCACTGTCCAGTTGCTTAATCCATCATCGGCAGTTGGGTATATCCAGTTGTCAATGTCAAACTCTTCAACTTCGTCATCCCCGATAGCATTCACCCCTGCATCTTGTTTAGGATTTTCTGGTGCTCCGAACTCAATCTCCTTAGCATCAATTAAGTCCTGTATTTTGTTCTTTAAAGCCCAAAAATCATCTGTATCATGTCCCAGGCTATCAGAGTGAAAAGCACAGCGGGCATTAGGATTGTACTTAGGCGATGCAGTGTTGGGATTCTGCGGAGCCTCCCTTGGAGTTACTAGATTGGTTTTCAATAACTGCGGCAGAATCTGAGACAAAGTCATGTTGAGATGGGTGAATTGCCTTCGAGGTCTCTCGGCCTTTTATTGATTGTTGCGCTGAGGAGCCCCAACAGGTCTTGAAATAACCACCGCATTAACAGCTTGGCGGTGTTCAGGTCAATTATGACTTTTTAAACTGTAAACATCACTGGACTCCTTCTTAAAAGGTTTTTTCTCGGTGCTCGATGAAGTGCCTTCTGTATTTTACCAGACTTAATACCAGCCTCAATCCTTTCACCAGTCATAATTAGCTCTGTAAACCCAGATGAAGAAATTCCGATCAGATGGTTGAAGAACGGACCAGACAAGGTCCCCAGAAACATATCTACTAGCTCCCTATCAGCCAAGGGTGGTTGCAATCTTCCAGCGAGATCCCTCCACGTCTGAGCATAATCTTTGAAACCTTCACCTGTTCCCATAGACATACCCTGGAGTTGGGTATGCGTAGGAGCGAGATCGGCATTGTATTGGTACTGCTTGTAGAAAGCAGCAGCCAAGTCTTCCCAACTACGGATGCTAGTCCCTTCCAACTGGTAAAACCATTCAAGTTGAGTCCCTGAGAGACTGTCTTGAAAGAAGTGGATCCATATGTTCTTATCAGCGGTGTACAGCTGAATATTTCTTACATACGATCGGAAGTGCAGTTTCGGGCAAGAAATTCCGTCGTATTTAGCAAAGGATGGTGCTTTGAATTTATGGGGAATCACCACCCCAGATGACAGACCCAGATCTCCAAAGTCCAGACCAGGAACCTTATGAACTTCCATCGCACTCAACCGGTCTTCCAGTTGCTTGTATCTATCCTCATCCAGAGGATACGGGTCTTCGTCGAAGTCCGTCTTATTGTCTGAAACCACAGGGCTAGGGGCCCTCCTTTCTTCCTGACTATCTTTCCCTCCAGATGAGATGGTCAAATCAACTTCATCTCGTAGCCTATTTCCAAACCTGTGAACTGTGTTAAACAGGACTGTCCTCTTCTTCTTCTTCTTCTTCTTCTCTTTCAGAATAAGGGTCTTCAGATCTTGCTGACCCTTAGCTAGATTCATGAACAACTCTTGGAATTGGGCATTTTGAGCCTGCATAGCCTTGATTGCTTGTTCAGTCGATGGTTCAGAAGACATGATGCTGAAATAAACAGTGAAGAAGATGAGAAAACCTGTAAGGGTACCTGTTATGAGGTGCATGGAATGAAATGCGTATGATATGATTTCATAGACATCGAGAGATTCAAATTCTTAAACAAGAAATGAAACACACTTTTATTAGATAAACTTTGAAATTAATTGTTCAACAAATTTCCCTTAAGGCATTACAAGAAAGGAAATACTGAAGAGTAAATAAAAACTGGAAGTAATCAACAGACATCAACTTTAGTGCTGACATAGTCATTGATGATCTTCTCTTTCTCCAACTGCCTTGTCAACTTCTGGATCTTTTGCTCTTGCTCGTGATACTTTTCCCGGTAAGTATCCCGTTCTTCTCTCAGTTGCATCCAGGACCTCTTCAATGCCCCAATGTCAGTAGGCATGTAAGGGTGGAGGATGGTAGGAAGAACCCCCTCTTCATTAGCAACTTCAACAATGATAGGCAAGACGGCTTCATACGAAATTCCCAGCTTTTGGGCATGGATGCGAACCCATCTGAGATATGGCTCCATCGGAAGTGAAGTCTTTGGGCCCAGTTCGTGTGGATCAAATCTGTGAACTCTATCCCAAGCCCTTATGAATCTGCGGTGTTGCTCGTCGCTATCCCCTTGAAAATCAAAGATGATACTAGGCATTAGCAGCTCATGAGGTCCTTCCCTTCAGGCTCGCTCAAACTGACGTAAGGCCAAGCATGGATTGTAAGTAATTCCTCCATGGGTTCCTATCAATGGAACATTGGGGTATTCCCACAGCGATCAATAATAGCCACCTCGTCCATACCCTTAATAGTCCAGATGATGTCATTGTGAGAGAGAGACATAA
The DNA here is from genome assembly GCA_948472305.1 of Vicia faba. Taxonomy (NCBI): domain Eukaryota; kingdom Viridiplantae; phylum Streptophyta; class Magnoliopsida; order Fabales; family Fabaceae; genus Vicia; species Vicia faba. The sequence goes on from OX451737.1 coordinate 240,139,067, forward strand.
CTCTGTAAGCCCAGCCCATGCCTTCCTTGTTCTTTAAAACAGATTTGGGGAGGTGAGAAATAAACCACCTCGCCAATAATGGAGCATATCACATCAAGGTTCCCCGCTTCCGAGCAGTACGGACATAAAGCTAATGAAGAATGTCACCCAAGAGAGTGGGTACAGGATTACCAGAGATGAAGATTTTTACCTCATTCACATCAACAAAGGAGTCAGAGTTAAGAAACAATACCAAGCCATATATCAAAAGAGCCGGAATATCTTCGAATTCCTGGAAGTCTAGACTATCCCAGAAATGATTAGCCTTACCAACCAAGAACTTAGTCAAAAAGCCATTTGCTTCACTTCTAGTATCCCAATTAGCCATTACCTCATCCTTTGTCATATGAAGGGCTGAAGCAATCTCTTCCGGCCTAAGGATCTTCTCCCATCCTGTAAACGGGGTCTGCTCCAGAATAGAGATACCGAGCAGATCAGAGAATTCTTCTAAGGTGGGGATCAACTGGTAGTCCTGAAAAGTAAAGCAATGGTACAGTGGATCATAGAACTGGACCAAGACACTCATCATCTGCTCGTCCAATTTGGAGGTGACCAAACTAAGAAGATGTCCATGTCTTCTGATGAAGGAGGTAGTATCATACATCTTTGCAACCAATTCTTTAAGCATAGTGGGAACCTGGACAAAGTTGATCCGGATGGTGTTCCTACGCATAGGTGCCATGACCTACAAAACAGAACAAAGATGAATCCCTCCTGTCTTTGAAATAGGTTAGTCCAATGCAAGATGTATGCAATGTTATGATGTCATGATAGAAAGCACACCAGAAGTATCCACAAATAGCAAACATGATAAAGGCACACAAGTCACACAGAGAGCCCTTAGATTTCAGGCTGGCAAGGAGTCTAGGTACTACCATCTTTCAGTCCAGTTGGTTTAAACCTGTCCTAAAAATAGTAACCGGGTTCTAGAGGATCTCAATATCACTGACTACCCTCAATCGGTCATAATTCCAGTTTAGCAACCTTTTCTTGCGGCCGGAATCATCGCGAGAGTTTAGTCTCAATGAGTGTAGCATACTGCTACTGTTATATGGCCAAGTTGGTCAATTTAAAGGTTCTAAGGTCAGTTGGTGCTTAATGACCCCTTAGCAGACCCATATTCTCCTCGTTCCAACACAAGGGATATCGGTACATACTAAAGTGCCACACCAACATAGCTACTGCTTCAACCGTATCGGTCTACGCCGTACAGTTCCCTTACAGTTTATTGCTACTTACCTAAAGGGTATCCCCCAGATCTGGGTTAGGATCTATAGTAACTCCGATTCAAGCCCACAAAGATAAATCATACAAAGCAAACAATTGAAAACACAATGATCTAATCCTACGGTACACCCCACTTATCAAGATATCCCCAGCAGAGTCGCCAGTTCTGTGATATGGTGGGAAAGAACTGACTGTTTTTTGGAATGCTGGTTTGCGTTTTGCGTTTTTTGTTTGCAAAATGTTGCGGTAAGCAAGAGTCTCCACCGAATTTTATTTTATCCAACAAGGAAAGGAAAAAAGCAAAAAAAAATTCCTTTTTGAGATATTTCTCGGGTTCGGGGGGTAGATTATAGAAAGGGAAGGTGTTAGCACCCTTTTTATCTGTGGTTATCCACGGGCTCTTAGGTACTTGCTCAAAATTTTTTCAAAATTTTCTTTCTTTGTGTTTGTGGGTTTGAAAAAGTCTTTGTTTGAAAAGGAGTGTAAGTGTGAAAATTTTGTTTCGTTTTGAAAGAGCAAGTATCTAAGAACCATCTACCTACTCGAAAAAGGAATTGTTCTATGCTATCTTCCTTTAGACAATGCTATCCCACTATGAATGAGTAGGTAGCATCGTCATTGGAGTTTAAGGGTCAATTCGAATTTAGGGACTTACGGTCACCAAAGCAATGTTAGGACGCCTTAGCGGTAACCCTAATATCTTAGATCATTTGTTTTGAGGCAACATAATCCGAGGCAACCGTTTTGAGGCGACTATGATCTTTGAGACAAGAGGGCGACCTCTAAAAATTCCTATACTCAATGACCGCGTACGAAGGCAACCAAGTGAGGTGTACCCTAAGAGTGCGCATGTGCGAGTGTGTTGTTTTCAATTATTTTCGTCTTTGTACATGTTAATGGTGATCTATGTTGATTTTAGGTTAAACATTCATTCTTGTCATGCATTCCTATTATCAAACATCTAACAGTTATATTTTGCGGAAAATAAATTGCGGAAAGTAAATTACAAGGCGTCGGGTATTTACATCGCAAAAAGCAACCCTTTGAAATTTAAATGCGGAAAATAAATAAAGCGATAAAAATTGTCCTAGTTATCTATTACATTCCGGAAACAAATACAATATTGAATAAAATGGATCGCGTGCGGGAAATTAAATCGGGTGCAAGTTCTAGGGTTTTGACCCTTTGTTATTAAAGAAAAGATTTTTTTGGTTATTTTTAAATTAAGAAAGAAATTAATCTAAGTTAATTATTAAATTAAATTAATTAAACTAATTAATAAAAATAAATATTTTTGGGTTTTTTTGATATTTAAAAAAAGAAAATAAAATTGATCAATGTTAATAAAAACCTAATTATGTCTAAGTTAATTTTAATTATTTATAAAAAACATATTAATGTTAATTCTAATTAATGACCTAAATTAATTAATTGATTTGTTAATAAAAAAGAAATTACTAAAATTTAATTTAATAAAGAAAATATTTTTTGGTTTTAATTTTATTAAGAAAAATATTTGATTGGTTAATGATTAAATAAAAATAATAAATAAATAATCAAAATAAAAATAAAATAGAAATATAGAGAAGAGAGGGTTTGGGCCTGTTTTGAGGGGTTTGCTCAGCAATTTTGTGGCCCATTAACACGCTGGCCTGGTTGACTTTGTGAATTCTCTATGCGCCTTTTGACTTGGTCCCATGGTGGACCATCATCCTGGATCATCAGATCTGGCCTGGGGCCATCTGGCAAGTGATTGAGTGAGGGAGTATGGTGTGCTACAACGCTTGATTTGCATGTGATAACCTGTAGAAAAATAACAAATGCAAATTGGGAGGACCTGGGATTCGAACCCAGGTCTTGTACATGACTGCCAACGCTTGCTTCCACTAGGCCAACGTGCTTTAGTTGTTATTGATATACATAATAATAATAATGAAAGAAAAAACAATCATATGCCAGAAAAAATAAAAAAGGCGCGCGTGTTTGAAAAGGTCCAATCAGAGGGAGACACGTTGTCGTCCCTGTCCTCAGGCCTGCAAAGAAATTACCTGCGGATTTGAATCCGCAGCTAAATGCCTAGGTCGTTCCAAAAACTCATCTCAGGCCATATAAACTCCTCCCAAGACCATGGTTGCATTCGTCTTCCTCTCCCGATCACGTCCATGGCCATTAATAGGGCTAATTTTACCTTTAATGAAAACCCCTAAAAAAACCTAGAAAACCCTACAATGGTGTTTTACGATACAAAGCATAAGAATGAAATTGGTTATTGCAGATAGCTAGTAAATGATGTGGTGAGTCAGAATATGCAATTGTTTTTGGCAATGGATGCAAGAATAAAGATTCACGAATTCAAATGCAGAGCGGTTTTTCGTGACACTTACAGTGAGTTTGCGCGTGTATGGAGGCTTGCTAGGGATTGGTTCCGACTCAGTGGACCTCCAGCAATCGATTGGTGTTGAGTTTTGCTTCTGAAAACGCCTCCAAGTGGGATTTTGGTTTCACACTTTTTTGTGAATTTTGCAAGTTTTGCTTTGCTTATTTCTGCAGCCTCTAGCCCTCAATTTCGTGCCTTTGCCTTCTATATGTATCATGGAATGTATTAGGCCAAATTTATCAAATCTCCATCTTTTTGTACATGATATGCTTGATACAAATTTTGATGATGATTATGATGACAATTAAAACCTGAAACAATCAAAAGATATCATGTAATCAAAGCTTTGGATTTTTTTATGATTTAATTTTATTAAAATGAAATAATTCAATAAAAAATCAAATAAAATAATAAAAATAAGATATGGGCTCATTTGACAAAATTTGAAGTTTTGGGGATAGTTGACTTTTGGCAATTTTGCAAAAATGTCCAACTTCAACAATGCATAACTTCTTCAATTTTGAACTTTTGGAGGTGTTCTTGGACTTTTAAGAAAGCTTGAGATGTCCTATAACCAACCCTTTTGGTCTCATCTCATTTTGATATTCCATGCTCAAGTTATAAGCTTTAGCAAAAAAAGGTGTTTTTGTTGTCTTTCAAAAATGACCTATAATGTCTAAATTTATAACTTCTTGTGAGTGAATTTTCTAATCTTGGGGTATGAATATGGATTGTAGGAAATTGCATCCTCTTCAAAATGAGCTTTGGATGGGTCATTTATCATAAAGTATGAGAATGTTATGCTTGGTCAAAGTTGAGTTGACTTTTCCTGCAAAACCCTAATTTAGCAACTTTTGAGTCGTGATGAATTTTGAGCAATCCTTGATCAAATGATGAAATATCCTTCAAAATGAGAATGTTGACAAAAAATCTTGAAGCTTGACTGTTTATAGGTCACTATTGACTTTTTCCCTAGCACAGTCGATTTTTGGACCCTTTGAGCAATTGACTGAGCAAACTTCCTCTACAAGGCTTGAAATTTGACATGGATGACCTTGAGGACATATTAGGACATTGGGGAGCACTTGAGGTCATTTGTATTCAAGGATCATGATGCCACACAAAACCCTAATTTGAGTTTGATTGTCTTAGGAGATAGCTTGATTGTCCAACTCTTGAGCAATCTTGAGCCACTTGGAGATTTTTCTTGCAATGTTTGGAGAAATATGAGAGGGCAAATTTTGAGTACAACACATTGCATATCATGCATCATATTATACGTACTTCTTGAATTTTTGTTCATATCCAAGTGTCTTACTGAGCTTCTTTACTTTATTCAGCAAGTTGTCTCATCAGTACAATACTCGGGCTAATTTCAGAAGAAAGAGGGATAATCTAGAACAAGAGAATCGTGAGCTGCGCGAAGAGGTTTCTGCTCTGAAGTCCGGTATGGCCAATCTCACTGCTTTGATGGAATCGTTAGTGGCTGCTCAGAATCAGCCACCACTTGCTCAGCCTCAACAGACAACGGTTACTTCTGAAGCTCTGACAGTTCCTGTTTCTGTTACTCCAGTTCAGAATCGTATGCCTTCGGGTTATCCATGGGGAATGCCAGAGAACTTCATGCAATAAGTTTATAATCAAGATGCTCAAGTTTCTCCACTTACTCAGGCTGCTGCTGTTCTTACACTTCCTGTGGTGCATATTACTCCTTAAGCTAGAAATGAGATTCACTATGCCGCAACTCCCTCGGTGAATGTTGTACCATTTGCTAATGACGAAGTTTATCGCCCTATTCCTCCACCAAGTGAAAGCTTGGATGTCTATGATCGAATGGACGATTTTCATGATCCGTTTGATAAGATGCAGAAAGAGTTAAAGGCCCTTAGAGGAAAAGAACTGTTTGGGGAGAATATGAATGATTTGTATTTAGTTCTTGTAATACGGTGGAAGAACTGACTGTTATACTAGTTTTGCGTTTGTATTTGCAAATGTTGCGGTAAGCAAGATTCACCACAGACTTTTATTTTATCCAACAAAGCAAAGGGTGAAAAGAACAGAAAAAGACCTTTTTGAGAATTTTCTGAGTAAGGGGGTAGATTATGGAAAGGGAAGGTGTTAGCATCCTTTCCATCGGTAGTTTTCTACGGGCTCTTAGATGCTTAGCTCATTTTAAAATACCTTGTGCTTTGTGCTTTGAAAAAGTAGTTTTGAAAATTCCTTAGTGCGACAATTCGCTTTATGATAACTCTTGTATCAGTCCTCAAGAGTGTTGACAAAGCGAATGTTTTTGAAAGTGTTTTGAAATGTTTTGTATAAGTGAAAAAAGTTTGTTTTTGAGCAAGCATCTAATAGCTATCTGTGATCGGTGGGAATGAGAACTGACTGTTTTGGAATGCTGGTTCGCGTTTGCGTTTGTTTTCGCAAAATTTCACGGTAAGCAAGAGTCGCCACCGTCTTTTATTTTATCCAACAAGGAAAGGACAAAAGCACCGAAAAATTCCTTTTCGAGATTGTTTCTCGGGTTCGGGAGGTAGATTATAGAAAGGGAAGGTGTTAGCACCCTTTATATCCGTGGTTATCCACAGGCTCTTAGGTACTTGCTCACTATGTTTTCAAAAGTTTGCTTTTCTTTGTGTTTGTGGGTTTTGAAAAGAGTTTTGTTTTGTTTATGAAGAAAGTGTAAGTGCGAAAAAGTTTTGTTTTGTTTTTTTTAAAGGAGCAAGTACTTAAAACCTCTACCTACTCGAAAAGGAATTAAATTGTGCAAACGTCCTTTAGACAGTGCTATCCCACTATTGAGGAGTAGGTAGCACCGTCGTTGGAGTTTTCGGGTCAATTCGATTTATGGGACGTGTGGTCACTAAAGCAATGTTAGGATGCTTTAGTGGTAATCCTAATGTCTTAGATCATTTTTATCGAGGCAACCATTTCTAGGCAACTTTGATCTTTGGACAGAAGGACGACCTCTAAAACATCCTATACTTAATGACCACTTTTGAGGCAACCAAGTGAGGTGTACCCTAGGAGTGGCATGTGCAAGTGTGTCAATTTTCAGTTTATATCATCTTTGTATTTTTAGGTGTTCTACCATTTGGTTTTAGATCTTGTCATACAATCCTAGTTAGCATACATCTAAGCAGTTAATATATATACAGGAATTTAAAGTGCGGAAATTGTAAATCCTACGCTATTACAAGGCTTCGGGGAGGGGGATTATTTATATATCCAAATTTGGGGGAATAATAAGCAGTTACAATAAAAATAAACGCGCGTGAATCTTAAAAAATCCTAAGCATATAATCTTTTTGTTGTTTTATTTTATTTTTGGGAAAATGCTAAATGTTCAGTTAAGTCAAATTTAATTAATTAAAAAAAACTGATTAAAATTAACTCCAAAACATACTTAATATTTTTTTGCATTTTTGTTTATGAAAAGGATTGAATTCAAATAAATCCTAAATCTACTGATTTTAAAATTGAAGAAAATAAGTTAAAATGATTAACTAAATTAAATCCTAATTCTAAGTTATTTATTTTTATGATTTTTATGTTGATTAAAAAAAACAAAAAGAAATAAACAAAAACAAAGTAAACAAAGTACAAATGGGCCAGGCAGCAAATCAAGAAAAAATATAGTTCTGGAGGCCAGGGTCGAAAGAGGTGCAGGCTGTCTTTCGACCCAGTGAAGAGGCTGGATCGAAGGTGCATGAGGAGCTACACTCTTAGGGTGTTCGATCTGGATATGCCATCCTTCGATCTGGAAGTCCTAGGTCCAGTTTGAAGCTAAGTTGCTGAGCTTCGAAACTCTGAACAAGATCCTGTGAATGTATTTCATGCAAGAGACGAAACACATGTTAAAGGTCCAGGGGGGACTTTACCCCCCTGGTTAGAATCTCCCCCTTATTCGCACCTGCTGAATCTGGGTCTGGGTTTGTTTTATCCTGGGATTTGAAGGAGAAACTCTGATTGTGCCCAAGCAATGGCACAATCTCATCTCTGCGCTGTAGCTTATATGTAGCTTATTAAATCATTCACAAACAACAGTAATAACATGAATATGCAATCAAAATGAATTTAAAAATGAGTTTGAGATTAGATTTTTTTACCAAACAGAGGTGCTTCGATCTGTAATTCTGAGGGTGGAGGTGTTCGCTGGGTGGCAGCTTTGGCTTGTGCAAGGATTGGGTATGGCTTCCTGGGAGTGCTGATGACTTTTGGCAACGTATCTCCAAGTTCTCTATTTTTTTGTATATTTTTTCGTGTAGAGTTTTTGTGTGTCTTGGATATGTATGCTGGCCTCTGTATTTATAGGGGTATGAGGGTGCGGTAATGGCAAGAGACAGCCATTAAACAGGCCATTAAATGCCATGAGACAAGAAACAGACACATTAAAAGTTTTCCTTTTTTGAAATATTCATGTCTCTTGAATAAACCTGGACACTTTTGAATTTCGAATGCCTTCAAGCCCTACTCTTCGATTGGTCTTGATTTGCCTCCTTCGAATGGGCTTCTTATGTACTTCGAATCGGCCTTCTGAATGCTTCTTCGAATGGTCTTGAGTTGCACAGAATCACTCTGGTCGAATCAGCTCTTTAGGAACAGAAAAGGCAAGAATCTGGCCTTTAACTCAGGAATTAAATCCACAATCAGCATTTAATTATTTCCATATTTGCAAGGGAAACATGCCATTTTCTTATGTTCAGTGTACCTGGACATGTTTTCTGAGTGCCCTTTGATGGCCTCTTCCAAATGGCCTGGGAGATGTTCTTCGAATGACCCTTGTCCAAATATCAATCGAAGGATCCCAATCTAAGACTTTGTTAACAGGCCAATCGAAAGGTGTTGTTCATGCCAATCGAAGGACATGGTTCAGATGCCTGTCGAAGCTGCCTTGACACAATGCTAATCGAAGTGCTTGTCCATGCCAATCGAAATGCTCCTTCAGAATACCAATCGAAAGGTCTTTCAGAATGCCAATTGAAGGCCTTGACATAATGCCAATCAAAGTGCTTGTCCATGCCAATGGAAGGGCCTTTCAGAATGCCAATCGAAAGGCACTTAAAGCACCACCCAAAAATTTCGTTTTTCCTTATGCAAGGGTTTGTGATCATCCATGCAGGGGGAAGACTTAGGAAAACATGAGAGGGAAAATTTTGGGGTACAACAGTTGCCCCTGTTCAATTTTCTTAAACCTGAGGATATAGATTGGCTTTCTAGGCTTTCGTGATCCGAAAGTGGAAGATAATTGAACACTAGAGTGCCCAGAAATTTGCACTCGCATGGTGTAGTATCAGCATTGTGATGTCGGGAATGGGCTTACATATGCCATTTGGAGATTGTTAGTAGGAGGATGGGCTTATAGATGCCATCTGGAGATTGTTGGTATGAGGATGGGCTTATAGATGCCATCTGCAGGAGTGTCGATCACATAAGAGATTCCTTAGCGAGAACTTGCATACCTGTTGTTGTAGAAGATTCCACTGGGGAAGTCTAACTTTGTTGAGATTTAGGAACCTGCCTGTACTTCAACTGAGAGAATGCTTCAGCTGAGTTTTAGGAATCCGTACATAATTCAATTGGGGGGAAGCATATTCATCAAGATCTAGGAACTGTCTCGTGCCCACCGGGAGTATACCGTTGAGGTTATAGAACTTGTCCACACTATGACGGAGGAGAACATCAAGATCTAGGAACTGACTCGTGCTCAATGGAGTATACCGTTGAGGTTATAGTACTCGTCCACACTATGACGTAGGGCAGTGATGTTTTAGCTGGGAAAATAAATCCCGGAGCTGCTGGAGAATAGAATTGAGTCTGGATGATTGTCAGAATTGCGTCTGCATCTGGAGCGTATCTGAAATGTATTTGAATGAGTGACAGAATGACATCTGAATCTGGATCGTATCTGGACTGTAATTTGAATGAGTGACAAAATAACATCCGAATCTGGATCGTATCTGGACCGTAATTTGAATGAGTGACAAAATGACATCCGAATTTGGATCGTATCTGGACTGTAATTTGAAATGAGTGATAGAATGACATCCGAATCTGGATCGTATCTGGACTGTAATTTAAAATGAGTGACAAAATGACATCCGAATCTGGATCGTATCTGGACTGTAATTTAAAATGAGTGACAGAATGACATCCGAATCTGGATCGTATCTGGACTGTAATTTGAGTGATTCTAGAATAAGTATCAGAATGTCAGCCATATATGGATCGCATCTGAACTGTCTCTAGAAGGAGTCTAAAATAAGTATCAGAATGTCAGCCATATATGGGTCACATCTGAACTATCTCTAGAAGGAGTCTGGAATAAGTATCAGAATGTCAGCCATATCTGGGTCGCATCTGAACTATCTCTAGAAGGAGTCTGGAATAAGTATCAGAATGTCAGCCATATCTGGGTCGCATCAGAACTATCTCTAGAAGGAGTCTGGAATAAGTATCAGAATGTCAGCCATATCTGGGTCGCATCTGAACTATCTCTAGAAGGAGTCTGGAATAAGTATCAGAATGTCATCCATATCTGGGTCGCATCTGAACTGTCTCTAGAAGGAATCTGGAATAAGTATCAGAATGTCAGCCATATCCGGGTCGCATTTGAACTGTCTCTAGAAGGAATCTGGAATAAGTATCAGAATGTCAGCCATATCTGGGTCGCATCTGAACTATCTCTAGAAGGAATTTGGAATAAGTATCAGAATGTCAGCCATATTTGGGTCGCATATGAACTATCTCTAGAAGGAATCTGGAATAAGTATCAGAATGTCAGCCATATCTGGGTCGCATCTGAACTGTCTCTAGAAGGAATCTGGAATAAGTATCAGAATGTCAGCCATATCTGGGGCGCATCTGAACTATCTCTAGAAGGAATCTGGAATAAGTATCAGAGTGTCAGCCATATCTGGGTCGCATCTGAACTATCTCTAGAAGGAATCTGGAATAAGTATCAGAATGTCAGCCATATCTGGGTCGCATCTGAACTATCTCCAGAAGGAATCTGGAATAAGTATCAGAATGTCAGCCATATCTGGGTCGCATCTGAACTATCTCTAGAAGGAATCTGGAATAAGTATCAGAATGTCAGCCATATCTGGGTTGCATCTGAACTATCTCTAGAAGGAATCTGGAATAAGTATCAGAATGTCAGCCATATCTGGGTCGCATCTAAACTATCTCTAGAAGGAATCTGGAATAAGTATCAGAATGTCAGCCATATCTGGGTCGCATCTGAACTATCTCTAGAAGGAATCTGGAATAAGTATCAGAATGTCAGCCATATCTGGGTCACATCTGAACTATCTCTAGAAGGAGTCTGGAATAAGTATCAGAATGTCAGCCATATCTGGGTCGCATCTGAACTATCTCTAGAAGGAGTCTGGAATAAGTATCAGAATGTCAGCCATATCTGGGTCGCATCTGAACTATCTCTAGAAGGAATCTGGAATAAGTATCAGAATGTCATCCATATCTGGGTCGCATCTGAACTATCTCAAGAAGGAATCTGGAATAAGTATCAGAATGTCAGCCATATCTGGGTCGCATCTGAACTATCTCTAGAAGGAATCTGGAATAAGTATCAGAATTTCAGCCATATTTGGGTCGCATCTGAACTATCTCTAGAAGGAATCTGGAATAAGTATCAGAATGTCAGCCATATCTGGGTCGCATCTGAACTATCTCTAGAAGGAGTCTGGAATAAGTATCAGAATGTCAGCTATGTCTGGGTCGCATCTGAACTATCTCTAGAAGGAGTCTGGAATAAGTATCAGAATGTCAGCCATATTTGGGTCGCATCTGAACTATCTCTAGAAGGAATCTCAGAAGATGATGATCTTTGCCTGTTGATTGATCTTTCCTAAAAAGGTAAAGAGTTAGTTGTATGCAATGTCATGATGTATGCATTGTCATGATGTATGCATTGTGTAATGATTTTCTTAAGATAAAATGAGATTTGTGTCATATGTATTTTGTATGCATATGTTATGAATGTTGTTGAAGTGTAATTTTGTCTTGGACTTTGCTCAAAATGTTTCCACCGGGGATCCCTGCTTTGTTGTTTAAGGAGAACTCCACTGGGGATATTGAAAACTCTGTGGGGAGTATGCTTATTTCTGCTTGGGAAAAGAGTTTAGGAGTCTTAGTTGTCCGTTGCTCTACCGGGGAGTCGAAGTAGAACTGATATCTGGTCGTGTCCAGGCTTCACAGTAACTTGCTGGGGATTGTAGAGTAGTCTACTGGGGAAGAGGAGTGGTGGTCCTTTGATTTGTAGTAGTCGGAGAGGCAAACTCAAGCTGGGGAATCCTGGTGTTGTTGGGGAAATAAACCATGTCGTCAGTCCGCTAGAGAGGTGACATCTTCGTTGGGGGAAGTCCTCGAGGATTCTTGAGGTTGGTTCAGCTGGGGAAAGGTTTTCAGAGACTAAACCTTTGCTGGGAGTTATCCTATAAGAAGGATTTTGGGGAGATTTGTCATTGTCCCTAGTAGCAAGTGTACGTAACCCTTCACTGAGATTGATGTTTAATGCCCCAAGTGACAGAGATGGAGACTTGCCCATGGTTACTCTGCACTTCTTCAGAGATTTCTTGAAATCTTGACTGGACTGCCCCAAGTGATGGACAATGATCATGCCATGCCCCTTGATTGGAAGGAGATTTGTCAATGGAAGTGTCATCCTTTTTGAAGTGATTTTGGTCACTGAGAGGGCTTTCGTTCATCGGATATTCATTGTGTGAATTTCTCCGCTGTCAAACAAATAGCCAAATGCAAACAATGATATTCAAATAATGCAAAGTTTATGCTTGTCTCAAAGTTTTGAAAAATGCGTTTTTTAGCAGAAAACTTTTCTTATTTTTAAGACAAATTCAACACAAGTTTTAGGGCAAAGCCTTACAGGAGTCAGGATACCTTTTGTAATAGTATGCTTCCGAACTAACCCATGCTTCAGTTAGGACTTTTGAAGGGTTGTAACGTGGTTTGGTTCACGGTTTAAGAAACAAAGGATAAAGGCTCAAAGTATATTTGTATCCACCCGCTCTTCATGATATTCTTCAATCCTAAACTCAGTTAATTGTGCATTTGAACTCCAAATGAGTCTGGAACGACGTTTTTGGTGATGGTTCACACAAGTTGAATTTGTTGGAAGGCAGTCATTTTTGCAACATTTTTCATGTTGTTGAGGATTTGTAGCGACCTCGTTCTTTTGATTTGTTATCCCTAACTTTTGCCTTACTGTTCCTGTTTTCGAGATTACAGTCAGCGGGATGCCCCAGCTTTCTGAAGCCTCCTTTATAGGTTTTGGCTCAGTGGGCTTTTCTCTTTTGAGAGATTGACTGCCTATGAAATAAGGAACCACCACTGTCTTTTGATTCCAGAGGAATGCTTTTGATGTCATTCATTGTATTATGAACTGAGAGTTTTGCGACTTCAATGCGCATCTTTTGAATTAACTGAGAGACTACCCTGCCCCAGGTTTAAATCAAAGGTTTCAATTTGTGTTTAAAACAGAAAACTCCTACTTCTTTGGCTCGAAGGGGTTGACTAGGGATTATCTTCCTTATAACTCCAGTGTTTAGGATTTGAAAGAAATGTCTGTACATCATCAGCAAGGTCTGTCCCAAAAGCATATTGTATGAGATTATGGCATTGTTTCGTCATCCTCCCTCTAAAGGCTTGTAACTTTTAGCAAGAGTTGAATGTCATAAAAAAGCATAGTTTAAATGTAATTAAAATGATTGGATCAAATCAAGACAAACATATGCAATGCATTAATGAAATAGAGTTTGACATTAATAGATAATTGTTTGAATAACAAAGAGATTACAACTTGAAAATTCAAATGAACAAAAGCTTTCAATGATTCGTCATAGGAGCAGTGATTATGTTTGGAGTCTCCGGATGGTCAAACTTGATCTCCTTGGAATCAATCATGTCTTGGATCTTGTTCTTCAGAGCCCAACAGTTGTTTGTGTCATGTCCCGGACTGTCAGAGTGGTATGCACACCTTTCATTGGGATGATAGGTAGGAGCGGAAGTATTTGGGTTCCAGAGAGGAGCCTTTAATGTAATCAGCTCTGCCTCCAACAGGCGTTGTAGCGCTTGACCCAGTGACATGTTGATCTTAGTGAATTGTCTTTTAGGCGCGACCTCCTTACGCTGATGCCCCTATCTTTGTTGAGCAGGCGTAGGATTAGAGATTAAGATTTCTCCTATGTATTGGTCATGATGACCCTTTTGACCATACACAGTGTTGGACTCTTTCTTCCCATTGTAGGGCTTTTTCTGAGCATCAGAAGGTGTAGCTTCTTGAATCTTCCCACTTTTGATGCCAGCTTCGACCCTTTCGCCGGTCAGTATTAGCTCGGTGAATCCGGCTGAAGAGCTTCCGATCAAGTGTTTGAAATAGGGACCATACAAAGTCCCAAGAAACATATCCACCAACTTCCTATCAGACAGAGGGGGTTGGACTCTTCCAGCAAGATCTCTCCACTTCTGAGCATAGTCCTTAAAGCCTTTGCCTGTACCCATAGACATACCCTGAAGCTGAGTACGCGTGGGAGCAAGGTCGGCATTATACTGGTATTGCTTGTAAAAATCAGCAGCAAGGTCCTCCCAGTTGCGGATGTTAGCTCCTTCCAGTTGACATAACCATTCAAGCTGAGTCCCTGAGAGACTGTCTTGAAAGAAATGGATCCATAAGCTCTTATCAGCAGTGTAAGGTTGGATCTTCCTCACATATGACCGGAGGTGCAGCTTTGGACAGGAAGCTCTGTCATACTTGGCAAAAGCAGGTGCCTTGAATTTATGGGGAATCACCACCCCAGAGGATAGACCTAGATCTCCGAAGTCCAGCCCGGGAACCTTCTATATTTCCATAGCGCTCAAACGGTCTTCCAGCTGTTTGTACTTATCCTCAGCAGGAGGATACTGCTCTTCATCATAGTCCGTCTCGTTATCGGAGACTTCAGGGATAGGAACCCTCCTTTCTTGTCGACTATCTTTCTCTCCAGATGGGGTGGTCAGATCAACTTCATTCTGCAGCCCATTTCCAAACCTGCGTCCAGTGTTGAACAGGATGGTCCTCTTTTTATTCTTCTTTTTCTCCTTCAGAATCAAAGTCTTCAGGTCATGCTGACCCTTAGCTAGGCTCATGACCAACTCTTGAAATTGGGCATTCTAGGCCTGGAGGGCCTTGATAGCTTGCTCAGTTGAAGGTTCAGTAGACATGATGATTGTTGAAATTAACAGCGAAGAAGATAAGATACCTGTACTGGGAGACCTATTATGCAATGATATGTATGATATATGTATGCAACGTTTTCAAGGATCTCGCGGGGTAAACAAGAAACTGTTAGAATCTGAATCTGGTAGCTTGATTGAAGGAACTTCATGTTGCTAAAAGTCCTTCTTCAAGAGTCAAGCTCACCATATCGAGTGGGTCATAGCCCCTGACTCAAGTTATCGTGCTTGTATTTCTAGACAACCTTGGCTAGAGGAAAATAAATCCCCTTTGCCCCTTGCTAGCCGTTTGATTTACCATAACCTGCATCACAGACCCTTGAGATCCTTGAAATGGTTAAAGAAATGTTAAGGCATGATGTTATGATGTGTATGCTAT
The DNA here is from genome assembly GCA_948472305.1 of Vicia faba. Lineage (NCBI taxonomy): Eukaryota > Viridiplantae > Streptophyta > Magnoliopsida > Fabales > Fabaceae > Vicia > Vicia faba. Next base: position 240,154,339 of record OX451737.1, read on the forward strand.
GCGTTTAAGCCAAAAGTGTGAGGTAATGTAAGTAAGCCCTGCAGTAAATCCAGATTATTGGATAAGGACTGTAAACAAAACCTGCAAGGAAACCCTGTTGTCAGATGACAAGAATGTGCAAGTAGTTCAAGTTTGAAGGCACACAAGTCACACATAAGAGCCCTTAGATTTCAAGCTTGCACGAGGTTCCATAGGTAAGTACCCTCTTGAGTTTAGTTGGCTCAAAACCTGTTCTATAAATAGTAACCGGGTTCTAAGGAGCTCAAAATCATTGGATTGTTTTCTATGTTCATTGTTTTGGTTTAGCCACTTAACTGGCGACCAAAATATCCCAAGAAAACAACCCTCAATGAGTGTAGTATCGAGTATCTACCAACTTCGGACTGCACCAAAGTCGGCCATCTCACTACCCCTAAAAAGGCCAAGATGGTCAAGTAAGGTTCTAAGGTCAATTGATGCTTCACGACACCACGCGGCGGCCCCGTACTCTCCTTGACTTAACTCAAGGGTTACCGGTACCAAACAAAGTGCCACATCAACGTAGCTACTGTTTCAACCATGTCGGTATACCCCACACAGTTCCCTCACAGTTTGTTGCTACTTAACTAAAGGGTATCCCCAGATCCGGGTTAGGATCTATAGAACCCCGATACAAACCCACAAAATTTAAAGCATACAAAGCATACAATTGAAAACACAAGTGATCTAATCCTAAGGTACACCTCACTTATAATGTCCCCAGCAGAGTCGCCAGTTTTGTGATCGGTGGGAATGAGAACTGACTGTTTTGGAATGCTGGTTCGCGTTTGCGTTTGTTTTCGCAACATGTCGCGGTAAGCAAGAGTCGCCACCGTCTTTTATTTTATCCAACAAGGAAAGGACAAAAGCACCGAAAAATTCCTTTTCGAGATTGTTTCTCGGGTTCGGGAGGTAGATTATAGAAAGGGGAGGTGTTAGCACCCTTTCTATCCGTGGTTATCCACGGGCTCTTAGGTACTTGCTCACTATGTTTTCAAAAGTTTGCTTTTCTTTGTGTGTGTGGGATTTGAAAAGAGTTTTGTTTTGTTTTTGAAGAAAGTGTAAGTGCGAAAAAGTTTTGTTTTGTTTTTTTTAAAAGGAGCAAGTACTTAAAACCTCTACCTACTCGAAAAGGAATTAAATTGTGCAAACGTCCTTTAGACAGTGCTATCCCACTATTGAGGAGTAGCTAGCACCGTCGTTGGAGTTTTCGGGTCAATTTGATTTATGGGACGTGTGGTCACTAAAGCAATGTTAGGATGCTTTAGTGGTAATCCTAATGTCTTAGATCATTTTTATCGAGGCAACCATTTCTAGGCAACTTTGATCTTTGGATAGAAGGATGACCTCTAAAACATCCTATACTTAATGACCACTTTTAAGGCAACCAAGTGAGGTGTACCCTAGGAGTGGCATGTGCAAGTGTGTCAATTTTCAGTTTATATCATCTTTGTATTTTTAGGTGTTCTACCATTTGTTTTTAGATCTTGTCATACAATTCTAGTTAGCATACATCTAAGCAGTTAATATATATACAGGAATTTAAAGTGCGGAAATTGTAAATCCTACGCTATTACAAGGCTTCGGGGAGGGGGATTATTTACATATCCAAAATTGGGGGAATAATAAGCAGTTACAATAAAAATAAACGTGCGTGAATCTTAAAAAATCCTAAGCATATAATCTTTTTGTTGATTTATTTTATTTTTGGGAAAATGCTAAATGTTCAGTTAAGTCAAATTTAATTAATTAAAAAAAACTGATTAAAATTAACTCCAAAACATACTTAATATTTTTTTGTATTTTTGTTTATGAAAAGGATTGAATTCAAATAAATCCTAAATCGACTGATTTTAAAATTGAAGAAAATAAGTTAAAATGATTAACTAAATTAAATCCTAATTCTAAGTTATTTATTTTTATGATTTTTATGTTGATTAAAAAAAACTAAAAGAAATAAACAAAAACAAAGTAAACAAAGTACAAATGGGCCAGGCAGCAAATCAAGAAAAAATATAGTTCTGGAGGCCTGGGTCGAAAGAGGTGCAGGCTGTCTTTCGAACCAGTGAAGAGGCTGGATCGAAGGTGCATGAGGGGCTGCACTCTTAGGGTGTTCGATCTGGATAGGCCATCCTTCGATCTAGAAGTCCTGGGTCCAGTTCGAAGCTAAGCTGCTGAGCTTCGAAACTCTGAACAGGATCCTGAGAATGTATTTCCTACAAGAGACGAAACACATGTTAAAGGTCCAGGGGGACTTTACCCCCTGGTTCGAATCTCCCCCTTATTCGCACCTGCTGAATCTTGTTCTGGGTTTGTTTTATCGTGGGATTCGAAGGAGAAACTCAGATTGTGCCCAAGCAATGGCACAATCTCATCTCTGCGTTGTAGCTTATATGTAGCACATTAAATCATTCACAAACAGCAGTAATAACATGAATATGCAATCAAAATGAATTTAAAAATGAGTTTGAGATTAGATTTTTTTACCAAACAGAGGTGCTTCGATCTGTAATTCTGAGGGTGGAGGTGTTCGCTGGGTGGCAGCTTTGGCTTGTGCAAGGATTGGGTATGGCTTCCTGGGAGTGCTGATGACTTTTGGCAGCGTATCTCCAAGTTCTCTATTTTTCTGTATATTTTTTCGTGTAGAGTTTTTATGTGTCTTGGATATGTATGCTGGCCTCTATATTTATAGGGGTGTGAGGGTGCAGTAATGGCAAGAGACAGCCATTAAACAAGCCATTAAATGCCATGAGACAAGAAACTGACACATTAAAAGTTTTCCTTTTTTTGAAATATTCATGTCTCTTGAATGAACCTGGACACTTTTGAATTTCGAATGCCTTCAGGCCCTACTCTTCGATTAGTCTTGATTTGCCTCCTTCGAATGGGCTTCTTATGTACTTCGAATGGGCCTTCTGAATGCTTCTTCGAATGGTCTTGAGTTGCACAGAATCACTCTGGTCGAATCAGCTCTTTAGGAACAGAAAAGGCAAGAATCTGGCCTTTAACTCAGGAATTAAATCCATAATCAGCATTTAATTATTTCCATATTTGCAAGGGAAACATGCCATTTTCTTATGTTCAATGTACCTGGACATGTTTTCTGAGTGCCCTTTGATGGCCTCTTCCAAATGGCCTGGGAGATGTTCTTCGAATGACCCTTGTCCAAATATCAATCGAAGGATCCCAATCGAAATACTTTGTTAACAGGCCAATCGAAAGGTGTTGTTCATGCCAATCGAAGGACATGGTTCACATGCCTGTCGAAGCTGCCTTGACACAATGCTAATCGAAGTGCTTATCCATGCCAATCGAAATGCTCCTTCAGAATACCAATCGAAGGGTCTTTCAGAATGCCAATCGAAGGCCTTGACATAATGCCAATCGAAGTGCTTGTCCATGCCAATCGAAATGCTCCTTCAGAATGCCAATCGAAGGGCCTTTCAGAATGCCAATCGAAAGGCACTTAAAGCACCACCCAAAAATTTCCTTTTTCCTTAGGCAAGGGTTTGTGATCAGCCATGCAGGGGGAAGACTTAGGAAAACATGAGAGGGCAAATTTTGGGGTACAACACTATCTATTTGTAATCAAAAAAGTCATTATTTTCCTCTTTTTATTTAGACAATGCTATCCTACTATTAGTGAGTAGGTAGCCCTATCGTTGGATGTACGAGGGACATTCAAAGGGACGTTTTTATAGTCACAAAACCAACTGGAAAGAAGCTTTAGTAACTACCCTAGGGTTCTAAGATCATATTTTTACTGAAGCAACTTCGAGAGAGTCATCGAGGGAGTTATGTTCTTTTTGAACCAGAGGGTAGCCACTAAAACCTCCCACGTTTCGAGAGTTGTGACTATTTTCCGAAGGCAACAAAAGTGGGGTACCCTAGAGGTGTATATGTGGAATGTGTGTTATATTCAGTTTATTTATCTTTGTTATTAGGTTTGCTAGCGTTTTGATTTTAATCTTTGCCATACAATCCTATTAGTCATACATCTATCAGTTAATATGAAAGCAATAAAAATGCGGGAATTGTAAATCCTACGCTATTACAGTGCTTCGGGGAGGGGGTATTTACATGTCCAAAAATGGGGGGGAAATAAATAAAGCGATAAAGTTCTAGTTTAATCTATTACATACTGTCAGTAGATACATAAATATGGGAAAAAATAGAAACGAAATATTGAATGCGTGCGAATTTAAAATAATGTCTAAGCCCTAAAAAAAAGTTCTAAGTGGAAGAAATTTCTTTTTGTTTGTTTTTTATTTGGAAAAATAATTAAACTAAATCTAAATTTAATTAAGAAAATAAATATTAAATGAAATTAAACCTAATTTTAATGTTTTTGTATTTTTGTTAAAAAGTTATTTGAATTATAAGAACCTAGTTCTAATTATTTTAAATTATAAAATAATGTCAAGATAATTAAATTAATTAATTTACCGAATTAAAAATAATTAGACATCAGTCATGACATTCACACATACACTTGGGTTTTACCAAAAATGCAAGCCAATACCTAAACAACTACAAACTCCCCCTTTGGCAGATTTTTGGCTAAAGACCCTAAGCAATCAGAGATAGATAGCAGCAGAAATAAGTGACTGCAGAAAAATAGAATGTCTAATTGAGCAAGTACTAATTAAGTAAGTGCCAAAATATTCTCCCCCTCTTTAGCCACAAATGGGCCAAAGATACATGTTCATAATGATTATACAGTTATCCAAAACAAATAATAAGAGCAACAAAACAAATTCTGAACACACTTCCAAACTCCACCAGATATCAGCACCAACCAGCAACACCACCAAACAGCAACCAACCTTCAAGCACTGTCATCAGACTCAGAGGAGCTAGTTTCTTCAATGTTGAGATGACCTTCAGCTTCTACACCTTCTTCCCTTCTGTTTTCTCCAGCTTCCTCCTTTTCTAACCTGGCAATTAGGATTTCTAGGGTCTTTTTCCTAGCATCCAGCTCTTTGTAGGTCTCTTTTAAAACAGTTATGACATCAAATGTTTTGGACTGGGTCTTCACAGACGATGTCTCAGCTGATGTTATGACAATATCTGGAGCATGAGATCCCTGAAACAGTTTGTAGTGCAAGCCAAGGGCAGGAGCTCTTTTGCAGGCTGTATCTCTTGCCACAAGGATATCAGGGTATTGTGCAAGGATAATTCCACAAAGGAGGGAGGGAAAGGCGATTGGTCCTTTGACAGCATAACTCCCAGCATGTTTTAAAGTTTGTTCAAAGATGTACCTGCCATAGTCAAAAGCAGTCTTGGTTCCCACAGCATAAATAAATCTCCCCAATCCTGTGGAGATAGTTGATTTATGATTTGTAGGCACCCAGTTGGCTGCACCTATCTTGTGCAGAATGGCAAATTTCATGCTGAGTTTGCTGGCATTCAGCTTGCCTTTCAAGGGCCAGCACTTCACTTGCCTGGCTGTGATGGTTTGACAAACTTCATTGTCAGTGGCCTCCAAATCAGGGCAATCCTCATTTGTTCTTCCAAGAAACTTGTTAATTTCTGATGGAGAGAACTTGACCCTTCTTCCTCTAACAAAAACACTTTCAAAGTCAGCTGACCTTCCATCAGCACAATCATTAGACAAGTTCACTACAAACTCCTTGACCAGATTTTCATAACATTTGTTAAATTTTATCACTGTCTTCATCAGTCCAGCATTCTTGATCAGGTCCATGATGTCTTTGCACTCCAAGGCATCATTGTTGAGTTCTCTTTCTAAAGCTATTCTCTTTAAGCAAACATACTTCCATCTGTTTGCATTGTCAGGATGATGAAAAGAGATGTTGTCTGTTGGGACTTCAGGAACTCTAGCAATTTTGCTGGAGGGGAGCTTCCTTCTAATAGGAATTTCTTCAGCATCAATCTCAAATTCTGATTCCTCATCAGACTCAGAAGATTCAAGTTCTTTTCTCTTCTTTGAGATTGGTTGTCTAGCAGTATGCACCTGGGCCTTCTTCCCTTTTGTCTGAATACTTTTCTCAGCCATGCCTTCAGCCTTGGATTTCTTAACAGCAGGTTTATCATTCTGATTTCCTTTTCTTTTCATCAATCTCCTAGCTATGCTAGGGTTTACATTGGCAATCAGATCATTATCTGAGTAATCCTCATCAACATCAATGATAGGTGGATCAGCAGTCTTTTCTGAAGGGTTCTGAATGTTGTCTTTTTGTGTCACAACATTCTCAGAGACATCCACATTTGGGCTTTCTGATTGATTTAAAGGGACAGAAATCCCCGGTACAGGTTGGTTTCCGCTTAGTATACTAGTAACAAGCCTAGCAATAGCTTGATGAACTTGAACTGTTCCTTCTCTATTTGGTACAGAAGAAGAAGGATGAGAAGGATTACCAGAGGCTGCAGCTTGAGCTCTTCATGCATGTCTCGTTCTTAGATTTTTGACTTTGGCTGGGTCAGTTGCCATCTCTCTGAGAGGAGTGACCTCAAGAACTTCAGATTCTATGCATGTTGTGATTGCTCTAGAGTCTTGGTCAGATGATGCAGATGATGAGGATGATGAAGTCGCCTTGGTTGAAGATGATGTCTGAGACATTTTGATTGACTTTGAGTACCAGTAGCAATTTGAGAAAAAACTTTGATTAAGAGGAGGGAACAGGTTGCAAAGACGAGAGAGGTAGGAGGCAAAAGAGAGTCTTTTCAACTTCTTAAGGATTTTGAAAGAATTGGGAAAACATATGATTAACCCACTAAAAATAGACTTAATAAAATTAACTCCTTCAACCCTTGTTTTAAACAAAATTAATTGCTATAATTTCTCATGTTGGTAAATACCCAACCTGCCCTTCAAGTTTTCAAGTTTATTTCCAGCAAGAGCCTTGGTAGAAGAATCAGTCAGCTGAAGCTTAAAGATACCATGTTCCAGTTTAAATGACTTCTTCTCTTCAAAGTCATTGTGCTTGTTCCTGTTATGCTGAATATGGTTCATGGAAATATTGATTATATTCAGATTGTCACAACACAATGTCACAACATCTTGTGAGACATTATACTCAGTGAGCATCTGTTTTGACCAGATATTTTGAGACCAGATATTCCTAGCAGCAACTATTTCCGCACAGAGTTGGGAAGGCATTCTTTTGATATGAATCATAGTTCTGGATGATTCTTGAATGATTTTCTTTTTGTCCAGTCCATTTTGATGGAGAGTTATAGGAGAGGAGACTTCAAGCCTCATTTCTTCAGGGAAACAGAATTTATTAGACTTGTTATTTCCAACATCCTTGTCATGATAACTTATGGTTCTGTCAACACATCCTTCTTCAAGTTTATTTGACACATCATAGACATTATCAACCTGTAGTTTTGGAGTCCTTCTGACTGCTTCCATAGTGATAGCTCTTTTCATTCTTCTTAGATGAAGATGACCAAGCTTATGCTGCCACAATTTCATCTCTTTTTCTTCTTTGGTAATTGGACACACAGTGGAGTTATCAGTGTTCTCAGGCTGCCACAAGTAGCAGTTATCTTTTGATCTGATTCCTTTCATTACAACTTCTAGTTTTTCATTAATTACTAGACATTCAGATTTTGAGAAGTTGACCTTGAATCCTAGATCACATAATTGACTGATACTAATGAGATTAGCAGTCAGCCCTTTTACCAGCAGTACTTCATTCAGACTTGGAACTCCAGGGCAGTCCAAATCACCAACTCCTTTGATTTCACCTTTAGCACCATCTCCAAAGGTCACACAACAGGTGATGTGAGGCTTAACATTATTGAGGAGGTTTTTGATTCCAGTCATGTGTCTGGAACATCCACTGTCAAAGTACCAGCCTTCCTTTGCAGACACTCTCAGGGAAGTATGGGCTATCAGGGCAGTAGCCTTTTTCTTCCAATGAGGAGTATGTGGTACCCTTTTTGGCTTAGGTTTAGCACCTGAGTTTTGATTAGGGTATCCATGCAATTTGAAGCAGAAGGGCTTGATGTGTCCATACCTCCCACAATGATGACATCTCCATCTTTGGTATTTTTTCTTCATGTATTTCTGATGTTGAGAGTTGTGTTGAGACATCTTCTTTGACAATTGTTTAACATGCCTGATCTTCTTGTCAGCACCAGATTTCTTAGCTTCCACAAATCCTAGACCAGATTTGTTTCCCACATTTTGTCCAACTTGAAGAATCTCTTCCAATTTATCTGATCCATTGGTCATCATCTTGACAGATTTTGTCATTTGGTTCAGTTGTGAGTTCAGTAATTGAACTTCCCCTTCTAGGTGACTTATAGTTTCAAGATCTGCCTTTTTTTCAGCCTCCAGCTTTATAATGAGTTTTGATTGTTTCTCATTCTGCACACAAACTTCAGCACTTCTGATACACAATTTCTTGTAGGTATCAGCCAGTTCTTCAAATGTCACTTCTTCATCACTAGTGTCACTTTCAGAGGTACAAACACTAGTTAGAGCAGTAACTAGTTTGGCAGATTCTTCTTCAGAATTACTTTCTGAATCATAGTCAGACCAAGTGACAGTCATTCCTTTCTTTTGTTTCTTAAGAAAGGTATGACATTCAGCTCGAATATGTCCATATCCTTCACAGCCATGGCATTGAATACCTCTGCCTTGGTTTCCCTTTTCTTCTGACCTTGGTCTTCTGCTGGAACTGTCAATGTCAGAGGGAATGTTATGAACATTAGACCTTGACTTTGGATCCATTCTTTTGATGAGCTTGTTGAACTGTCTTCCAAGCATGGCAATAGCTTCTGAAATATTTTCTTCTTCATCCTCCTTGTTTTCAACATCAGTGTTGGATACAAGTGATATGCTCTTGTTCTTCTTATCACCATTATCAGTGATCCCCATCTCAAAAGTCTGAAGAGACCCAATAAGTTCATCCACTTTCAACTTGCTGATTTCCTGGGCTTCCTCTATGGCAGTTACCTTCATTGCAAATCTTTTAGGCAAGGATCTGAGAATCTTCCTCACCAGTTTTTCTTCTGACATCTTTTCTCCCAGTGCTCCTGAGGTGTTGGCAATCTCCAAGATGTTCATGTGAAACTCATGAATGGTTTCATCTTCCATCATTTTTAGATTCTCAAACTTGGTAGTCAACATCTGAAGCCTTGACATTTTTACTTTGGAAGTGCCCTCATGAGTAGTTTTGAGAGTGTCCCAAACTTCCTTGGCCAGTTCATATTGATGTACTAGTCTGAAAATGTTTCTATCAATTCCATTGAACAAGGCATTTAAAGCTTTGGAATTTCCCAGGGCTAACTCATCTTCTTCTTTACTCCAATCTTCCTCAGGCTTCAGACTGATTGTCCCATCTTTCTCAGTTATGGTGGGATGGATCCATCCTTTGTCAGCAGCTCTCCAAGCCTTTTTGTCCAGAGATTTTAGGAAGGCAATCATACGAGGTTTCCAGTAGTCATAATTAGTTCCATCCAGGATGGGTGGTCTATTTCCAAAGATTCCTTCTTTGTCCATAGTGCCAGAAAGTGATATCCCTAGATCTCACCCAGTAATACAGGCAGGGTGCCTGCTCTGATACCAATTGAAATTCTGGCTGCAGATACTCAATGTCACGTTCAATGTTATGACACCGTATCTGACTTACTATATGACAGTAAATACAAAAACAATAAAGAACACAGTCAATTGTTTACCCAGTTCAGTGTGCAACAACACCTACTCTGGGGGCTACCAAGCCAGGGAGGAAATCCACTATAAGAGATGTTAATTCAGGAATAAACCAACCAGTTTATCTCCTTCACTTAAGACCTACCCAATGCAATTTCAATCTAAGTACAACTTAAACCTGAGTTCCTACTCACTCCCCCTCAATCACAGCAGTGATACATAAAACAATTTGACTAATGAATTGATGAAGACACTCTTCAAAAACATACACTTGATTAAGCTTCACAGCTTTTTAATCAAGTAACACAACCACTCTTGCTTCACAGCTTTGAGTGATACACAACTTAACTTGACTCTGCTTCACAACTTTAGTCAAGAAACATTCAAACACTCTTGCTTCAAAGCTTTGAGTGCTACACAACCCTTACAATTAAAAACCTATTCCAAGTCACTTATCACAATGATAATTGCTTGGAGTACAATAATTAAACCTATACAGTTTACAACTGATCTTCTGACCAAAAAGGGATTCCTTGCAAAACAGCAGCTCTGTTGAATATATAGCAGCTGCGACTTCAGCTAGGGTTTCCACAAAAACCTAGGGTTAATTCCGTTTGACCTTAAGACTAGGTCACAGGACTTTATTAACCAGGTTAGGGTTGAGCTAGGTTAACCCTCAGAAAACGCAGGATTCTGTTCTGGAAAGACTGAGTTATTTTCCTGAAAAATCTCAGAACTAACCATCCTGCAAACCTGTTAGTTCAGAACAGGATGTCTTAACATCTGTTATGACATCTGAGGAACCTGTCTACTGTTTTAGGAAAATGTGATCATTTTGCAAAAATGCTCAGATACACACTTATAAACATCAGTACCTGAATGACAATATTTTTCTGCAAAGGTACCTGATGAATCAGTACAAACTAAACTAGAATGTTATGACATCAGTCATGACATTCACACATACACTTGGGTTTTACCAAAAATGCAAGCCAATACCTAAACAACTACACTCACACATCTGACAGAAACCTTTGGGTACATTTCTTTCAAGATAGCCTGTCTGGCACTCAGCTAGATTGGTTTTACAAGCTGGAAAGGTCGGAGATACGTAGTTGGGAGGATCTGGCAGCTGCTTTTTATCGCCAGTATCAGTATAACTCTGACCTGGCACCAACCCGCACTCAGCTGCAGAGTATGGGAATAGCCTCAGGTGAGGGATTTAAGGAGTACGCCCAGAAGAGGCGCGATCTGGCTGGAAGGGTGCAGCCACCTCTTTCTGATAGAGAACTTGTTGATATGTTCCTTGGGACCCTATCTGGTCCATTCTTTAATCATCTGATCGGTAGCTCTTCCTCGGGGTTTACTGAATTAATCCTGACTGGCGAGCGGGTAGAAGCCGGTATCAAGAATGGGAAGATTCAGAAGGATGCCTCTGCATCTACAATTGCTAAGAAACCATTTCCAGCAAAGAAAGAGACAGTTGTTGTGTATTCTCAAAGGGGAGCAGGAAGAAGTGAGCGCAGGCCGACTGTGGGGGCCGTAATGATCCAAAATCCACCAAATGATCAGCCTCACAATAACCCGTCCAGACCTAAACAGCAATGGGGAGAACGGCCGCCACGGCAGTTCACCCGCATTAATATGACGTCCGTGCAAGTTCTTCCACACTTGTTAAAGCTGAATCTCACAAATCTCAAAGAAGCGCCGAAAAATGTGAATACAACCTCACCAGCCTACAATGCCAATGCCAAATGCGCCTACCATTCCGATAGCGTCGGACATGACACAAATAATTGTTGGGCGTTGAAAAATAAAATTCAAGACTTAATAGATGCAAAAGAGGTGGAGTTCGATGCTCTAGAGAAACCAAACGTGATATCTGCTCCGATGCCGAAGCACGGTCGAAATGTCCATGCTATTGAGGAAGATTTGTATGTTTCTGATGTCAATGACCTGATAACTCCGTTGTTAACCATCAAGTTAAATCTGATAAAGGCCGGGATTTTCCCGGGATGTAAAGAAGACTGCTACTGTTGTTACTCTCTGCCAGTTGACTGTCCGTTATTGAAGAAAGGCATCCAAGGCCTGATGGACAGTCAACAAATTCTGTTTGAAAAAGTTTCTGCTATTCTGACCCCTAATGAAGATGTCTCAATTATCACCATTCACGCCAATCTTTCCAAGGCTGTCAGAAAGCCTGTTAAGATTACATCTGCTACAAAGTCTGTTCCTCTAAAGATAACTATGCCAGGGCCTGTCCCCTACAGTTCTGGAAAGTCAATACCATGGAATTACGGTGGAGAAATCTACTACCATGGTATTAAACAAGTTGAAGTAACCGAAGGAAGCTCCGATGAAGAGGATGCCAGCATTGGAAACATTGTCGGCACAAGCAAGATCACCCGAAGTGGGAGAATATTTTCTCCAGAGATTGCTCCCCCAAAGGAAATCTTTGGACCCTCATCTTCCGCCAAAGTTATTCCTGCACCAATAAAATTTTCCGCTAGAACCCCATTGATTGAAGATACTGTTGTTCCTGTTGTTGTCCCTCCAATTTCTGCTGATAAGGGTAAAGGAATCCAAGATGAGCTCGTCAGGACGAGGGCTCACCCTTTGGTCATCCCGGAAACCTCTAAGAAAGAGATGGAGGAGATCTTGAAGATAATTAAAAAGAGTGATTATGACGTGGTAGAGCAACTGGGGCAAACCCCCTCGAAAATCTCCATGTTAGCATTGCTACTTTGTTCAGAGGCGCACGCCAAAGCATTGATAAAGTTCCTGAAGACCGCCCATGTGCCCCAGGAAACCTCTGATGACCAATTCCAAAACTGTGTAGCCAGTCTTACAGCAGATAACGGTTTAGGTTTCTCTGATGCTGACCTAACCTCAAAAGGAAGAAAACACAACAACGCGTTACATGTGTCAGTAGAGTGCCAAGGAACTACTCTGGCCCATGTTCTGGTCGACACTGGTTCTTCTCTGAACGTGCTGCCTAAGAAGGCCCTCGACCGTTTAGACTGTGAAGGCTTGGAGTTAAGGCCAAGTAATATCATTGTAAGGGCATTTGACGGGTCAAAGAGAATGGTACATGGGGAGGTAGACATTCCCATTAAGGTTGGCACAGAGGTTTTCCCCTCGACTTTCTATGTGATGGACATCCGTCCGTCATACTCTTGCTTATTGGGGAGACCATGGATACACAATGCTGGGGCAGTCACCTCTTCCCTACATCAAATGCTGAAGTACCCTGTCAAGGGAAAGATCGTAACCGTCCACGGTGAAGAGGAATATATGATCAGCCATCTGAACTCTTTCTGATATGTAGAGGTAGAAGGTGAATTCATTGAAATGCCATTCCAGCACTTCGAGGAAGTCTCTCCTGAGGGGGAAGTAGCAAAAGTGGTAGCTGAGGTACCAAAGCAGATGGCCAGGATGGCATCTCTAAAAGACGCGAAAGCTGCATTGAAGGAAGGGAAGAACTCAACATGGGGGCAGTTGCCGGACATTCCTCACAAAACAGACAAGTTTGGTTTAGGATTCACTGCCGCGGGGCAGAAAGCTATACGCCGTTCAAAGGTTGAAAGAGCACCCATCAAGATCTCTCCTTATGGGATTAATGCTTTGGAAAGTGAAGACGAAGATGCCAACATTGAAGATTGGATCTACCCAACCATCGAAGGGGGACTACGCAACTGGGAGGCAAAGGACTTTGTCCCCATTACTTTTATTAATCAGTAATTATCTGTCAAACATTTCCTTTGGTCTGTAATAATTACTTTTGAACAATCCGTACACTACTTTTTCACCTCATGCCTTACCCGGGGCATGTAGGTCCATTTGTAAGGGTTTTGATTATCTTCATATCCATATGCCATGTTTAATGATTCATTGGACGTTTTTCATTGATAAACTGCTATGTTCATTTTCTTTCCTTTTGCATTTTTGGTTTAAGGATGGTTATCACTTACATACACCCACACTCACAAATGCAGGTACCCATCCACTCTGGATTCTATGGGTGACTATTCTGCTATGTCCTTCAATAACTCTGAAGATCTGGTCAATCAAGCTGAGTATGAAGATGACGAAGGTTGTGAAGTACCAGGAGAGCTGGCCATACTTTTACAGCAAGAGGAAAGGGCAATCTTACCTCACGAAGAGTCGTTGGAAACTGTCAACTTGGGAACAGATGAAGACCGGAAGGAAGTGCAAGTGGGTGCCAATCTGGAACAAAGTGTCAAGGAGCGCCTGATACAGCTGTTAAATGAGTACGTTGAAATCTTCGCCTGGTCTTATGAAGACATGCCGGGTTTAGACACCGACATCGTGGTTCACCGTCTCCCTACAAGAGAGGATTGTCCACCGATCAAGCAAAAAGTCCGCCGAATGAGGCCTGACATGTCTGAGAAGATTAAAGCAGAAGTGATGAAACAATTCAACGCTGGCTTTCTGGCTGTTACATCCTATCCACAATGGGTTGCTAACATCGTGCCAGTTCCTAAAAAAGATGGCAAGGTCAGGATGTGTGTAGACTACCAGGATTTGAATAGGGCCAGCCCCAAGGATGATTTTCCGCTACCACACATTGACATTCTGATTGACAACACAGCTCAGCACAAAGTGTTTTCCTTCATGGATGGATTCTCGGGCTATAATCAAATTAAAATGGCCCCCGAGGACATGGAGAAAACAACCTTTGTTACACAATAGGGTACTTTCTGTTACAAGGTGATGCCGTTCGGACTGAAGAACGCAGGGGCAACTTATCAACGCGCCATGGTAGCTTTATTTCATGATATTATACATCATGAGATCGAAGTTTACATAGACGATATGATAGCTCGGTCACAAACAGAGAAAGAACACCTTGAGCATCTAGAAAAGTTGTTTGCCAGGTTGAAAGAATCAAACTCAGGCTGAATCCAAGTAAGTGTACTTTTGGAGTTAGGTCTGGTAAACTTCTAGGGTTTATTGTCAGCAACAAAGGCATTGAGGTCGATCCAGCCAAAGTGAAAGCAATAAAAGAGATGCCTGCTCCCCGTACTGAAAAGGAGGTTAGAGGGTTCTTGGGGCGCTTGAACTATATTGCCAGATTCATCTCTCATCTAACTTCTACCTGTGAGCCAATTTTCAAATTATTAAAGAAGGATCAGGTAGTCGAGTGGAACGGCGATTGTCAAGCTGCTTTTGATAGGATCAAGGAGTATTTGCTAGAACCTCATATTCTGATGCCTCCTGTCGAAGGAAGACCATTGATCATGTATCTGACCGTCTTGGATAACTCAATGGGGTGTGTTTCGGGCCAGCATGACGAGTCTGGTCGAAAAGAGCATGCTATTTATTACCTTAGCAAAAAGTTTACCGACTGTGAGACTCGTTACTCACTGCTCAAGAAAACTTGCTGCGCTTTGGTATGGGATGCTCGCCGACTAAGGCAGTATATGTTGACTCATACCACCTTGTTGATTTCCAAAATGGATCCTATCAAGTATATCTTCGAAAAGCCTGCTTTATCTGGAAGAATAGCTAGATGGCAAATGATCCTAACGGAGTATGACATCCAGTACACCACTCAAAAAGCTATAAAAGGGAGTGTACTAGCTGATCGTCTGGCTCATCAGGCTATCGAAGATTATCAATCCATGAGATTTGACTTCCCGGACGAGGACATCATGAATTTGGACAACATTGAAGGTAACGGACCGTATGACGGACCCGAAAAGGGATCCCGATGGACCCTGTACTTTGATAGTGCTTCAAATGCACTCGGAAACAGTATCGGTGCGGTACTCATTTCCCCGGAAGGTTGTCACACTCCTTTCACGGCTCGACTCTGTTTCAGCTGCACAAACAACATGGCGGAATATGAAGCTTGCATATTTGGTCTCAAGGCTGCTATAGACTTGGGGATCAAATCTTTGATCGTATTCAGGGACTCGGCTTTGGTTATCAGTCAAATCAAAGGAGAGTGGGATACCAAACATCCTAATCTTATCCCATACAGAGAACATGTCTTGACATTTTTGCCTCATTTCGAGCAAATCACCTTCGAGCATTTCCCGCGAGAAGAGAATCAGCTAGTGGATGCTCTGGCTACAATGTCTTCCATGTTTAAACTCAACTGGGATAACGAGGCTCCCCAAATCACCATCAAGAGAATGGATGAACCTGTGCATTATCATGAGATTAATATTGAAGAAGTAGTGGAACAACCCTGGTTTCACGAAATCAAAAGGTATCTCCAGACTATAGAGTATCCTGAAGGAGCCTCTGTAAATGACAAAAAGTTCCTAAGGAAATTTGCTGCCAAGTTCTTCCTGAGAAATGGCATCCTCTATAAGCGCAACCATGATTGTGTTTTACTCCGATGTGTTGACAAAGCTGAAGCGGAGTTAATCATGACGGAGATGCACAGCAGTACATTTGGCACCCATTTGAGCGGGCATACTATGGCTAAAAAGATCCTAAGGGCAGGCTATTACTGGTCTACCATGGAAGCAGATTGCCATCAGCACTCCCGTACTTGCCACAAGTGTCAAGTCTACGCTGACAAGATTCATATTCCTCCGGTTCCTCTCAACATGTTGACAGCTCTTTGGCCATTCGCAATGTGGGGCATTGACATGATTGGAGAGATCAAGCCCACGACTTCCAACGGACATCGCTTCATCCTGGTTGCCATTGACTACTTCACCAAATGGGTCGAAGCAGATTCCTTCGCCTCTGTTACTAAAAATGTGGTTGCCCGCTTCATCAAGAAAAACCTCATATGCCGGTATGGTGTTCCGGACAAGATCATCACGGACAACGGTACAAATCTGAATAATACTATGATCACCGCATTGTGCGAACAGTTCAAAATTTATCATCACAATTCATCTCCCTATCAGCCGAAGATAAACGGTGCTGTTGAAGCTGCGAACAAAAACATTAAGAAGGTCATTCAGAAAATGACAGTCACTTACAAGGACTGGCATGAGATGTTACCGTTTGCTCTGCATGGATACCGTACGACGGCACGTACTTCAACCGGGGCAACCCTATTTTCTTTGGTATATGGCATGGAAGCTGTCCTGCCCATGGAAGTTCAGATTCCCTCTTTAAGGATTATGAAGGACTCAGGTTTAAGTGAAGATGATTGGATTCAGACCCGACTTGATCAACTCAATTTGATCGACGAAAAGCGACTCGCTGTTGTGTGCCATGGTCAAACGTATCAAAAACGGATGATCAAGGCCTTCAACAAGAAAGTCAGACGTCAAGTATATCAAGTCGGAGATCTCGTAATCAAGCGGATTATCCAGCCACAAAGTGATCCTAGGGACAAATGGACTCCTACATACGAAGGACCGTTTGTGATCAAGAGCATATTTTCTGGTGGTGCAATGATTCTGACCACCATGGACGGCGACGATTTGCCGCACCCTGCGAATGCAGACATAGTCAAAAGATACTACGCATAAGATAACCCGACAAGTCGAAAACCCGAAAGGGCGGCTTGGGCAAAAATGGGCATCCCGGTGGATCGAAAACCCGAAAGGGCGGTTCAGGCAAAAATTAGGGATAAAACAAAAAAAATCTGTACACCCGGCAAGTCGAAAACCCGAAAGGGAGGCTTGGGCAAAAAGGGGTTTCCCGGTGGATCGAAAACCCGAAAGGGCGATTCAGGCAAAATTTAGGGAATTAAAGCGTATGACTATGTCTCGTCAGATCACTTTAAGGACAATCTCTTCATCAACCAGCTCCAAGTTTCTAATCAATCCAGTCATCGGCAGACGAAGCATTGAATGGACGGATGTTCAGAGTTGTGAAGGCTATAGCAGAATGGAATCCCACGGAATTATTTCACATAGCCATCTTTCTTTTGTATAAATTTTTCAATCTTTTACGACGGCATCCTCTTACTAGGATGACCGTCTCCTTTGTACCAATATACTTATAGAAAGTTAATACAAATACTTTTCCAAGTACAGAAATTTGCGTTGTTTTCCTTTTCTCTTTTCTTTTGCACTTATGTTTTATTTGAGAAACGTCCAATGTTTTGTTAAATAGGCATATGCATTTGAACATAATCATTTCCTTATGAATCAAGAAAGATAATTACTGATAGGTTGAAGGTACAAGTAGATATCTTGATGCCCTTTCAGAAGGAATCCTCAGTAGAGTTAAATTCCAAATTTCCCAGCCAGAGGGCCTTCCAGAACTCGATTCCCCTCAGAGTCAAGTTACGGAATCCCCAGTGGAGCCAAGCTTCTAATCAATCCAATCCCCAGCAGAGCTAAGATTCCCTGCCATCAATCCCCAGCTGAACCAGGCTAGTGAAACTTCTCCCCATAAAGATATCTGCAACCAAACTGAAAATTCCCAGTCGTACCTCTCCAACATGAGTCTATCAGGTTCTGAACTTCCCCAGTGGAGATCTTCAGGAGTTCTCATTCCCTGCAAATCCCCAAGGAATGCCAGTTCTCCAGCAGTAGTCGACAAGGATGTCTCATCCTCAGCAATCAAGATTTTTGTCTTCCCCTGCAGCAGTCAAGGATTCACTTTCCCTGGCAGCAGTCAGGATTCTTTATCTCCAGGATTCATCTATCCTCAGTAAGACAGCTCGTCGGCTTACATACGCATCCATTTACATTCATATCATAAACATTGATATAACACATTTTGCATCATACATATCATGCAACATAACTTTGTGTTTTAGCTAACATTTCACCCTTTACAAGACAAAATTAAAAGGGTATCATTAGTAATTATTCAGATATAGTATGGATACGCCCCAGACACGGCGGTCATTCTATTACTCATTCAGAATCTCAAGTCAGATATAGTATGGATACACCTCAGACACGACGGTTATTCTACTACTCATTTGGACTACAACAATCAGATACAGACTAGATACGCTCCAGACACGGCAGCCATTCTATCTCTCATTCAGATTCATTTATCCACCTCAAGGTTCAATGCATTCCAAACACGGATACCATTCTGACCCTTACAACAGCAGCTTGATTCTCTCCAGTGCGTTCGCCACGGAAGTCATTCTGTCATTTATCTAGATCCCAGTTACAGTTTCAGATACACTTCAAACACAGAAGTCATTCTATTACTCATACGGATCTCAATCCTAGTTACAGTTTCAGATACACTCCAGACACGGAAGTCATTATGCTACTCATATAACTTTCAACTTCAGATACAGTCCAGATACGCACCAAACATGGTTGCCATTCTGTCACTCATTCAGAATTTGTCCCCAGCATGCAGTTGCTCCATACAGATGTTTCTCTGTTACCCAGATACAATACAGATACACTCCAGACACGACAGTCATTCTGATATTCGTTCTACACTTCAAACATAGTTACAGCTCAGATACGTCCCAGACACGGAGGCCATTCTTCTGCTCATACAAACTCAGTCCTTAGATACAGTTCAAGTACGTTCCAGACACGGATACCATTTTGATCCTCATTCTTCTGACCCGTCACACTACAGTTCAACAAACCTTCCAGATGGCATCTTTAAGCCCATCTCTGACAAGGTTCTGTCACCCTTCAGATGGCATCTCTAAGCCCATCTCCAAATGGAATCTCTAAGCCCATTCCAATATCCATTGTTCTGATGAGTGCAAATTTAAGGGCACTCTCGTGTCCAATCTCCTTTTACCTTCGAGACGCGAAAGGCAAGCCTGCCGATCTAACTCTTCAGGTACAAGAAGATTGAACAGGGGCAACTGTTGTACCCCAAAATTTTCCCTCCCATTTACTCAACATTTTCTCATCACAATACCCTCAGAGCTCAAGATCCAGTTAGGGTTTCCTCTGCTCAAGACTCCTCCTTGCACTGTTGACCCAAATTAGGGTTTGTGTTTCACAAAGATGTTTTGACCTAAAATTCCTAAGATGACTTTCATGCTTCATGTTGGACTCCCAAGTTTATCCATACCAAGTTTCAAGTCTTGATTCCAAACTTTGCCCAGTCAATTGGACAGTTGACCTAGAAATCAGCTGTATTGGGGAAAAAGTCAACTGTGGTCAATTGACAGCCAAACCTCATGATTTTTGACCCACATCAACATTATAAACTCATATGAACCATTTGGTCAAGTTTGGATCACAATTCCACAAGAAATTTGATCAGATCACCAAAAGGGCAAAATGGTCATTTTTAGGGTTTTGACTGCACAAAGGCAATTTTTGACTGTTTGACCTAGCCAATGTCAAACCAAGCTCATATATGGACTCAAGGACCCCATTGAATTGTTTTGACATGTTCAACAAATTCAAAAGATCCCAAATGCACAAGCTTGACAGATGAATTTTCCAGTCAATTGATCAATTTTTGACTGTATACTGAAAAGTCAAACTTTGACTTTTTGGTCAAAATCAAGTGTCAAGATTCATTTTTCATCAAAACATGCCAAATTATGAAACTTGTTCATCAAGAAATCAAAAATTGCAAATTAGGGTTTAAAATGAAGAATTTTCATAACTTAGAATTTTTCTAAGTTATGAAAATCCCTAATTTTTTCCTAACTTTGTCCCATTTTTCCATCAAGATGCATTTGGATTCAAACAAAAGTCAAAACATGAAAGTTTTAGTCCATTGCAAAATCTACAACTTTGATTAACAAAGTTTCCTCAAAAGAAGCTTGTAGCTCAAGTTATGATTTTTGGAACAAGGGTGCAAAACATTCTTAACTTAGAGAAATTTTGACCTATTTTAGGCAGGATTTTTGCCTAACTTCATGGCAACTTTTCACATGCTCCCACTTGGAATTTCAATTTGCATTACAAAGATGGATTGTAGTACACATTCCAAGCTTTCCAAAATGTCCAAGAACTCATCAAACAACCTCATGGTTAGGGAGAATCGAATTTGGCAATATGGGAAAAACTCACTTTGTGCATGACCAATTTATATGTCCATAACCTTGCATTTGGAACTCAGCATGTTCTAAGATGGATTACAGGTCCTTTATCTCATTCACACTCATAAATTTAATGCAAACCCCTTGTGTTCAAGCCTTGCATTATGTGTTTAAGCATTGCATACAAGATTAAGCCTTAATAAGAAAAAGCATATTATCCATTTTTGTAAAGTGTTACTTTATGTCAACTTTGCAATCTATGAGGTACAATGCAGATCTTTGAGGCACAAAGGCATAGGCATATCCCACTAATCAAGACTCAAATGTGCAGCATAGATAGAGGCTTGGTACTGGCCTAGAAACCAAGTTGATACTTTCTTGCTTAAGTGTGAAGAAACTTGCCTATTACACACTAACTCTCATTTCATCATAGAGAAGCTTAAGCAAAGTTGTTGTACACCTTCCAAATAACCTAACTGAGCTGAAACACGAGCCTATCATCTTCCATATCTCTCCATTCACAGAAACACCATAAAACTGCAAAAACAGGGCATAAGCTGCAGTTTGAATCCCATAGCTCAATCCACTCGTGCATTTTCATCCAAACCATTTCAAACACATTCCCTACCATCCATACAAACTGTCCCAAGCCTTGGAAGAAGACTATAACACCTCTAACCAACTTCACCATTTTCACATTTTCTGTTTTGCAGGTGGATTGCTATAGCTTGATTCACTTGGTTTCAAAGCAAACTAAAGGTTGGAATAGCATCTCTGAACTTCAAGCAAGTTGTACCAATCCTCATTTTGCCTTGAAGGTGCCTCCATTGTCAGACACGATCCAAGCTGAACAGGTAAGTTCATGGACTTCTATCTCTCAATATAGGAAGAGTTAGCTCTAAGTTTGTGAATGAAAAATGTTCTATTCATGCCCCTGAAGCTATACATATCTTTACTTTCCATTTATGTTGCATATGCTGAGAGTATTTTAAACCTGAACATGGACAAAAACTTAGGTTAAGAATTAGGGATGGAGAAATTCTCTCTCATTTCTGAGAGTTAGGTTGAGTTTTTTATATGTATGGAATCGTGGCTTGATGCTTAACATTTTTCATGTTATGAGTTTGTGCTAAAAGTCCAGGAATCAGGAGTTGTGTTTGAAGCAAGAGAAGGCGCGTTTTTTCAAATGTTTTGTCTGAAGGTTGAAGACAACCTTTTCATGGGCTGGGCCTGAGTTGTTTTACTTTTCATACCATCTACATTTCACATGCACCCCCCTGGCCCATTTTGAGTTTTACTTATCATTTTCCATTTTTTCCTTTTGATTTTGTTTCCATATTTTTATTTAAGTATGAAAAAATATTAAAATCATTTTTCCCACATTTTTTGCATTTATTTTGATATTTATTAGGCTTTATTTAGTTTTGTATATAATTAAACCTAAATATACTATTATTTTTAAATACAAAAAAAAAAACAATACAAACATGTTTTATTTCTGATTTTTATTTTATATTATCTCTTGAAAACATTTTACATAAAATATACTTTTTTTATAATATTAAATGTTTTATTTTTTTGTACATATAATATATATTTAATAAATAATGTAAATACTCATATATTTATTAATATATTTAGGGAAAATACAAAGAATTAATACATTTTATTTTTGTTAATATTTTGACCTCAAAAATACTTTTTTTACAATATACCTTCTTTTATTTATTTTTTGTACATAATTAATAAATATTACATATATCATATAATAAATACCTTTTATTCATAAAAATTAGGGTTTTACCCTAAATACATAAGAATACCAAAAAATAATTAATTTTATTTTTGTTTATTTGACACATAAAAAACACTTTTTTTCATACATATAAAAAACCATTTTTTTTGCATCTTGCACATTTATTATATTTTCATTTTTATTTAATTGTTGTATATTAAATAAATTTGTATAATTCAATTTGGATGTAATAGTTTAGGTTTAATTTCTTGCTAAAATATCCCCATTTGAACATTTGTACCCCCATCCCATATATTGTGTTGTAATAGCTTAGGACCTTTTATTTTTCGCATTTAAAAGCTTTTTAATTATGCCATGTTAGAATTAGGGTTTTTGTATGCGAAATTAACCAAAAATAGTTTGACCTAATTTTAAGATAAACAAGCATGAAAATGGACAACACTAATCACACTTGCACCCCTAGGGTACTCCACTTGTTGCCTTCAAAAATGGGCCATATTGCATGTTGGGTATCTTTGGAAAAAACAAAACAATCAAATGATCATAGTCCCTCGATGACGCTTTCGAAAGTTGCCTAAAATGATCAAGTCCCTAAAGGAAAAATTGCCCAAAGATACTTGGCACCATTGCAATCATGGTCTAAATGATGACCCGCGCCCGTCCCGTTCACATCCTTACACAAGATTGTCCACCAAATACCATGGTGGAACAAAATTGTTAAAAGGGTTAAAAACATAGGAGAAATCTTTGAGAAATTTAGGAGTAGACAAACTCTTAGTTACTTGAATCAAACTTGCAAAAACACTTGCCTATTTTCAAAACCACACCTCACAAACACATTTTCAAAACAACTTTCCAAAAACATTGAAAACTTTTCAAAAGACATACATCTTTGTATACATCCTAACATGGATCATTATAAAGGTTGCCACAACAATGGCCTCTTTTCAAAACATTTTCAAACACACACACAAAGCCCCATTTCAAACAATTGAAAATGCAAGGTAAGTGATCTAAGCAAGTAACTAAGAGCCCATGGATAACCATGGATAGAAAGGGTGCTAATACCTTCCCTTTCTATAATCTACTCCCCGAACCCAAGAAAACATCTCAAAGGTTTTTGCTGTGCTTTTTAACCTTTCCTTAGGATAAAATAAAAAGTTGGTGGCGACTCTTTCTCAACCGAAACATTTGCGAAAACAAACGCAAAACACTAGTCAGTTCTCCCACCGTATCACACTCACCAACCGGTAGATGATCACAAATCTGTTAAGTATGATTTCCCTGATGAGGATGTTATGTTTCTGAAAGTAAAAGGTTGTGATGAAACTTTTCCTGGGGAAGGTCCTGATCCTGAATCTCGATGGGGTATGGTATTTGATGGAGTCGTGAATGCTTATGGGAAAGGAATTAGTGTTGTGATTATTACTCCTCATAGATCACACATTCCTTTTATTGCAAGGCTGACCTTTGATTATACTAATAATATTGCAGAGTATGAGGCTTGTATCATGGGTCTCGAGGAGGCCATTGATCCCAGAATCAGTTTTAGATGTGTATGGCGATTCAGCTTTGGTAGTAAATCAGATTAAAGGAGAATGTGATACTCATCACTCTGGCTTGATCCCTTACAAAGACTATGCTAGAAGATTATTACCCTTCTTTAATAAAGTTGAATTCCATCATATTCCCAGAGATGAAAATCAGACGGTAGATGTTTTGGCGACTCTGGCTTCTATGTATCAAGTAAATACTTGGAATGATGTGCCTCATATTATAGTGCAACATTTGGATAGATCAGTTCATGTGTTTGCAGCAGAGGGAGTTGCTGATGAAAAACCTTGGTATTATGATATAAGCATTTTCTCCAGACTCTGGAATACCCGGCTGGTGCGTCAAATAAAGATTGAAAGACATTGAGAAGGTTGGCAGGAAACTTTTTCCTCAATGAAGATGTGTTATACAAAAAGAAATGATGACATGGTCTTTCTTAGATGCGTGGATAGACACGAATCAGACATGTTGATGCATGAGGTCTATGAAGGTTCCTTTGGTACTCATGGCAATGGACATTCGATGGCAAAGTACACGCTTAAGGCATGTTACTATTGGATGATAATGGAATATGACTGTTACAAATTTCAAAGAAGTGTCATAAATGCCAGATTTATGCTGACAAAATTCATGTGCCTCCTACACTTCTCAATGTTATTTCTTCCCCATGGCCTTTCTCTACATGGGGTATTGACATGATTGGAATGATTGAACCATAGGCGTCGAATGGAAATCGTTTCATCTTAGTGGCAATCGACTACTTCACCAAATGGGTAGAAGCAACTTCATATGCTAATCTCACTAAGCAGGTGGTAGTGCGCTTTATAAAAAATAACCTTATATGTCAGTATGGTGTGCCAAGCAGGATTATCACCGACAACGACTCAAATATGAATAATAAAATGATGACAGAACTTTGTGAAGAATTCAAAATTATCCACTACAATTGATCTCCTTACATGCCAAAGATGAATGGGGTTGTTGAAGTTGCTAATAAGAACATCAAGAAGATCATCCAGAAAATGGTTGATACTTATAAACACTGGCATGAGATGCTCCCTTTTGCTTTGCATGGGTACCGTACATCTGTCCGCACTTCAACAGGGGAAACCCGGTTCTCCCTTGTGTATGGTATGGAAGTAGTTCTCTCCGTTGAGGTTGAGATTCCCTCTTTACGTGTGATAATGGAAACCAAGTTGTCAGAGGCTAAATGGGTCCAAAATAGGTTTAACCAGTTGAATTTGATTGAAGAGAAGAGAATGACAACCTTGTGTCATTGTCAGTTATACCAGAAGAGAATGAAGAAAGCTTTTGATAAGAAGGTTAAACCTCGTGAATTCAGAGAAGGCGACCTTGTGCTCAGGAAGATCATGTTTTTTAATGCTGATTCTAGGGGTAAGTGGGCTCCAAATTTTGAAGGCTCATAGGTTGTCAAAAAAGCCTTCTCTGCCGGTGCATTGATTCTTGAAACTATGGATGGCGAGGAGTTCCCACACCCCGTGAATGCTGATGCAGTCAAGAAATACTTCGCCTAGATAGATAAAATAATAGCTCTCTAAGCCGAAAACACGAAAGGGTGGTGTAATACAGTGGGAGAGCTGACTTGGTTGTTTTGCATTTTATCGTAATTGTTACGGATAGCAAGAGTCGCCACCGACTTTTCTTTTATCCAATAAAGGAAAATGTGAAAAGAACAGGAAATACCTTTTGAGAATTTTCTTGAGTTCGGGGGTAGGTTATGAAAAGGGAAGGTGTTAGCACCCTTTTCATCCTTAGTTATCTATGGGATCTTAGTTGCTATCTCACTTTGAAATGCTTTATGAAATGTGTTTGTAATTTTTTTTTAAAAGTATTTTTGAAAAGTGCCTTTGTTTAGGCAGACTTTGTAATGATTCTCGTCTCTATAAGAATGTATACAAAGTGTTGACTTTTGAAAATATTTCATGAAAGTGTTGGTGTATTTGAAAGATGTTTTGAAATGTTGTGAGAAAGCAACTAAGAGCGTTCTACCTACTCAAAAAGTATTTGTTCTTTTCCTCCTTCTTTAGATAGTGTTGTCTTACTATTAGTTATTAAGCAACCATATCATTGGATGTGAAGGGACAAGCGTGCGTCAGTCATAGAAGGCAACATTGTAGGATACCTTAGCAATTTATTGTAAGGGTATAAGATCGTTTTACCGAAGGTAATATCGAAGGGTCATCAAGGGACTATGATCTTGTATTCGAGGGTCTTTGCTAAAGTATCCCACGTTCGAGGGACATGACTGTTTTACTCGAGGCAACAAGTGTGGGTTACCCTAGAGGTGAAAGTGTGCAAGGTGTATAATTTTCATGTATTTTTGTCTTGAATTTAGGGTCATCTATTGTTTCATTTTAAGTCTTGCCATACAAACCTAATTACTAGCAAAAATATTGAAAGCGATAATTTGCAGAAATTTAAATTTCTACGCTATTACATCATTTAGGGGACGGGGGTACAAATTACAAATGGGGATGCAAGCGATTAAAACCTAATTACTATTACAACCAAATTGAATTATTCAAAATAAAATGTACAAGAATATAAAGATAATATACAAGAAAATAATTTCATGGTTTTTTTGTGAAAGGTTTTAACCTAATTAGTTAAACTAAAATCAATGGAAAGCAATTAATTAATTAAACTTCTAAATTCTAAGTTAATTCAATTAAAAAGAAAACCAAAGTAAAGGTAAGTCTAAATTAATTTTAATTTAAGAAAAGAAATTAAAATTGTTAAGAGAATATTTTTAGGGTTTTGTTTAAAAGAAATGAAATAAAAATAAACTAATAATCTAAATAATAAATATAATAGATTTGGGTATTTTTCAATAAGATGATAATAATAATAATAATAATAATAATAATAATAATAATAATAATAATAATAATAATAATAATAATAATAATAATAATAATAATAATAATAATAATAAAAGGAAAAAAAATAAAAGAAAAAAGAAAATATAAAAATTGGGTCAGGGGGTTTGAAAGTGAAAATGAGGTTTGATAGAAAAAACAGTCTTTAGTTTTTGTTTTAAGGCCCAAATTGATTTTTTTGTTTGAAGTCAGAAAAAGAAAATGAAAATAATGGGTCTGCATATCATGAAGTAACCAGGGGGTGATGATTGGAAAAGTGAGGCCAGGCCCATTGTTGGAGAGCCCAACACGTTGCAAACAAAAAAGGGTGAGATAAGGAAAATGTGAAAAATACAAAAGGTCTCGCTGGGGCTCGAACCCAGGACCTTCTACGTAAATCTCTTACGCGCGCGCTTGTTACCACTGGGGTGGCCTGTACATCCGGTATAGAAACAAGTTGCGCTAAATTTAAAATAAACTGGAATCATGACTGTATATCATCTTCAACCTCGCGCCACATTTCTTAACCATTTTTGAATTTTATAACTTCGTCATCTCTCAACCATTTGCAAAAATGTAAACATGAAACTTTTTCCAAATTTCATCACGAGTTCAGTCCTATAAATAACTAAAGCTATAAATCAAAGATGAGCATGAATTTTGAATGGTACCAAATCTGACCTAATTTTTTTAGCAATTTCAAACTTAAAATTCTCATCACTCAGTCAATATAAATGAATTCTAAGAGCATGGTTAGTTTTAGGGCTATGATATCTACATTTTATCTTTGAAAATGGAAACCGGATGATGCTTATATGAATAGTCCAAAAGTAAAAAAACTCACCTTGAAAAAGGAATTCGTGTTTTGAGTTTGAGCTCACTTCAAGGTGCTGCAATGATCTGGTTAGCTTCCTTGGACCTCTAGGAAGCTAATGCAATGCTTAGCTTGAGTTGAGAGTGCTTGAATCGTGCTGGAGAAGTCAATGTGCAGAGTTCTATTTTTGAGTTTGGAAAATGAGGAAGATGATGCTACAATTGAGAAACATGGATATGGATGAGTTATATTTGATGTATGGAAGCTTTGATAATGATTTAGAGGTAAAACACATGAGGGATTTGAGTGTTTGAAGTTTTTGGTCAGAAATGCCAACAATGGAGGTTTGTGTGCAATCATGAGTTTTAGGGAGTTTTAGGGCTCTTCAATTCATGTCCTAGGCTTGTAAATGATGTCTATATTTATAGGGAAAGGTTTGAGGACTTGAGATGATCAGAACCACATGTTATGGATTTTTCAAATGCATAAAGACAAGTTGCTTCATGATGAAGAAATAAGTGAATCAATGAACTTAGCCATGCTTTGTAGACTCTTGTGGATTTCTTCTAATATTGAGAAATTTATTGTGATCTTTAGAACAAATTTCAAGCTTGAAAGAAGAGAGTTGTTGGAAAAGTGAAGCTTTATGCAAATGGAAATGTTGCTTTTGCATTTCTAACCATAAATGGTATCAAGACTTGGACAAAGCTTCAAATATTTGTGTAATACACTTAGGGTTTGTGTAATTTCTTGATTATGCATAGATTTGGATAGAACATAGCCTGAAAATAGAGATCTTGTAGCTTTGGTTGGGGTTTTGGTTGTGTGTTCATCATCAAAATGACTTGTAATTTAAGAATGGAAGTCCAACTTCTTCTCTTAGATTATCTTAGCCCACAAATGATATATTCAAGTTCTTTGACATTTTGAAAAGCTTGGAACATCCTCTACAACTTTTCGTTTGATTATTTTTTTTAAATCAAATTGGAACTATGTGAAAAATGGCCAAGAAGTTGGGACAAAAATCTGCCTAAACTAGGTCAAAATTTCACTAAGTATTTTAGAAAAAATGCATGACTTCATAAATTTATAACTCAAAATACAAGCATTTCTAGGACTTGATCAGAAAAGTAAAGTTGTATATTTCATGAAGATCTAAAACTTTCACGTTGAAAGTTTTCTTTGAAACATCTTGCATTTTGGTGAAAAGGTGTCATGAAATTATGAAATAATAAGGTTAAAACACTTTAGAAAATTTTCTAAGTCTTGAAAAGTTTGACTTTTTATATGAATTTTTTATTTTCTTGATTCTTGATGATCAAGCTTCCTATTTTTGAATGTCTTGATGAATTTTGATCTTTGAGACTCAATGTTGACCAAAAAATCAAAGTTTGACTTTTGGTGTATTAGTTGACTTTTTCATCAGTTGACCAAATTTCATCTATCAATTGTTTGATCTTGAGGAATGATTTGAATCATGAAATTAGGTCAAGATAATGTGCTTGAATCCTTAAGACCATGTTTCAAACCAATAAGTCATGTATTACATCAAAAGTCCAAAATTAGTCATTCTCAATCAAAACCCTAATTTTGACCATTTTTCCCCTTTGATGATTTGAACACTTTTCTTGAGGAATTGTGATCAAAACTTGATCAATTGATGAATATGATTTTAAAATGTTG
Source organism: Vicia faba (assembly GCA_948472305.1). Taxonomy (NCBI): domain Eukaryota; kingdom Viridiplantae; phylum Streptophyta; class Magnoliopsida; order Fabales; family Fabaceae; genus Vicia; species Vicia faba. The sequence goes on from OX451737.1 coordinate 240,183,553, forward strand.
ATATTGGTCAAAAATATTGAAGTTTGACTGTAAGTTGACCATAGTTGACTTATTTACCCAATACAGTTGATTTTCAATCATTTGATCTATTGATTGAGCAAAATTGTGATCCAAAACTTAAAACTTGGCATGAGTGTTCTTGGAGGTATATAATGAATCATGAAAGTAATTTTAGGCAATAGAAGTCCAATTGTCCTTGTGAAAATCAAAACCCTAATTTGAGGCATCAGTGTTTAGGAGGTGATTTGACCTAGTCAACACTTGTGCAAACTTGAGCTATTAATGCTCTTTGTGAGAAATGACTTGAGAAAAGAGAGGGAAAATTTTGAGGTACAACAACTCCCCCTATTAAATCTTCTTAAACTTGAAGAGTTAGATTGGCGGGTTTTCCATTCATGACTTGAAGGGGGAAGATGATTGAACACTAGAGTGCCCAGAAATTTGCGCTCGCTGATACACGAAGTAATTTTGTTGGTTAATTATATCGAGAATGGGCTTAAAGATGCCATTTGGAGAAGTGACAAAGAGTTATCGGAGATGGGCTTATAGATGCCATCCAAAGTAACCGTTGATAGAGATTGGAAGAAGTATCAAAATAAATCTTTGGCCGATTTATACTCAAACAGTATATGTCTTTCGCCTATTTTTAACTGGAAGAAGTAAATCTAAACCAGAAGAGGTCTTTGTCCTCCAGTATTTAACTTGAAGAAATAAATCTAAACCATAAGAGGTCTTTGTCCGCTTGTCTTTAACTGGAAGAAACAAATCTAAACTAGAAGAGGTTTTTGTCCGCTTGTCTTTAACTGGAAGAAATATATCTAAAACCAGAAGTGGTCTTTCGTTTGCCTATCTTTAACTGGAAGAAATGAATCTAAACCATAAGAGGTCTTCGTCCGCTTGTCATTAACTGGAAGAAACAAATCTAAACCAGAAGAGGTCTTTGTCCGCCTGTCTTTAACTGGAAGAAACAAATCTAAACTAGAGGAGGTCTTTGTCCGCCTGTCTTTAACTAGAAGAAATAAATTTAAACCAAAATAGGTCTTTCATTTTCCTGTCTTTAATTGGAAGAAATGAATCTAAACCAGTGTAGCCGTATAAATGTTTAAGACTAAACCATTGGATTGACTAGACTTACACAGATCAAAATAAAAAAATCGCCACCGAGCTTTATTATTTCCAAAGTAATAGGAAAAGAGAGAGTAACCCAAAAAGAGGGGGAAAGATTCAAGGTAAGGGGGTTGGTTATGCAAAGGGAAGGTATTAGCACCCTAAACATCTACGGTACTCTATAGAAACCTCTTTGAAAAAATCTGTATATTTTGGCTATAAAATGTTGTATGAAAAACAGATGGTGGAGGTGAGAAAAGAAATATATTTTTTATGATTTTTTCACTCTCCATGGTTGCGAACCTTTAGTGCCTATGTACCACCTTTCGTGCAATAGGGGATCAGGGTACACACAGTTCACCTTTAAAAAAATTTACACACAAGTGTGTTGGTTAATTTTTATGAGATAAGACATCATCGTCATTGTCCGTGTGGAAAACATACTTACTACCCACAATCATGAGAAAGGAGAATTTGCATCATCTCAAATGGAGGATATGGGTTGGATTTTAAAATCAACAATGCCTCACTCAACACCCAAGTGGAAAATATCTCACTTCACTACATATTGTAGAAGTATAGTTGTTTGCATCACTACAAGGATTGACAAGAGTCCAATATATTGAGAAAAGTTTTAAAATAAAAAGCCAAAGTGACAAAATGGTTTGAAATGAGATTTGATTGACTTTTAGTCTTCTCACAAAAAAATGTCAAGGTATTATTAAGTTGATTGAAGTTTATTTATGAAAATGTGTTGAAAAATGCATGGACATAAGTCCAAGTTTATTATGAAAGTGGTTCAAGTTTAAAAACAAGAAGAGTTTTCAAAAGGAGGGAGAAGATTTTTGAAATTAAAGAAGATGGGAGGAGAAGAAGAGACTAACCTAAAGCATAAGGTAAAATATAAGGATAAGAACAATCTAACCAACAAGAAGCCAATACTTGACATTATGAGTCAAGATAGAATTCCCATTCCTTGGATTGAAACCAAGCAAGCAAAGATTCTAGACCTCTTGAGAGAACCAAACTTCAAGTGTATTAAGTCTTCACAAAAATTAGGCAGAGTAACAGCTGTATACAGGTGAATTTCAGATTATAAACAAAGTAGATAATCACAATAACCTGCACACAAAACAAACAAACAACCCAATGCCTTGAGGTAAACCTCAATAACTCCAGACAAAATATCAATTAAGGCCACAAGGTCTCCAATATAGGTCAAGGTTTCTAACCCTAAGTCCAAGAAGTCCAATACTCCATAATGCCAAGGATAGTAACCAAATAGTCCAAGTATCATTAAAGTTTTTTATGGTTCATGTTAATTATTAGGTGTCTTAAAAAAGAAAAGAAAAGCTCAAGTGAGCAAAATAAAAATAACAAGAATGGAGAATGCTCAAGTGAGCAAAAAAAATGGCATGAAATGTAATGTTTAAAGTAAATGGTACATAAAGCATAAAAATAAAAGCATAAAGTAAAACAAATTAATAATTAGTGGTTAGTTGGATGACCATCTTGAAACTTGCATTTGGAACTCATTAGAGGATTGGTAGAACCAAAGCCTTCACATAACAAGTTGCATTTGCTTTTTGCCAAGTATATCATCCATTTGAAAGCCTCACAAGTACCATTTAATGATCAATGATGTTTAAGTGATCCGTGTTGACCAAAAGTGTTGTAGATCCAATAGAGTATTGGTAGAACCAAAGCCTCCACACAATGAATCTCAAAGTTATTGGATCAAAGGGATCAAATTAACATACTTGGGCTTGCAAACATAGGTTTGAGCCACGAATGATCATTTATTCGAATTGGGACAAAATTTAGCGATATGTTAAGCAATCGTAAGTGGACTTATATAGAAATCGCACCTATTTTGAGGCCGGTCAATAGCAATCTATGCACCATTTATTTTGAGACATGATATAGAGATCATGCTCCAATAACACTTAATGCAATAATAAAGGGATAAGATGAAGAGGGGTGGGGAAGAACATACAAACCACATTTGAATTAAATTTTAATCAAACTATTATTAAAATCATTCATCCATTTTTATGGATTTAAACTCAACACCATGGATCCAATGATATTAACAAAGTTCATAATATAAAATCCAACCCAAGATCAGCCAGAAAATAATCACAAAATAATATTGCATTTAATATATACATTAAAAAAGGTTTTTTTAAATATTTTAAAATAGAAATAAAGAAAAAAATATCGACTATGTTCAAATTAATCAAGAAATAAAAAGTAAGACCATAGAAAAATCAGAAAAGGACTCAAATATTTCTACAAAATTTTTGGTAATTTTTTAAAGTCAGAAACTATTTCTTAAAATTAAACGAAATGAGTAAAACAAATCAAAAATGATAAAAAAATAACAAAGTCAAAAATAAAAAATAAATGAGGTCATCAATATTTGTCTAAATATCATTGGATCATTCCATAATTTTTTCAGAATTTAAAAATGCATAAAAGTATTTTTAAACATTTAAAACAATTCAAATAAAGTGAAAATTTATAAAAAATATCAAAACACAAAATAAATTTGTGAAAAAATAATCAGAAAGAGAAAAATCAAAAATATTTTTCATAATTTTTTCAGATTTTTTGGACTAAAAATGATTTTTCTATGATTTTTTAAAATTTAAAACAATTAAAATAAAAATCAGAAAATAAAATATCAAACCAAAAAATATGGGCCATCTGATTAATGTCAAAATACGTTAGTAAATAGATCAATGGGACCTGGCGCGCTGTGCATGTTATGGACTTTAGTGAATAAAGCACTAAATCATTAATTAAATCAGATTAAAAAAAAACAAGTGGCACGCCCTCATTGGTTAAAAGATGACACATTGGTCATCTTCAACCTCCAGCCAACGTGAATTACAGGTCTCTCAAATTGTAAAATCAGAAGCTCATACCTATGCCATTCGCTTCGTCTCTTCAAGACGAAGACAACCACACCTTCGTGACAAATTTATATAAATTGTAGCTCAAGCAATTTGGAAGGAAAGTTTTGAAAAGGGATTTGAAATTTCATGGTCAAAACGTGTTTCCAAATAAAAGTAAATGTTGCGATCAGAACCAGGGCAATGAGAGCTTTACAATGATATCAAAGTTTTGAAGAAATGATGGAGAAATCTACCTATTGAAGTTGAGTTGTAGAGCTCTGAAACTGGACTTCTATGGAGCAATATAGGGTACGATTCTTTAAGGTAATTGTATCGTTAGCTTTAGGGAAGATCAAGGAAGGTGAATTGATAGAAAAATTGGATTGAAAAAGGCTTGAACACTGATTCCGAAGTTACAAAAAATTGAGTTGTGGAGCAAGTTTGGCAGGGTGATTCTGGCTATTCAAGCTTGAGGAAATGAATGGGGGGTGACCCTTTATTTATAGGGAATCACATGGAATGTTCAAGCGTGTGAAATGATGAAGTTTGGAGGGAAATCGTGTGAAGTTACAAACAAGAAAAGTGTGACTTCTAATTTGATCAAAACTCATCCAAAACGCGTGTTTTGCTATGCTAATCACTTTTGGAAGTTCACTAAACATGTTTAGAAGCAAAAACACGCAGAAACAAAGTGTTTAGAAGCTAAATCAAGGATTTCAAATTCTGACTTTTGAAGATACTTCAGTTTCAAGTTACCAAGTTCAAATCAATGGCATTCTCAGCTCAAGGGGTCTTAGGGCATGATTCTTGATGCTTTAGAAAGATGAGGTTACAAGATTTGAAATGGATAAAGAATGGAATCAAATGCATGCTTGAGCTAAAAGTTGCATTGAGTCAAAGTTGGGGAAAAAGTTGACTTTCCATACTTAGAAATATTTCAAATTTTTCTTCAAAAGTGACCTATAATGTTTTGCATCCAAACATGGCCTTCCACTTGGAATTTGCTCTTGACCAAAAAATATGGCATGAAATAGACCTCTTGAATGACATTTTGAAACTTGAACCATTCAAAATCTCCAAAAATTGAGAGAGTTATAAATTGTTGAAGTCGGCAACAAATCATGAAATGACCTATAATATTTTTCACCCTTAGGGAATCTTACATCCATTTTATCACTTTGCACATAAAATAAGACATAAAGTTCAAATCCTTAAGATCATTATGGAAAAAGAGTGGGCTCAAGGTGATAAAAATTTACCAAGTTATGATCATTTGAAGTCACACATGAGGAATTGGGGATTCATCTGGAGGACTTGTAATCTTTCTCCATCATCAAGCTTCTTCCACATGAAAAATCCTTGAAACCTTTGAAGTCATTTGTTAATAACCATTTGAAGAGAAGGATGTCTTTGTAATTACTCAAAAATACCAAAATATGAGCAAGATATACTTCTTTGAAGTTTAAAACCCTAGCTCCTAGATCAAGAAAATGCTTTGAGGAACTTTGACAATTTTGAACAACCTTCTTGTACCAACACTCTTGCTTTATAAATAGAGGTTATTGAGGATTATAATTAGAACTTATATCAATAATAACCACTTCCATATCTTGAGAATTGAGAGAAATATGCACTTGTGACCAATGGGAACAAAGCCTTGTCCAAACATGACAACTTCTTCAATCAACCCCTTGTACTTTTGAATCAATTTTGATAACCTTGAAATGTGGTGAACCAAAATAACCTTGCCATGGTATTTCTTCCAAAATAACTCCAATGGTGAGGTTTGAACTTCTCAAGCTTTATTGACTATGGCATGGAAATAAACTCATGGACCCATGGAGCAACTTGCTAAACCTCATTGCCTTTACCTACATTATTAACAATTAAGACAAACCAACATTTCATTTTATTAATTAGAAATAAAATAAAGACAAAATATTCATGATCACAAAAGAAAACAAGTCAAGGTGGTTGGTGATTCCTCAAAGAGAAAAGCTAAAGATAGGGAGGAGAACCAAAAAACCAAATGTGATCTTGTTGTGATTGAATCAACATGGTATGATGAAGGGATCTTAGGGGTAAAAATTAGGGTACAACAGCTGCCCTTATTTAAGTTTCTTCTATCCGGAGATACGAAGGTTAAAAATATTTGTGTCGACACGATCAAAGATACTTAAATATAAAACAAACCCTATTTTTTTCCCTAAGATGCCATGCAATGCTTATGAATGCATATGAAAAAAATCAAAGAGACGCAAAACACCACTGGGGATGTAACAAAGAAAATGAAGATCAAAAGGGAAACCCAACTAGGAAAATAAATCACCGGTGGATCAAAAGACCCGACTCATAGAGGATGGTAAAAGATCAACAAATACACCAACTTTTACTGAATGCGGAACTACCAACGTCCACTGAAGGTAGAAAGAGGAAATAAATAACAACACCGATGTTTACTGACGGTGAGCTACCAATGTTCACTAAAGGTAGAAGGAAAAGAAATATCATAGCATCGCCATTCACTGACGATGAACTACCAACATTCACTGAAGATAGCAAAAAGATAACAATCACCAACTTTCAATGATGGTGACCTACCAACTTTCATTGAAGGTAGAGAGAAAATATCATAGCACCTTCGTTCATTGACGATGAACTACCAACGTTCACTGAAGGTAGCAAAAAGATAACAATCACCAACTTTCACTGATAGTGACCTACCGACTTTCATTGAAGGTAGAGAGAAAATAGATCATAGCACTGCCGTTCACTGACGATGAACATCCAACGTTCACTGAGGGTAGCAAAAAGATAACAAGCACCAACGTTCACTGATGGTGACCTACCAACTTTCACTGAAGGTAGAAAGAGAAGATATATCATAGCACCTCCATTCACTGATGATGAACTACCAACATTCACTAAGGGTAGAAAAAAGATAACAATCACCAACGTTCACTGATGGTGACCTACCAACTTTCACTGAAGGTAGAAAAAGAAGATATATCATAGCACCGCCATTCACTGACGATGAACTACCAACATTCACTGAGGGTAGCAAAAAGATAACAATCACCAACGTTCACTGATGGTGACCTACCATTTTTCACTGAAGGTAGAGAGAAAATATATCATAGCATCGCCGTTCACTGATGATGAACTACCAACATTCACTGAGGGTAGCAAAAAGATAACAAGTTTTTTCAACATTCCAGCGTTTCACCTAGAACGTGTCTTAACTTCTTCTTTAACCAAGGCATCCCACCTGGAAAGGGTAATAAGTTGTCTCAAATAAAGAGCCTACCACTTGCAAAGATTTCACAATGAACTGTTTCTGCAATATTGAAACACTTGCCATCCAAGGGAGTAATTTGACAGCGAACTGTGAATTATCCACTCATAGATAAGATAGCAAAAAGGGTAACGTCGACTTTTACAGGGAAGTACAAGTTGCTCAAATAAAGAGACCTGCTACTTGCTGTCATAGAGGATCGTAAAAATGACTCTCTAGGGAGAACATTATGGCTTCCTGGGGAAAGAAATATGACCTCCTAGGGAAATGCCAATATACTCCTGTTGAGGAGATAAAGTCTTCTCGTGCAAAATAAATGCACATTCTCAAACCAAAACTCGAAGCTTGCAAGAATCCAAAGTAGTAATATTTCTAAGGATCAAGGATTCAAACCAGAAATAAACTGGAATAAAATGGTCTTCCAAAATACATTCTTTGAGAAATAAACTCAAGAGGGAAACTCAAATCATCCAGGCAAAGAGCTGCACGGGAAAGCTAGAGAAAAAAATCTTCCATGAGGGATAATTCAGTGGGGAAATTGAAAGAATATACACTTTCTGCTTAAGGCTGACACTCTATTGGAGAGAGGATACCCCAACTCTGCAAAACAGGGTAATATGTCAACAAAATATTAACGAATGTGAATGAGCAATGATTTTCTAAATTTAACTATGTATGATGTATGTATGAATGTATCAGTGTTATTATGTATATGTTGACAAAACAGACATATAATACTGGGGATAAACAAACAAAGCCAACTCAGGCGCACACAACACTCAGCTAAATCAAATCCAAGACGATCATTCCAAAAGAGAAAAATAAGCACCAATTGAGGAAACAACGTCCTACTACGTGGCTTGACTTCACTAGGAAGGAACATAACACAACGACAAAATAGTGCAGATACAGGGATATAACATCCTTCTCCAGGCTTCACCAGGGAATAACACTCAGACTTCAACGGGGAAATAAATGTTTTCATGTGTAGCACCTCTACTTGGGATTGCAAAACTGATTTTAAATAAGGCAGATGGAAACCAAACTGTCAAAACATCCACTGGGGAATTCAGGCCAACTTTAAAGGAGAAAAATCAAACAGACTAAGGGAGATAATGGTTCCTCATTGAGACATCAACTGAGGACCTCGTCCTGACTTCATTGGGGAGGTCAACACCACATCCTCAAGGGGAAACCAATATACGTTCTTCACTGGGGAAACCAGAGATACGTTCTTCTTCGAGAGTAATTATTGCACCAACTTCTCTGGGGAGAAAGGACTTCTATCAAATAAGCAAGGCCTTCACTGGAGAATCTTGGATTGAGTCTTCATATCATGCAAACTCAAAAAATGAAACAATGAACCAAGACTTGACTGGGGACACTGGAGTCACAAACCCAATATTGCACCTTACGCCAATTTATATCATCTTCAATATACAAAAATCACACGCATACCAGCGAAAACGTCTTGAGAAAACCTTCCCGGGGGAAGCAAAACTTCCCAAAATTACTGGAGTTCGTCCATTCCTGGGATCACCACTTTTGTTTTCCTCTTGAATCACAAAATCTAAAGTAAAAGTAAGTTGTAAATTCTTTTTGAAAAACAATTTTGTTATTTAATCTTTTTGCTTTGAAAATTACTATCAATAATAAATGGAGTCTTTGTAAGCTGAATAAAAATAAGAAATACAAAGAATTGGGTAAAAGCTCAAATTTTATTGATTGAATGGTAGTCTGCGAATTGCGAGACTCCACAGATGATTACAAAGTTCGGAAAATGGTAATATATAATGGAAAATATACATTGAGATACAATGACCACTATTCCCTCTAACAACTTTGAAATTCTGAGCAGCAGCTTCTGTTGAAGTATGGTGAGGATCTAAGAAGATTGTTGCTTCAATGATCAAGTTTTGTCTGATGTAGTTACTTGCCAAGAAAGTCCATAACTTTTACCTAAGTTGCCCTTGAGGGTTTTCAACTTAGCGGAAAATTTTATTTTGTTTATGTCTCTAATTTTTGCCTAGACTGCCCTTTCGGGTTTTCGGCCTACCGAGACGCTCCTTTTTGCCTAAGTTGCGCTTTCGGGTTTTCAACTAAGCGAGCTGTTCTTTTATTTCTTTAGGCGAAGTATTTCTTGACTGCATCAGCATTCATGAGACGTGGGAACTCCTCTCCATCCATAGTTTCAAGAATTAATGCACCGCCAGAGAAGGATTTCTTGACAACATATGGGCCTTCAAAATTTGGAGTCCACTTGCCCCTAGAATCAGCGTTAAAAGACATGATCTTCCTGAGCAGGAGGTCGCCTTCTCTGAACTCACGAGGTTTAACCTTCTTATCAAAAACTTTCTTCATTCTCTTCTTATATAACTGCCCATGACACAAAGCTGTCATTCTCTTCTCTTCGATCAAATTCAATTGGTCAAACCTGTTCTAGACCCATTCAGCCTCTGACAACTTGGTTTACATTATCACGCGCAAAGAGGGAATCTCAACCTCGATTGGGAGTACCGCTTCCATTCCATACACAAGGGAGAACGGGGTTGCCCCTGTTGAAATGCGGACAGATGTCTGATATCCATGTAAAGCAAAAGGGAGAATTTCATGCCAATATTTATAAGTAACAACCATCTTCTGGATGATCTTCTTGATATTCTTATTAGCAGCTTCAATAGCCCCATTCATCTTCGGCCTATATGGAGATGAGTTGTGATGGACAATCTTGAATTCTTCACAAAGTTCTGTCATCATCTTGTTGTTCAAATTCGAGCCATTGTCGGTGATAATTCTTCTCGACACACCATACCGACATATAAGATTATTCTTAATGAAGCTCACAACCACCTGCTTAGTAACATTAGCATATGAAGAAGCTTCCACCCATTTGCTGAAGTAATCAATTGCTACCAAGATAAAACGGTGTCCATTCGAAGCTTTAGGTTCTATCATTCCAATCATGTCAATACCCCACATAGAGAAAGGCCAAGGGGAAGAAATAACATTGAGAAGTGTCTGAGGCACATGAAGCTTGTCCACATAAATCTGGCATTTGTGGCACTTCTTTGCCAATTTGTAACAGTCATATTCCATTATCATCCAATAGAAACCCGCCCTTAGCATCTTTTTAGCCATTGAATGTCCATTGGCATGAGTTCCAAATGAACCTTCATGAACCTCATGCATCAACATGTCTGCTTCGTGTCTATCCATGCATCTGAGCAGGACCATGTCATAATTTCTCTTGTACAACACGTTTTCACTGAGGAAGAAACTTCTAGCCAATCTTCTCAATTTCTTTATATCTTTATTCGAAGCACCAATCGCGTATTCCTGAGTCTAAAGAAAATGCTTGATATCATAATACCAAGGTTTCTCATCTGCTACCTCTTCTATTGTAAACATGTGAGCGGGCCTATCCAATCGTCGAACTATAATTCGAGGTATATCATTCCAAGTATTCACTTGATACATAGAAGCCAGAGTTGCCAGAGCATCCGCCATTTGATTTTCATCTCTAGGGATGTGATGGAATTCAACTTTATTAAAGAAGGGTAACAATATTCTAGCATAATCTTTTTAAGGGATCAAGCCAGGGTGACGAGTATCCCACTTTCCTTTAATCTGATTTATTACCAAAGCTGAATCTCCATATACATCTAGAATTTTAATTTTGAGATCAATAGCTTCCTCGAGACCCATTATGCAAGCCTCATATTCTGCCATATTATTAGTAAAATTAAATGTCAACCTTGCAGTAAAAGGGATGTGTGATCCTTGTGGAGTGATAATCACAACACCAATTCCTTTACCATAAGTATTCACAGCTCCATCAAATATCATACTCCAGCGAGATTCAGGATCAGGACCTTCCTCAGGAAAAGGTTCATCATAATATTTCACTTTCAGAAACATCACATCCTCATCGGGGAAGTCATACTTCCCAGACTAATAATCATCGACTGGTTGGTGAGCAAGATAATCTGCCAACATACTGCTTTTAATAGCTTTTTGAGTGTGATATTCGATATCATATTCAGATAACAGCATCTGCCAACGGGCAATTCTCCCAGTAAGAGCAGGCTTTTCAAAAATGTACTTGATTGGATCCATTTTGGAGATCAACCAAGTAGTGTGATTTAATATATACTGCCGCAAGCGTTTTTCCGCCCAGGCCAGAGCACAACATGTCTTTTCAAGCATGGAATACCGCGACTCACAAGCAGTAAACTTTTTACTGAGATAATAAATGGCATACTCTTTCTTCCCTGTTTCATCTTGTTGTCCCAGATTACAACCCATGGAATTATCTAACACTGTCAGATGCATAATCAATGGTCTTCCTTCAACAGGAGGGAGCAAGATAGGAGGTTCAAGCAGATATTATTTAATACTTTCAAATTCCCTTTTGAAGTTGTTGTACCCATAAATTTTCCCTCTCACTTATCAAGAATTTTCTCACAAGATCTCATTGGGATCAAGACTGCACTAGGGTTTGATCAACTCAAGACACCTCCTTATACACTGATGACCAAAATTAGGGTTTGAATTTTCACAAGGATTTTTGAAATATCAATGCTTCATATGACTTTCATGGATCCTTATGGACACCCAAGATCACTCATATCAAGTTTCAAGCCTTAGATCACACTTTTGATCAGTCAATTGAACAGTTGACCTAAAAATCAATTGTATTTGGAAAAAGTCAACCATGACCAATTTATAGTCAAACTTCATAATTTTTGATCCACGTCAACATTTTAGACTCATATGTATCATTTGATCAAGTTTGGACCATAATTCCTCAAGAAACTTGATCAAATCTCCAAAAGGGCAAAATGGTCAAAATTAGGGTTTTGACTGGGAAAGGGCAATTTCTGATTTTTGACCTAGAAAATGGTCAATTGGTTTAAGTAATGATCTCAAGAGTCCAATTGCATCATTTTTACCTAATGACATAATTCAAAACATTGCAAATCCATTGGATTGACAGATGAATTTTGCAGTCAACTGATCAAAAGTCAACTTTATACTAAAAAGTTAAACTTTGACTTTTTGGTCAAATTCAAGTGCCAAAGATCACAATTTATCAAAAATGTCAAAATAGGAAACGTATTCATCAAGAAATCAAGATTTCATTTTGAAAAGTCAAAATTTCTAAACTTAGAAATTTTTCTAAGTGTTGAATATTTCTTATTTTTTCATAACTTTGAGCAAATTTTTCATTATTATACAAGATGATTCAAAGGAAACTTCCAACATGAAAGTTGTAGATCTCCATGAAATCTACAACTTTTCTTCACACAACTTCTTCCAAAATTTATTTAATCTCAAGTTATAATTTTGTGAATACATACTCATGAACTAAAAAAAGACTTAGTGAAATTTTGCCCTAGTTAGGCAGATTTTTGACCTAACTTCATGGAAAATTTTCACATAGTTCCAAGGGGAATATTCAAAATAAATTCAAATATGAGTTGAAGATAACATTGCAAACTTTCCAAAATATCCAATAACTCCTTGAGATCATTCTTGAGCAAGGAGAATCGAAGGCAAGAAGTTAGGGTTTTCAAACTTGATAATCACTCAATAATTTAATGTTTACACAACTAATAGAGCCATTGTCCAAGCATTTGAGCCATTATCCAAGTTGCATTTCCATTTTGGGAAGAAAGTCACCACTTCCATTTTGGAAAAGTGACTTTAATCACAATGTCAACTCTTCTTGAACCCATACATTGTTGTTTCTGACTCAAAAACATTTAAAATTAAGAAGAAACATATCTACGGCCTGATAACCACCCTACAAATCCTTGTACTTCAAATTGAAACCATGTTTGTCAATTTTGCTTCAAAATCAAGTAACCAAGCCATAACATGTGATTTCATTTTCTGAGTTGTTTCAAGCTTCAAAACCTCTTACCTATAAGTACATGCACTATTTGCAAGATAACACACGAATGCTAGTGCCCTGAAACTATCTCAAACATTCAAAAACCATAAATCTGCTCAAAAACACCATTGATACACAGTTCTGACCTTGAACTTGTATCTCTCATTTCTCTCGTGTTTTTCCCTCAAATTCATTTGCAAAGCTTCTATACCTCAAATATAGTCCATCCATGTCCTTGTTTTGGAATTGTAACACCATCTTCACCTTCCTCCATAACCAAAAAATAGAGTCTGCAAGTTGACTTCTCCAGACCATTCCAACCACCTACAGTTCAAGCCAGCCATTGCATTAGCTTCCTAGAGGTCCAAGGAATCTAACCTAATCATCACCATCACTTGAAACAAGCTCATTTGAATTTCACGATTTCCAGTTTTGAAGTATTTTTCTTGAACTTCTATCTCATTATTTAGGCATTGTTAAGCTTGTATTTGTGAAGATAAAATGTAGACCTCATTGCCACGAAGCTGTACATATCCATAGTTTACATTTATATGGCCTGAGCTTAGAGAATTTTAGAGTTGAAGTTTCTGAAATTTTTAGGGTTCAAATTAGGGCCAGAGAAATTCTCATTTATCTTTAACTTTTAACTTTAGTTATTTACATGGTTAGATTCGCGAGGAAGAATGCCACAACTTTCATTTTGTCATCTTCCATTTTTGTTGAGAAATGAAGAAGTTACATATACACCGGCTGGAGGTTGAAGATGAAGTCATCAGACTTGATTTGCCTTACATATTTATGGTTTTGTTTATATAAACGGATGTATAGCCACCCCAGTGGTAAAGCGCGTGCCTGTTCACCCGATGGTCCTGGGTTCAAGCCCCATCGTGACCATTTTTACATTTTCACATTTTTTGATACTTTGTTGATCTGTTTGCAGGCGCTGGGCCCTTTGGGCCTGGCTTTTCTTTTTGTTTTGCTGACTAACACCCTGCCTACTTGTGGCACCCCCTGGCCCATTTATTTTTATTTATTTATTTATTTATTTCATTTTTTCTTTTAAATATATTATCTAAAATAATAAAATAATCATAAAAAACATAAAAATAGTAGATTTATGTTTTGACATAATTTAAATATTTTTCTCACACAAAAAATTATTTTTATTCATTATACTTTATTTATATTTACTAATTATCTTGTAAATTAAATTAAAACTAGGTTATTATTTATTTTCTTTTATACTTAATTAAATATATTTATTTTAATATAAAAAAGGCCAAAAATATTTTACAACACCATATATTAGTTTCAAGACAAAAATACAAAAAATACTTTTTCTTTAAACTTATTTTCTTTTAATCCACTAAATAGAATTAGGGTTTTACTCAAAAATCTTTTCTTAATTAATTTATTTTCTTAACTAATTTAAGTTAATTTTGATTAAATTATTTTTCTCTAATTAGGTTTAGGTTAATACCTCTTTCATATAAAAATCCAAACAAAAAAATCATTTCTTTCCATTTGCATTTGTACTTTATATATTTCTTTAATTATTTGTACATATTCAATTTGGTTGTAATAGATTAATTAGGTTTATATTATTGCAATCCCCATTCACAAATTGTATACCCCCTCCCACAAGTATTGTAATAGCGTAGTAATTTAAAATTTTGCAATTTATCGCTTTCATATATACAATGCTAGTAATTAGGTTTTGTATGGAAAGATTAAAACCAACCAAATAGCAAACCCTAATTCAAGACAAAATCAAGCATGAAATAATGCACTTGCACACAAGCACCCCTAGGTTTATCCCACTTGGTTGCCTTATACAAAATGGCCATATTACGCATGTAAGGTATCTTAGCAAAAACAAACAAATACAAGATCATAGTCCCTCGATGATGCTATCTAAGTTTCCTTACAAATGATCTTAGTCCCCTAAAAAAGAATGCTAAGATACCTTACAACATTTCTAATCATGGTTATATAATGACCCACGCCCGTTCCGTTAACATCCAAAGATAGGGTTGCTTACCAAATCAATGGTAAGATAACAATGTCAAAGGAAAAGAAAATGAACAAGAAAGACATTTGAGTAGGTAGATTGCTCCTAATTACTTGCTCCATTTCAAACAAAACATCCTTTCTATTTTAAAAAAAAAACACTTACACTTTCAAAACATCTTACAAAACTTGAAAACATTTTCAAAAGATCAAACATATTTGTATACATTCTTATGAACAAGAATCATTAATAAGATTGCCTAAACAATGGCCTCTTTACAAAATACTTTCAAAAAACCACACAAAGCACAATTTCAAACAAAAGCAAGTGATCTAGCAAGTAACTAAGAGCCCATGGATAACCATGGATGAAAAGGGTGCTAATACCTTCCCTTTTAATAATCTACCCCCCGAACTCAAGAAATAATCTCAAAGGTCTTTCATGTGCTTTTTCACCTTTCCTTTTGGATAAAAGAAAATTCGGTGGCGACTCTTGCTAACCGCAACATTTGCGATAAAACGCAAAACCCTCAAGTCAGTTCTCCTACCGTATCACAGAACTGGAGACTCTGCTGGGGAAATTTATAAAGTGGGGTTACCTTAGGGATATATCACATTTATTTGCTTACATTGTTTGACTTGTATGCTTTACATTATAGTTCTTTGTTTGAGTTTGAATCCTCTACCCGAATTTAGGATACATTATAGGTAAGTAGCAATATATTGTGGAAACTGTGCGGGGTATACCGACATGGTCTAAGCAATAGCTACGTTAGTGCGACATATTTGTGGGTACTGGTATCCTTTGAGTTAATCAAAGAGAATACGGGGCTGCTGAGTGATGTCATGAAGTACTAATGAACTTTTAGAACCTTTACTTGACCAACTTGGCCTTTAGGATGTAGTGAGATGACCAGCTTTGGTGCAGTCCAAAGTTGGTAGACACTCGATACTACACTCATTGAGGTTTGGTTTCTTGGGATATTTTGGTCGCTATTAAAGAGGCTTGTGCTGAAACAATGACCAATGAAACAAACCAGTGATATTGAGCTCCTTAGAACCCGATTATTATTACTAGGACAGTTTTGAGCCAACTAAACTTCAAGAGGGTACTTACCTATAAAACCCCATGCAAGCCTAAACCTAAGAGTTTATGTGTTTTGTTTGTATATGCATACTTGTACATAACATCATGAACATCATGAACATCATATACATCCACTAACCATTTCAAGGATTTTTAGATTCATCTTTGTTCTTACTTTGTAGGATATGGATTCACTTCGCAGGAAAACTATTCAAGTCAACCTTGTAAGAATCCCTCCACAACTTAAAGAGCCAGCTTCAAGGATTCCTAAAAACTCTCCATTCACCGAGAGACATGGTCCCCTACTCAACTTGGTCACCTCCAACACAGATGATGATATGATGAAGGTGCTTTTTTAGTTCTTTGATCCTTTACACCATTGCTTCACATTTCCCGACTATCAACTTGTGCCTACTTTGGAAGAATTCTCCCAACTCTTGAGGATTCCCATTCTCAATCAAATACCTTTCAACAGTACGGAAAGAGATCCAAAGCCAGAAGAGATTGCTTAAGCTCTACACTTGCACTCATCTGATATCACAACTCATTGGGAAACAAGGAGTGGTGTCAAAGGTTTCATAGCAAAGCTCCTGTTTGAGAAAGCCCAAAGTTGTTGGAACTCCTTGTACTTGCAAGCCTTTGAGGAAGTCGTGGCTCTCCTTATCTATGGGATGGTTTTGTTTCCAAATCCTGACCAACTCATAGATGTCAATGACGTCAAAATCTTCATATCTCGCAACCCGGTGCCTACATTGCTAGGAGATATCCTACACTCTTTTCACACTCGCACAATGAGGAAAAGAGGTGTCCTTATGTGATGCACTCCTCTCTTGGAAAGATGTTTTATTTTGCATCTTCCCCAATTTGTATTAAAAAATGAGCAAGGTTCAAGGTGGTCACAAAGGTTGATGACGCTCAAACATTCAGACATTCATTGGTGCTCCCGATCCAAAGAGAATGTTATCATTATCGACCATTGTGGAGAGTTCCATAATGTCACTTTACTTGGCATTAGGGGAGGTATCACCTACAACCCATGCTTATCCTTAAGACAGTTTGGTTATGCCCGAAGGGATGGCCCGCACGAGATGTTGATTCAAGGTTTGATATTTGACTACGACAACGACGATCAAGGTCTTCTCCAGAGATTTATCTAAGCTTGGAGGATGTTAAACAAGGTGGATAGCAATACTTTGGGGCATAAAAATTCCATCCCTCTTGAGCATTACCTCAAATGGGTACGAACTCGTGCTCAGAGTCTTATGATGCCTTACCCATCCATTATCCCGATAATCATTGAGCCTATCATGGAAAGAGGTGTTCCATACAATATCCTACATCCTGATATGCCCACCTCTCATGAAGACCTACAAATATATTAGATACAACTCAAGGGGGAGCGAGATACTTTCGAAGATCAATTCTACGCAAGCGAGAAGAAGGTTTTGGAACTCACTAGGCTACTTCATGAGGAGCGGACTCTCAATGCCTACATTACACCAAAGAGGATGCGTACTACCTTTTTATCTTAGAGTTTTTGTATTATTTTGCCCGAAAAGGCATTGATGTACTCAAGCTTTAACTTTATTAATATAATGTGTGTTTCCTTTTTGTATAAAACAAATTTGAATCTTAAAATCCTTGAAAACATTTGCGTATGCATTTATCATTCATCATAACATAAGAAGGTCTTTTGCAACAAGTATCCTCATCTCTACTGTTTATTTTAGTAAGATGGATCTCGAGCAAACAGTGAAGGACCTCCAAGCTCAGAATACACAGTTTCAACAGTTGCTCTTGACCCTAGCCAAGGGACAAGAAGAGTTGAAGACTTTTCTAGCTGAGGAGAGGAAAAAGAAAACAAAGAAGGTAACCGGAGTCCTAAACATGGGAAGAAGATTTCATGGGCAGACAATAAGGACCTTAGAATTTGCAACGACATCCGGTGAAAGAGACAACCAAGATGGGAAAAGCAAGGAAACAGTTGTCCCGTCAGAATCATAAGAGGAAGAGGAAGAAGAAGACTATTCTGAAGAACAATACCCTCCAGCTGATGACAAGTATAAACATCTCAAAGAGCGGTTGAGTGGGATGGAAATCCAAAAAGTGCCTAGTTTGGACTTTGAGGAATTGGGGTTAGTGTCGGGGATTGTTATTCCTCCGAAATTCAAAGCACCTGTGTTCGCCAAATATGACGGAGTTTCATGCCCTAAAATGCATCTCCGGTAATATGTGAGAAAAATCCAACCCCATACCGTTGACAAAGACTTATGGGTACATTTCTTCCAAGATAGTTTGTCTGGAACTCAACTTGACTGGTTTTACCAACTAGAAAGAGCCAACATTCACAATTGGGAAGATCTTGTTGCAGCCTTCTACAAACAATACCAATACAATGTTGATCTTGCGCCTACCCGTACTCAACTCCAGAGTATGGCCATGGTTTCCAATGAAGGTTTTAAGGACTATGCGCAAAAATGGATAGACTTGGCTGGAAGAGTTCAACCCCCTCTATCAGAGAGAGTTACTAGACATGTTCTTGGGCACCTTGTCTGGTCCCTTCTTCAATCATTTAATTGGAAGTTCATCTGTAGGTTTTACTGAACTGATATTGACCAGAGAAAGGGTAGAATCCGGTATAAAAAGTGGAAAGATTCAGAAAGATACATCCTCCTCTGCTGCCATAAGGAAGCCATTTATCAGAAAGAAAGAAGTGGTTTCCGTTTATCCTCAGAGAAATCAAGATAGGGCCGAACACCGTCCAATGGTGGGGGCTGTTATGATTCCTAAACCTGCGCCTGATCAACAAAGAAACAACCAACCGAGCATGGAAAGGCCAGTCAGGCAGTTCACCAAAATTAACATGACCCCGTCTCAAGTATTACCGCATCTACTAAGATCCAATTTGGTGACTTTGAAAGAAGCTCCGAAAAACCCCAACACAATATCTCCTCACTATCATCCCAATGCCCGTTGTTCATGTCACTCTGAAAGTCCCAGCCATGACACTAATAACTGTTGGGATCTAATGAACAAAATACAAGACCTCATTGAAGCAAAAGAGATTGAATTCGATGCTCCCGAAAATCTAAATGTCATTTCTGCACCTATGCCTAGACATGGCCATAATACCAATGCGATTGAAGGAGAATTATTTGTTACTCCAGTTGATGAACTTATGACCCCGCTTCTAACTATTAAAGTGAACTTGTTGAAAGTCGATGTGTTCACGGGCTGTGATGAAGTTTCCCATTTCTGTTTGTCCTCACCAACCAGTTGTTCTTTGTTGAAAGCAGGCGTTCAGTGCCTAATAGATAACAAATAAATTTTATTCGAGAAGACTTTTGTTCCACCTGTTCCTTTTGAAGATGTTTCTATCATTACCATTTCTCCCAATTCTTCTAGGGTCTCCACCAAAAGACCCGTTAGAATTACATCAGTTCCAAGAGAAACTCCTTTAATAATTACAATGCCTAGACCAATCCCATATTCGTCAGACAAAACCATACCATGGAATTATGGAGGAGATGTCTACTACCATGGTATCAAACAGGATTGGCCAGCCACCGAAGGTTCAAGCTCCGAGAAAGTCAACTTCGACATCAGTAATATTGCAGGAACTAGCAAGATTACCTGAAGCGGAAGGATATTCTCTCCAGAAATTTCTCCCCCAAAAGCAGTTTCTAGACCCGTAATCATTCCTACTATTGCTCCCCCCAAAGCTGCTACCAGTCCTACAATCATCTCAACCGATACTCCAACTGACAAAGCTGTTACAACCCCTGTTATCATTCCTACCAACCCTTATGCTGCCAAGTTAACCGAGACTCGAGGATAAGGTGTTCTGGTTGAGTCTGTCAAGACGAAGAAACAATCATTGGCTATCCCTGAGACCTCCTGGAAAGAGATGGAGGAAATCCTGAAGATCATAAAAAGAAGTGACTACGATGAAGTTGAACAACTGGGGCAAACTCCCTCTAAAATTTCCATGTTGGCATTACTACTATGTTCTGAGGCGCATGCAAAAGCCTTGGCAAAATTTCTGAAAATGGCCCATGTACCCCAAGAGACATCTACCAATCAGTTTCAAGACTGTGTAGCCAGCTTGACTGCAGATAATGGTCTAGGTTTTTCAGATGCTGATTTAACACCAAGTGGAAGGAAGCATAATGAGGCATTGCATATCTCAGTTGAATGTAGGGGCACAACCTTGGCCCATGTTTTGGTGGACACTGGCTCATCTCTGAATGTATTGCCTAAAAAAGCTCTTGATAGGCTTGACTGTGAGGGGTTGACATTGAATCCAAGTAACATAGTAGTAAGGGATTTTGACGGCTCGAAAAGGATGGTACATGGGGAGGTAGACATTCCCATAAAAGTTGGAACACAAACATTTGATTCAACTTTTTACATAATGGATATCCGTCCCTCATATTCTTGCTTGCTAGGCCGACCATGGATTCACAATGCTGGCGTTGTCACTTCTACGTTGCACCAAATGCTGAAATATCCGATTCAAGGGAAGATTATCACCGTTCATAGAGAAGAAGAGTATATGATCAGCCATCTCAATTCCTTTAGATATGTGGAATTAGATGGTGAATTTATTGAAACTCCATTTCAACACTTTGAAGAGGTCCCGCAAGATATGGCAGTAACCAAGGTTGTTCCCAAGATTACAAGGCCTCCACTCCGGATGTCATCTCTAAAGGATGCCAAAGCAGTGGTAGAAGAAGGCGGGTGTACTATCTGGGGATAACTCCCAGATATCCCATATAAGTCTGACAAGTTTGGCCTAGGTTTCACTTCAAGTGCTCAAAAGGCTGTACGTTACGCTCGCGCCGGAGGACCACCCTTGAGGATCAGCAACCGCGAGGTCAACACCGTAGAAGATGATGAAGATAGATGTGACTTAGAGGACTGGATATTCCCAACTGTCAATGGAGGGCTCAGCAACTGGGAGGCTAGAGACTTTATCCTCATCACTTTTATCCCATAGTAATCTGTCTTTACATTTTGTTGGATCTGTAATATTAAAACAATTCGCACTCTTAAAACCTTGTGTCTTACCCGAGGCACAATGGTCCATTTGTAAGGGTTATTATCTCATTTTCATATGACATCAATGAATCATGGACGTTTTCGCATACAAACTTTTGTGCTCATTGTTTTTTCTTTTTACATTTTCATTTCTTTCAAAAAATAGCTATACCCTTACACACACTCACACTCACAATGCAGGTATACATCCATTCGGGATCCCATGGGTAACGATACTGCTATGGCCTTTTGTGACTCTGAGAATCTAATCTACCAAGCCAAAGACGAAGGTGAGGAAGATTGTGAAGTACCAGGGGAACTTGCAAGACTACTACAAAAAGAAGAGAGAACCATTCAGCCTCACTGTTGTACCCCAAAATTTTCCCTCCCATATTTCTCAATACATTTCAAGTGAGATCCTCAAATTGCTCAAGGAAGTCCAAGGGTTGACCAGACAAACTCACTCCTAAAGCAGTCTACCTCAAATTAGGGTTTCAGTTTACATCAAGATGTTTGAGTCTAAAGGATCCCAAATGCTCACCTTTGTCCTAATATGTTCTCAATATCATCCATGTCAAGTTTCAAGCCTTGCAGAGGAAGTTTGCTCAGTCAATTGCTCAAAGGCCTGAAATTCGACTATGCTAGGGCAAAAGTCAACTGTGGCCCCCATACAGTTAAACTTCAAGATTTTTGGTCAACATCCTCATTTTGAAGTATTATTCATCATTTGATCAAGGGTTGATCATGATTCCTCAAGGATTGCTCACAAATCATCAAACTCCAAAAGTTGCTAAATTAGGGTTTTGTAGGAAAAGTCAACCCAACTTTGACCAAGCATAACTTTCTCATACTTTATCAAAAATGACCCATCCAAATCTCATTTTTAAGAGGATGTAATTCTATACAATCCATCTTCAGCTTCCAAGTTCAAAATATTCACTCAAAAGAAGATATGAATTTGGACATTATAGGTCATTTTGAAAAGTCAACAAAAACACCTTTTGGGTCAAAGCTTCATAAATGAACATGGAAGACTCAATTGACATGAGACCAAAAGGGTTGCGTAGAGGACATATTAAGCTTTATAAAAAGTCCAAGAACACATCTCTAGGGTCAAAATGGAAGGAGTTATGCATTGGTAAAGTTGACCCTTTTTGCAAAATTGCCAAAAGTCAAATGTGCCCAAAATTGTAATTTTTGTCAAATGGGCCCAACTTTTTATGCTTGCATTGAGTTTGTAATGTGACCCACGACCCATGATCCTTTCTATTTGTCATTATTTTATTTTTGTCATTTATTTTGATTTTATTTCAATTAAATCAAATAAAATCAAAATAAAATCATGAAAATATCAAAAACTAATCAAAGCTTGAGGTTTTGTGCATGTTTAGGGCTATTATACAGCTGGAGATGGAATCAAATCGTGTAAGCTTAATTTGGACACAAAAATATTGTATTTTCTCAATTTAGAAAGATTTTCACCTAGAATCAAATCATGAACCAATGATCATTATTGGAGAAGATTCGAAACCAAATTGCAACCCTAATTCATTCTTGGGAACATAAGGAAGATGTTCAGATCAAAAACAAGAGGATTGGAGGCGTGTAAACAAGAGAGCAAGTTTAAAAAAATTGTAAAACAAAAGTGGCACACTGATTTCTAAGTTGCAGACTAATTCAAAGCGTTCTAGTCATCTAAATCGCTTCCTGGACGTTCTAGGATCCTATTCCAATCACTAGCAAGCCTCATAACATCCAAAAACGCACTGTAAGAGTCCCACGACTTCCATGTTTTTTTGAATTCGTATATCATGATTCTGGCATAGTTAGCATGTTTTATTGACATATCCTTAATCCATGAGTTATTTTCAAGCTAATGGTGATACTTAATTGCATTTTCATTAACTGTAGAGCAAGATGCCATAGTTAGGGTTCTTGGTTCGTTTTTGGGGTTTTTCTTTACAGGTACAATTGGCCATGGATAAGGGTACCATGATGCTCGTGAGGTTTCCACGAGTTGAATGGTACCATTGTTTTGAATTTATCACGCCTGTATAGGATTTTGGAAAGGCATAGGGTTATACCTACACCCAGACGACTGTAGGTAAAAGTCAGAACTTTTAGCAACGGTGGGAGGAAGAAGAAGGCAATGTTTCATTCCCTAACTTGCCCATTCAAATCTGCGTGCGTTTTAAGATTATGCTTTTTGTTTTACCATATTATATTTCTTTGTCATTATTCATACAAATAAGCAAGCTAGCTCAGATGGTCATCATGCAGGGTAAAATGCCAAAGGGCTTGGGCTCGATCCCTAGGTCCCCATATTTGTTGCATATTATTTTTCTTTGTGTAATCAGGCGCGCTAGCATCCAAGACATCCACCATGCATCATCAATATCTCATCATCCAGATCATCAACAGGCTAGATCCAAGGGCCATCCCTTGGAGGTCCACCATAGGCATGAGTCAAATGCCCACACAGGATCTGGAAAGTCAAACGGGCCAGGCACTTTTTGGGCTCAGATCTGCCATTAACACCCCCTCCTTTTACTATTTACATCAGGCCTTTTTCTTTTTATTTTCTAATTATTTCTTTTATTTAATTAGTTTAATTTATTTTCTAACAAAATAATTTCTTTTTTTACAAAAAAATCATAAAATCAATTTCACCAATTTAGAATTTAGGTTTTATTTTATTTTATCAAATTTAATTTTATATTAGTTTTAATTTAATTTAGGATTAATTCTAACTTTTTTTATATTTAAAATCAATTAGAAAAAAATTAGGGTTTGTTCTTAATTCAATTTTATTTCTTTTCTCAAAATAAAAATAAATAAAAAAATAGGTTAACTTAATTATTTTTCTTAATTTAAATTAATTTGCAATTAGGCCTTTTTTATTTTATTCAATTAAATCCTATTTTTTCAAAACAATCAAAAACGAAAAAAAAATGATTTTTCTTTTAACTAGGTTTAGACGGGGTCAAAACCCTAATTCCTTCTCGTTTAATTCGTCGCGCGCGTTTTATTATTTTTGCAAATATTAATGTAACTGCTTACAGTATGTAATAGTTTAATTAGGATGTTCTTTTATTTATCATTTTTACGGGTTTTTTGGCTATGTAATTAATCCCTCCCCCGAAGCCTTGTAATAGCGTAGGTTTTTATTTCTCGCATTTTAATTCTCGCAAATATTAACTGTTAGATGTATGATAATAGGATTGTATGACAAGATTGCATGACAATTTAAAATGGTTAGCAAACCCTAATATTCAAAGATAATAACTTGAAATCAAATCACTCGCACATGCGCACTCCTAGGGTATACTCTCACTTCGGTTGCCTTCGGTAAACGATCATTAAGTATAGGTATTTAGCAGTCGCCCTCCTGTCTAAACAAAGATCAAATGTCCCGTTCGGAAATGTTGCCTCGGAAAGGTTGCCTCAGAAATGTTGCCTCGAATATGATCTCAAGACATTAGGGGTATTACTAAGACATCCTAACATTGCTTTAGTGATTGTACGTCCCTTTCAAATTGACCCTTACAACTCCGACGATGGTGCTACCTACTCCTCAATAGTAGGATAGCACTGTCTAAAGGAAACGAGAACATAAATAATCCTTTTTCGAGTAGGTAGATGCTAGTAGGTACTTGCTCAAATCAAACTTTTTTCACACCAAACACTTTTCAAACAAAGTTTTCAAAAACAACTTCGTAACACTCTTGAAGACAGAAGCAAGGGTTAAAACAAAGTAAAAACAAAAACTTTTCAAAACAAACACACACTGGCAATTTTCAAAAGATGAGCTAGTACCTAAGAGCCCGTGGAAAACCACGGATAAAAAGGGTGCTAATGCCTTCCCTTTCTATAATCTACCCCCCGTACTCAAAATCTAGAAAAGGGAATTTTTCTGTGCTTTTGTCCTTTCCAGTTGGATAAAATAAAAGTTGGTGGCGACTCTTGCTTACCGCGACATTTTGCAAACACAAACGCAAACCAGCATCTTCCAAAATAGTCGGTTCTGCCACCGTATCACGGAACTAGCGACTCTGCTGGGGATAATAAGTGGGGTATACCTAGGATTAGTTCATAATATTTGCTTCTCTTGTTTGTTTTGGTTGCTTTACTTTTAAGGGTTTTTTATTGGGAGTTACTATAGATCCTAACCCGGATCTCGGGACACCTTTTAGGTAAGTAGAAATAAACTGTGAGGGAACTGTACGGCATAGACCAATACCGTTGAAGAAGTAGCTACATTGATGTGGCACATTGGTTGGTATCGGTATCCCTTGTGGAGAAACGAGGAGAATACGAGGCTGCTATGTGTGTCGTTAAGCATCAACTGACCTTAGAACCTTTGATTGACCAACTTGGCCAGTAGGAAGTAGTGAGATAGCCGGCCTCGGTGTATAGCTGAGAATTGGTTGATACTCGATGCTACACTCATCGAGACCATACTCTCGAGATAGTTCCGGCCGCAAGAAAAGATTGTGTGAGCTGAAACCATGACCGATGGAGGATGGCCAGTGATATTGAGAACCTCTAGAACCCGGTTACTATTGCTAGGACAGGTTGAAACCAACTGAACTTCAAGAGGGTAATACCTTTGACCTCGTGCAAGCCTTAAACTTAAGGGCTTTTGTGTGACTTGTTTGCCTTTGCCATGCCTGTTATCTGTTACCTGTTGTTTGTTTTATCATAACATCATGCATCATAACATAGCATGCATACTTCATTATACTAACCATTTCAAAGACCGAGGGGATTTATCTTTGTCTTGTTTTGTAGATTATGGATTCCGTGTGCAGAAACACCATCCGAATTAACTTTGTGTAAATACCTGCTCAACTCAAAGAGTTAGCCTCGAGAGTTTCTCAGACTTCTTCCTTCATTAAGAGACATGGTCAGCTTCTTAGCTTGGTTACATCAAAGTTTGATGAGCAGATGATGAGTGTGCTTTTCCAGTTCTTCGATCTTGTGCATCATTGCTTCACTTTCCCAGATTACCAGCTAGTTTCGACTTTGGAAGAGTTTTCTCACTTACTGGGCATATCCATCCTTGAGCATATGCCCTTCACAGGTATGGAAGAGACTCCTAGACTAGAAGACATTGCTTTAGCTCTACATCTGAAACGGGCTGATGTAGTATCTAATTGGGTGACACGAAGCGGGGTTAAAGGTTTCTTAGCCAAGTTTCTGATGGATCAAGCTCAGTTATTCTGGGATAACTTGGATTTCCAGGCTTTTGAAGACATCTTGGCTCTCCTTATTTATGATTTGGTCCTCTTCCCGAATCCGGATTCTTTTGTGGATGTGAATGCGGTTAAGATCTTCCTTTCTCGTGATCCAGTACCTACTCTCCTGGGTGATATCTTGCATGCCCTCTACACTCGTATTGTGCGTAGAAGAGGGACTCTCATGTGTTGCATGCCATTTCTATCAAGGTGGTTTATTTCACACCTCCCCAAGTCTGTGCTGAAGAATGAAGAAGGTTTAGGATGGTCTTACAGGATAATGTCCCTTGCCCATACAGACATTCTTTGGAGTTCCAAGGCTATGGAAAGCACTGCTGTCATTGATCGTTGTGGGGGATACCCTAATTCCCCGTTGCTTGGAATCAGAGGGGGTATAACCTACAGTCCTTGTTTAGCTTTGCGACAATTTGGTCGTACTCGGAGAGACGGTCCTCATGAGCTACTTCTTATGGATATTTCATTTGACTACAAGGAGGACGTAGACGAGCATCACCGGAGGTTTATACGAGCTTGGGGCATGGTGAATAGATCTTATCCCCAAGAGCTAGGACCAAGGACTTCTCTCCCTATGCAGCCTTATCTCTAGTGGGTCCGAGCTCGAGCCCAGAAGCTTGGAATTCCTTATAAAGTTGTATTTCCAGTGATTGTGGAGCCCACCAATGAAGAGGGTGTTCCTTACACAGTCCTTTATCCCTACATGCCCACTGATCTCGGGGCGTTGCATAGATTCTGGATTCAGCTGAAAGAGGAGAGGGATACTTATCAGGAAAAGTACTATGAGCAAGAAAGGAAGATCTTGAAGCTCACCAGGCAACTCGAGAATGAAAGAACGATCAATGACTACGTCAGCACAAAGGGGAAGCGTCCATGGGATTTCTGATTTTGCGTTTTCTAGTTTAGATTTGTTTTCCATTTATTTCTTTGTAACGCCTCAAAGGCATTGTTGAACCTTTTTACGAGTTAATCTAATAAAGTTTGTTTATTTTCTGTTTGCAAATTTAAATCTCCCAAAGTATTTGAAATCATTAAATACGCATCCCATTATCATGCACGCCATAATAGGTACCACCACAGGTTTCTCATCTTCTTCGCTGTTTATTTCAGCAGAAATGTCTTCCGATCAAGCTATCAAAGATCTTCGGACACAAAATGCCCAATTCCAAGAGATGTTCTTGAGCTTGGATAAAGGGAAAGAGGATTTGAAAGCTCCCATTCTGAAAGAGAACGAGAAGAAGAAGAAGAAGAAGAAGAAGAAGAAGAAGAAGGTCGTTCTTCTGAGTATAGGCAAAAGGTTTGGGGATAGATTGAAACAGCAAGTTGACCTGTCCTTTTCATCCAAGGAAGGGGAGAACCAAGAATAAGAAAAGGGCCTCAGTCCTGCTGTCTCTGATAATGATACAGATTATGATGAGGAGCAATATCCTCCTGCCGAGGATAGGTACAAGAAAATTGAAGACCGTCTGAGTGCTATGGAGATTCAAAAGATCCCTGGTTTGGATTTTGGAGAGTTGGGACTGGTGTCTGGAGTGGTGATCCCTCATAAGATCAAAGCTCCTGTTTTTGCCAAGTACGATGGAGTATCCTGTCCAAATCTCCATCTCCGCTCGTACGTCAGAAAAATCCAACCCCACACTGCTGATAGAAATTTGTGGGTGCATTTCTTTCAAGATAGTCTGTCAGGGACTCAGCTTGAATGGTTTTATCAATTGGAAGGAGCTAACATCCGAAACTTGGAAGACCTTGCTGCTGCTTTTTACAGGCAGTATCAGTATAACACCGACCTTGCTCCCACTCGTACTCAGCTTCAGGGTATGTTTATGGGTGCAAGCAAAGGTTTTAACGACTATGCTCAAAAGTGGAGATATTTGGCTGGAAGAGTCCAACCCCATTTGTCTGATAGGGAGTTGGTTGACATGTTTCTGGGGACGCTATCTGGTCCGTTTTTCAATCATCTGATCGGCAGTTCATCATCTGGGTTTACTGAGTTGATTTTGATTGGAGAGAGAGTAGAAGCTGGTATCCGAAGTGGTAATATACAGAAGGATACTTCATCAAGTGCAGTAAAGAAGCCTTTCACCGGTAAGAAAGAAGCTAGTGCAGTCTACGGCCCAAGGGGCCAAAGCAGACCTAAACACCGCCAAGCAGTAAATGCAGTAGTGATATCAAGACCCACAGTTGCTCCAAAACGCAACAATCAACAAAGGGTGGAAAGACCACAGAGGTAGTACACTCGACTCAATATGACTTTGTCTCAAATCCTACCACAATTATTGAAGACCAATATGGTAACTCTGAGGGAAGCCCCGAAGAATCCCAACACCACTTCTCCTCAATATAACCTGAATGCCTGATGCGCCTATCATTCCGAAGGTCCAGGTCATGATACAAACAACTGTTGGGCCTTGAAAAACAAAGTGCAAGATTTGATCGAAGCCAAAGAGATTGAGTTTGACGCTTCGGAGAAGCCCAACATCATAACTGCTCCCATGCCCAAACACAGTCATGGAGTAAATGCTATAGACAATGATTTATTTGTGACCTCTGTGGAAGATATTGCTACTCCTTTGATGACAGGTAAGAAGAATCTATTGTTGGCCGGTTTATTTCCGGGTTGTGGCAAAGGTTTCCACTTGTGTTTAATTATGCCTACTGATTGCCACTTATTGAAATCAGGTGTTCAGCGCCTGATGGATAACAAAGAGATCATGTTCGAAAAGACTATGATTCTGTTAGTTCTAATTCAAGATGTTGTCATCATAACCATTTCCTCCAATCCTTCCAAGGTTTCCTCGAGAAAACCTGTTAGGATTACATCCGTCCCAAGAATTGCTCTGTTAATAATTATTGTCCCTGGTCCTATCCCATACACTTCGGATAAGGTTCTCCCTTGGCACTACGGTGCATATGTGTATTACGATGGAGTTAAACAAGACTTAAAAAATGAGGAAGCTGATGCTGATACCAGCAATATTGTCGGGTCTAGCAAGGTCACTAGAAGCGGAAGACTCTTTTCTCCCGAGATTTCCCCTCCGACTGTTAACAAACCTGTTGTCATTCCATCTGCTAGTACATCAGCTACTATCCCAGTTCCTATTCCAGTTATCACCCCTGTCACCGAGCCATCTGGCACTTGGGGCAAAGAAATCATAGGTGAGTCTGCCTGGACGAAGACACCTAAGAAGGTCATTGTAGAAACCTCTAAGCAGGAGATAGAGGAAATTCTGAAGATTATCAAGAAGAGCGATTACAACATAGTCGAGCAGCTGGGGCAGACCCCGTCAAAAATCTTCATGTTATCCTTGTTGTTGTGTTCTGAAGCCCATGCAAAGACTTTAATTGCTTTCCTCAAGACTACGCATGTGCCGTAGGAAACTTTGGCCGATCAATTCAAAGACTGTATAGCCAGTTTGACTGCCGACAATGGGCTAGGTTTCTCAGATGCATATCTGACTGCTAAAGGAAGAAATAACAATGACGCTCTGCACGTCTCAATCGAGTGCAGGAGCACCACTATAGCCCATGTACTAGTGGATATCGAGTCCTCATTGAATGTTTTTCCAAAGAAAGCATTAGACTGTCTGGATTGTGAAGGTTTGATTCTAAAGCCGAGCAATATTGTGGTCAGGGATTTCGACGGGTCAAAAAGTATGGTGCACGGGGAGGTGGACGTCCCGGTTAAAGTTGTCTCTCAGACTTTCGCATCTACTTTCTATGTGATAGATATACGACCATCATATTCTTGTTTGCTGGGACACTCTTGGATTCATAAGGTTGGGGCAGTGACTTCTACGCTCCATCAGATGTTGAAATATCCGGTAAAGGGGAAGATTGTCATGGTACAAGGTGAAGAGAAGTATATGGTGAGTCATCTTAATTATTTTAGCTACATGGAGATGGATGGGGAATTCATCGAAACCCCTTGTCAAAACTTTGAAGAGGTCCATCAGACTTTGGCGTCAACTGAAGTTGCTATTGAAGAACCTCCGATGAAGTTGGCTTCTCTCAAGGATGACAGGGCTGTAATTAAAGAAGGTGGGTGTGCAAATTGGGGTCAGCTCCCTGATTTCACGCACAAAACTGACAAATTTGGTTTGGGCTTCACTACAGGGGCTCAAAGGGCTGTTAGGCGCGTGGGGATTGGAAGACCTCCTCTGCATATCAGTAATCCGAGAGTTAATGTGGTGGAAGACGGTGCAGAAGATTCAGATATCGACAGTTGGATCTACCCTACAATCAATGGTGGATTGAACAACTGGACGGCGAAAGACTTCATACCTGTTTCCTTTATTTCACAGTAATTGACTTTTGTTTTGAAGTTTGTAATAAACAGTTTGAAACTTTATGGCCCGGTGCCTTGCCCGAGGCATCTTGGCTTTGTTTGTGAGGGCTTATTATTTGTCATTTTCATATATCATCAATAAAACATTGGACGTTTATTGCATTACAAATTTTGTGCTCCTTGTTTTTCTTTTCTGTCTCTCACTTTATCAAAACAGCTATGCTCTTACACACACTCACGTATCATAATGCAGATCCATATCCACTATGGATCCCATTGATAACAACTCTGCTACTGCCAGTTATGACTTCGAAAATCTCATCAACCAAGCCGAGGACGAAGGTGAGGATGATTGTGAGGTACCTGGAGAACTTGCTAGATTGTTACTACAGGAAGAGAGGGCCATACAGCCTCATGAAGAGCCAGTTGAGTTAGTGAATTTGGGTACAGAGGAAGACAGGAAAGAGGTTAAGATAGGTGCGAATCTGGATCCGAGTGTCAAGCAACAGTTGATACAGATTCTACGCGACTATGTTGAGATCTTCGCTTGGTCCTATGAAGATATGCCTGGTTTGGACACTGATATTGTGGTACACCGCTTGCCAACCAAAGAAGACTGTCCTCCGATAAAATAGAAGGTTCTCCGTATGCGCCCTGAGATGTCTTAGAAAATCAAAGTTGAGGTCATGAAACAGTTTGACGCTGGATTTTTAGCTGTCACTTCTTATCCGCAGTGGGTCGCCAACGTTGTTCGGGTGCCTAAGAAAGATGGTAAGGTATGTATGTGTGTGGACTATAGAGATTTGAATAGGGCAAGCCCCAAGGATGATTCCCACTTCCTCATATCGATGTTCTGGTCGACAACACTGTGCAGCATAAGATCTTCTCCTTTATGGATGGTTTTTCTGGTTACAATCAGATCAAGATGGCTCCCGAAGACATGGAGAAGACAACCTTCGTTACGCAGTGGGGCACCTTCTGTTACAAGGTAATTCCTTTTGGATTGAAGAATGCTGGGGCAACTTATCAACGCGCCATGGTCGCTTTGTTCCACGACATGATTCACCATGAGATTGAGGTTTATGTTAATGACATGATTGCAAGGTCCCAAACTGAGGAAGAACACCTTGACCATCTCCAGAAACTTTTTGAAAGGTTGAAGATGTACAAGGTTGAACCCGAACAAGTGCACCTTCGGGGTAAGGTCTGGTAAGTTGTTGGGTTTCATCGTCAGCAATAAGGGTATTCAAGTGGACCCTGAAAAGGTGAAAGCTATACAAGATATGCCAGCTCCCCACATAGAAAAGGAAGTCAGAGGCTTTTTGGGACGTCTGAACTACATCGCCCGATTCATTTCACATCTGACTGCCACTTGTGAACCAATCTTCAAATTACTGAAGAAAGATCAAGTGGTAAAATGGAATGATGAATGTCAGACCGCTTTCGAAAGGATCAAGGAATACCTCCAAGAGCCACCAATTCTGATGCCTCTAGTTGAAGGAAGACCTTTGATCTTATACTTGATAGTACTGGATAATTCAATGGGGTGCGTGCTGGGGCAGCATGATGAGTCTGACCGAAAAGAGCATGCTATTTACTACCTTAGCAAAAAGTTTACCAACTGTGAGACCCGATACTCACTGCTCGAGAAAACTTGTTGCGCTTTGGCATGGGCTGCTTGCCGGATGAGACAGTATATGCTGACTCACACCACTTTATTGATATCAAAGATGGACCCAATCAAGTATATCTTCAAGAAGCCTGCCTTGTCCGGAAGAATAGCAAGATGGAAGATGATCTTAACTAAGTATCACATCCAATACACAACTCAAAAAGCAATCAAGGGGAGTGTATTGGCGGATCATTTGGCGCATCAGGTCGTGGATAACTACCAATCCATGAATTTCGAGTTCCCAGATGAGAACATCATGTTGGTGACCGACTGTGAAGAGCCTGGACCGGATGAAGGACTCGAGGAGGGATCCCGATGGTCTATGTATTTTGACGGAGCCTCAAACGCGTTGGGTAATAGCATTGGCGCTATGATCATATCTCCTAAGGGATGTGATACTCTATTCACCGCCCGATTATGTTTTAACTGCACCAACAACATGGCCGAGTATGAAGCATGTATACTGGGTCTTCGAGCTGCTATTGACCTAAGGATTAAGTTCTCGAGTGTATTCGGAGATTCTACTCTAGTGATCAGTTAGATCAAAGGCGATTGGGATACGAAGCACCCAAATCTTATTTCTTACAAAGAGTATGTACTGACATTGCTCCCACACTTTGAGGAGATAACCTTTGAACACTTCCCAAGAGAGGAGAACCAGTTAGCGGACGCGCTAGCCACCATGTCTTCTATGTTTAAAGTCAGGGGGGACAATGAAGCTCCCCAGATTACCATCGAGAGGTTGGACGAACCCGCACATTTCTGTGACATTGAGACTGAAGAGGTAACAGATAAACCCTGGTTCCACGAGGTAAAGAGGTATCTTAAGACTCAAGAATACCCCGAGGGTGCATCTGTTAATGACAAAAAGTTCTTGAGAAGGTTCGTTGCGAAGTTCTTCATCAGTAATGGGATATTTTGTACCCCAAAATTTTCCCTCCCATATTTCTCAAAACATTTCAAGAAAGATCCTCAAGTTGCTCAAGGAAGTCCAAGGGTTGACCAGACAAACTCTCTCCTAAGGCAGTCTACCTAAAATTAGGGTTTCATGTTGTATCAAGATACTTGAGTCCAAGGGATCCCAAATGCTCACTATTTTCCTAATATGTCCTCAAGATCATCCATGTCAAGTTTCAAGCCTTGCAGAGGAAGTTTGCTCAGTCAATTGTTCAAAGGCCTAGAAATCGACTGTGCTAGGGCAAAAGTCAATTGTGGTCCCCATACAGTCAAACTTCAAGATTTTTGGTTAATATCCTAACTTTGAAGTATTATTCATCATTTGATCAAGGTCTGATCATGATTCATCAAAGATTGCTCACAATTCATCAAAACCCAAAAGTTGCTAAATTAGGGTTTTATAGGAAAAGTCAACTCAACTTTGACCAAGCATGACTTTCTCATACTTTATGAGAAATGACCCATACAAAGCTCATTTTGAAGAGGATGAAATTCCCTACAATTTATCTTCATCTCCCAAGTTCAAAATATGCACTCACAAGAAATTATGAATTTGGACATTATAGGTCATTTTGAAAAGTCAACAAAAACACCTTTTTTGTCAAAGCTTCATACATGAACATGGAGGACTCAATTGAGATGAGACCAAAAGGATTGCTTAGAGGACATCTTGAGATTTCTAAAAATTCAAAGAACACCTTCAAAGAGTCAGAATTGAGGAAGTTATGCATTGGTGAAGTTGACCTTTTTTGCAAAATTGCCAAAAGTCAAAAGTGCCTCAAATTGCAATTTTTGTCAAATGGGCCTAACTTTTTGCACTTGTTTTGAGTTGGTATCATGGTCCACGAGCCCTAGATCTTTCCACTTGTCTTTATCTTATTTTTTATATTTATTTTGATTTTTTATTCCAATTAAATCAATTTAAATCCAAATAAATCATGAAAATATCCAAATCATTCAAACCTCAAGATTTTGTGCACATTTCAGGTCCCATATCCAGCTAGCAAGTGAATCAATTCGTGCAAGGAATAGGTGGGAACAAAAAGATTGACTTTGGCCTATTTTGGAAGGAATTTCATGGAAATCAAATCAAGATCACAAATCATAATGGACAAAGATTGAGATCACAATTGCAACCCTAATTCAATCAGTGGTATATAGTGTACAATTGCAGCCAAAAACAACAAGTTTTAGAGGCGTGTAGAAAGAGAACCAAACTTGAAAAAATCAAAGAAAAGTGGTAATCTGTTTTGATACTTCCAGGCAGTTTCAAGCTTCCTAAACCATCCCTTTCGTATCCTGGACATACAAGGAAGCTATACCAATCAAGAACAAGCATTTTCCTGTGCCAGAACTCACTGTAAGTGATCCACGACCATGGCTTTTTCTTGAAATCGTATTCCATTATTCTTGTATCTTTATCATGTTTTAATAGCATAATTTTAATCCCTAACATGTTTGCAAGCTAACATCACCATTTAATTGCATTTTTGGAAGCTATATTGAAATTCACCATTGCTAGGGTTCTTGGTCTCGTTTTAGGGTTTTTTTATACAGGAAAAATTGGTCCACAAGAAGGGCACCATGATGCTCAGCAGGCCAAGACGAATCAGTCCACAACATTAGATTTCATTTATTGTACCTGTATGTGATTTTGAAATATGCAGGGTTTGTAGTGACGGACATTTGTCCTTAGGTAAAGGTCACCGAACCTTTTAGCAACGGAGAGAGGACATGGACGATGGCGTGGCAGCCCCTGATTGCCTCGTTTGAATTTTCGTGCGAATGTTTCTTTATTTTGTTTGTTTTCAATATAATGATTATTGTTTATTTTGTATACAACAAAAGCACACAGCTCAGTTGGTGACAAGGCAGTTGGAAAAAGCTACAGGACCTGGGTTCAAATCCCAAGTCCCCCCATATATTTCATATTATTTTTCATTGCTTAATCAGGCGCGCGTATAGGTGTGAAGACCACCATGGACCACCATCTTCCAACCATCAGATTACCCACCATCCAGATCTGAAGGCCATCATGTGATGATCCACCAAAAGCCCTGGTCAATGCACAATGCTGAATCCAGAGAAGTCAACATGGACCTTTGATCTTGGGCCCAAAATTGCCATTCACACCCCTCCAATTTGCTGGATACAGGCCCAAATTTCCTTTTCTTTGTTCTCTTTATATTTTCTTTATTGATTCATTTAACTTATTTTTTTACTAACACAAAATTAATTTTCTTTTTTCTCAAAAAAATCATAAAAATAATTTTTCATCAAATTAGATTTAGGTTTATTTTCTATCAAAAATTAATTTAGTTAGTTAATTTAATTTATTAGGAAACTTTAATTCTTTTACAAATAAATTAAAATCAATTAGAAGAATTAGGTTTTTTTGTCTAATTTAATTTTTAATTCTCTTTTCTTAAAAAATCGCAAAATACAAAAATAAGTCTAAATTAATCATTTTATTTAATTTCATTTAATTAGTAATTAGGTTTGTATTTAATTCAAAACCTTATTCTATTTTACTTAAAATAATCAAAAACACCAAAAAATAATTTCTCTTTTAATTAGGTTAGACGGGGTTAAAACCCTAATTTCCTTTCGTTCTCTATTCGCGTGCGCTTTATTTATTTTTACCATATTGATGTAATTGCTCATGGGATGTAATAGATTAAATAGGACTTTTTCCGTTTATTTATCGTTTTAGCGGGTTTTTTTGGCTATGTAAATTAATACATGAAGCCTTGTAATAGCGTAGCTTTACTTTCCGCATTTTAATTTCCGCAAAATATTAACTGTTAGATGTATGATAATAGGGTTGCATGACAAGAATGTATGTTAAATTTAAAATGGTTAGCAAACCCTAAATGTGCAAAGATAATAACTTGAAATGGAATCACTCGCACATGCGCACTCCTAGGGTATACTCTCACTTCGGTTGCCTTAGGTAAACGGTCATTAAGTATAGGATACTTTAGTGGTCGCTCTCTTGTCTAAACAAAGATCAAAATCCCGTTCAGAAAAGTTGCCTCGGAAAGGTTGCCTCGGATATGTTGCCTCAAATATTGATCTTAAGACATTAGGGTTATTACTAAGACATCCTAACATTGCTTTGGTGATCGTACGTCCCTTTCGAATTGACCCTTACATTCTCTTTTTCGAGTAGGTAGATTAGTTCTTAAGTACTTGCTCAAAACAAACTTTTCCACACTTACACTCTTTTCAAACAAAGTTTTCAAAACAACTTCGTAACACTCTTGAAGACAGAAGCAAGGGTTAAATCGAAGTAAAACAAAAACTTTTCAAATCAAACATACACAAGAAATTTTAAAATGATGAGCAAGTACCTAAGAGCCCGTGGAAAACCACGGATAGAAAGGGTGCTAATACCTTCCCTTTCAATAATCTACCCCTCGTACTCAAAATCTCAAAAAAGGGAATTTTTCTGTGCTTTTTTCCTTTCCTGTTGGATAAAATAAAAGTCGGTGGCGACTCTTGCTTACCGTGACATTTTGCAAACACAAACGCAAAACGCAAACCATCATTTCAAAACAGTTCGGTTCTGGCCACCGTATCACAAAACTGGCGACTCTGTTGGGGAGTTATAAGTGGGGTATACCTTATGATTAGTTCATCATATTTGCTTCTACTGTTTGATTTGATTGCTTTATCTTTGAGGGCTTTGTATCGGGAGTTACTATAGATCCTAACTCGGATCTGAGGGACACCTTTTAGGTAAGTAGCAATAAACTGTAAGGGAACTGTACGGCGTAGACCGATACGGTTGAAGCAGTAGCTACATTGATGTGGCACATTGGTTGGTACTGGTATCCCTTGTGGGGAAACGAGGAGAATATGGGGCTGCTATATGGGTCGTTAAGCATCAGCTGGCCTTAGAACCTATAATTGACCAACTTGGCCATAGGAAGTAGTGAGATAGCCAGCCTCAGTGTAAAGCTGGGAACTGGTTGATACTCGATACTACACTCATTGAGACCATACTCTCGAGATAGTTTCGGCCACAAGAAAAGATTGCGTAAGCTGAAACCATGACCGATGGAGGATGGTCAATGATATTGAAAACCTCTAGAACCCGGTTACTATTATTAGGATAGGTTGAAACCAACTAAACTTCAAGAGGGTAGTACCTAAACTCCATGCAAGCCTGAAACTTAAGGGCTATTGTGTGACTTGTTTGCCTTTACCATGTCTGCTATCTGCTATACTTGTTGTGTGCTTTACCATGACATTATGCATCATAACATAACATGCATACTTCATTAGACTAACAATTTCAAATACCGAGGGGGTTTATCTTTGTTCTGTTTTGCAGATCATGGCTTCCATGCGCATGAACACCATCCGAGTTAACTTTGTGCAAATACCTGCTCAACTCAAAGATTTAGCCTCGAGAGTTTCTGATACTTCTTCATTCATTAGAAGACATGGTCAGATTCTTAGTTTGGTTACCTCCAAGTTTGATGAGCAAATGATGAGTGTGCTTTTCCATTTCTTTGATCCAGTGCATCATTGTTTCACTTTCCCGGATTATCAGCTAGTTCCCACTTTGGAAGAGTTTTCTCAATTGTTGGGTATATTCATCCTCGAGCAGATGCCCTTCACAGGTTTGGGAGAGACTCCTAGGCAAGAAGACATTGCTTCAGCTTTACACTTGAAGATGACTGATATGGTATCTAATTGGGAGACATGAAGCGGGGTTAAAGGTTTCTTAGCCAAGTTTCTGATAGATCAAGCTCAACTATTCTGGGACAGTTTGGACTTTCAGGCTTTTGAAGACATCTTGGCTCTCCTTATCTATGGTTTGGTTCTTTTCCCGAATCCAGATTCCTTCATAGATGTGAATGCAGTTAAGATCTTCCTGTCTCGCAATCCAGTGCATACTCTTCTGGGTGATATTTTGCATGCTCTCTACACTCGTACTGTGCGAAGAAGAGGGACCCTCATGTGTTGTATGCCGCTACTGGCGAGGTGGTTTATTTCGCACCTCCCCAAGTTTGAATTGAAGAATGAGGAAGGTTTAGGATGGTCTTACAGGATAATGTCCCTCGCCCATACAAACATTCTTTGGAGTTCTAAGGATATGGAAGGTGTTGCTATCATTGATCGATGTGGGGAATACCCTAATGTCCCGTTGCTTGGAATTAGAGGGGGTATAACCTACAGTCCTTGCTTGGCTTTACGATAGTTTGGTCACGCTCGTAGAGACGGTCCTCATGAGTTACTTCTTGCAGACATTGTCTTTGACTATAAGGAGGACGTTGAAGAGCATCGCCGAAGGTTTATACGAGCCTGGGGCATGGTGAACAGGTCTGACCCTCACGAGTTAGGACCAAAGACTTCTCTCCCTATGCAACCTTACCTCCATTGGATCCGAGCTTGGGCTCAGAAGCTTGGAATGCCTTATGAAACTGTGTTGCCAATGATTGTGGAGCATACTAATGAAGAAGGTGTTCCTTATACGGTCCATTATCCTTACATGCCTACTGATCTGGGGGCATTGAAGAGATCTTGGATTCAGCTAAAAGAGGAGAGGGATACCTACAGGGAGAAGTATCATGAGCAAGAGAGGAAGATCTTGAAGCTCACGAGGCAACTTTAGAATGAAAGGACGATCAATGATTACGTCAGTATGAAGGGAAAGCGACCATGGGATTTCTGATTTTTTCTTTTTTTTATAGCTTAGATTTGTTTTCAGTTTATTTATTTTGTAACACCTTAAAGGCATTGTTAAACATTTTACAAGTTTGAATCTAATAAAGTTTGTTTATTTCTTGGTTTGTGTGATACGGTGGCCAGAACCGGGACGCGTTTCCCTATTTTGTAAGGAATTTGCTGGTTTGCATTTTGCGTTTGTGTTTGCAAAATATCGCGGTAAGCAAGAGTTGCCACCGTCTTTTATTTTATCCAACAAGGAAAGGAAAAAAGCACAGAAAAATTCCTTTTTCGAGATATTTCTGAGTGCGGGGGGTAGATTATAGAAAGGGAAGGTATTAGCACCCTTTCTATTCGTAGTTATCTACGGGCTCTTAGGTACTTGCTCATCATTTTCAAAATTGTTTTCTTTGTGTTTGTGGGCTTTGAAAAGTTTTTGTTTTAACTTCGATTTAACTCTTGCTTCTGTCTTCAAGAGTGTAATGAAGTGTTTTTGAAAATTTTGTTTGTAAAGGAGTGTAAGTGTGAAAAATTTGTTTTGGATGAGCAAGTACTTAAGAACTAATCTACCTACTCGAAAAAGGAATCGTTCTATGTTTGTTTCCTTTAGACAACGCCATCCTACTATTAGTGAGTAGGTAGCATCGTCGTTGGAGTTTAAAGGTCAATTCGAGAGGGACGTACGGTCACTAAAGCAATATTAGGACGTCTTAGTAGCAACCCTAATGTCTTAGATCATTTATCCGAGGCAACAATATTCGAGGCAACTTTTCCGAGGCAACTTGATCTTTGGACAAAAGGACGACCACTAAAACATCCTATACTCAATGACCGTTTACCGAAGGCAACCACGTGGGAGTGTACCCTAGGAGTGCGCATGTGCGAATGATTCAATTTCAATTTATTTATCTTTGCACATTTAGGGTGATCTAACTGTTTTAAAATTAATCATACATTCTTGTCATGCATCCCTAATTATTCATACATCTAACAGTTAATAATTTGCGGAATTTAAAATGCGGAAATTAAACTAAGCTATTACAAGGCTTCGGATATTTACATAGCCAAAAACAAACCCTTTGAAAATAAAGAGATAATGAAAAGTAAAAGTCCTAATTAAAACTATTACACCTTGTGAGCAGTTACAATAATGGGATAAAAATAATAATAACGCGCGCGATGAAATTTAGATCGGGAGAAAATTAGGGTTTTGACCCTTCTAACCTAATCAAAAGAAAAATTGTTTTTGTTGTTTTTAATATTTTTTA
This sequence comes from Vicia faba, assembly GCA_948472305.1. Lineage (NCBI taxonomy): Eukaryota > Viridiplantae > Streptophyta > Magnoliopsida > Fabales > Fabaceae > Vicia > Vicia faba. Next base: position 240,224,001 of record OX451737.1, read on the forward strand.
AAGAAAAGAATTTAGGTTTTAAAATTAAATACAAAATTAATTAGTAATTAAATTAGTTTTTAAAAAAATAATTAAATGGCCTATTTTGTGTTTTGTTATTTTAAGAAAAAAGAAAATAGAATTAAGTTAGAAACAAAATCCTAATTGTTCAAATTAATTTTAATTTATTTACAAAACAATTAAAGTTACCTAAAATTAAATTAAAACCTAAAATTAATTATTCGAGTGTATTATAAAAAATCAAAGGTTTGTGAAAAATGTTAAGTTTTATGAAAAAATATTTTAAACAGGAAGAATAAAAATAGGTAAACGGATAAATAGAAAGGAAGAAAATCAAAACCAATAGGGGTGGTTGTTGAACCCATGCCCTTAACCTTCTTAGGATGTCTGCCTCGCCATGTATTGGTGTCATGTGTAAGCGGTTCTGTTTTGGTCATTTGTGTTTTGGCCTCAACGTTCTTTAACCTTCTCAGGATGTCTGCCTCGCCACGTATTGGTATCATGTGTAAGTTGTTCTGTTTTGGCCATTTGTGTTTTGGCCTCAACATTCTGTAATGAACCTGCATGGGATTCTGTCTAAATCTGCAGTGTTGAATCTCATGAACACATTAAATAAATTACTATATATCATGAAATACAAATAAAGCCAATATATGAAGAAATTTAATGTTTAAGCCAATATGGCATGTATGAATAATTATACTCTTTTGATCATGGAGATCAAATCATCCTTACCCTTACTGGAGAAGTAGTGATATGAATGCTTTTATGCCCTTTTGATCATGGATATCAAGCCAGCCTTACCGTTACTAGAGAAGTAGTGAGATGTTGGTTTGTAACAGGGATGGCTTGTTTGTAGTGAGATGGGGATTTGTAATAAGGATTTCAAGGTTTTAGGGTTCTTGAAAGAATTTGATATTTTGACAGCGTTGTGGCAAAAGCTTTTTTTTCTCCCTTTGTTTGTGTGAAAAGAATGGGATTATATAATAGAAATTAGAGAGAGAAAAATGGGCTTTGAATGTGCAATTGGGCCTCCAATGTTCACTTGAGTCCGTCACGTTCTAGGCAAAATCGCAGGGGCTTAAGTGCAATTTTTGAAGTTGAAATGTGAAAATAAAATGTAGCCGACATCGAGAACTAACTCCTTTCTGAAAATGGGCTCAATCGGATAAACAGTGAATTAGTTATGAATTTTTGAAGTTGCAGCTCAGACAAACTTATTTTAGGCTCCAGTGTCGACTCTGACACGTTCTTCAATAAAAATATAGTATTGATCAGAGCATAATTCGGTCTCGACTTTTGAAGCAAAGTTGTAGATCTCTGAGTCAGTGACCTTGTGTAAAAATATGGGCCCGATCCGATAAAAATTGATCGAGTTATGAATTTTCGAAGTTTCGGCCCAGATGAAATAATATTCAGCATTCAGGATTTTCGGCGCGTCACACACACTTTGAGCAAAAAAAAAATAAGGCCTTTTGAATACCGTTCAAACTTGATACCTCCTGTGAAAACATAGCCAACTCAATTTGTGAAATTTGGGCACCGGAACCAGCTCGATACGATGAAAATCGACAAAGTTATGATTTTCTGAACATGACGCAAATAAACTTGTCACAAATTTTCTGTACAAAAATACTTGATAAATCCGTATTTTTGAAGACCTTTTGATCGAAATTGGCTTCCAGTCGTGAGAGATGAAAACGTAGCTGACGTCAGTACAGAATTTTGGCCACTGGAACGGGTTCAAAACGAGCCACGATCTTCAAGTTATGAATTTTTTAGCGCATAAAAACTGCACTTTCAGCATACTTTTTCACCACATTTCTTCGAGAAAACTCACACATTCCGAGCCCTTCTTTAAAGAATTGGCTCTTGAGCCGAACCTGAATTTGAGAATACGTTATCAGAGATATCTTGGCGAAAGAACACCTGAATATGATGCGCCGGGTTGGACTTGTGAATCTTTGAACCCCGGATCATTGCAAAACGGCGAACTGATCTTCAGCACAGAAAATACTCTGAGAATATCCATTGAAGAAATAAACGTTACTTGTAACCTGAAGAAGCTTGAGAAATATACCTTTATTCCATAATCATAAAACCAATAATATGCGTGTATGAAAAGAGGGCAAATTTTGGGGTACAACAGTTTGCAAATTTAAATCTCCCAAAGTCTTTGAAATCATTTCATACGCATTCCATTATCATGCACCTCATTACAAGTATCATTACAGGTTTCTCATCTTCTTCGCTGTTTATTTCATCACAGAATGTCTTCTGAAACACCTACCGATCAAGCCATCAAGGCTCTTCAAGCACATAATTCTTAATTTAAAGAGATGTTCCTGAACTTGGCTAAAGGGTAGGAAGATTTGAAGACTCTCATCATGAAGGAAAAGAAAAAGAAGAAGAAGAAGGTGGTTCTTCTGAATATGGGTCACAGATTTGGGAACAGGCTGCGACAGGAAGCTGATCTGTCTCATTCATCTAAAGGAGGAGAGAATCAGGAGGAAGAAAAGGGTCCTAGTCCTATAGTCTTTGATAATGACACTGATTTTGATGAAGAACAGTATCCTCCTGCCGAGGATAGGTACAAACAACTTGAAGACCGTCTGAGTGCTATGGAGATTCAGAAGATACCTGGTTTAGACTTCGGAGATCTAGGACTAGCATCTGGGGTGGTGATCCCTCATAAATTTAAAGCTCCTGTTTTTGCTAAATACGATGGGGTATCCTGCCCAAAGCTCCATCTCCGCTCATACGTCAGAAAAATCCAACCCTATACTGCTGATAGAAATCTGTGGGTTCTTTTCTTTCAAGATAGTCTATCAGGGACTCAGCTTGAATGGTTTTATCAATTGGAAGGAGCTAATGTCCACAACTGGGAGGACCTTTCTTCTACTTTTTACAACTAATACCAGTATAACACCGACCTTGCTCCCACGTGTACTCAGCTTCAGGGTATATCTATGGGTACAGGTGAAGGCTTTAAGGACTATGCTCAGAAGTGGAGAGATCTGGCTGGAAGAGTCCAACCTCCTTTGTCTGACAGGGAGTTGGTGGATATGTTTCTTGGGACTTTGTCTGGTCCATTTTTCAATCATTTGATCGGCAGTTCATCATCTGGATTTACTGAATTGATTTTGACTGGGGAGAGAGTAGAAGCTGGTATCAGAAGTGGCAAGATACAGAAAGGTGCTTCATCAAGTACAGAAAAGAAGCCTTTCAGGAAAGAAGCTAGTGCAGTTTACATCTCGAGGAGCCAAAACTGACCTGAACGCCGCCAAGCAGCTAATGCGGTAGTAATATCAAGACCCACTGTTGCCCCACAACACAACAATCAGCAAAGAGTAGAGAGACCGCAAAGACAATATACTTGGCTCAGTATGACCTTGTCTCAAATTCTGCCGCAATTGTTGAAGACTAACCCGGTAACTCTGAGGGAGGCCCTGAAGAATCCCAGCACCACATCTTCGTTGTATAATCCGAACGCCCGCTGTGCCTATTACTCCGATAGCCCAGGGAATGATACCAACAACTGTTGGGCCTTGAGGAATAAGGTGCAGGATTTAATTGAAGCTAAAGAGATTGAGTTTGACGCTCCAGAGAAACCCAATGTCATGACTGCTCCTATGCCTAAGCATGGAGTAAATGTTTTGGATGATGATTCATTTGTGACCTCTGTGGAAGACATTTCTACTCCGTTGATGACAGTAAAGAAGAACCTATAATCGACCGGTTTATTTCCGGGTTATGGCGAAGGTTGCCACTTATGTTCAATCCTGCCTGCTAGTTTCCATTTATTGAAATCAGGTGTTCAACGCCTGATGGATAACAAAGAGATCCTGTTCTAGAAAACTTTGATTCCATTGATTCCTGTTGAAGATGTTTCCATTATAACCATTTCCTCTAATCCTTCTAAGGCTTCCTCGAGAAAGTCTGTTAGGATTACATCTGTTCCAAGAGTTGCTCCATTAATCATTATTATTCCTGGTCCTATCCCATACACTTCGGATAAGGCTGTCCCGTGGCACTATGGGGCCGATGTGTATTATCATGGGATCAAAGAAGACTTGAAGGTTGAAGAAGTTGATACTGATATCAGCAATATTGTCGGGGCTAGCAAGGTCACTAGAAGTGGAAGGCTTTTTTCTCCCGAGATTTCCCCTCCAATAGTTCAAAAGCCTGTTGTCATTCCATCTTCCAATACATAAGGCACTGTTCCAATTCTTACTCCAGTTATCACCCCTGTCGCCGAGTCATTTGACACTCGGGGCAAAGAAGTCATAGGTGAGCCTGCCCGGATGGAGGCATCTAAGAAAGTCATTACAGAAACCTCTAGACAAGAGATAGAGGAAATTCTGAAGATTATCAAGAAGAGTGACGACAACGTAGTCGAGCAGCTGGGGCAAACCCCGTCGAAGATCTCCATGTTATCCTTATTGTTGTGCTCGGAAGCCCGTGCAAAGGCTTTAATTGCTTTCCTTAAAACTGCACATGTGCCGCATGAAACATCTGTTGATCAATTCAAAGACTGTGTGGCTAGTTTGACCGCTGACAATGGGTTGGGTTTCTCCGACGCAGATCTGACTGCCAAAGGAGGGAATCACAATGACGTTCTGCATGTTTCGATCGAGTGCAGGGGCACTACTCTGGCCCATGTACTGGATGATATTGGGTCCTCATTAAATGTTTTACCCAAGAAAGCATTAGATCGGCTGGACTATGAAGGGTTGGTTCTGAAGCCGAGTAATATTATGGTTAAGGCCTTTGACGGGTCCAAAAGGATGGTGCACGGGGAGGTGGATTTTCCTGTTAAAGTTGGCTCCCAGAATTTTGCATCTACGTTCTATGTGATGGACATCCGACCATCTTATTCTTGTTTGCTGGGTCGCCCGTGGATTCATAAGGCTAGGGCAGTAACTTCTATGCTCCATCAAATGTTTAAATATCCAATGAAGGGGAAGATTGTTACAGTACAAGGTGAGGAGGAGTACATGGTAAGTCATCTTAACTCTTTTCGCTATGTGGAGATGGATGGAGAGTTCATCGAAACCCCATGTCATAACTTTGAAGAGGTCCCCCAGACTCTGGCATCGACTGAAGCTGTTGTTGAAGAACCTCCAATGAAGATGGCTTCCCTCAAGGATGATAGGGTTGTTATAGAAAAAGGTGGGTGTGCAAATTGGGGTCAACTCCCTGACTTTGCACATAAAACTGACAAGTTTGGTTTGGGCTTCACTGCAGAGGCTCAAAGGGTTGTTCGGCGCGCGCGGATTGGAAGACCTCCTATGTGCATCAGTAATCCGGGAGTGAATGCAATTGAAGATGACGAAGAAGAGTCAGAGTTTGAAAGCTGGATTTACCCGACTACCAACGGTGGATTGAACAATTGGACGGCGAAGGACTTCGTGCCTGTTTCTTTTATTACACAGTAATAGACTTTTGTTTTTGAGGTTTGTAACAGACAGTTTAAAACTTTATGGCCCGGTGCCTCGCCCGAGACACCGTGGATTTGTTTGTGAGGGCTTATCATGTGTCATTTCCATATATCATCAATAAAGCATTGGATGTTTTCTTGCATTACAAATTTTGCGCTCCTTGAATTTCTTTTCTATCTTGCACTTTATTAAAACAGCTATTGTATTACACACACTCACATATCATAATGCAGATCCACATCCACTCTGGATCCCACTGATAACGACTCTGCTACTGCCAGTTATGACTTTGAAAATCCGATCAACAAAGCCGAGGACGAAGGTAAGGATGATTATGAAGTGCCTGGGGAACTTGCTAGACTGTTACTACAGGAAGAGAGGGCCATACAGCCCCGTGAATAGCCAATGGAATCAGTGAATCTGGGTACAGAGGAAGACAAGAAAGAGGTCAAGATCGGTGCAAATCTGGAGCCTAGCGTCAAGCAACAGTTGATACAGATGCTACGCGACTATGTTGAGATCTTTGCTTGGTGTTATGAAGATATGCCTGGGTTGGATACTGATATTGTGGTACACCGCCTGCCAACCAAAGAAGACTGTCCTCCGGTAAAACAGAAAGTTCGCCGTATACGCCCCGAGATGTCTGAGAAAATCAAAGCTGAGGTCATGAAACAGTTTGATACCAGTTTTCTAGCAGTTACTTCCTACCCGCAGTGGGTTGACAACGTGGTTCCAGTTCCGAAGAAAGATGGTAAGGTACGAATGTGTGTGGACTATAGGGATCTGAATAGGGCAAGCCCCAAAGATGATTTCCCACTCCCTCACATCGATGTTTTGGTCGACAACACCGCGCAACATAAGATCTTCTCCTTCATGGATGGTTTTTCTGGTTATAATCAGATTGAGATGGATCCTGAGGACATGGAGAAGACAACCTTCGTTATGCAGTGGGGCACCTTCTGTTACAGGGTAATGCCTTTCGGGTTGAAGAATGATGTGGTAACTTATCAGCGCGCCATGGTTGCTCTGTTCCACGACATGATTCACCATGAGATTGAGGTGTACGTTGACGACATGATTGCAAGGTCCCAGACTGAAGAAGAACATCTTGACCATCTCCAGAAACTATTCGACAGGTTAAAGATATACAAGTTGAGGTTAAACCCGAACAAGTGCACCTTCGGGGTAAGATCTGGTAAGCTGTTGGGTTTCGTCGTTAGTGATAAAGGTATTCAAGTGGATCCTGCAAAGGTGAAGGCTATACAAGAAATACCAGCTCCCCGAACTGAAAAGGAAGTCAGAGGCTTTCTGGGATGTCTGAACTACATTGCCCGTTTCATCTCGCATCTGACTATTACTTGTGAACCAATCTTCAAGTTACTGAAGAAAGATCAAGTGGTAATATGGAACGATGAATGGCAGGCCGCTTTCGAAAGGATCAAAGAATATCTCCAACAACCTCCTATTTTGATGCCTCCAGTTGAAGGGAGACCTTTGATCTTATACTTGACAGTACTCGATAATTCTATGGGGTGTGTGCTGGGGCAGCATGACGAGTCTGGCCGAAAAGAGCATGCTATTCACTACCTTAGCAAAAAGTTTACCAACTTTGAGACCCAATACTCACTGCTTGAGAAAACTTGTTGTGCTTTGGCATGGGCTGCTCGCCGGATGAGACAATATATGTTGACTCAAACTACCCTATTGATATCAAAGATGGATCCAATTAAGTATATCTTCGAAAATCCCGCCTTGTTCGGAAGAATAGCAAGATGGCAGATGATCTTAACTGAGTATGACATCCAATACACAACCCAAAAAGCAATCAAGGGGAGTGTGTTGGCAGATCATTTGGCACACCAGGCCGTGGATGATTACCAGTCTATGAATTTCGAGTTTCCAGATGAGAACATCATGTTGGTGACTGACTGTGAAAAACCTGGACCAGATGAAGGACCTGAGGAAGGATCCCAATGGTCTATGTATTTTGACGGAGCTTCAAACGCGTTGGGAAATGGCATTGGCACCGTGATCATATCTCCTGAAGGCTCTCATACTCTGTTCACCACTCGATTATGTTTCAACTGCACCAACAACATGGCGGAGTATGAAGCGTGCATCATGGGTCTTCGAGCAGCTATTGACCTAAGGATTAAGTTCTTGAGTGTATTCGGAGATTCCACTCTCGTGATCAGTCAGATCAAAGGCAAGTGGGATACGAAACACCCAAATCTTATACCTTACAAGGAGTATGTGTTGATGTTGCTTCGGCATTTTGAGGAGATAACCTTTGAACACTTCCCGAGAGAGGAGAATCAGCTGGCGGACGCGCTAGCTACCATGTCTTATATGTTCAAGGTCAGGTGGGACAATGAGGCTCCCCAGATTACCATTGAGAGGTTGGACGAACCCGCACATTGCTGTTACATTGAGACTGAAGAGGTAGCAGATAAACCCTGGTTTCACAAGGTAAAGAGGTATCTTGAGGCTCGGGAATACCCCGAGGGCGCATCTGTTAATGATAAGAAGTTCTTGAGGAGGTTCGCGGCGAAGTTCTTCATCAGCAATGGTGTCCTTTACAAGCGTAACCATGATTCAACCTTATTGCGTTGTGTAGATAAGAACGAAGAAGAAAGGATTATGGTAGAGTTACATGAAGGTACTTTCGGAACTCATTCCAGTGGACATACCATGGCAAAGAAAATCCTACGGGCAGGATACTATTGGTCCACCATGGAAGCCGATTGTTATCAGCATTCTAAGACCTGTCACAAGTGCCAAGTCTATGTTGATAAGGTGCACATACCTCTAATACCTCTGAATATTTTGACAGCACCTTGGCCTTTTTCAATATGGGGCATCGACATGATCGGTGAGATCAGACCTACAGCATCCAACGGGCATCGTTTCATCCTGGTGGCTATTGATTACTTTACAAAGTGGGTTGAAGCAGCTTCCTTTGCTACAGTTACCAAGAACGTCGTGGCACGGTTTATTCGGCACAATCTGATCTGTCGATACGGTGTACCAGAGAGGATCATTACGGACAATGGTACAAATCTCAACAATAAGATGATCACCGAGCTCTGCAAACAGTTCAAGATACAGCATCACAACTCTTCTCCTTACCGGCCGAAGATGAATGGGGTTGTAGAAGCGGCTAATAAGAACATTAAGAAGATTGTGCAGAAGATGACGGTGACGTACAAAGATTGGCACGAGATGTTACCTTTTGCTCTTCATGGGTACCGTACCTCAGCGCAGACGTCAACAGGGGAAACCCCATATTCCTTGGTTTATGGCATGGAGGCCGTCTTGCCCATCGAAGTTCAGATACCCTCTCTTCGAATTATGAAGGATGCCGGTTTGAGCGAAGATGACTGGATTTAGACCCGGCTTGATCAGCTGAATTTAATCGACGAAAAGAGACTTACTGTTATTTGTCATGGTCAAACGTATCAAAAGCGAATGATCAAGGCATTTAACAAGAAAGTTAGACGACAAGAGTATCAAGTTGGGGACCTGGTTATCAAGCGCATCATACTGCCTCAAGGTGATCCCATGGGCAAATGGACCCCTATGTATGAAGGGCCATTTGTGGTTAAGAACATTTTCTCAGGAGGAGCTATGATTTTAACCACTATGGATGGTGACGACCTTCCTCACCCCGTCAATGCAGACATAGTGAAAAGATACTACGCATAATCAAAGACCCGCTAGGTCGACTGGTCTAGGCAAAAATAAGGGCTTCCCGACGAACCAAAAGGGTTCCGGCAAAAATAAGGGATGAAAAGAAAAAAATTTGTACACCCGGCAAGTCGAAAACCTGAAAAGGCGGCTTGGGAAAAAAAGGGTATCCCGGTGGACTGAAAACCCGAAAGGGCGGTCCAGGCAAAAATTAGGGATTAAAGCGTAACACTATGTCTCATTGGATCACCCCGCAACCAGACTTTAGTATCGACTACCAAGCTCGGACGACACCAAACAATCTGATCTGCCTTCAACCAAGTAGCAAAGTGATGAGATGCTCGAAGACATAAAGGCAATAGCAGAGTTGGAACCCAGTGGCATTGTTCACATAGCTGTTTTCTTTGTTTTCACAAATTGTATAAACTCTATTGTTCGGCAGCGTTCTCTTACTAGGACGTCAGTCTCTTGTACAAAAACGCCTATTTACAGGCTAACTTCAAAATCAATACAAGTCATATTCACAAAGAAATTTCAAATTGTTTTTCTTTTTCTGTTTTGTTTTGCAAGAACGTCCAATGTTCACTTTTTGATATATGCATTTGACATTGATTGTTGCTCATAAATATTTACATGCGAAACAAAAGACGATTACTTGTAATATCAGAAACAGGGGCAAACGAGAAGTGTCCAAACCGTACGGTTGCTCTGTCCACCAGGTATAGGGACAGGCCTAGCTGGAAGAAACGATTGAAAGTACATTCACTCCCTGCAGAGTAAGAGAAAAGATACTGGTGTTAGCTCTCCCCAGCCGAGACTCGCAGATATGAATAAATCGGTAATATTCTCCCCAGGCAGAGTGTATCTACCATCAGCACTGAAAAGTCTTGTTATCCCCAACAGAGTATAAAAAAATATCCCCAGTGGAGTTGGAAGAATTATCCCTAGTAGCCTCTTAAAGATCATCCCCAGTAAAGTCTAAAAGGGCTATCCCCAGTAAGGTCGCTATTGGAAAATCATCCCCAGCGGAGTTCTTCCCTTTCTCAAAACAGGAATTCAATCCCAAACAAGTTCCATCATCACCAGCTACGGTAATTCATCCCCAGCTGAATTTATCAACGGAATCCTCAACAGAGCATTTCTTCCCCATATAGTCATTCTTTCATCAATTTATTCCCCCAGCGGAGTTATCCTCTCCCGCATGTTTATTCTCACAAGCATCTTCATTCACTATCTCCAGCTAAAACGAAGGATTCACTTCTTTTCTCCAGCAGCCATCCGAGATTTATTTTCCCCAGATAAAAAACATTACATTTCCATACATCATGACATGCATACGCATCATACAACACAATCTCATTTACTTTGAGAACATCATTGCCTGATACATATCATGCATTACATACAACTAACCTTTACCTTTCAGGAAGGATACGGTTAAATTTTCACAAAGTTCAAGCTATGAAGCTTCTACCTCAGTTGAATTACGGACGAGCTCCTAAATCTCAGCGAAGATGTTGCTTCAGTTAAATTACAGACAAGCTCCTAAATCTCAGCAAAGTAGTTGAATTACGGACAAGCTCCTAAATCTCAGTGAAGTTGTTGAATTACGGACGAGCTCCTAAATCTCAATAGATATCCCCTCGGTTGAATTACGGACGATGTTCCTAAATCTCAGCAAAGTTATTGAATTACGGACGAGTTCCTAAATCTCGACAGATATGTTCCTCGGTTGAATTACGGACGATGTTCCTAAATCTCAGCAAAGTTGTTAAATTACAGACGAGTTCCTAAATCTCGACAGATATGTTCCTCAGTTGAATTACGGACGAGTTCCTAAATCTCGGCAGAGATGGTTTCTTAGTTGAATTACGGACGAGTTCCTAAATCTCAGCGAAGATGTTGCTTCAGTTGAGATACGGACAAGCTCCTAAATCTCAGCAAAGTAGTTGAATTACGGACAAGCTCCTAAATCTCAGCAAAGTAGCTAAATTACGGATGAGCTCCTAAATCTCACCGAAGATATTTCCTCAGTTGAATTACGGATGAGCTCCTAAATCTCAGCAGAGATGGTTTCTTAGTTGAATTACGGACAAGCTCCTAAATCTCATCAAAATTGATTCCCCAGTTGAGTACGGATGACCAAAGTTCCTAAATATCAACAAAGACGACTCACCAGCAGAATAACGAACGACGAAGCTCCTGAAATTCTATTTCTCTCAACAAAGATCAGACTTCCCCAGCGGAATCTTCCTCAACAATAGGTATACAAGCTCTCGCTAAGGAATCTCTTATGCGATCAAAACTCCTCTAAATGGCATCTATAAGCCCATTCCCGGCATCACAAGTCAATTACCACTTCATGCGAGTGCAAATTTCTGGGCACTCTAGTGTTCAATCCACTTCCACCTTCAGATTATGAAAGGCACGAAAGCCAATCTGCATCCTCAGGTTTAAGAAGATTGAACAGGGGCAGCTGTTGTACCCCAAAATTTTCCCTCCCATATTTCTCAAAATATGTCAAGAAAGATCTCCAAGTTGCTCAAGGTAGCCCAAGGGTTGGCCAGACAAGCTCTCTCCTAAAGCAGTCTACCCTAAATTAGGGTTTCATGTTGCATCAAGATCCTTGAGTCCAAGTGGTTCCAAGTTCTCACCAATGTCCTAATATGTTCTCAAGATCATCCATGTCAAGTTTCAAGCCTTGCAGAGGAAGTTTTCTCAGTCAATTGCTCAAAGGTCCAAAAATCGACTGTGCTAGGACAAAAGTCAACTGTGACCTACATACAGTCAAACTTCAAGATTTTTGGCCAACATCCTCATTTTTAAGGATATTTCATAATTTGATCAAGGGTTTATCATGATTCATCAAGGATTGCTCACAATTCATCAAGATTCAAAAGTTGCTAAATTAGGGTTTTGTAGGAAAAGTCAACTCAACTTTGACCAAGCATAACTTTCTCATACTTTATGAGAAATGACCCATCCAAATCTAATTTTGAATAGGATGCAATTCCATATAATCCATCTTCATATCCCAAGATCAAAATATGCACTCACAAGAAGTTATGAATTTGGACATTATAGGTCATTTTGAAAAGTCAACAAAAAACACCCTTTTTGTCAAAGCTTCATACATGAGCATGGAATATAAAATTGAGATGAGACCAAAAGGGTTGGTTAGAGGACATCTCTAGCTTTCTAACAAGTCTAAGAACACCTCCAAAGAGTCAAAATTGAGGAAGTTATGCATTGTTGAAATTGGACTTTTTTTGCAAAATTGCCAAAAGTCAACTATGCCCAAAACTTCAAATTTTGCCAAATGGGCCCATTCTTTTTCACTTGTTTTGAGTTGGAATTATAGCTCACGTGCTCTAGCCTTAGACATGTGTCCATATCATATTTTTATTAATTATTTTTATTTTTATTTGAATTAATTTGATTTAAATCAAATTAAATCAAATTAAATCCAAAACATTGAAACCAAAGATCTTTTGATGATTTCAGGCTTCATTGGACAGCTAGCACCATTCCAAATTCGCATCAAGCCATATGTGTACAAAAAGATTGAAAAGAAGCCAAATTTGGAAGGTTGTTAAAGGGAATCAAATCAATATCCAAAGCATTGGTGGAGAGGGATTTGGACTGAGTTTGCAACCCTAATGCATTGTACAATACATAAGGAGGCGAGGCATATCAAAAACGAGGTTGGAGATCAAGCATAGAGCCAAAACAGAATTTACAAAAACAAGCAAAAAGTGTGAGTTCGAAGTCACTCTTAGAGGCAGTTTCAAGGCTCTTTAACAATCTCAATCGTTTCCTGGCAGTCTCCACAACCTTAAGCAATCAAAACCAGACGTTTTTGAGCCCTCTCACGCAGTGTAAGTCGTTCACGGAACCCCTATGTTCTTGAAATCGATTAACACTATTCTTGCATCTATAATGTAAAATAATTGCATATTCTTGATCACCATGATGTTTGCAAGCTTTTGCCAATAGCCAATTTCATTTATGTGACATATACCGTGAATCACCGTTATTAGGTTTTCTTGGAGTTTTTTAGGGCTTTTTGTTTCAGGAATAATTAGCCTTCATAATGGGCATGGTTGCAATCAGGAGGATGAGACGACCTCAACCATGGTCTTATAAATCATTTCCATGGCCTGTACGAGATTTTGGGATGAACATGACTTGTACTGATGGACAGTGTCAGTAGGTGTAGGTTTCAGAGTTTTTAGCCACAGTTCAAGGAAGGGGACGATGAGTTGTCACCCCACCATTCGTCCATTCAAACAAGTGCGCGTTTTTTTTGTTTCTGGCCACTAATTCTTGTTTTATTATATTATCATTTATTTGTATTATATTAACAAAAAGGAACAAGTGGCGTGGTGGCAAGGGAGTGTATGGAATTCCTCTCAGGACCTGGGTTTGAATCCCAGGTCCCCCTATTTTCTCAATAATGTTTTCTTGCAGAAAATCTAGTGTGTGCATGAGCTTGATGACCACCATATGCCTTCCTCATCAGTGTGCCAGATGGCCAGATCTGGTGGCCAGCATTGAAGGTGCACCAAAGGACCAAGTCAACGCCAGCGCACAGGATCCAAAAAGTCAAATGGATCAGCACAAATGGGCCATAAAAATTGCTATACACACACCCAAAATCAGGCCCATCTCGCTCCTTTTTATATTTTGTTTATTTTATTTAATTGTTTTATTTTGTTTAATTTAATTACTAACCAATAAATTAATTTCTTTTTTATCAAAAAAATCACAAAAATATTTTTTACCCAATTAAATTTCAGAACTTTATTTTTCATTAATAAATATTAATTAAATTAATTAGGATATTAATTTTAGATAACTTTCATTTATCTTATAAATATTTAAAATCAATTAGAATAATTAGGTTTTAACATTAGTTTAATTATTTTATTTTCTTTCCTAAAATAACAAAAACTCCAAAAATATGTCATTTATTATTTTTAATTAATTTATTTATTTAATAATTAATTTAGCATTTAATTTTAGGATTTAATTTCTTTTCTTAAAAATAAAAACAACAAAAAAACATTTTCTTTAATTAGGAGGGTCAAAACCCTAGTTTTGCGTTCGATTCAATTTTCTCACGCGCTTTATTATTTTATTCAATTATTGTATTTGTTCCTGGTTTGTAATAATTAACTAGGACATTTATTTTTCCGCTTTTAAATTTCAAAGGGTTGCTTTTGGCGATGTAAATACTCAACGCCTTGTAATAATTTAGTTTAAATTTCGCACCTTTAATTTCTGCAAATATACAACTGCTAGATGTTTGATAATAGGGTTTGCGTGACAAGAATGAATGTTTAATCTAAAATCAGTTAGATCACCCTAAACATGTGCAAAGATAAAAATAACTGAAATCAACACACCCGCACATGCGCACTTCTAGGGTACACCCCACTTTGTTGCCTTTGTAAACGGTCATTGAGTATAGGTTGTTTTAGACGTTGCCCTCTTGTCTAAAAGATCATAGTTGCCTCAAAATGGTTGCCTCAGATATTGTTGCCTTGAACAAATGATCTAAGACATTAGGGTTACCGCTAAGATGTCCTAACATTGCTTCAGTGACTGTATGTCCCTCTTTTGAATTGACCCTCAAACTCCAACGACAGTGCTACCTATTCACTAATAGTGGGATAGCATTGTCTAAAGGAAACAATCATAGAACGATTCTTTTTTCGATTAGTTAGATTAGTTCTTAGATACTTGCTCATCCAAAACAAAACTTTTTCACACTTACACTCTTTTACAAACAAGTTTTCAAAAACACTTCATTACACTCTTGAAGACAGAAGCAAGAGTTAAATCGAAGTTAAAACAAAAACTTTTCAAAACCCACAAGCACAAAGAAAACAAATTTGAAAATGATGAGCAAGTACCTAAGAGCCCGTAGATAACTACGGATAAAAAGGGTGCTAATACCTTCCCTTTCTATAAATCTACCCCCCGTACTCAGAAATATCTCGAAAAAGGATTTTTTTCTGTGCTTTTTTCCTTTCCTTGTTGGATAAAATAAAATTCGGTGACGACTCTTGCTTACCGCGACATTTTGCAAACACAAACGCAAAACGCGAACCAGCATTCCAAAAACAGTCAGTTCTTCCCATCGTATCACACAAGCGTAACCATGATTCAACCTTATTGCGATGTGTGGATAAAAGCGAGGCGGAAAGAATCATGGCACAGTTACATGAAGGTACTTTTGGAACTCATTTCAGTGGACACACCATGGCAAAGAAAATCCTACGGGCAGGATATTATTGGTCCACCATGGAAACCGATTGTTATCATCATTCTCGGACTTGTCATAAGTGTCAAGTCTATGCTGATAAGGTGCACATACCTCCAGTTCCTCTGAACGTCTTGACAGCTCCTTGGCCCTTTGCAATGTGGGGCATCGATATGATTGGTGAGATCAGGCCTACTGCGTCCAGCAGGCATCATTTCATCCTGGTGGCAATTGATTATTTTAAAAAATGGGTTGAGGCAGCTTCCTTTGCTACAGTAACTAAGAACGTCGTGGTACGGTTTATTCGGCACAATTTGATCTGTCGATATGGTGTACCGGAGATGATCATTATGGACAACGGTACAAATCTCAACAATATGATGATCACCGAGCTCTGCAAGCAGTTCAAGATACAACATCACAACTCTTCTCCCTACCGGCCGAAGATGAATGGGGCTGTTGAAGCGGCTAATAAGAATATCAAGAAGATTGTGCAGAAGATGACGGTGACATACAAAGATTGGCACGAGATGTTACCATTCGCTCTTCATGGGTACCGAACCTCAGTGCGGACTTCAACAGGGGAAACACCCTACTCTTTGGTGTATAGCATGGTAGCAGTCTTACCCATTGATGTCCAGATACCCTCTATTCGGATTATGAAGGATGCAGGTTTGAGCGAGGATGACTGGATCCAGACCCGGCTTGATTAGCTGAACTTAATCGACAAGAAGAGACTTACTGCTATTTTTTATGGTCAGACGTATCAAAAGCGGATAATCAAGGCTTTTAACAAGAAAGTCAGACGACAAGAGTATCAAGTTGGGGATCTGGTGATCAAACGCATCATACTGCCACAAGGTGATCCCATGGGCAAATGGACCCCTACGTACAAAGGGCCATTTGTGGTTAAGAACATTTTCTACGGAGGAGCTATGATTCTAACCACCATGGATGGTGATGACCTTCCTCACCCCTTCAATGCAGACATAGTGAAAAAATACTACGCATAATCAAAGACCCGCTAGGTTGACTGGCCTAGGCAAAAATAAGGGCTTCTCGGCGAACAGAAAGGGTTCGAGAAAAAGTAAAGGATGAAAATGAAAAAATCTGTACACCTGGCAAGTCAAAAACCTGAAAAGGCGACTTGGGCAAAAAAGGGTATCCCGGTGGACAGAAAACCCAAAAGGGCGTTCCAGGCAAAAATTAGGGATTGAAGCGTAACACTATGTCTCATTGGATCATCTTGCAACCAGACTTCGGTATCGACTATCAAGCTCAGACGGCGTTGATCAATCTGATTTACCTTCAACCAAGTAGCAAAGTGATGAGATGCTCGAAGATATAAAGGCAATAGCAGAGTTGGAACCCAGTGGGATTATTCACATAGCTGTTTTTCTTTGTTTTACACAAGTTGTATAAATTCTATCTTTCGGCGGTGTTCTCTTACTAGGACGTAAGCCTCTTGTACAAAAATGCCTATTTACAAGCCAACTTCAAAATCAATACAATTCATTTTCACAAAGAAATTTCAAATTTTTTTTCTTTTTCTATTTTGTTTTGCAAGAACGTCCAATGGTTCATTTTTTATATATGCATTTGACAATAATTGATGCTCATAAATATTTACATGCGAAACAAAAGACGATTACTTGTAATATCAGGAACAGTGGCAAACAAGAAATGTCCAAACCTTACAGTTGCTCTGTCCACCAGGTAAAGGGATAGGCCTAGTTGGAGAATACGACTAAAGGTACATTCACTCCCTGTAGAGCAAAAGGTATCTAAAAACATTGATTCTCCCCAAGCAGAGTTTATCTATCGCCAACAACGGTAATTCATCCCCAACTAAGGTTATTTCTCCAAATCAGCGAATCTTCAGACAGAGTATCTCTTCCCTGCAGAGTCATTTTCTCGTCAGTTTATTCTCCAGCAGGATTATTCTCACAATCATCTTCGGTTGTTATCCCCAGTGAGAACAAAGAGTTCAACTCTTTTTCTCCAGCAGCAATCCAGGATTTATTTTCCCCAGCTAGAGAATATCATAAAAACATTGCATGTCCGTACATCATGACATGTGCATACGCATCAGACAACATAATCTCATTTATTTTGAGAACATCATTGCTTGATACATATCATGCATTACATACGACTAACCCTTTACCTTTCAGGAAAATTACAAATGAATTCTCACAAAGTTCAAGCTATGAAGCCCGGATCCGACCGGATAGTATCTTGATTTCTACATCATATTGTGAAGCCCGGAGAACAACCGGATAATAGTATCAAACACCGCGAAGCCTGGATTCGACCAGATAGTGGTTTATCTCTAAGATATGAAGCCAGGATTCAACCGGATAATAGTTTAATCCCCAGCAAGTCGTGAAGCCCGGATAACAGCTCAGCAAGTTACTTTGAAGCCTGGATTACGACCAGATAGCAGTACGAGACACCATGAAGCCTGGATTCGACCAGATAGTGGTATATCATAAACGCAAGCCGTGAAGCCCGGATTATGACCGGATAACAGCTCAGCAAGCTATTGTGAAGCCTAGATTATGACCAGATAGCAATACAAGTTTCTGTGAAGCCTGGATTACGACCAGATAGCAGTGCGAGACACCATGAAGCCTGGATTCGACCAGATAGTGGTATATCATAAACACCAGCCGTGAAACCCAGATTACGACTGGATAATAGCTCGGCAAGTTATTGTGAAGCCTGGATTACGACCAGATAGCAATACAAGTTTCTGTGAAGCCTGGGTTATGACCAGATAGCAGCCAAAGATACCGTGGAGCCTGGATTATGACGAGATAGTGGTATATCTTTAATACAAGTTATGAAGCCCGGATTCAACCGGATAGTATCTTGATTTTCTCCGAACATCATGAAGTCTGGATTTGACCAGATAATGATATGAGACATCGTGAAGCCTGGATTACAACCAGATAGCGATAAAAGGACTGAAGCCTGGATTATGACCAGATAATAGTACAAGACACTACGAAGCTTGGATTTCGACCAAATAGCAGTTTACCTGGACAAAAAACTAAGAAGCCCAGAGTCGACTGGATATTAGTGTGCCCTAAGTTCAAGTTGAAGCCCGAATGCGACCGGATAACAACTTAATTCCTTCTGAAGCCTGGATTACGACCAGATTAGAATCAAGAAATTGCGAAGCCTGGATTACGACCGAATAGAAAGTTTAATCTCATCTCCCCAGTAAGTCACTGTAAAGCCTGGATTACGACTAGATAGTAGTCGGTCTTATCACTATGAAGCCTGGATTACGACCAGATAGTAGTTCATTTTCACCTCTTCGACTAAGAGAAGATTCCCCAGTAGAATAACGAACGACCGAAACTCCTAAAATTCTATTCCTCACAAGCAAAGAACAGCATTCCCCAGCGTAGTCTTCCTCAACAACAGGTATACTGGCTCTCGCTAAGGAATCTCTTAAGCGATCAACACTCCTTCAAATGGCATTTGTAAGCCCATCTTCCGTCATCAATTTCCAAATGGCATCTGTAAGCCCATTCCTGGCATCACAAGACAGGTACCACTTCATGCGAGTGCAAATTTCTGGGCACTCTAGTGTTCAATCATCTTCCACCTTCGGATCACGAAAGGCAAGCAAGCCAATCTACATCCTCAGGTTTAAGAAGATTGAACAGGGGAAGATGTTGTACCCCAAAATTTTCCCTCCCATATTTCTCAAAACATTTCAAGAAAGATCCTTAAGTTGCTCAAGGAAGTCCAAGGGTTGACCAGACAAACTCTCTCATAAGGCAGTCTACCTCAAATTAGGGTTTCATGTTGCATCAAGATACTTGAGTCCAAGGGATCCCAAATGCTCACTATTGTCCTAATATGTCCTCAAGATCATCCATGTCAAGTTTCAAGCCTTGCAGAGGAAGTTTGCTCAGTCAATTGTTCAAAGGCCTAGAAATCGATTGTGCTAGGGCAAAAGTCAATTGTGGTCCCCATACAGTCAAACTTCAAGATTTTTGGTCAATATCCTCACTTTGAAGTATTATTCATCATTTTATCAAGGGTTTATCATGATTCATCAAGGATTGCTCACAATTCATCAAAACCCAAAAGTTGCTAAATTAGGGTTTTACAGGAAAAGTCAACTCAACTTTGACCAAGCATAACTTTCTCATACTTTATGAGAAATGACCCATACAAAGCTCATTTTGAATAGGATGCAATGCTCTACAATTCATCTTCATCTCCCAAGTTCAAAATATGCACTCACAAGAAATTATGAATTTGGACATTATAGGTCATTTTGAAAAGTCAACAAAAACACATTTTTTGATAAAGCTTCATACATGAACATGGAGGACTCAATTGATATGAGACCAAAAGGGTTGCTTAGAGGACATATTGATATTTCTAAAAAGTCAAAGAACACCTTCAAAGAGTCAAAATTGAGGAATTTAAGCATTGGTGAAGTTGACCTTTTTTACAAAATTCCCAAAATTCAAAAGTGCCTCAAATTGCAATTTTTCTCAAATGGGCCTAACTTTTTGCACTTGTTTTGAGTTGGTGTCATGGTCCACGAGCCCTAGATCTTTCCACTTGTCTTTATCTTATTTTTTCTATTTATTTTTATTTTTTATTCCAATTAAATCAATTTAAATCCAAATAAATCAAGAAAATATCCAAACCATTCAAACCTCAAGATTTTGTGCACATTTCAGGTCCCATATCCAGCTAGCAAGTGAATCAATTCGTGCAAGGCATAGGTGGGAACAAAAAGATTGAATTTGGCCTATTTTGGAAGGAATTTCATGGAAATCAAATCAAGATCACAAATCATAATGGACAAAGATTGAGAACACAATTGCAACCCTAATTCAATCAGTGGTATATAGTGTACAATTGCAGCCAAAAACAATAAGTTTTAGAGGCGTGTAGAAAGAGAACCAAACTTGAAAAAAATCAAAGAAAAGTGGTAATCTATTTTGATACTTCCAGGCAGTTTCAAGCTTCCTAAGCAATCCCTTTCGTATCCTGGACATACAAGGAAGCTGTACCAATCAAGAACAAGCATTTTCATGCGCCAGAACTCACTGTAAGTGATCCACGACCATGGCTTTTTCTTGAAATCATATTCCATTATTCTTACATATTTATCATGTTTTAATAGCATATTTGTAATCCCTAACATGTTTGCAAGCTAACAGCACCATTTAATTGCATTTTTGGAAGCTATATTGAAATTCACCATTACTAGGGTTCTTGGTCTCGTTTTAGGGTTTTTTATACAGGAAAAATTGGTACACAAGAAGGGAACCATGATGCTCAGCAGGCCAAGACGAATCAGTCCACAACATTAGATTTCATTTATTGTACATGTATGTGATTTTGAAATATGCAGGGTTTGTAGTGACAGACATTTGTCCGTAAGTGAAGGTCATTGAACCTTTTAGCAACGGAGAGAGGACAGGGACGATGGCGTGGCAGCCCCTGATTGCCTCGTTTGAATTTTTGCACGGATGTTTCTTTATTTTGTTTGTCTTCAATATAATTATTATTGTTTATTTTGTATACAACAAAAGCACGCAGCTCAGTTGGTGACAAGGTAGTTGGAAAAAGCTACAGGACCTGGGTTCGAATCCCAGGTCCCCCCATATATTTCATATTATTTTTCATTGCTTAATCAGGCGCGCGTATAGGTGTGAAGACCACCATGGACCACCATCTTCCAACCATCATATTACCATCATCCAGATCTGAAGGCCATCATGTGATGATCCACCAAAAGCCTTAGTCAATGCACAACGCTGAATCCAGAGAAGTCAACATGGACCTTTGATCTTGGGCCCAAAATTGCCATTCACACCCCTCTAATTTGCTGGTTACAGGCCCAAATTTCCTTTTCTTTGTTCTCTTTATATTTTCTTTATTGATTCATTTAACTTATTTTTTTACTAACACAAAATTAATTTTCTTTTTTATCAAAAAAATCATAAAAATAATTTTTCATCAAATTAGATTTAGGTTTATTTTCTATCAAAAATTAATTTAGTTAGTTAATTTAATTTATTAGGAAAATTTAATTCTTTTACAAATAAATGAAAATCAATTAGAAGAATTAGGTTTTTTGTCTAATTTAATTTTTAATTATCTTTTCTTAAAAAATCGCAAAATACAAAAATAAGTCAAAATTAATCATTTTATTTAATTTCATTTAATTAGTAATTAGGTTTGTATTTAATTCAAAACCTTATTCTATTTTTCTTAAAATAATCAAAAACACCAAAAAATAATTTCTCTTTTAATTAGGTTAGACGGGGTCAAAACCCTAATTTCCTTTCATTCTCTATTCGCATGCGCTTTATTTATTTTTACCATATTGATGTAATTGCTCATGGGATGTAATAGATTAAATAGGACTTTTCCGTTTATTTATCATTTTAGCGGGTTTTTTTGGCTATGTAAATTAATACCTGAAGCCTTGTAATAGCATAGCTTTACTTTCCGCATTTTAATTTCCGCAAAATATTAACTGTTAGATGTATGATAATAGGGTTGCATGACAAGAATGTATGTTAAATTTAAAACGGTTAGCAAACCCTAAATGTGAAAAGATAATAACTTGAAATTGAATCACTCACACATGCGCACTCCTAAGGTATACTCTCACTTCGGTTGCCTTCAGTAAACGGTCATTAAGTATAGGATACTTTAGTGGTCCCTCTCTTGTCTAAACAAAGATCAAAATCCCGTTCGGAAAAGTTGCCTCAGAAAGGTTGCCTCGGATATGTTTCCTCGAATATTGATCTTAAGACATTAGGGTTATTACTAAGACATCCTAACATTGCTTTGATGATCGTACGTCCCTTTCGAATTGACCCTTACATCTCCAAAGACGGTGCTACCTACTCACTAATAGTAGAATAGCACTGTCTAAAGGAAACAAGAACAAAAAAATTCTCTTTTTTTAGTAGGTAGATTAGTTCTTAAGTACTTTCTTAAAACAAACTTTTCCACACTTACACTCTTTTCAAACAAAGTTTTCAAAACAACTTCGTAACACTCTTGAAGACAGAAGCAAGGGTTAAATCAAAGTAAAACAAAAACTTTTCAAAACAAACACACACCGGCAATTTTCAAAAGATGAGCTAGTACCTAAGAGCCCGTGGAAAACCACGAATAGAAAGGGTGTTAATACCTTCCCTTTCTATAATCTTCCCCCGTACTCAAAATCTCGAAAAATGAATTTTTTTGTGCTTTTGTCCTT
Source organism: Vicia faba (assembly GCA_948472305.1). Lineage (NCBI taxonomy): Eukaryota > Viridiplantae > Streptophyta > Magnoliopsida > Fabales > Fabaceae > Vicia > Vicia faba. The sequence continues at coordinate 240,246,658 of OX451737.1, forward strand.
TCCAGTTGGATAAAATAAAATGTGGTGGCGACTCTTGCTTACCGCGACATTTTGCAAACACAAACGCAAAATGCAAACCAGCATCTTCCAAAACAGTCGGTTCTACCACCGTATCACACTCACGAAGAACCCATGGATACAATCAACCTAGGTACCAAAGAAGACAGAAAAGAGGTCAAGGTGGGCGCCAATCTGGAACCCAGTATCAAGGAGTGTCTGATTCAGTTGTTGCACGATTATGTCAAAGTCTTTCCCTGGTCATATAAAGACATGCCAGGACTTGATGCAGATATTATGGTACATCGTCTGCCTACAAGAGAGGATTGTCTGCCAGTAAAGCAAAAGGTTTGCCGCATGAGGCCTGATATGTCAGAAAAGATTAAAGCAGAAGTCATGAAGCAATTCAACGATGGATTCTTGGTTGTCACCTCTTATCCCCAATGGGTTGCCAATGTTGTTCCCGTGCCCAAAAAAACGGCAAAATGCGAATGTGTGTGGACTACATAGATTTGAATAGGGCAAGCCCTAAGGATGATTTTCCACTCCCCCACATTGATATTCTAGTTGACAATACGACACAACACAAAGTGTTTTACTTCATGGACGGATTCTCAGGTTATAACCAAATCAAAATGGCGCCTTAGGACATGGAGAAAACAACCTTTGTCACGCAGTGGGGCACTTTCTGCTATAAGGTGATGCCATTCGGACTGAAGAATGTTGGGGCAACCTATCAACGTGCCATGGTAGCTTTATTTCACGACATGATACATCACGAAATAGAGGTATATGTGGACGATATGATAGCCAGATCTAAAAAAGAAGAAGAGCACCTTGATCACTTACAAAAATTGTTTGAGAGACTGAAGAAGTATAAACCGAGGTTGAATCCAAACAAATGCACATTCGGGGTACGGTCTGGTAAACTCCTAAGATTTATCGTCAGCAACAAAGGTATTGAAGTAGATCTTGCCAAGGTAAAAGCAATACAAGAGATGCCTTCTCCTCGTACTAAGAGGGAAGTCAGAGGATTCTTGGGGCGTTTGAACTACATTGCCAGATTCATCTCTCACCTGACAGCTACCTATGAACCAATCTTCAAATTGTTGAAGAAAGATCAAGTAGTCAAATGGAATGACGAGTGCCAAGTTGCTTTTGACAAAATCAAAGAATACTTACAAGAGCCTCCTGTGTTGATGCCACCAGTCGAGGGAAGACCATTGATCACGTATCTGACTGTTTTATAAAACTCAATGGGGTGTGTATTGGGGCAGCATGACGAGTCTGGCCGAAAAGAGCATGCTATTTACTACCTGAGCAAAAAGTTTACTGATTGTGAAACAAGATATTCACTGCTCGAGAAAACTTGCTGCGCTCTCGAATGGGTTGCTCGCCGGCTAAGACAGTATATGCTGACTCATACTACTTTGTTGATATCTAAAATAGATTCGATAAAATACATCTTCGAGAAACTTGCTCTCTCCGGGAGAATAGCGAGATGGCAGATGATCCTGACCGAATATGACATACAGTATACTACCCAGAAAGTAATAAAGGGCAATGTATTAGCTGATCACCTTGCTCACCAAGCTGTAGAAGACTACCAATCCATGAAGTTCGAATTTCCAGATGAAGACATCATGACGGTAAACAACTATGAAGAATTCAGGCCATATGACGGACCTAAACAAGGATCCCGATGGACCCTGCTCTTTGATGGGGCATCCAACTCACTTGGCAATGGTATCGGTGATGTACTCATATCTCCGGAAGGGTGTCATACTCCCTTTACTTCCAGACTTTGCTTCAATTATACAAACAACATGGCAGAATATGAAGCGTGCATCTTTGGTCTCAAAGCTGCCATAGACTTGGGGATCAAATCATTGGATGTATTCGGAGATTCAGCTTTGGTTATCATCCAGATCAAAGGGGAATAGGACACCAAACACCCTAACCTTATCCCTTATAAAGAACATGTTTTGACATTGCTACCACATTTTGAGAAGGTTACCTTCGAGCATTTCCCGCGAGAAGAAAATCATCTAGAAGACGCTCTAGCCACAATGTCATCTATATTTAAACTTAATTGGGATAAATAGGCTCCCCAGATCGCCATCGAACGAATGGAAGAACCAGCATACTGTCACGAGATTAATACTGAAGAAGTAGTTGACCAGCCTTGGTTTCACGAAGTCAAGAAGTATCTCGAGGCTCAAGAATATCCAGAAGGAGCTTCAGTCAATGATAAGAAGTTCTTAAGGAGATCCTATGCTAAATGTTTCCTTAGTAATGTCATCCTGTACAAACGCAATCATGAATCTGTGTTACTTTGGTGCGTAGATAAGGTTGAAGCTGAAAGGATCATGGCTGAATTGCATGAAGGCACTTTTGGCACCCATTCCAGTGGGCATACGATGGCAAAGAAAATCCTACGGGCAGGCTATTACTGGTCTACCATGGAAGCAGATTGCTATCAACACTCTCGAACTTGCCATAAGTGTCAGATTTATGCTGACAAGGTGTACGTACCTCCGGTTCCTCTGAATGTCTTGACGGCTCCTTAGCCTTTTGCTATGTGGGGGATTGATATGATTGGGGAAATCAAGCTGACGGCCTCCAATGGACACCGCTTCATCTTAGTGGCCATTGATTATTTTACAAAGTGGGTGGAGGCAGCTTCCTTCGCTTCCGTTACCAAGAATATTGTTTCCCGTTTCATCAAGCAAAATCTCATTTTCCGGTACGGTGTCCCGGAAAGGATCATCACTGACAATGGTACAAATCTCAATAACACTATGATCACCTCCTTGTGCGAGCAATTCAAGATCCAGCATCACAATTCTTCCCCTTACCGGCCAAAGATGAATGGTGATGTCGAAGCTGCAAATAAAAACATTAAAAAGATCATACAGAAAATGACAGTCACATACAAAGACTGGCATGAGATGTTACCATTCTCTCTCCACGGGTATCGTACCACAACTCGTACATCAATCGGGGAAACACCCTATTCTTTGGTATACGGCATGGAAGTCGTCTTGCCTATTGAGGTTCAAATCCCCTCTCTAAGAATTATGAAGGATGCAGGTTTGAATGAAGACGATTGGATTCAGACTCGACTTGATCAACTGAACTTGATTGATGATAAGAGACTTGTTGTTGTTTGCCATGGTCAAATGTATCAAAAATGGATGATCAAGGCTTTCAACAAGAAGGTCAGACGCCAAGTGTATCAAGTTGGAGATCTGGTGATCAAACGCATCATACTGCCATAAGGAGATCCTAGGGGAAAATGGACTCCTACCTATGAAGGACCATTTGTAATCAAAAACATTTTCTCTGGTGGGGAAATGATCTTGACCACCATGGATGGTGACGATCTGCCGCATCCTGCAAACGCGGGCATAGTCAAAAGATACTATGTATAAGAGACCCGCTAGGTTGACATACCTAGGAAAAACAAGGGAATCCCGGTGAACCAAAGAGGTTCGGGAAAAAATTAGGGATAAAAACAACAAAAAAAATCTGTACACTCGGCAAGTTGAAAACCCGAAAGGGCGACTTGGGCAAAAAAGGGTTTCCCGGTGGACTGAAAACCTGAAAGGGCGGTCCAGGAAAAAGTTAGGGAATTAAAGCGTATGACTATGTCCTGTTGGATCACCTTACGGACAACCTTTGGATTTAACTAACAAACTCAGAGATTCTGATCAATTCAATCATCTTCGAATGAGGCAACAAATAGACAAGATGCTCAGAGATACAAAGGCTATAGCAAAATGGGAACCCCATGGGATTAATACACATAGCTATCTTTTCTTTGTATTAACATTTTCATTTTTTTCTTATGACAGTGTTCTCCTACTAGAATGTTTGTCTCACTATACAAAAATACTTACTCAAAGTCAATACAAAGATATTCCTTTGAAAGTGCAAAACTATCTGTTTTTCTTTACTCTTGTGTTTTGTTTACAAAAACGTCCAATGATTCATTGTTGAACATATGCATTTGAAGATAATTACTGTTTACAAATAAACAAAATAAAATACAATTACTAATGACTTTAAAAGGTAGGGAAATCTCTCTAATCTATTTCCATAAATCCCCCATAATTTTCAATTTAATTCCCAGCGGAACAAGCTTCCAATTATCAATCCCCGGTAGAAGTCGTTCAATTTCTCAAGATTTTCCAACAGGATTTTGCAAGCAGTACATGGCATTCCCTTTACAACAGAGTTTATTTCTCTAAGCAGAAATTCATCAACACTTAGACTTCACAACATGAAGACTTATACTCCATATCCTCAGTAGCAGTCATGGATTTATTTTCCCCAATCCAACAGTAGTGTAGCAAACTAGCTCACATACGCATACATTGAACCCATATATCATAAACATTGATAACATGAATGCATTATACTATGCATTTCATACAACATGACTCTATATTTTAGCTAACATTTTATGCTCAAGACACATATGCCATTCTGATACTCATTCAGACTCAACCTTTTGATATAGTTCAGATACGCTCCAGACACGGATGCCATTCTAATACTCATTCAGATTCAACTTTCAGATATAGTTCAGGTACGCTCCAGACACGGATTCCATTATGATACTCATTCAGATTCGACTTCTCAGATAAAGTTCAGATACGCTCCAGATATGGATGCCATTCTGATACTCATTCAGATTCAACTTTCAGATACAGTTCGGATACGCTCCAGACACGAATGCCATTTTGACACTCATTCAAAATTCAACTCTCAGATACAATTCAGATACGCTCCAGACACGGATGCCATTCTGATACTCATTCAAAATTAGCTCCTAGATACAGTTCAAATACGCTCCAGACATGGACGCCATTCTGATGCTCATTCTTTCAGCTTACAAATTACAATACAAACAATCACTTTTGGATGGCATCTTTAAGCCCATATCCTACAGCTTTCTATCACCTCTCTAGATGGCATATTTAAGCCCATTTATTCTACTATCACATCACTGAGTGAATATTTCTGGTCCCTCTAGTGTCCAATCATCTTCCACCTTCGAGTCACGATTGATGAAACACGCCAATCTAACTCTTAGGGCTTAAGAAGATTGAACTGGGGCAGTTGTTATACCCCAAAATTTTCCCTCTCACTTATCAAGAATTTTCTCACAAGATATCATTGGGCTCAAGACTGCACTAGGGTTTGATCAGCTTAAGACTGCACTAGGGTTTGATCAGCTCAAGATTGCACTAGGGTTTGATCAGCTCAAGACACCTCCTTATGCATTGATGACCAAAATTAAGGTTTGAGTTTGCACAAGGATTTTTTAACTATCAATGCTTCATATGACTTTCATGGATCATTATGGACCCCCAAGATCACTCATGTCAAGTTTCAAGCCTTGGATCACACTTTTGATCAGTCAATTGAACAGTTGACCTAAAAATAAGTTGTATTGGGGAAAAAGTCAACCATGGCCAATTTATAGTCAAACTTCATAATTTTTTATCCACATCAACATTTTATACTCATATGTATCTTTGATCAAGTTTGGACCATAATTCCTCAAGAAATTTGATCAAATCTCCAAAAGGGCAAAATGGTCAAAATTAGGGTTTTGATTGGGAAAGGGCAATTTCTGATTTTTGACCTAGAAAATGGTCAATTGGTTTAAGGCATGATCTCAAGATTACAATTGCATCATTTTGACCTAATGACATGATACAAAACATTGCAAATCCATTGGATTGACAGATGAATTTTGCAGTCAACTGATCAAAAGTCAATTGTATACTGAAAAGTCAAACTTTGACTTTTTGGTCAAATTCAAGTGCCAAAGATCACAATTCATCAAAACATGTCAAAAATAGGAAACTTATTCATCAAGAAATCAAGAAATCAAGATTTCATTTTGAAAAGTCAAAATTTCTAAACTTAGAAATTTTTCTAAGTGTTGAAAATTTCTTATATTTTCATAACTTTGAGCAATTTTTTCATTATGATACATGATGATTCAAAAGAAACTTCCAACATGAAAGTTGTAGATCTCCATGAAACCTACAACTTTTTTTCACACAACTTCTTCCAAAAGTGCTTGGATCTCAAGTTATAATTTTGTGAATACATGCTCATGAACTAAAAAAAGACTTAGTGAAATTTTGCCCTAGTTAGGCAGATTTTTGACCTAAATTCATGGCAATTTTTCACATAGTTCCAAGGGGAATATTCAAAAGAAATTAAAAGATGAGTTGAAGATCACATTTCAAGCTTTCCAAAATATCCAAGAACTCCTTGAGATCATTCTTGAGTAAGGAGAATCGAAGGTAAGAAGTTAGGGTTTTAAAACTTGAATTACAAGCCATTTTGTGAAGAACACTTGATCCAATCTTCAAGCATGTTGTATAAATATTTCTTTACAGGCTTCAAACTTTCTAATCACTCAATAATTTAATGTTTACATAACTAATATAGTCATTATCCAAGCATTTGAGTCATTATCCAAGTTGCATTTCCATTTTGGGAAGAAAGTCACCACTTCCATTTTGGAAAAGTGACTTTAATCACAATGTCAACTCTTCTTGAGCCCATACATTGTTGTTTCTGACTCAAACATTTAAAAGCAAGAAGCAACATATCTACATCCTGCTAACCACCCTACAAATCCTTGTACTTCACATTGAAACCATGTTTGTCAATTTTGCTTCAAAATCAAGTAACCAAGTCATAACATGTGATTTCATTTTCTGAGTTGTTTCAAGCTTCAAAACCTCTTGCTTATAAGTACAAACACTATTTGTAAGATAACACACGAATGCTAGTGCCCTGAAAATATCTCAAACACTCAAAAACCATAAATCTGCTCAAAAACACCATTGATACATAGTTCTGACCTTGAACTTGTATCTCTCATTTCTCTCGTGCGTTTTCCCTCAAATTCATTTGCAAAGCTTTTATACCTCAAATATAGTCCATCACTTTCATTGTTTTGGAACTATAATACCAGTTTCACCTTCCTCCATAACCAAAAAACAGAGTCTGCAAGTTGACTTCTCCAGACCATTCCAGCCACCTACAGTTCAAGCCAGCCATTGCATTAGCTTCCTAGAGGTCCAAGGCAGATAACTTGATCATCACCATCACTTGAAACAAGCTCATTTGCATTTCACGATTGTCAGTTTTAAGGTATTTTTCTTGAACTTCTATCTCATTACTTAGGCATTGTTAGGCTTGCATTTGTGAAGATAAAACGTAGACCTCATTTCCACGAAGTTGTACATATCCATAGTTTGCATTTATATGGCCTGAGCTTAGAGAATTTTAGAGTTGAAGTTTCTGAAATTTTTAGGGTTCAAATTAGGGCCAGAGAAATTCTCATTTATCTTTAACTTTTAGCTTTAGTTATTTACATGGTTAGATTCGTGAGGAAGAATGCCACAACTTTCATTTTGTCATCTTCCATTTTTGTTGAGAAATGAAGAAGTTACAGGTACACCGGCTGGAGGTTGAAGATGAAGTCATCAGGACTTGATTTGCCTTACATATTTATGGTTTTGTTTATATAAACGGATGTATAGCCACCCCAGTGGTAAAATGCGCACATGTTCACCCCATGGTCCTGGGTTCAAGCCCCAGAGTGACCATTTTTACATTTTCACATTTTTTGATAATTTTTTGATCTGTTTGCAGGCGCTGGGCCCTTTGGGCCTGGCTTTTCTTTTTGTTTTTGCTGACTAACACCCTGCCTACTTGTGGCACCCCCTGACCCATTTATTTTTATTTATTTATTTATTTCATTTTTTTATTTTAAATATATTTTCTAAAATAATAAAAAATATAAAAATAGTAGATTTATGTTTTGACATAATTTAAATATTTTTCTCACACAAAAAATTATTTTTATTCATTATACTTTATTTATCTTTACTAATTATCTTGTAAATTAAATTAAAACTAGGTTATTATTTATTTTCTTTTATACTTATTTAAATATATTTATTTTAATATAAAAAAGGCCAAAAATATTTTACAACACCATATATTAGTTTCAAGACAAAAATACAAAAAATACTTTTTCTTTAAACTTATTTTCTTTTAATCCACTAAATAGAATTAGGGTTTTACTCAAAAATATTTTCTTAATTAATTTCTTTTCTTAACTAATTTAAGTTAATTTTGATTAAATTATTTTTCTCTAATTAGGTTTAGGTTAAAACCTCTTTCATATAAAAATCCAAACAAAAAAAATCATTTCTTTCCATTTGCATTTGTACTTTATATATTTCTTCAATTATTTGTACATATTCAATTTGGTTGTAATAGATTAATTATGTTTATATTATTGCAATCCCCATTGACAAATTGTATACCCCCTCCCACAAGTATTGTAATAGCGTAGTAATTTTAAATTTCGCAATTTATCGCTTTCATATATACAATGCTAGTAATTAGGTTTTGTATGGAAAGATTAAAACAAACCAAATAGAAAACCCTAATTCAAGACAAAATCAAGCATGAAATAATACACTTGCACGCAAGCACCCCTAGGGTTATCCCACTTGGTTGCCTTAAACAAAATGGGCATATTACGCATGTAAGGTATCTTAGCAAAAATAAACAAATACAAGATCATAGTCCCTCGATGACGCTATCTAAGTTGCCTTACAAATGATCTTAGTCCCTCAAAAAGAATGCTAAGATACCTTACAACATTGCTAATCATGGTTATACGATGACCCACACCCGTTCCGTTAACATCCAAAGATAGGGTTGCTTACCAAATCAATGGTAAGACAATAATGTCAAAGGAAAAGAAAATGAACAAGAAATACATTTGAGTAGGTAGATTGTTCCTAATTACTTGCTCCATTTCAAACAAAACATCCTTGCTATTTTAAAAAAAAAACACTTACACTTTCAAAACATCTTACAAAACTTGAAAACATTTTCAAAAGATCAAACATCTTTGTATACATTCTTACGAACAAGAATCATTAATAAGATTGCCTAAACAATGGCCTCTTTACAAAATACTTTCAAAAAACCACACAAAGCATAATTTCAAACAAAAGCAAGTGATCTAGCAAGTAACTAAGATCCCATGGATAACCATTGATGAAAAGGGTGCTAATACCTTCCCTTTTCATAATCTACCCCCCGAACTCAAGAAATAATCTCAAAGGTCTTTTCTGTGCTTTTGCACCTTTCCTTTTGGATAAAAGAAAAGTCGGTGGCGACTCTTGCTAACCGCAACATTTGCGATAAAACGCAAAACCCTCAAGTCCTTTCTCCCACCGTATCACAACAGTCATCTGTCCACACACAACCTTGATCTTTCTGTAACAACTTAAAGATCGGTTTACACGTTGCAGTCATGTGGGAAATGAATCTAGAAATATAATTCAAACGCCCGAGGAACCCTCTGACTTGCTTTTCAATTCTCGGTGCTGGCATCTCTTGAATTTCTTTGACTTTATCAGGTTCAACTTCAATCCCTTTCTGGCTAACAATGAAACCCAACAATTTCCCTGATCGAACACCAAAGGTATATTTATTTGGATTCAAGTGGAGGCGATACTTCCTCAAACGCTAAAACAACTTCAACAAATCTTCTATATTCCCTTCTTCAGTCTAGGATTTAGAAATCATATCATCAACATATACCTTAATTTCTTTGTGCATCAGATCATGGAATAGGGTTGTCATAGCCCTCTGGTACGTTGCACCAGTGTTCTTCAACCCTAAGGGCATCGCTCTGTAACAGAATGTTCCCTAGGGTGTGATAAACGTTGTTTTTTCCATGTATTTAGGAGCCATCCTTATTTGATTATACCCAGAAAATCTGTCCATGAACGAGAAAATCTTGAATTTTGTTGTGCTATCTACTAACATATCAATGTGTGGCAATGGAAAATCATCTTTTGGACTAGCTTTATTTAGATCTCTGTAATCTACGCACATGCAAAATTTTCCGTCTTTCTTCGGTACTGGGACAATATTGGCAATCCAATGAGGGTACACTGATGTCACAAGAAAATTGCATTAATCTGCTTTAGAACTTCTTCTTTTATCTTCACTGCCATGTCTGGGTGAGTTCTTCGCAACTTCTGTTTGATTGGAGGGCACTCTGGCTTCAGCGGAAAATGGTGCCCTACAATATTTGTATCCAGACCAGGCATGTCTTGATAAGACCAAGCAAATATATCCACATATTCTTTCAACATCTCAATCAACCTTCTCTTCACATCAGGATGCAACAATGTTCCAATCTCGACTTCCTTCGGATCTTCTTCTGAACCCAAATTGATTACTTCTAATGGCTCTTTATATGGCTGAATGGCATTCTCCTCGCGCTCAAGCAACCGTGAGACCTCTTCTGGAATATCATCATAGTCTTCTTCTTCGGCCCCATACACAGGACATTCAAAGTTGGGAGAGGGTGCAGGGTCATTGTATTCAACGGTTTTTTTAATTAATTTGCACATATGATTTATGATTGTTTTTAGAAACTGACACATATAACAAGTGATCATGCATATTGAATTTTAGTTATTATTTATTTTGAAAGGTTTTTTTTCTTTCTGATTACCATTTTCCAAGAAAAAAATAAAAAATAAAAACACAACTTGGGAAACAAAGGCAACTTTTATTATTGATTTTAAAAGTCACAGCAAATAGATAAGCCCATACAATATCAATACTTTCACCTTGGGCAGAGTGAAAGCTTTTCAAAAAGATTAACAAAACAAATCACTTTGAAACATGTATGCAAGAGGGAACATCAATGGTGATCCCGTTCTGAACCCTAACTTCGTGCGTCACATAATTTGGAATTTTTGGCTCTGCTTCATCTTCCACAATCGCATTAATCCCAGAAACAATGGGATGAAGATAAACCCCGCTACGAAAGATGTCCTGATCGTTTCCTGCAGCAGCCTTCGATTTCATGCACTTACCTTTATCGTTCTTCACAGAGAACCCCAAGCCAACTCTATTCTTGTTTACAGGTGGATCCATAATCTGTCCCCAAACTTCACTATGGCCTTTACGCACAACCTGCTGCGCATCCTTAAACGAAACTATAGAGTTCTCATTTCCTCTCATGTTGTCAATGGATAAAGCTTGGAACTGGGTCCCAACAGCAGCTTCATTCGCCTCTACAATGCTGAAAGAGGACAAATGAGATATCAATAATGCATGTTCTCCATTTATAATTACCACTTTTCCTTCACGTACAAACTTCAGCTTCTGGTGTAAAGTCGAAGTGACAGCCCTTGCCTCATGTATCCACGGTCGTCCCAGCAAGCAACTATAAACGGGTACAATATCCATGACCTGGAAAGTAATCTGAAACAAATGTGGGCATATATGAATAGGTAAGTCCACTTCACCAATAACAGATTTCCTGGATCCATCAAACGCTTTCATAATAATGCCACTTGGGCGCATGGGCGTTCCTTGATATTTCAACTTCATAAGTGTGCTCCTTGGTATGACGTTCAAAGCAGATCCATTATCAATCAACACATTAGATAGCGAATCATTCTTGCAGTTCATATAAATGTGGAGGGCCAGGTTGTAATTCCTCCCTTCATCGGGCAATTCATTATCGCAGAAACTCAGGTTATTACATGATGTAATATTCCCCACTACACTGCTGAATTAGTCTACAAGCATGTCGCTTTCCACAAAAGCTTGGTCTAATACCCTCATCAAAGATTCTCTGTGAGCAGAGGAGTTCATCAATAAAGCCAAGATAGATATTTTTTAAGGAGTATGCAGTAGCTGATCTACAATTCTGTAGTCGCTCATCCTTATTACCTTCAAAATATCATCCACATCCTTTTCTAGCATAGCCCCACTAGATTCACCCGTAGCCTTCCTGGGTTCAACATTTTCAACAATTTTCTTTCCAGCGCTAACATCTCCACTGGTGAAAATACACGACCACTGCGGGTCACTCTACTAGTCTCTGCAATATTCCAACATTAGGCATTGGCTGGATAGGAACTTCCACACCATCCTCTAAGATTGTAGCATTATATTTGTAGGGTACAGGACCCGACAAACTAATCACCAATAGAGTAATAGTTGGCTTGCTATGATACTCAACTTCAAAATGGGTAGGCGCACTGAAACAAGGCACAATAACATTTACTCCCTCTCCAACACAATCAATCATTACAGAGTCATCCCTGGAAAACAAATCTTCATCAGAGAAGAACTCATATGTGGAGGCATACTCATCATCCGACTCTTCTTCATCCAAACAAACTTCAATCATATTAACTTCATGGTAATAATCCCTTTGACTTGTAACCTTGATAGTTCCATTGTCTAACAATAATTAAATACCATTCTTAACAATTGAACATCCTCGGGAGTCTCGGAATAAAATTCGGCAAGATTCATACTAATATTCCACCTGACCAGCCATATGGCAGAAAGAAGCGTGAAATTGCACAAGGTCCTCATTCATATACTCCACATCAAAAATTCTGAACTCTCCAAGACATCCAGAAATCATGTTTACTTCCTCTTCATACTCTGCCCTAGGCCTAATTATGTGGATGAGGCCCTCTTCCATCATCTCCTACAAATCAACCTTTATCTTGTCACAACCCTATATATCCGTACTGCAAATAGCACAACCAGAATGGTCATGTGTATAGTAGCTAAATTCACAGAGGTCTGCATGCATTTTCACCAAATCTCCTATAACCAGACTAATATCAAAAATCCAGAAGTCGGCTGGACAACTGGCCACCATGTTCACAACATTTGCTCCTCTATGCTTGGGCAGAGGATTATCTTTCACATTAGTTCCCACATCCTTGAAAGATAGAATACCGGACTTCACTAATTTTTGTACTTCAGTCTTCAAAGGATAGTCATTCTCAACATTATGCCCTAGTGCTCCCTGATGAAAAGCACATGTTTGGTCTGCTTTGTAATACCAAGGCAATGGTGATGGTACAATGGGAGGTGGTTGGGTCTGAACCAGCTTCTTCTGAATTAACATCGGGAGTAACTCTGTATAACTCATAGGGATAGGGTCATAACTCTCCCTTCTCTGATTATACCCTTGATTCCCATGCTGGGATGGTCTCTGATAAGCAAAAGTGGTTGGAGCTACACTAACAACTGGAGTAACTGAGGCCACTTGCTGATGACGCTGACAATTTCTTCTAGGAGGATTAAATCTCCTTTCTTGTAGGATAGTGTTTGTATCTCCTTCTTTCTTTTTGGAAAACCCATAGATGACTTCTTCGTATTTCCAAAACTTTCACCCTTTGTTAGACGACCTTCTCTTACAGCCTCTTCTAAACGGATACCCATGCCTACCATTTCAGTAAAGTCACTTGGCGCACTCGCTACCATCCTATCATAGTAGAAAGAACCCGTAGTCTTCAAGAAAATCTTAGTTATCTCCTTCTCTTCCATGGGAGGAATCACTTGGGCGGCTACCTCACGCCATCTCTGTGCATATTCTTTGAATGATTCCCTATCTTTCTGGACCATGGCCCTGAGTTGATCACGGCAAGGCGCCATGTCCACATTGTATTTGTATTTTCTGATAAATGCTTCTCCCAAGTTGTTGAAAGTATGGATATTGACGCTATCCAAACTCATATACCACTTCAGCGCAACACCAGTCAAATTATCCTAAAAAAAGTGAATCAGTAGACGTTGATCATCAATGTGGGTAGACATTCTCCTTATATACATCACAAGATGAGCACGAGGGCAAGTGTTGCCCTTGTACTTATCGAATTCTGGGACCTTAAACTTCGCAGGTATCTTAACATTCGGGACCAAGCATAAATCATTCACATTATGCCCGAACAATTCCTTTCCCCCGAGGGCCTTCATCTCCCTATGCATCTTATCAAACTGCTCTTGAAAATCATCCATTTTGTCATAAATACCCAAGTCTTAACTTGGTGGAGGAAAATGACGACACATATCATCATTAACAATTGGAACCATATTCATCGAAGGAGGTGCAGTAGGAGCAACATGCACCACAGGAGGTGCAGGAGTAATAATAGTCTGAACAACTGGAGTATCTTAAGGACCAAGATTGAAACCTTCAGGCGCAAAGTTCTCTGGCATTCCCCATGGATAACCTTGAGGCATGCGATTCTGAACAACGTCTGGAGTAGCAGACACAGAAACAGTCAGAGCTTCGGTAGTAACCCTTGTTGGTTGATGTTGAACACTCGGTGGCTGATTCTGAGCAGCCACCAGAGATTCCATCAGAGCAGTAAGATTGGCCATGCCGGCCTTTAAAGCAGAAACCTCATCGCGCAACTCACGATTCTCTTGTTCTAAGTTGTCTATCTTCCTTCTGAAATTAGCTCGAGTGTTGTAGTGGTGAGACAGCGTGCTATTGAAGTAAAGAAGCTTGGTAAGACACCTGGATATGCAAAGAAATGCAAGAAATATGTGCAATACGATGCATGATGTGCAAATATCAAAGTAATAACATATTTGAAATACTGAAAAATTTTATTAAAATAACTTCAAAATGGATTACAAGTTTCAACAATCCAAGTAAAAGATGAAAATAAAGTCTAAAACCCTAAGAAGCAAATATGATGGAGATCACTCTATACGCTGGCGCTTCCCTATAAGCCTAGAAATTTGAGCCTTCAACTTTTGGTTTTCTTTCGCATACCTGGTGGAAACCTCCTTCCAATCACCTGAATCAGGAAGTGAGCAACTAGAAACTGACTAAGGCTTAGGAGAAAATAAATCCCCTTGCCTCTCCATCATCTCTACAGCCCGACTCTCAAGAATCTCAATCAATTTGTCTTTCTCCTTCAAATCTGCTCTATAGGAAATATCTAAAGTTTGGCACTTATTCTTCCAAGCATCATTTTCCTATCGCATCCAGACTAAAGCAAGTTGTAGCTCTTCCACATCATCAAATAAGGGAGGAGTGGTCTTCACAAACAAATCATGCATAGGTGCTTCCTGGGAATACGACATCTTCAATTGAATAACTCTCACTTGAACCCACTGAAGATATGGCTCCAAAGAAACAGCCCCTTTAGGTCCCAAATCTTTCATACTCTTCTTATGAATGTGACGCCAGGCCTTCGCAATCTTCTCCCTAGCTTCCTTATGGTCTTCTCCTTCCATCAGAAAGAAACTACTCAAATGAATACTATTTGGTTTATCCCTCATCGGATAACCAAGTTGTCGTCGTGCAAGAACAAGGTTGTAGTTAATCCCTCCCTTTGTACCAAGAAGAGGTACATTGGGGAAACTACCACAACTGTCAACAATCTCTATATCCTGGTAATCTCGATGATACCAATCAATACCCGAGTGAGTAAGTGCCATGATCTTAGGAGCCCAACGGGGTTCCTTCCTGACATCCCAAAAAGCATCAGACTGGGGCATATGAGAGATAAACCACCAGTACAACAGAGGCATGCAGCAGATAATCATCCCCCCATGATAAGAATTCAGAATATGAATAGAGTAATAAGCATCACCCAACAACGTAGGAACTGGGTTTCCAATCATGAAGATCCTGATAGCATTAATGTCAACAAACTTATCGACATTAGGAAATAAGAACAACCTGTAAGCAAGTAGAGAAAAGATGGCCTCAAAAGCGATTGTACTCTTCATCCTGGAAAAGTAACGAGCTTTCTCCAATAAGAACTGAGTTGTTAATCCTCTAATCCCTCCTTTAGTAGTCATATGGGCTTCAACCTCAGACTTCCCCAGATGAATCAAAGCAGCAATCTCATGTGATTTTGGCTCACCCTCCAAACCAGTAAAAGGAACACGATCGGTAATAGGTAAATCCAACATATAAGAATACTCCTCCAGTGTAGGCATCAACTGATAGTCAGGGAAAGTAAAGGAATGATGGATCCATACTTCTTCTGAAAATCTGCAGAACACTCAATCTCTGGAATTAAACTGATTAACTCATCTATCTTGGGATCTTTGAAACTGTATTTTCCGGTCTTTCTTTTTCCAGAATCCATGGCCAAATAGTACCTGAGATATTCAGAAATGGTCAACTTTTTAAGTCCCTTGAAATGAAATTCCTTTAAAGGATGCTTATGGGTGCATGGATGCATGATGCAACAATCACACACAAGATCACAAATATAGGGTTCATAGGTTCAACATCACGAGCATGAGGTCGAAGGTATTACCCATAAATGTATGGTCTAAAAGTTATCACATGTCAAACAAGGTTCTAGAGGTTCCCAGAGTCTACATCCTTCCTTCAGATATTACCAACTTCCTGATTGACCCGGTAATTAGTAATATTCTCAAGAAAAACTAGTTCGAGCGTAGTATCGCATGACAACTATTTTCGGATTACTCTGTCATAGCTTCCGCACAACATCTAAAAGGCCAAGATGGGTTAGGTATTCTACGGAGCTTCAACAGGCTCCCATGTCGAAAGCAGTACGTCTTCCCGATTACTCGGTAAACGACACTACAGTCAAAGGGGCCTCCACTGAGTGAGGGATCTCATGCCTCCTTTTTTGGGATTACTCCCTCAAAGTTAACATGACTATACCGCCCGTCCTATCTTAAAGTTTTCCCAAGTCCGGGTATAGGACTTATAAGTAATCACCAAGCACCCTGAAAACCAGGAAAATCCAGACAAACATATATACAACATATAACACATAAACAACAATAGCACATATACAGATATAAACAAAGATAGGCTCAACCCACTTAGGGATGGACAAGAAAGAGGTCAATATTTCCCCAATGAAGTCGCCATTTTTTCTGTAGCGGTAGAAATGTTTAAGACTAAGCCATTGGATTGACTAGACTTACATAGATCAAAATAAAAAAAATAGCCACCGCGCTTTATTGTTTCCAAAGGAATAGGAAAAGAGCGAGTAACCCAAAAAGAGGGGGAAAGATTCAAGGTAAGGGGTTTGGTTATGTAAAGGGAAGGTATTAGCACCCTAAACATCTACGGTACTCCGTAGAAACCTCTTTGAAAAAATTTGTATATTTTGGCTATAAAATGTTGTATGAAAAATAGATGGTGGAGGTGAGAAAAGAAATATATTTTTTATGATTTTTGCACCCGCCGCAGTTGCGAACCTTTAGTGCCTACGTACCACCTTTCATGCAATAGGGGATTAGGGTACACGTATTTCACCTTTAAAAAATTTTACACACAAGTGTGTTGGTTAATTTTTATGAGATAAGACATCATCGTCATTGTTTGTGTGGAAAACATACTTACTACCCACAATCATGAGAAAGAAGAATTTGCATCATCTCAAAGTGGAGGATATGGCTTGGATTTTAAAATCAACAATGCCTCACTCAACACCCAAGTGGAAAATATCTCACTTCACTACATATTATAGAAGTATAGTTGTTTGCATCACTACAAGGATTGAAAAGAGTCTAATATTTTGAGAAAAGTTTAAAAATAAAAAGCCAAAGTGACAAAATGGTTTGAAATGAGATTTGATTGACTTTTAGTCTTCTCACAAAAAAATGTCAAGGTATTATTAAGTTGATTGAAGTTTATTTATGAAAATATTTTGAAAAATGCATGGGCATAAGTCCAAGTTTATTATGAAAGTGGTTCAAGTTTAATAACAAGAAGAGTTTTCAAAAGGAGGGAGAAGATTTTTGAAATTAAAGAAGATGGGAGGAGAAGAAGAGACTATCCTAAAGCATAAGGTAAAAGCTAAGGATAAGAACCATCTAACAACCAAGAAGCCAATACTTGACATTATGAGTCAAGATAGAATTCCCACTCCATGGATTGAAACTAAACAAGCAAAGATACTATACCTCTTGAGAGAACCAAACTTCAAGTGTATTAAGTCTTCACAAAAATTGGGCAGAGTAACGGCTGTATACAGGTGAATTCCGGATTATAAACAAAGTAGGTAATCACAATGACCTGCACACAAAACAAACAAACAACCAAATGTCTTGAGGTAAACCTCAAGAACTCCAGACAAAATATCAATTAAGGCCACAAGGTCTCCAACATAGGTCAAGGTTTCTAACCCTAAGTCCAAGAAGTCCAATACTACATAATGCCAAGGATAGTAACCAAATAGTCCAAGTATCATTAAATTTTTTTATGGTTCATGTTGATTATTAGGTGTCTTAAAAAAGAAAAGAAAAGATCAAGTGAGCAAATTTAAAATAACAAGAATGGAGAATGCTCAAGTGAGCAAAAAAATAAAATAAAAATGGCATGAAATGTAATGCTTAAAGTAAATGGTACATAAAGCACAAAAATAAAAGCATAAAGTAAAACAAATTAATAATTAGTGGTTAGTTGGATGACCATCTTGAAACTTGCATTTGGAACTCATTAGAGGATTGGTAGAACCAAAGCCTCCACACAACAAGTTGTATTTGCTTTTTATCAAGTATACCATCCATTTGGAATCATCACAAGTACCATTTAATGATCAACAATGTTTAAGTGATCTGCGTTGACCAAAAGTGTTGTAGATCCATTAGAGGATTGGTAGAACCAAAGCCTCCACACAATGAATCTCAAAGTTATTGGATCAAAGGGATCAAATTAACATACTTGGGCTTGCAAACATAGGTCTGGGCCACGAATGATCATTTATTCGAATCGGGACAAAATTTAGCGCTATGTTAAGCAATCATAAGTGGACTTATATAGAAGTCGCACCTATTTTGAGGTCGATCAATAGCAATCTATGCACCATTTGTTTTGAGACATGATATAGAGATCATGCTCCAATAACACTTAGTACAATAATAAAGGGATAAGATGAAGAGGGGTGGGGAAGAACATATAAACCACATTTGAATTAAATTTTAATCAAACTATTATTAAAATCATTCATCCATTTGTATGGAGTTAAACTCAACACTATGGATCCAATGATGTTAACAAAGTTCATAATAAAAAATCCAACCCAAGATCAGCCAGAAAATAATCACAAAATAATATTGCATTTAATATATACATAAAAAAGGTTTTTTTTAAATATTTTAAAATAGAAATAAAAGATAAAAATATCAACTATGTTTAAATTAATCAAGAAATAAAAAGTAAGATCATAAAAAAATCAGAAAAGGACTCAAATATTTTTACAAAAATTTTGGTAATTTTTTAAAGTCAGAAACTATTTCTTAAAATTAAAATAAATGAGTAAAATAAACCAAAAATGATAAAAAAAAATAACAAATTCAGAAATAAAAAATAAATGAGGTCACCAATATTTGTCACAATATCATTGGATCATTCCATAATTTTTTTATAATTTAAAAATGCATAAAAGTATTTTTAAACATTTAAAACAATTCAAATAAAATGAAAGTTTATAAAAATTATCAAAACACAAAATAAATTTGTGAAAAAATAAAAATCAGAAAGAGAAAAATCAAAAGTATTTTTCATAATTTTTTCAGATTTTTTGGACTAAAAATGAATTTTCTATGATTTTTTGAAATTTAAAACAATTAAAATAAAAATCAGAAAATAAAATATCAAACCAAAAAATATGGGCCATTTAATCAATGTCAAAACACGTTACTAAATAGATCAAGTGGACTTGGCGCGATGTGCAAGTTATGGACTTTAGTGAATAAAGCACTGAATCATTAATTAAATCAGATTTAAAAAAAAACAAGTCGCGCGCCCTCATTGGTTAGAAGATGACACATTGGTCATCTTTAACCTCCAGCCAACGTGAATTGCAGATCTCTCAAATTGTAAAATCAAAAGCTCAGACCTATGCTATTTGCTTCGTCTCTTTAAGAAGAAGACAACCACACCTTCGCGACAAATTTATATAAATTATAGCTCAAGCAATTTGGAAGGAAAGTTTTGAAAAGGGATTTGAAATTTCATGGTCAAAACGTGTTTCCAAATAAAAGTAAGTGTTGCGACTAGAACCAGGATAATGAGAGCTTCACAATGATATCAAAGTTTTGAAGAATTGATGGAGAAATCTACCTATTGAAGTTGAGTTGCAGAGCTCTGAAACTGGACTTCTATGGAGCAATATAGGGTACGATTCTTGAAGGTAATTGTATGGTTAGCTTCAGGGAAGATCAAGGAAGGTGAATAGATAGAAAAATTGGATTAAAAAAAGGCTTGAACACTGATTTCGAAGTTACAAAAAATTGAGTTGTGGAGAAAGTTTGGCAGGGTGATTCTGGCTATTCAAGCTTGAGGAAATGAATGGGGGATGACCCTCTATTTATAGGGAATCACATGGAATGTTCAAGCGTGTGAAATGATGAAGTTTGGAGGGAAATCGTGTGAAGTTGCAAACAAGAAAAATGTGACTTCTAATTTGATCAAAACTCATCCAAAACGCGCGTTTCGTTATGCTAATCACTTCTGGAAGTTCACTAAAAATGTTTAGAAGCAAAAACGTGCAGAAACAAAGTGTTTAGAAGCCAAATCAATGATTTCAAATTCCAACTTTGGAAGAAACTTCAGTTTCAAGTTACCAAGTTCAAATCAATGGCATTCTCAGCTCAAGGGGTCTTAGGGCATGATTCTTGATGCTTTAGAAAGATGAGGTTACAAGCTTTGCAATGGAAAAATAATGGAATCAAATGGATGCTTGAGCTGAAAGTTGCATTGAGTCAAAGTTAGGGGAAAAAGTTGACTTTCCATACTTAGAAATATTTCAATTTTTTCTTCAAAAGTGACCTATAATTTTTTGCATCCAAACATGATCTTCCACTTGGAATTTGCTCTTGACCAAAAAATATGGAATGAAATAGACCTCTTGAATGACATTTTGAAACTTGAACCATTAAAAATCTCCTAAAATTGAGTGAGTTATGAATTGTTGAATTTGGAAAAAAATCATAAAATAACCTATAATCTTTTGCACCCTTAGGGCATCTTCCATCCATTTTATCACTTTTCACATAAAATGAGGCATAAATTTCACATCCTTAAGATCATTATGGAAAAATAGTGGGCTCAAGGTGATAAAAGCTGACCAAGTTATGATCATTTGAAGTCACACATGAGGAATTGGGGTTCATCTGGAGGACTTGTAATCTTTCTCCATCACCAAGCTTCTTCCACATGAAAACTCCTTGAAACCTTTGAAGTGATTTTTTAATAACCCTTTGAAGAGAATGATGCCTTTGGAATTACTCAAAAATACCAAAAGATGAGAAAGATATACTTCTTTGAAGTTCAAAATCCTAGCTCCTAGATCAAGGCTTTGTTGAGGATGATAATGAAAACTTATATCCACCATAACCACTTCCATATCTTGAGAATTGATAGAAATATGCACTTGTGACCAATGGGAACAAAGCCTTTTCCAAACATGACAACTTCTTCAATCAACCCCTTATACTTTTGAATCAATTTTGATAACCTTGAAATATGGTGAACCAAAATAACCTTGCCATGCCATTTCTTCCAAAACAACTCCAATGGTGAGGTTTAAACTTCTCAATATTTATTTACTAGTGTTCCAACCCAAAATTTTCCCTCTCATTTTATCAAGATTTCCCCTCACAAGACTCTTTGGACTCCAGACAGGATTACAGTTTGCTCTGCTCAAGACATCTCCTTGCACTGATGACTTGAAATTAGGGTTTGAGTTTGCACAAGGATTTTTGGACTTACAATGCTTAATATGACTTTCATACTTCATGTTGGACTTATAAGATTACCCATACCAAGTTTCAAGCTTTGAATCAAATTTTTGCCCAGTCAATTGGATAATTGACCTAAAAATTAACTGTTTTGGGGAAAAAGTCAATTGTGGCCAATTTATAATAAAACCTCATAATTTTTTATCCACATCAACATTATAGACTCATATGAACCATTTTATCAAGTTTGGACCACAACTCCTCAAGAAATTTGATCAGATCATCAAAAGGGTAAAATGGTCATTTTTAGGGTTTTGACTATAGAAGGGCAATTTCTGATTTTTCACCTAGCCAAGGGCAAATTGGGTTCAAGCATGGATTCAAGGACTCAATGGCATCATCTTGACCTAATCACAAGGTTCAAAAGATCTCAAATGCATTGGATTGACAGATGAATTTTCTAGTCAACTGATCAAAAATCAACTGTACACTGAAAAGTCAAACTTTGACTTTTTGGTCAAAATCAAGTGCCAAGGGTCATTTTTCATCAAGATGTGTCAAAGCATAAAACTTGTCCACCAAGAAACCTAATTTTGGAAATTAGGGTTTAAGATTGAAAAATTTCATAACTTAGAATTTTTCTAAGTTATGAAATTTTCTTATTTTTCCCCAACTTTTTCACCATGATGCAATTGGATTCAAAGAAAACTTCCAACATGAAAGTTGTAGTCCTATATAAAATCTAAAACTTTAATTCACAAAGTTTTCCCAAAATATGCTTGGATCTCAAGTTATGAATTTATGAACAAGGGTCCATGAAACTTTTAACTTAGTGAAATTTTGCCCTAGTTTAGGCAGGATTTTGACCTATCTTCATGGCAATTTTTCACATAGTTCCAAGTGGAATCTCAAAATGCATTTCAAAGATGGATTGTAGAGCATGTTACAAGATTTTAAAAATGTCCAAGAACTCTCCAAGATCATTTGTAGTTAGGGAAAATCGAAGGAATGAAAATCACCATTTCTCACTTTTGGCCAAGGCATTTTACACCATGCTACAAGTTGCAAATTTTGTCCAACTATGCTTGTACTTGGTTTACAGGTCCTTAAACCCTTCTACACTCATGAATTAAATGCAAACACATTGGATTAAGGCTTTATTCTGAGCTTTAGAGCATTGTACAAGGAATTAATCTAAAAATGGCAAAAAGGCAACATTGCCACTTTGATAAAGCTTGCTTTATGTCAAGTTGTTTCTCTTGAGCTGTGAACCCAATCTTTTGCAGCAAACCAACTCCACAAACTTAGGGCAAGGTACACCAAATTTGTGCAGCTAATAAGGAGGCATGTACGGGCTCTTGAGCATTGTCATTTCACTTTTGCTTCAAAAGCAAGAAAGTGTGCAAAAGGTCAACAACTCTTATATCTGTTAAAACCAAAGTTTCTGAACATTTGAAACAACTTCAGCACATTACACTAAGCCAGAAACATGAGCTAGCAACCTCTCAAACACCCTTGTACACCAAAAACCCCATTTTCTGCCAAAACAGGGCAGGTTCTGCAAATCACAAGCCAAATCAAAATCCACTCGTTCATTTTGCTTGCAACCAGTTCCAACACACTCCATACAATATACCTAAGTTATCCCAACCATTCCCAAGTCACTGTAACTCCATTTACACACTTCACCATTTTTGAATTCTGAGTTTGCAGGTTGACTTCTACAAGCATATTCAGGCAAGTTCAAAGCAAACTAAGCATTGGGAAAGCTCAAAGGAACTTCAACCAAACTCACAAGTATCTCAGGCCTCAGTCACAACCCCTACATTGCCATACTCGAGCTTGACTGAAACAGGAGATATAAATTTGAACCATGGCGCGCGTGTTTCAGTCTCAAGGACAGGGATGAAGTTGGACTTTGGACTGGGCTTGTTTGTTCTGACTATTTGCACCCCCCTGTTTGCTACCTGCACCCCCTTGGCCCATTGATTTTATTTTTTTATATTTTCCATTTCTATTTTCATTTCTGACTTTTATTATTTTTTCTAAATATAAAAAATCACTAAAAATATTTTCTTAAATTTTCACATTTTATTTTTTTTTTATGACAAAAAATAGTTTATTAGGATATATACTTTTATTTTCTTAAAATAAATTCATAAATAATACAAAAAATATTATATATTTTTATTTTTATTATTTATACACTTAAATAATATTTTCTCACACATTTTAATTTTTTAACATTTTTGTATATATTTTATTTATTTTCTTGTACATAAATAAATAATATATATATATATATATATATATATATATATATATATATATATATATATATATATATATATATATATATATATATATATATATATATATATATATATATATATAACTAGGGTTTTTACCCTTTCCAAAAATAATCTTTTATTTTCTTATTTTTGATACATTAAATAATTTATTTTACATACATAAAATAAATACAAAAACATTGTCGCATATTTATGTTTAATTGCACATTTAAATATTTATCAATTTATCATTTGTACAATGAGTTCAATGTGGTTGTAATAGTTGACTTAGGGTTTTATTTTCTTGCAAATATCCCCCTATTCAAACTTGTATCCCCCTCCCCATACCAATGTTGTAATAGCTTAGATTTATTTTACGCATTTTATTGCTTTAATATGCATGATAGTAAAAATTAGGGTTTGTATGATAACCAAAAAAAAATCAAAACAAATAGCTTGACTAATACAAGACAAAAAAGCATGAAAAATGACAACACAATGCACACAAGCACCCCTAGGGTTTCATCCACTTGTTGCCTTAAAAATGGTCATGGTATGCATGCTAGGTATCTTGGAAAAACAAATCAAAAACAAAAAGATCATAGTCCCTCGATGACGCTATCTTGGTTTCCTATACAAAAATGATCTAGTCCCCTCAAAAAACTTGCTAAGATACTTGGCACAATTGCTATCATGGTCATACGAGGACCCACGCCCGTCCCGTTTAACATCCAAACACAAGGTTGTTTACCAAATCAATGGTAAAACAACAATGTCAAAGGGTTAAAAATGTGTAGGAAAGATCTTTGAGTAGGGTAGACAACTCCTAGTTACTTGATCAAACTTGCAAACCATCCTTGCTATTTTCAAAAAAAAACACAACACAACACATTTCAAAACATTTCCCAAAACAAACTTTCAAACATTGAAACATTTTTCAAAAGACAAACACCTTTGTATACATTCAAACAAGAATCATTACAAAGGTTTCCATAACGATGGCCTCTTTTCAAAATATTTTCAAAAACCACACACAAAAGCGCCATTTCAAACAATTGAAAAGCAAAAGCAAGTGATCTAAAACAAGTAACTAAGAGCCTATGAAAAACCATGGATGAAAAGGGTGCTAGCACCTTCCCTTTTCATAATCTACCCCCCGAACCCAAAAACAATCTCAAAGGTCTTTCCTGTGCTTTTTGACCTTTCCTTTGGACAAAATAAAAAGTCGGTGGCGACTCTTGCTAAACCGAAACATTTGCGAACACAAATGCAAAACCTCTAGTCAGTTCTCCCACTGCATCACAGAACTGGCGACTCTGCTGGGGATCTTCTAAAAGTGGGGTTACCTTAGGGTTTTAGATCACCTTTACATGCTTATCTTGTTTGACTTGATTGCTTTACATTTGGTTCTATTGTTTGCGTTTGAATCCTCTACCCGGATTTGGGAAACATTCATAGGTAAATAGCAATACATTGTGGAAACTGTGCGGGGTATACCGACATGGTTGAAGCAATAACTATATTAGTGCGACATATTTGTGGGTACTGGTAGCCTTTGAGTTAATCAAAGAGAATACGGGGCCTTTTTTAGGAGTAGTGAGATGACCGACTTTGGTGCAGTCCGAAGTTGGTAGATACTCGATACTACACTCATTGAGGGTTGCTTTCTTGGAATATTTCGGTCGCCAGTCAAGTGGCTAACTGAAACAATGAACACAGAAAATAATCCAGTGATATTGAGCTCCTTAGAACCCGGTTACTATTTATAGGACAGGTTGAGCCAACTAAACTTCAAGAGGGTACTTACCTATGAAACCACATGCAAGCCTGAAACTAGGATCTTGTGTGATTTGTTTGTACATATATACTTGTGCATAACATCATAACATCATGAAGCATCATATGCATCCACTAACCATTTCAAGGATTTGGATCTTCATCTTTGTTCCTGTTTTGTAGGTAATGGAATCACTTCGCAGGAAAACTATCCAAGTCAACCTTGTAAGAATTCCTCCTCAACTCAAGGGGATAGCTTCAAGGATTCCTGAGAACTCTCCATTCACCGAGAGGCATGGTCGTCTTCTCAACTTAGTCAACACCTACACTGAGGAAGACATGGTGAAAGTTCTCTTCCAGTTCTTTGACCCCCTACACCATTGCTTCACATTTCCTGATTACCAGCTTGTGCCTACTTTGGAGGAATTTTCTCAACTCCTGAGGATTCCTATTCTCCATCAACTACCCTACAACGGTACGGAAAGAGATCCAAAGCCTGAAGATGTTGCTCAAGCCTTACGCTTGCAACCATCTGATATCATAGGCCATTGGGAAACTAGAAGTGGTGTCAAAGGTTTCTTGTCAAAGTTTCTGTTTGAGAAGGCCCAAAGTTGTTGGAATTCATTGGACTTACAAGCTTTTGAGGAGATTGTAGCTCTTCTCATCTATGGGTTGGTCTTGTTCCCAAACCATGACCAGCTTATAGATGTCAGTGCTGTCAAAATCTTCATGGCTCGCAACCCGGTGCCTACATTGCTTGGGGATATCCTCCACTCATTTCACACTCGAACAATGAGAAAAAGAGGTGTTCTCATGTGTTGTAATCCTCTACTGGCAAGGTGGTTTATTTCTCACCTTCCCCAATCGTTTTTGAAGAATGAGCAGGGTTTGAGGTGGTCACAACGATTGATGACTTTTACACATTCAGATGTTCATTGGTGTTCTCGATCCAGAGAAAATGTTATCATCATTGATCGTTGTGGGGAATTCCCTAATGTCCCACTACTAGGCATTATGGGAGGCATTACCTACAACCCTTGCTTGGCTCTGAGACAGTTTGGGTATGCCCGAAGGGATGGCCCTCATGACATGCTGATTCTAGACTTGGTTTTCGACTTCGACAACGACGATCAAGGACTTTGACAAAGGTTTATCCGAGCTTGGAGGATGCCCAACAAGGTGGACAGTAAGACCTTGGGACACAAGAATTCCATCCCTCTTGATCCTTACCTCAAGTGGGTACAAACCTGCGCCCAAAGTCTTGTGATGCCTTACCCATACATTCTTCCTGTGGTCAAAGAGTCTGTTATGGAAGGAGAGGTTCCTTACACCATCCTACATCCTGACATGCCAAAATCAATCGAATATTTACAAAGGAGTTGGATACAGCTCAAGGGAGAACACGATACTTTTGAAGCCCAATTCTACGCCAGTGAGAAGAAGGTTTTAGAAGTCATTCGCCAACTTCACGAGGAGCAGACTCTCAACACCTACATCGCACCAAAGAGGATGTGCAATGTCTTTTTGCATTAGAATTTTGTATTATTTTGTCCATGGGGCATTTATGTACTAACAAATTCTTCTTATTAATATGATGTGTGTTCTTTTTTGTTTGCAACAAATTTGAATTTCTGAATCCTTGAATGCATTACATGAATACATCTCATTCGTCATATGCATAAATAGGTCTTCACACCAGGTTTCCTTATCTCTCTGCTGTTTATTTCAGCAAGATGGATTTGGAGCAGACGATCAAAGACTTACATGCGTAGAATTCACAGTTCCAACAGCTACTCGTGACCTTGGCAAAGGGTCAGGAGGAGCTCAAAACTCTACTGGAAAAGGAAAAAGAGAAAAAGAAAAAGAAGAGGGTTGGTGTGGCTACCATGGGTAGAAGATTTAAAGGTCAAGCTAGAAGGGTCCTGGATTTCCCCTCGACATCTAATGAAGGGGTAGGAAAAGGTAAGGGAAGTGTCGTGCAATCTGAGTCTGAAGAAGAAGAAGCGGAGGAGGATGAAGACTATTCTGAACAGTAGTACCCTCCTGCAGACGACAAATATAAGAATCTAGAAGAACGCCTGGCAGCCATGGAGGTGCAGAGAGTGCCTGGGCTGGATTTTGAAGAGCTAGGGTTGGTTGTTGGGATTGTGATTCCCCCTAAGTTTAAGGTGCCTATATTTGCTAAGTATGATGGTTTGTCTTGTCCAAAGATGAATCTGCGGTCTTACGTCAGAAAAATCCAACCGCATTCTTATGATAAAGACCTATGGGTTCATTTCTTCCAGGACAGTCTTTCGGGGACGCAGTTAGATTGGTTTTACCAGCTAGAGAGGTTTGATGTGCACAATTGGGAGGATTTGGTTGCTGCCTTTTACAGACAGTATCAATATAATGCAGACTTAGCACTAACCCGTACTCAATTATAGAGTATGGGCATGGTCTCAAATGAAGGTTTCAAAGAGTATGCCCAGAAATGGAGAGACTTGGAGGGATGAGTACAACCACCTCTATCTGAGAGGGAGCTGGTAGATATGTTCTTGGGTACACTGTCGGGCCCCTTTTTCAATCACCTGATTGGAAGTTCATCTGCGGGGTTCACCGAGTTGATTCTGACCGGTGAGAGAGTTGAGGCCGGAATAAAGAGCGGAAAAATTCAAAAGGATGCATCTACTTCCGCTGCCATCAAAAAGACTTTTCCAACAAAGAAGGAAGTCTCGGTTGTCTACTTCCAAAGAGGTCAAGGAAGAGTTGAGCACCGGCCAGCGGTAGGGGCCGTAATGATTCAGAAGTCTGCAGCTGATCAGCCTCGAAATAATCAACCCAGAACCAACCAAGCAAGGGTGGAAAGGCCTGCACGGAAATACACCCAGATAAACATGACTCCTACCCAGGTTTTACCCCATCTCTTAAAGTTAAACCTTTCAAGTTTGAGAGATCCCCCGCAAAATCCGAATACAACTTCTCCTTACTACCATGCAAATGCCAAGTGTGCTTATCATTCAGACAGCCTGGGGCATGACACCAACAGTTGTTGGGCCCTCAAGAATAAGATTCAGGATTTAATAGATGCTAAAGAAGTTGAATTTGATGCCCCTGAAAAGCCTAACGTGATCGCTGCTCCAATGCCAAAACATGGTCACAATGCCCATGTTGTTGAAGAGGATCTTTTTGTTGCTACTGTTGATGATTTGATGACTCCGCTACTGATAATCAAGTTGAATTTACTGAAGGCTGGGATTTTCCCAGGTTGTAAAGAAGATTGCTGCATTTGTTCCTCCTTACCAACCGAATATCCGTTGTTGAAGTTAGGCATCCAGTGCCTAATGGATAACCAAGAGATCCTTTTTGAAAAGACTCCTGTTACACTGACTCCTGTCAATGATGTTTCAATAATTACCATATCCGCCAATCTTTCCAAGATCTCCAAAAGACCTGTTAAGATTACATCCGATCTGAAGATTGTACCTTTGAAGATAACTATGTCGGGGCCTATCCCGTACAAGTCCAACAAATCAATATCGTAGAACTATGGGGGACAGATCTTCTACCACGGTGTTAAACAAATTGAATCGACTGAAGAGAGTTCTGATGAAGAGACTTCCGACATTGGAAACATTGCCAGAACAAGTAAAATCACCCGCACTGGAAGAATTTTCTCTCTGGAGATTGTGCCTCCAAAGGCAGTCTTCGGACCCTCAGCTGCTCCTAAGGTTACTCCTGTACCGGTCAACATATCTGCGAGAGCTCCAGTTATTGAAGAAATTGTAGCTTCTGAAGTTGTCCCCTCTGCTGCTGCTGATGATAGAAGGAAAGGGATCCAAGAAGAGCCCGTCAGGATGAGGGCTCAGCCGTTGATCATCCCTGAGACCTCTCAAAAATAAATGGAAGAGATTTTGAAAATAATCAAGAAAAGCAATTATAATGTTGTGGAGCAACTGGGGCAAACCCCCTCAAAAATCTCTATGCTGGCCTTACTGCTTTGTTCAGAAGCTCATGCCAAAGCTTTGATCAAATTCTTGAAGACGGCCCATGTTCCCCAGGAAACCTCTGCGGATCAGTTTCAAGAATGTATAGCTAGCCTAATAGCAGACAACGGTTTAGGATTCTCCGATGTTGATCTAACAATCAAAGGGAGGAAACATAATGACACTTTTCATGTCTCGGTAGAATGCAGAGGGACTACTTTGGCACACGTTCTGGTAGACACTGTTTCATCGTTGAACGTCTTACCAAAGAAGGCATTGGATAGGATAGATTGTGAATGTTTAACCTTGAAGCCCAGCAACATCATTGTTAGGGCCTTTGATGGTTCTAAAAGGATGGTCCACAGGGAGGTTGACATCCCGATTAAAGTGGGTACTGAAACCTTCAACTCCACATTCTATGTCATGGACATTCGTCCCTCCTATTCTTGCTTGTTGGGAAGACCCTGGATTCATCATGCTGGAGCCGTCACTTCAACTCTACAACAGAAGCTCAAGTACCTTGTCCAGGGGAAAATTGTGACAGTTCACGGTGAAGAGGAATACATGATAAGCCATCTTAATTCTTTCCGCTATATGGAATTGGATGGTGAATTCATCGAAACCCCCTTTCAGCATTTTGAAGAGGTAGCTCAGGAGATTGCGGCAACCAAGACAGTGCCTTCTGTACCCATGATTACCCGACCTCCGCCTCGGATGTCGTCACTCAAAGATGCAAGGGTTGTGATTGAAGAAGGAGGAAGCACAATCTGGGGGAAGTTGCCCAATTTTCCTTTCAAATCTGATAAATTTGGCTTGGGTTTCACTGCTTCTGCTCAAAAGGTTGTGCGTCGCTCCCGGGCTGGAGGACCACCGGTAAAGATCACCCATCATGGAGTCAGTGCTTTGGGGGATGGTGAAGAGGAGAGCAACCTAGAAGACTGGATTTTCCCTACCGTTGAAGGAGGACTATGCAATTGGGAGGCAAAGGACTTTGTTCCCATTACTTTCATCAATCAGTAATTTATCTTTCAAACATTTCTGTTGGTTTGTAATAATTCCTAAACAATTCGTACACTTTTAACCTTGTGCCTTACCCGAGGTACATAGGTCCATTTGTAAGGGTTTGATTTTTTTCATCTTCATATGCCATTTTAATGAATCATGGAGGTTTTCACATATAAACTTTTGTGTTCATTTTCTTTCTTTTTACATTTTATTTATTTAAAGGTGGTTATCCCTTACACACACCCACACTCACCAATGCAGGTACCCATCAATTCCGGATTCCATGGGTAACAATTCTGATATAGCCTTCAGTGACTCTGAAGATCTGGTCTACCATGCCGAATACGAAGGTGATGAAGACTGTGAAGTGCCTGGAGAATTGGCTAGACTGCTACAACAGGAAGAAAGGGCTATTCTACCTCACGAGGAGTTGTTAGACACAATCAACTTGGGAATAGAGGAAGACAGAAAAGAGGTTAGAGTGGGTGCCAACCTAGAGCCAAGTGTCAAAAAGCGCTTAATTCAGCTGTTGAATATGTTGAGATCTTCGCCTGGTCTTACGGAGACATGCCGGGACTTGATACAGATATTGTGGTTCACCGTCTCCCTACAAGAGAAGACTGTCCACCAGTTAAACAGAAAGTTCGCCGCATGCGGCCCTACATGTCTGAAAAGATCAAAGCTGAAGTTATGAAGCAGTTCAATGCTGGTTTTCTTGTTGTTACTTCCTATCCACAATGGGTTGCTAACATTGTGCCCGTGCCTAAGAAGGACGGCAAATTCAGAATGTGTGTGGATTATAGAGACTTAAACAGGGCTAGCCCTAAAGATGACTTTCCACTACCGCACATTGACATCTTGGTTGACAATACAGCTCAGCACAAGGTATTTTCTTTCATGGACGGATTCTCAGGGTACAACCAGATCAAAATGGCCCCTGAGGACATGGAGAAAACTACTTTTGTTACACAATGGGGTACGTTCTGTTATAAAGTGATGCCATTCGGACTAAAGAATGCCGGAGCAACCTATCAACGCGCCATGGTAGCTTTGTTTCATGATATGATACGTCATGAGATAGAGGTCTACGTAGATGACATGATAGCCCGTTCACAAACTGAAGAAGAACACCTCGTCCATCTGCAAAAGTTGTTTGTCAGGTTGAAGGAGTACAAGCTCAGACTGAACCCTAACAAGTGCACTTTCGGAGTCAGGTCTGATAAACTCTTGGGTTTCATTGTCAGTAACAAGGGCATCAAGGTTGATCCTGCCAAAGTCAAAGCTATACAAGAAATGCATGCCCCTCGCACTGAGAAGGAGGTCAGAGGTTTCTTGGGACGCCTAAACTACATTGCAAGGTTCATTTCTCACCTAACATCTACCTGTGAACCAATCTTCAAGTTGTTGAAGAAAGATCAGGTGGTTAAATGGAATGATGACTGTCAAGTTGCTTTCGATAAAATCAAGGAGTATTTGCTAGAACCTCCTATCTTTATGCCACCCGTCGAAGGAAGGCCGCTAATCATGTATCTGACCGTCCTGGAGAATTCAATGGGGTGCGTACTGGGCCAACATGACGAGTCTGGCCGAAAAGAGCATGCCATTTATCACCTTAGCAAAAAGTTTACCGACTGTGAGACCTGATACTCACTGCTCGAGAAAACTTGTTGCGCTTTGGTATGGGCTGCTCACCGGCTAAGGCAGTATATGTTGACTCATACCACTTTGTTGATCTCTAAGATGGATCCAATCAAGTACATCTTTGAAAAGCCTGCTCTATCCGGAAGAATCGCTAGATGGCAGATGATCCTCACAGAGTATGATGTACAGTACACGACCCAAAAAGCTATAAAGGGGAGTGTGCTAACCGATCATCTGGCCCATCAAGCTGTCGAAGATTATCAATCCATGAGATTCGACTTCCCAGACGAGGACATTATGACCTTGGACAACATTGAAGAGAACAGACTGTATGACGGACCAGAACAAGGATCCTGATGGACCCTGTACTTTGATGGTGCCTCCAACGCACTTGGCAACGGTATTGGCGTGGTACTTATTTCTCCATAAGGTTGCCATACACCTTTCACCGCCAGACTCTGCTTCAGCTGCACCAACAACATGGCCGAGTATGAAGCTTTTATCTTTGGTCTCAAGGCTGCAATTGACTTGGGAATCAAATCCTTGATTGTTTTTGGGGATTCAGCTTTGGTTATCAATCAAATCAAAGGAGAGTGGGATACTAAACATCCAAACCTCATCCCTTAAAAAGAACATGTCTTGACATTGTTACCATATTTTGAGCAGATTACCTTCGAGCACTTCCCGCGAGAGGAAAATCAGCTAGCGGATGCTCTAGCTACAATGTC
Organism: Vicia faba; assembly: GCA_948472305.1. Taxonomy (NCBI): domain Eukaryota; kingdom Viridiplantae; phylum Streptophyta; class Magnoliopsida; order Fabales; family Fabaceae; genus Vicia; species Vicia faba. The sequence continues at coordinate 240,279,655 of OX451737.1, forward strand.
ATCCATGTTTAAACTTAACTGGGATAATGAGGCTCCTCAAATCACCATTGAATGGATGGACGAAACTGCACATTGTCACGAGATTAATACCTAAGAAGTAGTGGACCGATCGTGGTTTCATGACATCAAAAGGTATCTCGAGGCGCAAGAATACCCTGAAGGAGCTTCAGTCAACGACAAAAAGTTCTTAAGGAGATTCTTAGCTAAGTTCTTCCTTAGCAATGGTATCCTATACAAGAACAATCATGATTGCATTCTACTTCGTTGTGTGGACAAGGTTGAAGCTGAGCAGATCATGGATGAACTTCATAATGGTACCTTCGGCACTCACTCGAGCGGACATACGATGGCTAAGAAGATTTTACGGGCAGACTATTACTGGTCTACCATGGAAGCTAATTGCCATCAACATTCCCGTACTTGTCACAAATGTCAAGTCTACGCTGACAAGGTACACATACCTCCAGTTCTGCTCAATGTCCTAATAGCTCCTTGGCCATTCGCGATGTGGGGAATCGACATGATTGGAGAGATCAAGCCTACAGCATCCAATGGACACCGCTTCATCCTGGTGGCCATTGATTACTTTACCAAATGGGTCGAAGCAGCTTCCTTCGCATCAGTTACAAAGAATGTTGTTGCCCTCTTCATCAAGCAGAACCTCATTTGCCGATATGGTATCCCTGACAGGATCATCACTGACAACGGTACAAACCTGAACAACACTATGATCACAGCCTTGTGCGAGCAGTTCCAGATTCAATATCATAATTCATCTCCCTATCGGCCAAAGATGAACGGTGTTGTCGAAGCTGCGAACAAAAATATCAAGAAGATCATACAAAAGATGACAGTCACCTACAAGGACTGGCATGAGATGTTACCGTTTGCACTGCACGGGTACCGTACCACGGCACGCACTTCAACTGGGGCAACACCCAATTCTTTGGTATACGGCATGGAAGTTGTTTTACCTATCGAGGTTCAGATTCCCTCCTTGGGAATCATGAAGGATGTTGGTTTGAGTGAAGACGATTGGATTCAGACCCGACTTGATCAACTTAACTTGATTGATGAAAAGCGACTTACTGCTGTTTTCCATGGTCAGACGTATCAAAAACGGATGATCAAGGCTTTCAACAAGAAAGTCAGGCGCCAGGTATATCAAGTCGAGGATCTTGTAATCAAGCGGATCATCTTGCCGCAAAGTGATCCCAGGGGAAAATAGACTCCTACTTACGAAGGACCATTTGTGATCAAAAACATCTTTTCTGGTGAGGCAATGATCCTGACCACCATGACCTGCTGCACCCTGCGAACGCAGACATAGTCAAAAGATACTACGCATAAATGACCCGGCAAGTTGAAAACCCAAAAGGGCGACTTGGGCAAAAATGGGCATCCCGGTGAATCGAAAACCCGAAAGGGCGGTTCAGGCAAAAATTAGGGATAAATAAAAAAAATTGTACACCCGGCAAGTTGAAAACCCGAAAGGGCGACTTGGGCAAAAAAGGGTTTCCCGGTGGATCGAAAACCCGAAAGGGCGGTCCAGGAAAAAGTTAGGGAATTAAAGCATATGACTATGTGTCGTCGGATCACTTTAAGGACAATCTCTTCACCAGACAAGCTCCTGGCTTCTGATCAATTCAATCATCTACGGACGAAGCGACGAATGGACAAGATATCCAGAGTTACGAAGGCTATAGCAGAATGGGAACCCCATGGAATTTTTTACACATAGCCATCTTTCTTTGTATAAATTTTTCTCATTTTTTATGACAACATTCTCTTACTAGGATGTCTATCTCCTTTGTACAAAATACTTGCACAAAGTTAATACAAAGATACTTCAAAGTGCTGAAAACTATTTGCCTTTTCTTCTTTACACTTGTGTTTTATTTGAAAACGTCCAATGATTTATTAAATGAGCATATGCATTTGAATATAATCACTATTTACAAATAAACTAAATGTGAAAGAATAATTATTGACAGGTTGAAAGGATAGGAAAACGTCTTTAGGCTATTCCAAGAGGCAATCCCCTGCAGTACCTCGTCTAGATCCCCAGCGGAGCTAAACCCTTGAAATACATATCCCCAGCGGAATTAAATTTCAAATCCCTGCCAGAGTCAACTTCAAACTCCCAATCCCCGGCGAAGTTATATTTCAAACCTTTAATTCTCATCAGAGTTAAACCTCCAAACTCCCAATCCTCAGTGGAGCAAAAACTTTGAACTACAGATCCTCAGCGAAGATGAAATTTTCTTCCCCAAAGGAGTCCAAAACTTCAACCTCTAAACCCCGGTGGAATACCATCTGGTTTCCCCCAATTCCCCAGAGAGTTGTCTTAAAACCAAATAATTTCCCAGCAAGTTGTTTTGAAGCCTGACAGCTAACCAGACGACAGCTTCGAATAATTCCCCGTAGATTGGCATACAACCCAAACTCTTGAACTCTCTCCATAACAGGAATGAACTTCTCCCCCACTGAGTCTCCTAAAACTCTCCAGTAGTATAGTTATTCCCCACAGAGTTTTTACTATGCTCCAATAGAATAAACTTTCTCCCCGCAGAGTTATTCTTATTTCCCAGCGGATTGAAGATTCTCAATCCTCGGCCACAGTCATCAAGGTTCTCGGGACTCCCCAAGCAGGTTTCTCCAGCAGCACTTGGCATTATTCTTACAACAGAATGTCTATCATCTTCCAACTTCAAAGGACGTGAAGATTCTCATCCCCGGCGAAGTCAAGATTTATCTTCCCCAACAGCAGTCCAGGATTTTGTCATCTCCATCTATCCAGGATTTATTTTCCTCAGCAAGACCGCTAATAAGCTTACATGCGCATACATTACATTCATATATCATAAACATTGATAAAATACATGGCATACATCATGACATTGCATAGGACTAACTCTTTACCTTTTTAGGAAAAGATACAATCAAATTCTCACAAGCTCTTTGGTTCAGTCAAATCAATGTTCAGACTCCCGTTCAAGTTCAAGTTATGAAGTCCGGATAATACCTTGATTTTTTCTCCATCATACTATGAAGCCCGGAGATCGACCGAAAAATAGTTGAATCCCCAGCAAATTACCGTGAAGCCTGGAATCGACCAGATAGCAGTATAAAGTACCGTGAGACCTGGACTCGACCAGATAGTGATACACCTTAGATTTAAGTTATGAAGCCCGGATTTGACCGGATAGTATCTTGATATCTCCAAATACCGTGAATATTGGACACGACCAGATAATGGTAAAAGACACTGAAGCCTGGAGCACGACCAGATAACAGTTTAAGACACTACAAAGCTTAGATTTCGACCAGATAGCAGTTTACTTGGCTAATTACTAAGAAGCCCGGAATTGACCGGATATTAGTGTGCCTTAAATTCAATTTGAAGCTTGGAGGAGACCGGATAACAACTTAATTCTCACTGAAGCCTGGAGCACGACCAGATAACATTTTAAGACACCGCGAAGTTTGGATTTCGACCAAATAGCAGTTTACTTGGCTAATTACTAAGAAGCTCGGAGTTGACCGGATATTAGTGTGCCTTAAATTCAAGTTAAAGCCCGGAGGCGACCGGATAACAACTTAATTCCTCCTAAAGCCTGGAGTATGACCATATAAGATTTGAGAAATGGTGGAGCCTGGAGAACGACCAGATAGCAAGTTTAATCTCATCCCCCCAGTAAGTCACTGAAAAGCTTGGAGCACGACTAGATAGCAGTTCATTGTCACCTCTTCGACCAAGAGATGATTCCCCAGTAGAATAACGGACGACTGAAGCTCCTAAAATTCTATTTCTACCACGACAGAGACCAGTATTCCCCGGCGTAGTCCTCCTCAACAACATGTATACGGGCTCTCGCAAAGCAATCCCTTTTGCGATCGACACTTACAAATGGCATCTTTAAGCCCATCTCCAACAAGATTCTATCACCTCTCCAAATGGAATCTTTAAGCCCATTCCCTCAACCACATTTTGACGAGTGCAAATTTACGGGCACTCTAGTGTTCAATCATCTTTTACCTTCGAGTCACGAAAGGCAAACTCGCCAATCTAACTCTTCAGGTTCAAGAAGATTCAAAAGGGGCAGTTGTTGTACCCCAAAATTTTCCCTCTCATTTTATCAAGATTTCCCCTCACAAGACTCTTTAGACTCCAGACAGGATTAAGGTTTGCTCTGCTCAAGACATCTCCTTGCACTGATGACCTGAAATTAGGGTTTGAGTTTGCACAAGGATTTTTGGACTTCCAATGCTTAATATGACTTTCATACTTCATGTTGGACTTATAAGATTGCCCATACCAAGTTTCAAGCTTTGAATCAAATTTTTGCCCAATTAATTGGACAATTGACCTAAAAATCAGTTGTATTGGGGAAAAGACAATTGTGGCCAATTTACAGTCAAACCTCATAATTTTTTATCCACATCAACATTATAGACTAATATGAATCATTTTATCAAGTTTGGACCACAACTCCTCAAGAAATTTGATCAGATCATCAAAAGGGCAAAATGGTCATTTTTAGGGTTTTGACTGTAGAAGGGCAATTTCTGATTTTTCACCAAGACAATGGAAAATTGGGTTCAAGCATGGATTCAAGGACTAAATGGCATCATCTTGACCTAATCACAAGGTTCAAAAGATCTCAAATGCATTGGATTGACAGATGAATTTTCCAGTCAACTGATCAAAAATCAACTGTACACTAAAAAGTCAAACTTTGACTTTTTGGTCAAAATCAAGTGCCAAGGGTCATTTTTCATCAAGATGTGTCAAAACATGAAACTTGTCCACCAAGAAACCTAATTTTGGAAATTAGGGTTTAAGATTGAAAATTTTCATAACTTAGAATTTTTCTGTTATGAAATTTTCTTATTTTTTCCCAACTTTTTCACCATGATGCAATTGGATTCAAAGAAAACTTCCAACATGAAAGTTGTAGTCCTCTACAAAATATACAACTTTGATTCACAAAGTTTTCCCAAAATATGCTTGGATCTCAAGTTATGATTTTATGAACAAGGGTCCATGAAACTTTTAACTTAGTTAAATTTTGCCCTAGTTTAGGCAGGATTTTGACCTATCTTCATGGCAATTTTTCACATAGTTCCAAGTGGAATCTAAAAATTCATTTCAAATATGGATTGTAGAGCATGTTACAAGATTTCCAAAATGTCCAAGAAATCTCCAAGATCATTTGTGGTTAGGTAGAATCGAAGGAATGAAAATCACCATTTCTCACTTTTGGCCAAGGCATTTTACACGATGCTATAAGTTGCAAATTTTGTCCAACCATGCTTGTACTTGGTTTACAGGTCCTTAAACCCTTCTACACTCATAAATTAAATGCAAACACATTGGATTAAGGCTTTATTCTGAGCTTTAGAGCATTGTACAAGGAATTAATCTAAAAATGGCAAAAAGGCAACATTGCCACTTTGATAAAGTTTGCTTTATGTCAAGTTGTTTCTCTTGAGCTGTGAACCCAATCTTTTGCAGCAAACCAACTCCACAAACCTAGGGAAAGGTACACCAACTTTGTGCATCTAAGAAGGAGGCTTGTACATGCTCTTGAGCATTGTCATTTCACTTTTGCTTCAAAAGCAAGAAAGTGTGCAAAAGGTCAACAACTCTTGTATCTGTTAAAACCAAAGTTTGTGAATATTTGAAACAACTTCAGCACATTACACTAAGCCAGAAACACGAGCTAGCAACCTCTCAAACACCCTTGTACATAAAAAAACCCCATTTTCTGCCAAAACAGGCCAGGTTCCGCAAATCACAAGCCAAATCAAAATTCACTCGTGTGTTTTACTTGCAACCAGTTCCAACACACTCCATACAATATACCTAAGTTATCCCAACCATTCCCAAGTCATTGTAACTCCATTTACACACTTCACCATTTTTGAATTCTGAGTTTGCAGGTTGACTTATACAAGCATATTCAGGCAAGTTCAAAGCAAACTAAGCATTGGGAAAGCTCAAAGAAACTTCAAGCAAGCTCACAAGTATCTCAGGCCTCACTCACAACCCCTACATTGCCATACTCGAGCTTGACTGTAACAGGAGATAGATATTTGAACCATGGCGCGCGTGTTTCAGTCTCAAGGACAGGGGTGAAGCTAGACTTTGGGCTGGGCTTGTTTGTTCTGACTATTTGCACCCCCCTGTTTGCTACCTGCACCCCCTTGGCCCATTGATTTTATTTTTTTATATTTTCCATTTCTATTTTCATTTCTGACTTTTATTATTTTTTCTAAATATAAAAAATCACTAAAAATATTTTCTTAAATTTTCACATTTTATTTGATTTTTTTAATTATTTTTTTATGACAAAAAATAGTTTATTAGGATATATATTTTTATTTTCTTAAAATAAATTCATAAATAATACAAAAAATATTATATATTTTTATTTTTAGTATTTATACACTTAAATAATATTTTCTCACACATTTTAATTTTTTAACATTTTTGTATATATTTCATTTATTTTCTTGTACATAAATAAATAATATAATATATATATTTTCTTAAAACCAAAAACTAGGGTTTTTACCCTTTCCAAAAATAATCTTTTATTTTCTTATTTTTGATACATTAAATAATTTATTTTACATACATAAAATAAATACAAAAACATTTTCGCATATTTATGTTTAATTGCACATTTAAATATTTATTAATTTATCATTTGTACAATGAGTTCGATGTGTTGTAATAGTTAACTTAGGGTTTTATTTTCTTGCAAATATACCTCTATTCAAACTTGTATCCCCCTCCCCATATCAATGTTTTAATAGCTTAGATTTATTTTACGCATTTTATTGCTTTAATATGCATGATAGTAAAAATTAGGGTTTGTATGATAACCACAAAAAAAAATCAAAACAAATAGCTTGACTTAATACAAGACAAAAAAGCATGAAAAATGAAAACACAATGCATACAAGCACCCCTAGGGTTTCATCCACTTGTTGCCTTAAAAATGGCCATGGTACGCATGCTAGGTATCTTGGCAAAACAAATCAAAAACAAAAAGATCATAGTCCCTCGATGACGCTATCTTGGTTGCCTATAAAAAAATGATCTAGTCCCCTCAAAAAACTTGCTAAGATACTTGGCACAATTGCTATCATGGTCATACGATGACCCACACCCGTCCCATTTAACATCCAAACACAAGGTTGTTTACCAAATACAATGGTAAAACAACAATGTCAAAGGGTTAAAAATGTGTAGGAAAGATCTTTGAGTAGGGTAGACAACTCCTAGTTACTTGATCAAAGTTGCAAACCATCCTTGCTATTTTCAAAAAAAAAAACACAACACAACACATTTCAAAACATTTCCCAAAACAAACTTTCAAACATTGAAACATTTTTCAAAAGCCAAACACCTTTGTATACATTCAAACAAGAATCATTACAATGGTTTCCACAACGATGGCCTCTTTTCAAAATATTTTCAAAAACCACACACAAAAGCACCATTTCAATCAATTGAAAAGCAAAAGCAAGTGATCTAAAATAAGTAACTAAGAGCCCATGGAAAACCATGGATGAAAAGGGTGCTAGCACCTTCTCTTTTCATAATCTACCCCCCGAACCCAAAAACAATCTCAAAGGTCTTTCCTGTGCTTTTTGACCTTTCCTTTGGATAAAATAAAAAGTCGGTGGCGACTCTTGCTAAACCGAAACATTTGCAAACACAAACGCAAAACCTCTAGTCAGTTCTCCCACCGCATCACAACTAGGGCATGGAAATAAACTCATGAACCCATGGAGAAACTTGTTAAACCTCGTTGCCTTTACCTACATTATTAATTAGTAAGACAAACCAACATTGCATTTTATTAATTAGAAAGAAAATCAAGACAAAATATTCATGATCAAAAAAGTAAACAAGTCAAGGTGCTTAGTGATTGCTCAAAGAGCAAAGCTAAAGATAGGGAGGAGAACAAAAAACCTAATGTGATCTTGTTGTGATTGAATCAACATGGTATGATGAAGGGATCTTATGGGAAAAATTGGGGTACAATAACCAGAAGCGGTCTTCGTCAACCTGTCTTTAACTGGAAGAAACAAATCTAAACCAGAAGAGGTTTTTCGTTTGCCTGTCTTTAACTGGAAGAAACGAATCTAAACCAGAAGAGGTCTTTCATTGATTGATTGGTTTTTTTTTTAAAAAAGGAAAAGGATTGGTTTTATGCAAATGCCTGCATTGCGTAATGATGTTCTCATAATAAATGAGATTATGTTGTATGCATTTTGTCATGTATAAGCTATGATGTATAAATGTGAAATGTCATTGAAGTGTATCTTGGTTTGGGAAAATAAATCTCTGACTACTGCTGGGGAGTTTTGGGAAGCTAAATCTCGTACTACCACTAGAGATGAAGAGTATGTGTATCTTCAACCTTGTTTAGAGTGCTTTCGCTGGGAATTCCTGTTTATTGTTTGAGGAAACTCCGCAGGGAATGTTGATTTCTGCTTGGGGAATAGAGTTTTCGGAACCTTGGTTGTCCATTGCTCTACTGGGGAATTTAATTCTCATGTACCTTGATTTGGGATAAAAGAAATGACTAAACTTCCGATTTGGCTAGGAAGGATAAAGTTAACTAGTATTTGGTCGGATTCCAAGCTTCGCAGCAATTTTCTGGGGATAGTATCAACTCTACTAGAGAAGAGGAGCTTTGTCCGTTGATTTGTAGTAGTATGAAGAGTAAACTCAAGCTGGGGAGATTGTAGTTCGTTGGGTAAATAAACCCTTTTGAGGAAGGCATTCTGGTGACCTTACTAGGGAAGAATTTTGCAAGGTTTTCTCTTTTGATTTTGGAAAACTTGGTTGGGGAAGAGAATTTCTAGGAAATATGCTGATTGGAACTCTGGATGGAGAATGTATGAATTGGGGATAATCTCATTGAAGTAACTTTGTGGGGATATCCCAAATCTTTAAGTAAATGCTTGTTACTATTCTTGTGCGTACATTTGTTAATAGTTAATCATGTTCATATACATATGTTCATTCAATTTTAGTCATTGGACGTTTTTGCACTCAAAACAGAAGAAAAAAAGTTTGCACTTCAAAGTATACTTGTATTGATAATTTGCCTATAAACAAGCGATTTTTTACAGGGAGATAAAAATCCTAGTAAGAGGAAGTCGTCGAAAAAATGAAAAGAATAAAAAGTGAAAACAAAAATTGTATAGTCATGTGGAAGTGATCTCATAGGGTTCCAACTCTGCTATTGCCCCTATGTCTTCGAACATCATCCCTTGCCGTTGGAAGAAGTTGATTGAATTGATCTTGTACCCTTTGAACTTTTGACCTTGGAAATAGAGTTGTCTGTTAGTGATCCAACGGGACATAGTCATACCCTTTAATCCTTAATTTTTTCCTGGACCGCCCTTTCGGGTTTTCAGTCCACCAGGATACCCTTTTTTGCCCAAACTTCCCTTTCAGGTTTTCGACTTGTCGGGTGTACAATCTTTTGTATATATCCCTAACTTTTGCCCGAACCTTTTAGTTCACCAGGATGCCCTTATTTTTGCTTAGGTATGTCAACCTAGCGGGTGATTCTTAGGTGTAGTATTTTTTGACTATGTCTGCATTCACAGGATGTGGTAAATCTTCACCGTCCATAATGGTTAGCATCATAGCACCTCCAGAGAATACTTTCTTGACAACAAACGGCCCTTCGTAAGTGGGAGTCCATTTTTCCCTAGGATCACCTTATGGTAAAATGATGCGCTTTATTACCAAGTCTCCAGCCTGGTATACTTGAGGTTTGATCTTCTTATTGAATGACTTGATCATACGCTTTTGATACATTTGACCATGACAAATAACAGTCAGTCTATTCTTATCAATCAAGTTGAACTGATCAAATCTTGTCTGAATCCATTCATCTTCACCTAGGTCTGCTTCTTTCATGATCCTTATGGAAGGAATTTGAACTTCGATAGGCAGGACGACTTCCATGCCATAGACTAAAGAGAATGGGGTTGCCCCAGTTGATGTTCGTGCTGAGGTACGATAGCCATGAAGAGAAAACGGTAGCATCTCATGCCAGTCTTTATAGCTCACCACTATCTTTTGCACAATCTTCTTTATGTTTTTATTGGCAACTTCTATTGCACCATTCATCTTAGGTCTGTATGGAGAACAGTTGTGATGCTTGATTTTGAACTGTGTGCAGAGTTCAGTGATCATAGCATTGTTGAGATTGGTTCTGTTGTCAGTGATAATACTTTAGGGGATTCCATACCGACAGATGAGATTATGCTTGATAAATCGGGCTACAACATTCTTGGTTACTGAGGAAAATGAAGCAGCTTCAACCCATTTGGTGAAGTAATTAATGGCGACAAGGATGGAATGATGTCCATTAGAGGTAGTGGGCTTGATTACTCCAATCATATTAATGCCCCACATTGAAAATAGCCACAGAGCGGTCATGACGTTTAAAGGTATTGGAGGTACATGAACCTTATCGGCATATATCTGAAACTTATGGCAAGTCCTCGAATGGTGGTGACAATCAGTTTTCATATTCGACCAATAGTAACTAGCCCTCAAAATCTTCTTGGCCATACTGTGTCCACTAGAGTGAGTTCCAAAGATACCCTCATGCATATCTTCCATGATATTTTCTGCCTCCTTGTCCATACAGCGGAGCAGAGTTGAATCATGGTTGTGTTTGTACAGGATCCCATTGCTTAGGAAGAATTTGGCTGAGAACCTCCGCAAGAATTTCTTGTTGTTAATTGAGGCTCCCTCAGGATATTCTTATGCTTTAAGGTACTTCTTCACTTCATGATACCAAGGCTTCTCCTCATCAGTGTCAATCTCATAATAGTGTGAAGGTTCGTCAAATCTTTCAATGGTAATTCTAGGAGCTTCATTATCCCAATTGACCTTGAACATAGATGACATAGTTTCTAAAGCATCTGCCAACTGATTTTCTTCCCTCGTGATATGTTCGAAGGAGACCTCCTAGAAGTAGGGGATCAAGGTTAGCACAAGTTCTTTGTAGGGGATCAGATTAGGATGTTTGGTGTCCTATTCTCTTTTGACTTGACTGATTACTAGGGCTGAATCTCCATATACACTTAAGGACTTAATTCTTAAGTCAATAGCAGCCTTTAGACCTAAGATACATGCCTCATACTCAGCCATGTTATTTATACAGTCGAAGCAAAGCCTGACAGTGAAAGGTGTATGGCAACCTTTGGGAGAAATGATCATAGCATCGATTATGTTACCCAAAGCATTGGAAGCTCCATTAAAAACCACAGTCCATCGAGATCCTTGTTCAGGTACGCCATACGGTCCAGGATTTTCACAGTCGGTTATCAGCATGATATTCTCGTCCGAGAATTCAAAGTTCATGGATTGGTAATCATTGATAGCTTTATGGGACAAATGATCCGCCAACACACTTCCCTTGATTGGTTTTTGTGTCGTGTACTGGATATCATATTCAGTTAAGATCATTTTCCATCGAGCTATTTGTCCTAAGAGAGTTGGATTCTCGAAGATGTACTTGATGGGATCCATCTTTGAAATCAATAGAGTGGTGAGAGTTAACATATATTGTCTTAGCCGGCGAGCAGCTCATGCCAAAGCACATCAATTTTTCTCGAGCAGTGAATATCTGGTTTCGCAATCGGTAAACTTTTTGCTAAGGTAGTATATTACATGCTCTTTTCGGTCAAACTTGTCATGTGTGCCCAACACACACCCCATTGAATTCTCTAATACAGTCAAGTACATAATTAGAGGTCTTCCTTCAACTAAAGGCATCAGGATTGGAGGTTCTTATTGGTACTCCTTGATCTTGTTAAAATCTGTTTGGCAATCGTCATTCCATTCGACTACTTGATCTTTCTTCAACAGTTTGAAGATTCACAAGAAGCAGTTAAGTGAGATATGAATCGAGCAATGTAGTTGAGTCGACCTAAGAATCCCCTGACCTCCTTCTCAGTACAGGGAGCTGGCATTTCTTGTATGGCTTTTACTTTCACAAGATCGACTTCAATAATTTTTCCACTGACGACAAACCCTAGGAGTTTTCCAGATCTTACCCCGAAGGTGCACTTGCTGGGATTCAGCCTTAGCTTGTACTTTTTCAATCTTTGAAATAGCTTGTATAAATGATAAAGGTGTTCTTCATTAGTCTGTGACCTTGCAATCATATCATCCACATAGACTTCTATCTCATGATGGATCATGTCATGAAATAGAGCTACCATAGCTCGTTAATAGGTTTCCCATTCATTCTTCAAACCGAAAGGCATGACCTTGTAACAGAAGGTGCCCCACTGTGTGACAAAAGTGGTCTTCTCCATGTCTTCGGGAGCCATTTTGATCTGATTGTAACCGGAGAAACCATCCATGAAGGAGAACACTTTATATTGAGCAGTATTATCAACCAAGACGTCAATATGTGGTAGCGGGAAATCATCTTTGGGGTTTTCCCTATTCAAATCCCTATAGTCTATGCATATACAGACTTTTCCATCTTTCTTAGGCACTGGGACCACATTTTCAACCCACTACAGATATGATGTTACTGCTAGAAAACATGCATTGAATTGCTTCATTATCTCAGCTTTTATTTTCTCAGACATATCTGGCCGCATGTAACGAACCTTTTGCTCGACTGGAGAACAACCTTCCTTCATTGGTAGACGGTGAACTACGATATCAGTATCAAGCCCTAAAATATCTTTGTATGACCAAGTGAACACTTCAACATAGTTGTGAAACATCTGTACCAATCTTCTCTTGACACCGTCTTCCAAGCTGGCGTCGATCTTGACTTCCCTCTTGTCTTCCTCAATACCTAGGTTGATCACTTCAAATGGGTTTTCATGCGGTTGAATGGCCTTTTCCTCTTGTATCAGAAGTCTGGCGAGTTCCCCAGATATTTCACAATCTTCCTCGCCTTCGTCTTCAGCTTGATAGATTGGATTTTCAAAGTTATAGATAGCAATAGCAAAGTCGTTATTAATGAGATCTAAAGTGGATGTAGATCTGCAAATGTGTGTGTGTGTGTGTGAATGTAAGGTCACGTGGATATTTTTTTAAATACAATAAAGTAAAGAAAGACATTGAGCACAAAATTTGAATGCAAAATAGTCCAATGTTTTCATTAAAATGAGCATATGGCATATGAAAATGACAAACCCTTAACAAATGGACCACTGTGCCCCAGGCAAGGCATATGGCTTAAAGTCATTGTTTCAATAGATATTACAGACATGGTTCTTAAAGTAATAAAAACAATAAATGGCATTTACTCCTGGCTGAAGGAGATTGGAATGAAGTCCTTGGTTCGCCCATTGTTGAGTCCTTCACGAGTAGTCGGGTAGATCCAGTCATCAAAGTCGCAATCAGCATCAGAGTCTTCAAGAGCATTAACCTCATGGTTACTAATGCGGAGAGGTGGTTTCCCTGCACGATCATGTCGAACCTCCTTTTGAGCCTTGGAAGTGAATCCCAAACCAAACTTGTCTGACTTGAAAGGGATATCGGGAAGTTGTCCCCAAATGGTGCATCCTCCGTCATTAACAACAACACAGACATCTTTGAGAGAAGCCATCCTAGGTGTATCTTTAGCAGCTTTGGGAGTGTCAGGAGTGGCTTTGGCAACAATATCCATGGGAGAGACCACTTCAAAGGCTTGACAAGGAGTTTCTATGAACTCTCCATCCATTTCAACATACTTGAATGAATTCAGATGACTAATCATAAACTCTTCTTCTCTGCATATAATGACAATTTTCCCCTTGACTGGATATTTCAACTTTTGATGTAGCGTATAAGTCACCGCACCTGCCCCATGTATCCATGGGCATCCAAGTAGACAAGAATAAGCAGGATGAATATATATCACATAGAATGTCGAGTTAAATACTTGAGACCCAACTTTGATAGGGAGATCAACCTCTCCATGGACCATCCTCTTTGATTCGTCACAAGCTCTCACCATGATGTCACTAGAATTTAGTACCAAACCTTCATAGTCTAACCTATCTAGGGCACCTTTTGGTAAGACATTCAGGGAGGAACCAATATCCACCAACACATGGGCTAAAGTGGTGCCTTTACACTCGATGGAAACATGCAGAGCTTTGTTGTGATTTTTCCCGATTGGAGTCAGATCTGCATCCGAGAATCCCAAACCATTGTCCGCAGTCAAACTCGCTATTAGTTTTCAAATTGGTCGCCGGCAGTTTCTTGAGGAACACGCGCATCGGAGCATAGCAACAAAGATAACATAGAAACCTTCGAGGGTGTTTTCCCCAACTGTTCCACTATCTTATAATCACTTTTCCTGATAATCTTCAAAATCTCCTATATCTCTTGGGTAGATGGTTCATCAATGATAGTATCTTTTGCGGGCGCCTTCGTCAAGGCAGGCTCAGTCATCTTTTCCTTTCCCCGAGTATCAGTACTAGGTTTCTCAAAAGTAATGCGAATGGGTGTAGTTGTGGTGGTCGGAGGTACAATCTCAGGAGAGAAGATCCTCTTGTCCTAGTAAATTTGCTTGATCTAGCAATATTGGTAACGTCGGTAATTTCATCTTCATCAATCTATGAGTCTTGTTTGATACCATGGTAATACACTTCCGCCCCATAATTCCAGGGCACAACCTTATCAGAAGAATAAGGGACTGGCCCCGGTGTAGTGATTATTAATGGAGCTATTCTTTGTTCAACGGGAATCCTAATAGGACATTTGTAGGTGATCCTAATGGGTTTGTTTGAGATAGTAATGATGGATACATCTACAACTTCTTGATATACAACTTCAGTCAAACTTTTCACAGATGGATTTCTTTTAAATAGAATCTCATGGCTATCCATCAGGTGTTGGACACCTTTCTTCAGCCATTCACAACCATTAATTTGTACGACACAACAACAACATTCTTCAAGGAAGCCAGGGAATACCCCGACTTTCAACAAATTCTCTTTAACAGTCTTTAAAGGAGTGGTCAAATCATTTACAGAGGAAACAAAAGAAACATCTTCAGTAGCATTGACACCCTTACCATGATTTGGCATGGGTGCGGTGATCACATTGGGAGTTAGTGGAGGGTCGAACTTAATTGTCTTGTTATCAATTAGGTCTTGTATTTTTCATTTTAACGCCCAACAATGGTCAGTGTCATGTCCGGGACTATTGGATTGGTAAGCACTTTTTGCATTCGGGTTATATTTTGGAGACGAAACATTGGGATTTGAAGGGACATCCCGCGATGTTACCAAATTGGCCTTCAACAGGTGTTGTAGGGCTTGAGATAGTTACATGTTGATTCAGGTAAATTGTCTCCTCGAGATGTCTGGTATTTGTTTATTAGCTTGTTGTTATGGTCTTTGAGTAGAAGTTGGATTGGAGATTATAAATGCATTTATTGACTGACGGTTGTCCTTCCTAGCATGGCTTTTTAACCCATACACAACATTAGTCTCTTTTTTTAACCAATAAATGGCTTTTTCACAACATTTGAGGTGGAGGTCATGGGTATTTTCCCGCTTTTAATCCCACTTTCAACCCTTTCACCAGTTAAAATCAATTCAGTAAATTCGGATGATGAAATTCCAATTAGCAAGTTGAAAAATGGTCCAGTCAATGTTCCCATAAACATGTCTACCAATTCCCTATCAGTCAATGGTGGTTGCACCCTGCCAGCCAGGTCTCTCCATTTTTGAGCGTATTCCTTGAAGCCCTCGTTGGAACCCATGGTCATACTTTGCGTTGTAACCCAAAATTTGCCCTCCCATTTTCACTCAAGACATGCCTCTATAGGTCCCTAACTTGGCCTAGGATGACTAAGAATTGACCAGACGAATTCTCCTCCTAAAGCAATGAATCTCAAATTAGGGTTTCAATTTCAAGCAAGATGTATGAGCCCAAAGGATCCCAAATGTTCTCCATTGTCCTAATATGTCTTCAAGATCATCCATGCAAAATTTCATGCCTTGAGCAATAAGTTTGCTTAGTCAACTGCTCAAATGCTTGGAAATCAACCATACTAGGTCAAAAGTCAATTCTGGCCCAAATACAGTCAAACTTCAAGATTTTTGGTCAACATCAACATTTTGAAGTAATATCCACCATTTGGTCAAGGGTTGGTCATGATTCCTCAAGAAATGCTCCTAACTCATCAGAAGCCAAAAATGGCAAATTAGGGTTTCTACAGGGAAAGTCAACCAAACTTTGACCAAGCATAACTTTCTCATACTTTATCAAAAAATTTCCAACCAAGGCTCATTTTGAAGAGAATCAAATTCCCTAAAACTGCTATTCATCCCTCAAGTTCAAGAAATGCCTCAATCAAAAGATATAAGCTTAGACATTATAGGTCCATTCAAAAAGTCAACAAAAACACCTTTTGGGTGAAAGCTCCTTACATGAACATGGAAGATCCAATGGAGATGAAACCAAAAGGGTTGCTTAGAGGACATCCTGATATCTCTAAAAAGTCCAAGAACACCCTCTGAGGGTTAAAAATGAGAGAGATATGCATTGTTAAAGTTGACAAATTTTTGGAAATGTGCATGAAGTCAATATTGACCAACTTGAATTTTTTCCAAATGGGCCCATGTTTTCATTATTGAAACTTGTTCCTAACATGACCCACGACCCCTAAGCTTACTCATGTAGTATTTCATTATTTTTATTATTTGTTTTGATTTTTTATTCATTAAAATCAAAATAAATAAAATAAAATAGTGGAATAATAAAATAAAATCCAAGATTTGATTTTATGAGCACATGATGAGTCTATAATCAGCTGGCAAATCAAGGATTTTGTGTAAGTGGTGATTGGAATAAGAATAGCAATATTTGGCTTATTTTTAGAAACAAAAAATACAAGACACAAATCAAATCTTTTCTCACTCAATCTTCAAGATTTAATTCAGTTTTGTTAACCTAATTTGTTCTACTATATATGCATAACATTTCTAGACCACAAAAAAGAGGATTGGCCGTGTAGAACACTCACAAAAAACTCAAATTTTTGGACAAAAAGTGGTGATCGAATTTTTATTTAGATGGAGATTCAAGGACTTTGAAGGTTTTCAATCCATTCCTGGGCATATTTGGAAGCTACCTGCACCATTCTCGCGCCTCAACACTCCCAGAAACGCCCCATACATAACCACGGTTTACTCACTTTTCTTGAATTTGATTTTGATAATTTACGCATGATAAATGAATTTTAAGTATGCATTCATGTTTGTATGACCATTTGGAACATGTTTGCATGATTATTGTGTGTTTTGATGCGTATTTGACACAATGCCATTGTTACGGTTTCAAGGTCCATTTTAGGGTTTTTTATTTCAGGCAAAATCAAGGCAAAAGAAGGGTACAATTGTACTCACGAGATCAAACCCAGTTGATCTATATACTTGGATCAAATTTATATTGCATGGTTGTGATTTTTGAGATATACAGGTTTATAGCTACAACACTGTCCGTAGGTAAAAACCCCTTGCCTAAAACGACAGTCTCTTGGGGAAGATGACTGTGTGTCAAAGCCTAGTTGGATCATTTGAATTTTGCGTGCGTTTTTGTTATTTCTACTGATTATTAAATATAATATATTATTCTTGTTTTATATAACGAATGACCATGTGGCGCAGTGGTAAAGGGCGAGGCTGGTAACCAAGGGGACCTGGGTTCGAATCCCAGGTCCAACATCTTCTATTTTCCAAAATTATTCATGGCAGATCTAGTGGTTCCGCACCAAGCACGCTCACCATAGGCCTCATCATCATCACCATTATATCAATCAGCACCAAATCTAACGCTTCCAATGAAGCTCCCCATGATGGACTCTCCTAGCGCAGCCACACTGAATCACACGCAGCTATGGGCCAACTGGAGTGGGCTTTAGACAGAATTTTAGCATGCAACCCTCCAATTTGGGTTTACACCCCTCAGGCCCATTCTTTTCTCTTTTATTTAATTCTCTTTTGTTATCTAATTATTTCAATTGTTTTTTATTTCAAAACTTTTTTTAATCAGAAAATAATCACAAAAAATAGGACTTAGTTTTTTATTAAATTAATTTTTTGCAAATTAATTAATTTCATCAACTTTAATTGATTTTCATTAATTAAAATTAATTAGAAAAAATTAGGTCAAAATTCAATTCTTTTTTTCATAAAATCTCAAATATTTTTAATAATCAAATTAAGTTTTTTAGGTTTTTTGAACTTTTATCCAGTTAATTCTCGCACGTCATTATTTTTTCGTACGATTATTTTTATTATTGATGTAACTGCACCCGGTTTGTAATAGCTAATTAGGGGTTTTTATTTTCCGCACTTTATATTTTTAGTCATTCTTTATGTATCTACACCAAATCCCTGTAATAATGTAGGATCTTTTATTTTCTCGCTTTTATATTATGTATATACTTGTATATAATTGTTAGCAACCTAGGTGTGTATGATTAATCAATCAATCATTAGATCACTGAATTGCAAGATAAGTATCTGAAAAAACACATCGTTACACACTTGCACCCTTAGGGTATACCTCACTCGGTTGCCTTTGAATTACGGTCACAATTCTCGAAACGTGGGAATTCTTAGTGCCTGTCCTTAAATCTAGAGATCACTAGTCCCTCGATGACCCTCTCGACTGTTGCCTCGGTATAAAAGTAATCTTAGGGCTTTAGGACAGTTACTAAGAGATCTTTCTCTGTTGCCTTAGTGACAGTACGTCCCTTTCGATAGTCCCTCAAACATCCAACGACTAGGGCTACCTACTCACAAATAGTAGGATAGCATTGTCTAAAGGATAGGAGGAAAAGAACAAACTTTTTTCGAGTAGGTAGATAATTTTTAGGTACTTGCTCAAACAATTCTTTTTACACACCACACTTTCAAACACTTTTCAAACAAAGTTTTCAAAACGCTTTATCACACTCTTGAGGATTGATACAAGAGTTACCATAAAGTGAATCTCCGTACTAAGGCATTTTCAAAGCTTTTCAAAACACACAAACATGAAAGCAATTTTAAAAAATGAGCAAGTACCTAAGAGCCCGTGGAAAACCACAGATGGAAAAGTTGTTAACACCTCCCCTTTCCATAATCTACCCCCCTTAATCAGAAAACTCTCAAAAGGTCTTTTTCTTTTCTATTCACCCTTTCCTTTGTTGGATAAAAGAAAATTCAGTGGCGACTCTTGCTTACCGCGCATTTGCGAACAAAAAACGCAAACCAGTATTAACAGTCAGTTCTGCCACCGTATCACACTTTGTAATGACACCCTAGTTGGTGCAAGATCAGCGTTATATTGATATTGGCGGTAAAAAGCAGTGGCAAAATCCTCTCAGTTATGGATGCTAGTCCCTTCCAATTGGTAAAACCACTCCAAGTGCGTCCCAGATAGACTTTGTTGAAAAAAGTGCACCCATAGTTTTCTATCAGCGGTATGCGGCTGAATTTTACGGACGTAAGATCTTAAGTGAAGCTCTGGGCATGAGATACCATCGTACTTGGCAAAAACAGGAATCTTAAATTTATGGGGAATGACTACCCTATAAACCAAACCCAATTCACCAAATTCCAAGCTAGGCACAACTTAGATTTCTACAACCTTCAATTTGTCTTCTAGTTACTTATATTTTTCTTCAGTCGGTGGATATTGCTTGTCAAAATAGTCCTCGTCTTCAGAGATTTGATTGTTTCCACCCCCAACACGGGTGCTCCTAGCATCTTCATCTTGATTCTCATCCTCCTCGGAGGAGTCCTCTTCAACTTGAACTTATCGGATGGGGCCTTTGAATTTTTTCCCCATGTTGATCACAACTTTCTTCTTGGTCTTCTTCTTCGTAACCAGAAGTGATATAATTTCTTGGTGACCCTTTGCTAAGTTGAGCAGAGTTTCTTGAAACTGAAAGTTTTGAGTCTGCAGATCCTTCACAGTTTTCTCGAGATCCATCTTATATTGAAATAAACAGTAGAAATATGAGGAAACCTATGTCGGAAAACCTGCTTATGATATGATGCATGTTATGCGTATGCAATGTTTTCAAGGACTTTTAAGATTTAAATTTGCTTAAGCAAAGAGGAAACAAAACATTAATTGTATTAATAAGTTCAAAAGGTTACAAATTTGCTCTTGGGCTTATAATGAAAGAAAAACAACAAAAAATGAAATTATACAACAAAAGATTCAAGTCTCCTATGGACGCTTCCTCTTCGGACTGATGTAAGCATTCAAGTTCCGCTCCTCGTGAAGTTGCCTATGAGCTCCAACACTTTCTTCTCGCCTACATAGAATTGGGATTTGAAGGTGTCTCGCTCTCCCTTGAGTTGAATCCATGATCTTTGCAACTCCTCAAGAGTAGTAGGCATGTCAGGATGAAGAATGGTGTAAGGAACATCTCCTTTGGCAATAGGCTCCATAATGATAGGTAGGATGGCCACATATGGCATCATGAGGCTTTGAGCGCGAGCTCGCACCCACTTAAGATAAGGCTCCAAAGTAATGGATTTCTTATGCCCATAAGTTTTTCTACCAACCTTGTTCACCTTTCCCCAAGCTCGTACAAATCTTTGACGATAACCTTGGACACCGTTCTCATAGTCAAATACAATACCTTGGACAAGCGCGCCATAAGGGCCATCCCTCCGAGCATACCCAAACTGTCATAGAGCCAAGCAAGGATTATAAGTGATACCTCCCCTAATACCAAGGAGTGGGACATTAGGGAATTCCCCACAACGGTCGATGATGGTAGCATCCTCCAAAGATCGAGAAAACCAATGAATATCCAAATGCAAGAGTGACATCAGCCTTTGAGACCACCTCATACCTTGTTCGTTCTTCAAAAATGATCGAGGAAGGTGCGAAATAAACCACCTAACCAGCAAGGGAGTGAAAAACATAATAATCCCTCTTCTCTTCATGGTGCGAGCATGAAAAGAATGAAAAACATCTCCGAGCAATGTGGGCACTGGGTTACGAGATAGAAAAACTTTGACCGTATTCACATCTATAAGTTGGTCTGGATTAGGGAACAATACCAACCCATAGATTAGAAGAGCCAAAACTTCTTTAAAAGCTTGCAAATCCAGAGCATCCCAAAACAGTTGATCCTTCTCAAACAGAAACTTGGTTAGAAAACCCTTAACACCACTCCTTGTTTCCCAATTAGCCACTATGTCAGACCGTTGCAAATGTAAAGATAGAGAAATCTCCTCAGGTCTTAGGTCTTTCTCAATGCCGGTGAAGGATATTTGATCAAGAATAGGTATTCCCAATAGTCTTTCTTAGGTATTCTCAATGCCGGGTTCTAGGGAATCTCAATATCATTGATCTTTTTCATCGGGAATTGTTTCAGCGCAAGCCTCTGTTTTAGCGACCGAAATATCCCGAAAATCTGATCTTAATGAGCGTAGTATCAAGTATCAACCAACTTCAGACTGCACCAAAGCTGACTATCTCACTATTTCCTAATTGCCAAGTTGTTCATCTAAAGGTTCTAAGGTCAGTTAGTGCTTCATGACACCACACAACGGCCTTGTATTCTCCTTGATTTGCCACAAGGGATATCGGTACCCAAATATGAGTCACACTAACATAGCTATTGCTTTAACCATATTGGTATATGCCGTATAGTCTCCATAATATTTGCTACTTACCTAATAATGTTCCCAGACCCGGGTAGAGGATTTATAAAAAACCAAACATAACCTATAATGTAAAGCATACAAGTCAAATAATTAAAGCATTTTAAAGGTGATCTAGTCTCTAAGGTAACCCCACTTTTAAGTTACTCCCCAGCAGAGTCGCCAGTTCTATAATACAGTGGGAGAACTGACTTGGTTGTTTTGCGTTTTACGTAATTGTTGCGGATAGCAAGAGTCGCCACCGATTTTTCTTTTATCCAATAAAGGAAAAGGTGAAAAGAACAGGAAAGACCTTTTGAGAATTTTCTTGAGTTCGGGGGGGTAGGTTATGAAAAGGGAAGGTGTTAGCATCCTCTTCATCCTTAGTTATCTACGGGCTCTTAGTTTCTAGCTCACTTTGAAATGATTTATGGAATATGTTTGCAATTTGTTTTTTGAAAGTATTTTTGAAAAGTGCCTTTGTTTAGGCAAACTTTGTAATGATTCTCGTCTCTATAAGAATGTATACAAAGTGTTGACTTTTGAAAATATTTCATGAAAGTGTTGGTGTATTTGAAAGATGTTTTGAAATGTTGTGAGCAAGTAACTACGAGTGTTCTACCTACTCAAAAAGTATTTGTTCTTTTCCTCCTCCTTTAGATAGTGTTATCTTATTATTAGTTAGTAAGCAACCATAACATTGGATGTGAAGGGACATGCGTGAGTCAGTCATAGAAGGCAACATTGTAGGATACCTTAGCAATTTGTTGTAAGGGTCTAATATCGTTTTACCGAAGGCAACATCGAAGGGTCATCAATGGACTATGATCTTGTATTCGAGGGTCTTTGCTAGTATCTCACGTTCGAGGGACATGACTGTTTTACTCGAGGCAACAAGTGTGGGTTAACCCTAGAGGTGCAAGTGTGCAAAGTGTATTATTTTCATGTATTTTTGTCTTGAATTTAGGGTCATTTATTGTTTGATTTTAAGTCTTGCCATACAAACCCTAATTATTAGCAATAATATTGAAAGCGATAATTTGCGGAAAATTAATGTTCTACGTTATTACATCATTTAGGGGATGGGGGTACAAATTATAAATGGGGATGAAAGCGATTAAAACCTAATTACTATTACAACCAAATTGAATGATTCAAAATAAAATATACAAGAATATAAAGATAATATATAAGAAAAGAAAATTGTTTTTTCATGGTTTTTTTGTGAAAGGTTTTAACCTAATTAGTTAAACTAAAATGAATGGAAAGAAATTAATTAATTAAACTCCTAAATTCTAAAGTTAATTCAATTAAAAAGAAAATTAAAATAAAGCTAAGTCTAAAATAATTTTAATTTAAGAAAATAAATTAAAATTGTTAAGAGAATATTTTTAGGGTTTTATTTAAAAGAAATGAAATATAAATAAACTAATAATCTAAATAATAAATATAATGTGTTTTGGTATTTTTCAATAAGATGATAATAATAATAATAATAATAATAATAATAATAATAATAATAATAATAATAATAATAATAATAATAATAATAATAATAACAATAATAATAATAATAATAATAATAATAATAAAAGGAAAGAAAAGAAAAAATAAAATATAAAAATCGGGTCAAGGGGGTTTGAAAGTGAAAATGAGGTTTGATAGAAAAAACAGTCTTTAGTTTTTGTTTTAAGGCCCAAACTGATTTTTTTTGTTTGAAGTCAGAAAAAGAAAATGAAAATAATGGGCTTGCGTATCATGAAGTAACCAGGGGGTGATGATGAGAAAAATGAGGCAAGTCCCATTGTTGGAGAGCCCAACGCGCAGCAAACAAAAAATAGTGAGACAAGGGAAATGTGAAAAATATAAAAGGTCTCGTTGGGGCTCGAACCCAGGACCTTTTACAGTAATGCCTTACGCGCGCACTTGCTACCACTGGGGTGGCCTGTACATCTGGTATAGAAATAAGTTGCGCTAAATTTAAAATAAACTGGATTCATGATTGTATATCATCTTCAACCTCGCGCCACATTTCTGAACCATTTTTGAATTATGTAACTTCTTCATCTCTCAACCATTTGCAAAAATGTAAACATGAAACTTGCTCCAAATTTCATCACGAGTTCAGTCACATAAATAACGAAAGCTATAAATCAAAGATGAGAATGAATTTTGAATGGTACCAAATCTGACCTAATTTTTTTAGATAGTTCAAACTTAAAATTCTTATCACTCAGTCAATATAAATGAATTCTAAGAGCGTGGTTAGTTTCAGGGCTATGATATCTACATTTTATCTTTGATAATGGAAACCAAATGATACCTATATGAAGAGTTCAAAAGTCAGAAAACTCACCCTGAAAATGGAATTCGTGTTTTGAGTTTGAGCTCACTTCAAGGTGCTGCAATGACCTGGTTAGCTTCCTTGGACCTCTAGGAAGCTAATGCAATGCTTAGCTTGAGTTGAGAGTGCTTAAATCGTGCTGGAGAATTCAATGTGCAGAGTTTAATTTTTGAGTTTGGAAAATGAGGAAGATGATGTTACAGTTGGGAAACTGAGATAATGATGAGTTATATTTGATGTATGGAAGCTTTGAGAATGATTTAGAGGGAAAACGCACGAGGGATTTGAGTGTTTGAAGTTTTTGGTCAGAAATGCCAACAATGGAGGTTTTTGTGTAATTCTGAGTTCTAGGGAGTTTGAGGGCTCTTGAATTCATGTCCTTGGCTTGTAAATGATGTCTCTATTTATAGGTAAAAGTTTGAGGACTTTAGATGATCATAATCACATGTTATGGATTTTTCAAATGCATAAAGACAAGTTGCTTCATGATGAAGAAAGGAGTGAATCAAGAAACTTAGCCATGCTTTATAGACTCTTGTGGATTGCTTCTAATATTAAGAGATTTATTGTGATCTTTAGAATAGATTTCAAGCTTGAAAGAAGAGATTTGTTGGAAAAGTGAAGCTTTATGCAAATGGAAATGTTGCTTTTGCATTTCTAACCATAAATGGTATCAAGACTTGGACAAAGCTTCAAATCTTTGTGTAATACACTTAGGGTTTGTGTAATTTCTTGATTATTCATATATTTAGAGAGAACATAGCCTTAAAAGAGAGATCTTGTAGCTTTGGTTGGGGTTTTGGTTGTGTGTTCATCATCAAAATGCCTTGTAATTTAAGAATGGAAGTCCAACTTCTTCTCTTCGATTCTCTTAGCTCAAAAATGATATCTTCAAGTTATTTGACATTTTTGAAAGCTTGGGACATCCTCTACAACTTTCCTGTTAATTAATTTGGCTAAATCAAATTGGAACTATGTGAAAATGGCTAAGAAGTTGGGACAAAAATCTCCCTAAACTAGGTCAAAATTTTACTAAGTGTTTTAGAAAAAATGCATGACTTCATAAATTTATAACTCAAAATCCAAGAATTTCTAGGACTTGATCATTAAAGTAATGTTGTATATTTCATCAAGATCTACAACTTTCATGTTGAAAGTTTTCCTTGAAACATCTTGCATTTTGGTGAAAATGTGTCATGAAGTTATGAAATAATAAGGTTAAAACACTTTAGAAAATTTTCCAAGTCTTGAAAAGTTTGAATTCTTATATGACTTTTTGATTTTCTTGATTCTTGATGATCAAGCTTCCTATTTTTGAACGTCTTGATGAATTTTTATCTTTGAGACTCAATGTTGACCAAAAAATCAAAGTTTAACTTTTGGTGTATCAGTTGACTTTTTCATCAGTTGACCAAATTTCATCTATCAATTGTTTGATCTTGAGGAATGATTTGAATCATGACATTAGGTCAAGATAATCTGCTTGAATCATTGAGACCATTTTTCAAACCAATAAGTCATGTATTACGTCAAAAGTCCAAAATCAGACATTCTCAATCAAAACCCTAATTTTGACCATTTTGCCCCTTTGATGATTTGAACACTTTTCTTGAGGAATTTTGATCCAAACTTGATCAATTGATGAATATGACTTCAAAATGTTGATATTGGTCAAAAATCTTGAAGTTTGACTGTAAGTTGACCATAATTGACTTTTTTTTACCCAATACAACTGATTTTCAATCATTTGATCAATTGACCGAGCAAAATTGTGATCCAAAACTTGAAACTTGGCATGAGTGTTCTTGGAGGTCTATAATGAACCATGAAAATCATTTGAGGTAATAGAAGTCTATTTTTCCCTGTGAAAATTAAAACCCTAATTTGAGGCATCAGTGTTTAGGAGGTGATTTGACCTAGTCAACACTTATGCAAACTTGAGCTATTGATGCTCTTTGTGAGAAATGTCTTGAGAAAAGAGAGGGACAATTTTGGGGTACAACATGCGGCTTAGGCAAAAAGGAGTATCTCGGTAGGCTGAAAACCTCAAAGGGAGGTGTGATCGATGGATCTGGAACTGACTGTTTAACGCTGGTTCGCGAAATGTCGCGGAAGCAAGAGTCGCCACCGTCTTTTATTTTCTCCAACATGGACAGGACAAAAGCACAGCAAAATTCCTTATGAGATAGTTTCTCGGTTCGGGAGGTAGATTTATAGAAAGGGAAGGTGTTAGCACCCTTTCTATCCATGGTTATCCATGGGCTCTTAGATACTTGCTCATTGTGTTTTCAAAAGTGTTTGCTTTTCAAAGTGTGTGTGGGTTTGAAAAAGTTTCATTGAAAGATTTCTGAATGACTCTTGTATCAGTCCTCAAGAGTGTTTGAAAAATTGTTTTGAAAGCTTTTTTTGAAAGTGTCGGTGTGAAAAGATGTTTTGATTTGTTTTTTAATAGAGCAAGTATCTATAAGTCATCTACCTACCCTAAGGAATTAGGATGTGTAAATGTCCTTAAGGTAGTGCCATCCCACTATTGAGAGATAGGTAGCACCACCGTTGGAGGTGTTCGGGTCAATTTGTTTGTAGGGACAATGTGGTCACCAGAGCAACAGTAGGACACCTTAGAAGCTACCCTTATGCCATTGATCCCTTTTTTAATCCGAGGCAACCGTTTCGAGGCAACTGGATCATGGACATAAGGACTTACTAAAACGTCCTATACTCGACGACCACGTTTCAAGGGCAAGGCAACAGTGAGGCGTACCCTAAAAGTGGTGTGTGTATTTGTGTGTCATTTTCAGTTTAATATTTATCCGGTACATGTATCATGGTGATCTACGCTTGTTTTTAATTTAGGCCATACATTCTTTCATGCAATTATAATTTAAAAGTGTGGAAATTTAAATGCGGAAAGTAAAATCCTACGCTATTACAAGGCGCGGGTCTATACATCGCCAAATTACAAAGACCCGTTTTAATAAAAATGTGGAAAGTAAAACCTAGTTATTATTACAAGGCTTGAGCAATTACATAATATTTGAAAGAAAAATAAGAATAAATGCGCGAAAGGAATAAAAGTTGAACGTTCGAGGGCGTTGGATCCTTTTGAAATTAAATTGAATTAAAAGTCTAGTTATTATTTAATAAAAGGAGAGAAATATTTTTTATGCTTTTGGTATTTAATGAAAACAAGAAAGAATTAAAATTAGAAGGAAACCCTAGTTCTAAATATTTTTAATTATTAAAGAAAAGGTTAAAGTTTAAAACCTAATTTGCACTCATTAATTATTTTACATATTTATTTACAAAAGTAGTAATTAATACTAATAATAATGATGAGAAAATTATTTATTAATAAAAGGGGTGAGAATATAAAAAAAACCTAATTTCTACATATTTTAATTTATTTAAGAAAAAGTATTAAAATTGAAAACCTAAATTAACTAAGCTTATTATTTAAAGTTTATTTACAAAATAAATTAATGGTGAAATAATAATAATTAAATATATTGTATTTTTTGATTTCTGATTTTTTATATTATGAAAATTATTTTTGTGAATTAAAATAAAACAATTAAAACATTTAAAATAAAAAGAAGAAAATAAAAGGAAGTTAGAAAATATAATGCAAACATTGGGGGTGTCTGGCCCTTTTGGGAGGTTAATTGAGAAATTCAGGCCCAAGATTGCAAGGTCTGCGTTGACTTTCCAGCTTGAACGTTCATCCATTGACTGAGGTGCATGGTAGACATCCTATTGTGGCCTTCAGATTGACCATCAGATCCACTTGGCAGGCACAGGCGTTGGGATGCATGGTGGAAGATTTGAAGAGAACTGCATGGGAACATATTAAGGAAAAAAATATGGAATATGTGGGGGGACCTGGGAATCGAACCCAGGTCCCAGTACCTGCATGACACCTCAGTCACCAACTGAGCTAATGCGCGCATCTGTTAATATAATGAAACATAATTTTTATAAAAGAAAAACAAGCGTTAGTGGTAGAAAGCAAAAAGCGCGCTGAATTATTTGAATGGTCCAACCATATGAAGCCACGCACGCGTCTTCTTCCTTTTTCTGCCTGTAACATAAGCAAATAGCGGGGGTTTTAAACCCCCACAAAAATAAAGGCCAGAAAATAGCGATTAGCACATGGATAAATATAAAAAGGGCGCGAGATCATGGTTCGTTTCGTTTGGATGTCACGATTTCAATGGCATCGGTTTGGTGGCCTAATTTTTCCATATGAGGAAACGCCTAATTTTGAGCTTCTGAAAACCTAATGTCCATCAATGGCAGTTTTTGATATAGGATGCTATAGTTCAATTGAATGGTACCAAAAGCTTCAGAATGTTCCTATGAGTATAAATCAATTCAAGAAAAATGTTAAAAGCGTATGAATGATTATATAGAATTCAAGAAAATATTGCAAACCGTTTGGCCTGAGTTCTAAGATTCTGGGCACGTTTGGATTGATTTTTGATTGCAAAAGCTTCCTAGGGATACCAGGAATGTGTTTTGATTGAAATGGAGGTTTAAAACATGCTGCAAGGTGATTTCAGTTTTCAAGTTTTTTGTGAAAATTTTGCAACTTGGTTCTCAGTTTGTATGGCTCTCTAGGTCGTGAATTCCATCAAGAATGCTTGCATATAGGTTATGTAAAGGATATCAATCAGAATTATGGCCATTAACCTTATGCATTCATGTTTGAGATTTGCCATAACCTCCATTGAAACACTTTCCATTTTTGTGTCAAAATTTGAATTTCTTGCTTGATTTAGGCCTTGTACGAATTTGGGATGTAAATGATGGTGATTCAAAGCTATTCAACACAAAATATACCCTTTAATTAATTTTCTTGATTTTTATTTGATTTTAAAAGATTTAAAATGAATTAAATCAAATAAAATTAAATAAAAATGGAAAAATTAATTTTAAATCTTGAAATAATTTGTGGGACACGTGGGAAGCATGGCCAAGCTGAAACAAGTGGAAAAAGTGGGCCCCTTTTGTCAAAAATGAAGTTTCAAGGATAATTGATTTTGGCCATTTCACAAAATTTCCCAACTTCTCCAATGCATATCTTGCTCAATTTTGAAGCTATGAACATGTTCTTTGACATTTTGGAAAGGTCTTGAAGTCCTCTAACCAATGTCTTTGATCCCATGTCATTTTGATTTACCAATCTAAAGTTATGGTGTTTGACTTAAAGTGCCTTTTTGTTGACTTTTGAAAATGACCTATAGTGTTGAAATTGATAACTTTTTGTGAGAGAATTTCTTGGACTTGGAATGTGAAGATGAGTTGTAGGAAATGTCCTCCCCTTCAAGATGACCATTGGATGGTATTTTTCTGATGAACCATGAAAAAGTTATGCCTTGGTCAAGTTACAGTTGACTTTTCAGTTGTCCAAAAATAGAAACTTTTGCATGATGATTTTTGAGCCATGCTTTGAGAATCATGATCAAGACTTGATCAAATGATGATTGTGGCTTCAAAATAAGATGTTGACCAAAAATTTTGACTTTTGACTGCCAAAAGACCATTTTGCCCCTGCAGTTGACTGTGGAGCAATTAGGGTTTTTGACTGTGCAACTTGACTTTGTGAGTCTTGAAACTTGACATGTAGGTGCTTGACAATGTGTATGAGCATATGGGACTTGATTGAGCCCTTTAAAACTTCAACTTCCTTGCAAGAACCAAAACCCTAATTTGACTGGCTTAGGAGGATGGTTGATTGTGTAGCCTTTGAGTAGACTTTGAACCATTTGAGGTGATGCTTGTCAAAACTTTGAAAATTATGGGAGGGGAAATTTTGGGGTATAACAGTTGCCCCTGTTCAATCTTCTTAGGCCTGAGGATGTAGATTGGCTTGTGTGCCTTTCGTGATCCGAGGGTGGAAGAGGATTGAACACTGGAGTGCCCAAAAATTTGCACTCACATAGTTGAGTATCAGCAGTGTGATAGTGGGAATGGGCTTACAGATGCCATTTGGAGAGATGGTGGATAGGAGGATGGGCTTATAGATGCCATCTAGGTGTCGATCGCGTAAGAGATTCCTTAGCGAGAACTTGCGTACCTGAGAAAGAAAGATAATTACCTGTCCTGTTGCAGGTGTTGATCTTCACTCAGTCGTTCACAGATGTGCCCTGGCAATATACAGGTGTCGAATCTGGAACTTCAAAAGGTTGCTTACAGACGTGCCCTGGCTGGATACAGGAGTCGAATCTCTAAACTCTTTGTGCAGACATGCCCTGGCAGGATACAGGAATCGAGTCTGGAATATAGTCGTCAACAGATACACCCTGGCAAGATACAGGAATCGGATCTTCAAACTCTTCAGACGTGCCCTGGCAAGATACAGGAATTGATTCTGGAAAATAGTCGTCAACAGATACACCCTGGCAAGATACAGGAATCGGATCTTCAAACTCTTCAGACGTGCCCTGGCAAGATACAGGAATCGAGTTTGGAATTAGTCGTCAACAGATACACCCTGGCAAGATACAGGAATCGGATCTTCAAACTCTTCAGACGTGCCCTGGCAAGATACAGGAATCGAGTCTGGAAATGTAGTCGTCAACAGATACACCCTGGCAGGATACAGGAATCGGATCTTCGAACTCTTCAGACGTGCCCTGGCAGGATACAAGAATCGAGTCTGGTATTAGTCGTCAACAGATACACCCTGGCAAGATACAGGAATCGGATCTTCGAACTCTTCAGACGTGCCCTGGCAGGATACAGGAATCGAGTCTGGAATTAGTCGTCAATAGATACACCCTGGCAAGATACAGGAATCGGATCTTCGAACTCTTCAGACGTGCCCTGGCCAGATACAGGAATCGAGTCTGGTAATGTAGTCGTCAATAGATACACCCTGGCAGGATACAGGAATCAGATCTTCGAACTCTTCAGACGTGCCCTGGCAGGATACAGGAATCGAGTCTGGTATTAGTCGTCAACAGATACACCCTGGCAAGATACAGGAATCGGATCTTCGAACTCTTTAGACGTGCCCTGGCAGGATACAGGAATCGAGTCTGGTAATGTAGTCGTCAACAGATACACCCTGGCAAGATATAGGAATCGGATCTTCGAACTCTTCAGACGTGCCCTGGCAAGATACAGGAATCGAGTCTGGTAATGTAGTCGTCAACAGATACACCCTGGTAAGATACAGGAATCAAATCTTTAGTTGCGACAGTTGATAGCAATTCTCTTTGTATTAACCTTTGTCCTGAAAAGACAAAACGTTAGTCGTATGCGATGTCATGATGTATGACATGCGCGATGTTCTCAGAATAAATGAGATTGTATGTTCATGATGTGTATGTGCATGCTATAATGTAGGAGGATATGATGTTTATGAATGTATTTTTGTCTAGGAAAGTAAATCCTTGACGAATGCCGGGAAGTTAAATCCTGGGCTAATGTTGAGGAATAGAACTTCATTGTTTCCGCTGGGGATGATGGTTGCAAGAATACCGGTAGGAGAAGATGACTCCGTTGGGGAATAACCTTGGCGAAAAGATTACTCTGCGGGGAGTGAATTCTGTGGGGAGAGAGAGGTACTTTGCTGAGGTCGATGATGACTCCACTGTGAATACCATTAATAAGTTTTGTTGGAAGATGAACTCCGCTGGGGATCGGAAGAACTTCATCGAGGACAATCTTTCCGTGGCAATTGGCTGAGGATAACCCAGTTATATCCCGGTGGGGAAATAACCTTTAAATAAAAAGTCTGGGAGACGCGTTCGTGCTCTGCGAGGGATAAGCTTCCAGAATCTACTGGGGATAAGCTTACTACTGGGGAGATTGATTGGACTCTCCTGGGGGAACCTTTCAGCTTGGACTGGGGAATGGCTCCACTGGATGTCTGTATACCTCCGGGGAACAATCTTAGATCAAGACTGTCGGGGATGCTTGTTAAGAATGTTGGTATACTCCACTGAGGAATGTTGAGATCTGCTGGGGATACCCAACTTCTTTAAGGCTGATAGAGTAGGCTAACTCTGCTTGGGGAGAGTATTGTTGACTTGCTGGCTCATTCTTTGGGGAATTAAGGTATCTTGGTTACATTCTTCATCCGAACTTACCTTGGTACCTTGGTGGACAGAGCAACTAGATCGCTTAGACAATTCAATATTGCCCCCGTTTCTGATGTCACCTGTAATTAATCCTTTGTTCCGCATGCAAATATTTATGAGTTAGCAATTAGTATCAAATGCATATATCACAATTGAACATTGGACGTTCTTCACAAGACAAAACAGAAAAAGGAAAAATAATTGGCAATTTATCTTAAAAGTGAATTTGTATTGATTTTTGAATTTGCCTGTAAATAGGCGTTTATGTACAAGAGGCTGACGTCCTAGTAAGAGAGCGCCGCCGAAAAACAGGGTTTATACAATTTGTACAAAGAAAACAAAACAGCTGTGTGAAAAGAATAATCCCACTGGGTTTCAACTCTGCTATCGCCTTTATATCTTCGAGCGTCTCATCACTTGGCTGCTCGGTTGAAGATGAAGCTGATTGATCGGTGCCATCTGAACTTGATGTTGATACCGGATTCTGGATGCAAGGTGATCCAATGAGACATAGTATTACGCTTTATCCCTAACTTTTGCCTGGACCTCCCTTTCGGGTTTTCAGTCCACCGGGATACCCATTTTTGCCCAAGCCGCCTTTTCAGGTTTTCGACTTGCCGGGTGTACAGATTTTTTTCATTTCATCCCTCATTTTGCCCGAACCCTTTTGGTTCGCCGGGAAGCCCTAATTTTTGCCTAGGTATGTCAACCTAGCGGGTCTTTTATCATGCGTAGTATCTTTTTACTATGTCTGCATTGGCGGGGTGAGGAAGGTCGTCACCATCCATGGTGGTTAGAATCATGGCTCCTCCTGAGAACACATGTTTAACCACAAATGGCCCTTCGTACGTAGGGGTCCATTTGCCCCTGGGATCATTTTGAGGAAGAATGATGCGTTTGATTACCAGGTCCCCAACTTGATACTCTTGTGGTCTGACCTTCTTGTTAAATGCCCTGATCATCCGTTTTTGATACGTTTGACCATGACAAATAGCAGTGAGTCTCTTTTTGTCAATTAGATTTAATTGATCAAGTCGAGTCTGGATCCAGTCATCTTCGCTCAGATCTGCATCCTTCATTATCCGGAGAGAGGGTATCTGGACTTCAATAGGCAAGACTGCCTCCATGCCATAGACCAAGGAAAAGGGAGTTGCCCCTGTTGACGTTCTTGCTGAGGTACGGTACCCATGAAGAGCAAACGGTAACATCTCGTGCCAATCTTTGTAGGTCACTGTCATCTTCTGCACAATCTTTTTGATATTCTTATTTGCTGCTTCTACAGCCCCATTCATCTTCGGCCGGTAGGGAGAAGAGTTATGGTGCTGTATCTTGAATTGCTCGCAGAGCTCAGTGATCATTTTGTTGTTAAGATTGGTACCATTGTCCGTAATGATCCTTTCCGGGACGCCGTATCGACAGATCAGGTTATGCCGAATGAACCGTGCCACGACATTCTTGGTTACTGTAGCGTAGGAAGCCGCTTCAACCCACTTCGTGAAGTAATCAATCGCAACCAGGATGAAGCGATGCCCGTTGGATGTCGTAGGTCTGATCTCGCCGATCATATCAATGCCCCACATTGCAAAAGGCCAAGGTCCTGTCAAGACATTCAGAGGAACTGGAGGAACGTGCACCTTATCTGCGTAAATCTGGCACTTATGACATGTCCGAGAATGTTGGTAACAGTCAGCTTCCATTGTGGACCAGAAATATCCTGCCCAAAGGATTTTCTTTGCCATGGTATGCCCACTGGAATGCATTCCGAAGGTACCTTCATGCAGCTCTGCCATGATCTTTTCTGCTTCAGTTTTATCCACACAACGCAGTAAGGTTGAATCATGGTTTCGCTTGTACAGAATGTCGTTGCTGAGGAAGAACTTTACAGCGAACCTTCTCAGGAACTTCTTGTCATTGATAGATGCGCCCTCGGGGTATTCTTGAGCTTCTAGGTACCTCTTCACCTCATGATACCAGGGTTTCTCAGTTACCTCTTCAGCCTCAAGATCACAGCAATATGCAGGTTCATCCAATTTCCAGATAATGATCCGAGGAGCCTCATTGTCCCATTTGACTTTGAACATAGAAGACATCGTAGCCAACGCGTCCGCCAGCTGATTCTCCTCTCTCGGGAAGTGTTCAAAAGTTATCTCCGTGAAGTGGGGGATCAATGTCAACACACACTCTTTATAAGGGATAAGATTTGGATGTTTTGTATCCCACTCGCCTTTGATCTGATTGATTACGAGAGCGGAATCTCCGAAGACACTCAGAAATTTGATCCTTAGGTCAATTGCAGCTTGAAGACCCATGATGCATGCCTCATATTCTGCCATGTTGTTGGTGCAGTTGAAACATAGTCGGGCAGTAAGTGGAGTATGAGTGCCTTGAGGGGATATGATCACAGCGCCGATACCGTTACCCAAAGCGTTGGAGGCTCCGTCAAAGTGCATAGACCATCGGGATCCTTCCTCAGGTCCTTCATCCGGTCCAGGTACTTCACAATCAGTCACTACCATGATGCTCTCGTCAGGAAAATCAAAGTTCATTGACTGGTAGTCATCCACTGCCTGGTGTGCCAAATGGTCTGCCAACACACTTCCCTTGATAGCTTTCTGAGTCGTATACTAGATGTTGTATTCTGTCAAGATCATCTGCCATCTTGCTATTCTTCCAGACAGAGCAGGCTTTTCGAATATGTACTTTATTGGATCCATTTTTGAAATCAACAGAGTAGTGTGAGTCAGCATATACTGTCTCAGCCGGCGAGCAGCCCATACTAAAGTGCAGCAAGTTTTCTCGAGCAGTGAGTATCGGGTCTCACAGTCGGTAAACTTTTTGCTAAGGTAATAAATGGCGTGCTCTTTTCGGCCAGACTCGTCATGCTGCCCCAGCACACACCCCATTGAGCTGTCAAGTACGGTCAAATATAGTATTAGAGGTCTCCCTTCAACCGGTGGCATAAGAATGGGTGGTTCTTGGAGATACTCTTTGATTCTGTTGAAGGCGGCCTGACATTCATCGTTCCAACGTACTACCTGATCTTTCTTCAGCAGCTTGAAGATTGGTTCACAGGTGGCAGTTAGATGCGAGATGAATCGGGCAATATAATTCAGACGTCCTAGAAAGCCTCTGACTTCTTTCTCTGTCTTAGGAGTTGGCATCTCTTGTATGGCTTTAACCTTGGCAGGGTCCACTTGAATACCTTTTTCGCTCACGACGAAGCCTAACAACTTTCAAGATCTTACCCCGAAGGTGCACTTGTTTGGATTCAATCTTAGCTTGTACAACTTCAGACGGTCAAACAGTTTCTGTAGGTGGTCAAGGTGTTCCTCCTCAGTTTGAGACCTTGCGATCATATCGTCGACATATACTTCAATCTCATGGTGGATCATGTCATGAAATAAAGCAACCATGGCACATTGGTAGGTTGCCCCAGCATTTTTCAACCCGAATGGCATGACCTTGTAGCAGAAGGTGCCCCACTGAGTAACAAAGGTAGTCTTTTCCATATCCTCAGGAGCCATCTTGATCTGATTATAACCTGAAAAGCCGTCCATGAAGGAGAACACCTTGTGCTGAGCAGTATTGTCAACCAGAACGTCGATGTGAGGCAGAGGGAAGTCATCCTTGGGGCTGGCCCTGCTCAGATCCCTATAATCGACACACATTCTTACCTTACCATATTTCTTCGGTACCGGCACCACATTGGCAACCCACTGAGGGTAAGAAGTCACTGCAAGAAAACTGGCGTCAAATTGCTTCATAACCTCAGCCTTGATTTTCTCGGACATCTCTGGACGCATACGGCGGACCTTCTATTTAACCGGAGGACAGTCTTCCTTGGTAGACAAATGATGGACCACAATGTCGGTATCCAACCCAGGCATGTCTTCGTAAGACCAGGCAAAGATTTCCACATAATCATGCAACATCTGAATCAACCGTTGTTTCACGCTGAGCTCTAGATTGGCACCAATCTTGACTTCCTTTATGTCTATCTTAGTACCCAGATTTACCGTTTCCACTGGCTCTTCATGTGGCTGGATGGCCCTCTCTTCCTGAAGTAACAGTCTTGCAAGCTCGCCAGGCACTTCGCAATCATCTTCACCTTCGTCTTCGGCTAAGTTGATCGGATTTTCGAAGTCATAACTGGCAGTAGCAGAGTCGTTACCAGTGAGATCCAGAGTGGATTGAAACCTGTACGAGTGAGTGTGTGTAAATACAGCTATTTTGCAATATGTATAAAGAAAGAAAGGGAGCGCAAGGTTTGAAATGTGAAAAACGTCCAATGCTTTTATTCATGATATATGGAAATGACACACAAAAGCCCTCACAAATGACGCCACGGTGCCCCGGGTAAGACACCGGGCCATAAAGTTTCAAATCATTGTTTGTTACAAATTCAAAACGAAATAGTTCATTACTGTGTGACAAAAGTAACAGGCATAGAGTCCTTTGTAGTCCAGTTGCTAGGTCCACCGTTGGTCGTTGGGTAGATCCAGCTGTCAAATTCAGATTCTTCCACTTCGTCTTCATCCCCAATAGCATTTACTCCATGGTTAGGCATGGGAGCAGTCACCACGTTAGGCTTCTCGGGCGCCTCGAACTGAACCTCTTTAGCATCAATAAGGTCTTGAACCTTATTCCTCAGAGCCCAACAATCATCTGTGTTATGTCCCGGGCTATCAGAGTGATAAGCGCAACGGGCGTTGGGGTTGTATTTCGGAGATGTTGTGTTTACCATCTTCGGAGCTTCCTTGACAGTTACTAGGCTAGTTGACAGCAGTTGCGGCAGGATCTGAGAGAGAGTCATGCTGAGCCGAGTATACTGCCTTTTGGGCCTCTCAGCTCTGGGTTGGTTGTACTGTTGTGGAGCAGTAGCAGGCTTAGAAATAACCACCGCGTTGACAGCTTGGCGGCGTTCAGGTTTGTTCTGCTTCCTTGGACCATACACAGCACTGGCCTCCTTCTTGAAGGGTTTCTTTTCAGCATTTGAGGAGGCAACCTTCTGTATCTTCCCCGATTTTATACCAACCTCGATCCTCTCACCAGTCAGGATCAGGTCAGTAAACCCAGCAGAGGAATTACCAATGAGATGATTGAAGAATGGACCAGATAGGGTCCCTAAGAACATATCCACCAGCTCCTGGTCCGTCAATGGTGGCTGCACCCTGCCAGCCAGATCTCTCCATTTCTGTGCGTACTCCTTAAAACCTTCACCCGATCCTAGCGACATACCCTGGAGTTGGGTACGCGTGGGAGCGAGGTCGGAATTATATTGATACTGCTTGTAGAAAGCAGTGGCCAAATCCTCCCAGTTACGAATGTTGGTTCCATCCAGCTGATAGAACCATTCAAGGTGAGTCCCTGAAAGACTCTCCTGGAAGAAGTGGATCCATAAGTTCTTGTCTGCTGTGTAAGGCTGGATCTTCCTTACATAAGAACGGAGGTGCATCTTGGGACAGGAAGCCCCGTCATACTTCACAAAGGCAGGCGCCTTGAACTTGTGTGGGATCACCACCCCAGAAGATAAACCCAAGTCTCCGAAATCCAACCCAGGCACACGTTGAATCTCCATAGCATTTAACCTGTCCTCCAGTTGTTTGTACCGGTCCTCAGCAGGAGGGTACTGTTCATCGTTGAAGTTCGTCTCAGTGTCAGAGACCACAGGACTAGGGACCTCTCTCCCTTGGTGACTACCTTCCCCACAGATGGAGTGGTCCTCTCAGCTTCATTCTGCAATGTGTTCCCGAGTCTGCGCCCAGTGTTGAATAGCACAGTCCTCTTCTTCTTCTTATTCTTCTCCAGGAGCAAAGCCTTCAGCTCTTGTTGTCCTTGGGCCAAGTTCATGACCATCTCCTGGAATTGGGCATTCTGGGCCTGGAGGGCCTTGATAGCTTGCTCGGTAGTGAGTTCAAGATTCATGATGCTTGAGTGCTAAAATAAACAGCGAAGAAGATTAAGCAACCTGTAGGAAAAGGGTACCTGTAATGCATATGATGAATGAAGTGCGTATGAATTATGTTTTCAAAAGACAATCGGGAATCAACTTTGTAAACAAAAGGAACACACTTTATTAGATTTAAACTTTAAATTGTTCAACAATCTGCCTTTAGGCGTTACAAGAATGAAAATACTAAAAAGGAAATAAAGTTGTAAGAGAAACATCCAAAGCCCATCAGTGCTCCCATGGCCTCCTCTTCTCAGTACGGATATAGTCATTCAGGGTTCGCTCGTTCTCCAATTGCTTGGTCAGCTTTTGGATCTTCTGTTCCTGTTCGTTGAACTTTTCCCGATAATAATCCCGCTCTTCCTGTAGTTGCGCCCAAGACCTCTTTAGTGTATCAACATCAGTGGGTATCTGAGGAGGGAGAACAGTTGGAGGGACCCCATCTCCATCAGGACCTTCAAGAATGATAGGCCTGACAGCTTCATATGGCATACCTAACTTCTGAGCACGGATGCGGACCCATCTGTAGTAGGCTTCCATAGGTAGAGAAGTCTTCGGTCCCAACTCTTGTGGGTCAGCTTTGTGAATTCTGTCCCAAGCTTTGATGAATCTACGGCGCAGTTCGTCACTATCTTTCTGAAACTCAAAACTGATGTGAGGCACCAGCATCTCATGAGGCCCTGCTCTTCTGGCTCTTCCAAACTGACTGAGAGCTAAACATGGATTATAAGAGATTCCGCCCTGAGTTCCAATCAATGGAACATTAGGATATTCTCCGCAGCGATCAATAACAGCCACCTCATCTAAACCTCTGAGAGTCCACATGATGTCATTATCAGTGAGAGACATTAACCTATGAGCCCAGCCTCTTCCTTCTTGGTTCTTTAGCACGAACTTGGGGAGGTGCGAAATAAACCACCTCACCAATAAAGGAGTACAACACCACAGGGTTCCTCGTCTTCGGGCAGTACGAGCATAGAGTTGTTGCAGGACATCACCCAAGAGAGTGGGTACAGGATTCCGAGACATGAAGATCCTTATGGCATTGATATTGACAAAGTTATCAGGATTTGGAAACAATACTAGCCCATAGATTAAGAGAGCCAGAATGTCCTCGTACGACCTGAAGTCTAAGTCGTTCCAGAAACTGTTAGCTTTACCAATCAGAAACTTAGCCAAGAAGCCCTTAACTCCGCTTCTAGTCACCCAGTTGTCCATTACCTCCTGGTTGGTCAAGGGAAGGGCTGCAGCAATCTCCTCGAGCCTAAGAGTCTTTTCCCAACCAATGAAGGGAGTCTGATCCAAGATAGGGATGCCAAGCAAATCAGAGAATTCTTCCAGGGTAGGGACCAGCTGGAAGTCTTAAAAGGTGAAGCACTGGTGCAGAGGGTCATTAAACTGGGTCAGGACACTCATCAGTTGTTGGTCCCACTTTGCCGTGACTAAACTGAGAAGAGAACCACGCCTCTGGATGAAGGAAGTAGTATTTGGAATTCTGCTGACCAAATCTTCAAGCAACTTAGGTGGGTGAACAAAGTTGAACCGGATAGTATTCCTTCGCATAGGCATCATGATGTCCTACAAAACAGAGCAAAGGTGAAACCCTCTTGTCTTTGAAATGGTCAGTCCTTATGCAGGATGCATGCAATGTTATAATGGCATGATGTTATGATAAAGCACACCACGAGTATTCATAAAAGCAAACATGATAAGGCACACAAGTCACACCACAGCCCTTAGAGTTTAGGCCAGCACGGAGTTCAGGTACTACCCTCTTTCAGTTTGTTGGTTAAGACCTGTCCTAATCAAAAGTAATCGGGTTCTAGGGGATCCCAATATCACTGACTACCCTCAATCGGTCATAACTCCAGCATCGCGGGAGTTTAGCCTCAATGGGTGTAGCATACGGCTACTGTTCTATTGGCCAAGTTGGGTCATTTAAGGTTCTAAGATCGGTTGGTGCTTAATGACTCCTCAGAAGACCCATATTCTCCTCGTTGCGACACAAGGGATATCGGTACAGACCAAGGTGCCACACCAACGTAGCCACTGATTCACCCGTGTCGGTCTACGCCGGATAGGTCCCTTACAGCTTATGCTACCTAACAGGGTATCCCCAGATCCAGGTTAGGATCTATGTAACTCCGATGCAACCCACAATAATAAAGCAAACAAACACAGCAATTGAAAACACAAGTATGAGCTATCCTAAAGTACACCTCACTTTAAAAGTATATCCCCAGCAGAGTCGCCAGTTCTGTGATCGGTGGATCTGGAACTGACTGTTTAACGCTGGTTCGCGAAATGTCGCGGAAGCAAGAGTCGCCACCGTTTTTTATTTTCTCCAACATGGACAGGACAAAAGCACAGCAAAATTCCTTATGAGATAGTTTCTCGGTTCGGGAGGTAGATTTATAGAAAGGGAAGGTGTTAGCACCCTTTCTATCCATGGTTATCCATGGGCTCTTAGATACTTGCTCATTGTGTTTTCAAAAGTGTTTGCTTTTCAAAGTGTGCATGGGTTTGAAAAAGTTTCATTGAAAGATTTCTGAATGACTCTTGTATCAGTCCTCAAGAGTGTTTGAAAAATTGTTTTGAAAGCTTTTTTTGAAAGTGTCGGTGTGAAAAGATGTTTTGATTTGTTTTTGAATAGAGCAAGTATCTATGAGTCATCTACCTACCCTAAGGAATTAGGCTGTGTAAATGTCCTTAAGGTAGTGCCATCCCACCATTGAGAGATAGGTAGCACCACCGTTGGAGGTGTTCGGGTCAATTCGTTTGTAGGGACAATGTGGTCACGAGAGCAACGGTAGGACACCTTAGAAGCTACCCTTATGCCATTGATCCCTTTTTTAATCCGAGGCAACCGTTTCGAGGCAACTGGATCATGGACATAAGGACTTACTAAAACGTCCTATACTCGACGACCACGTTTCGAGGGCAAGGCAACAGTGAGGCGTACCCTAAAAGTGGTGTGTGTATTTGTGTGTCATTTTCAGTTTAATATTTATCTGGTACATGTATCATGGTGATCTACGCTTGTTTTTAATTTAGGCCATACATTCTTTCATGCAATTATAATTTAAAAGTGCGGAAATTTAAATGCGGAAAGTAAAATCCTACGCTATTACAAGGCGCGGGTCTATACATCGCCAAATTACAAAGACCCGTTTTAATAAAAATGCGGAAAGTAAAACCTAGTTACTATTACAAGGCTTGAGCAATTACATAATATTTGAAAGAAAAATAAGAATAAATGCGCGAAAGGAATAAAAGTTGAACGTTCGAGGGCGTTGGACCCTTTTGAAATTAAATTGAATTAAAAGTCTAGTTATTATTTAATAAAAGGAGAGAAATATTTTTTATGCTTTTGGTATTTAATGAAAACAAGAAAGAATTAAAATTAGAAGGAAACCCTAGTTCTAAATATTTTTAATTATTAAAGAAAAGGTTAAAGTTTAAAACCTAATTTGCACTCATTAATTATTTTACATATTTATTTACAAAAGTAGTAATTAATACTAATAATAATGATGAGAAAATTATTTATTAAAAAAAGGGGTGAGAATATAAAAAAAAACCTAATTTCTACATATTTTAATTTATTTAAGAAAAAGTATTAAAATTGAAAACCTAAATTAACTAAGCTTATTATTTAAAGTTTATTTACAAAATAAATTAATGGTGAAATAATAATAATTAAATATATTGTATTTTTTGATTTCTGATTTTTTATATTGTGAAAATTATTTTTGTGAATTAAAATAAAACAATTAAAATATTTAAAATAAAAAGAAGAAAATAAAAGGAAGTTAGA
The DNA here is from genome assembly GCA_948472305.1 of Vicia faba. Taxonomy (NCBI): domain Eukaryota; kingdom Viridiplantae; phylum Streptophyta; class Magnoliopsida; order Fabales; family Fabaceae; genus Vicia; species Vicia faba. Next base: position 240,321,528 of record OX451737.1, read on the forward strand.
AAATATAATGCAAACATTGGGGGTGTCTGGCCCTTTTGGGAGGTTAATTGAGAAATTCAGGCCCAAGATTGCAAGGCCTGCGTTGACTTTCCAGCTTGAACGTTCATCCATTGACTGAGGTGCATGGTAGACATCCTATTGTGGCCTTCAGATTGACCATCAGATCCACTTGGCAGGCACAGGCGTTGGGATGCATGGTGGAAGATTTGAAGAGAACTGCATGGGAACGCATTAAGGAAAAAAATATGGAATATGTGGGGGGACCTGGGAATCGAACCCAGGTCCCAGTACTTGCATGACACCTCAGTCACCAACTGAGCTAATGCGCGCATCTGTTAATATAATGAAACATAATTTTTATAAAAGAAAAACAAGCGTTAGTGGTAGAAAGCAAAAAACGCGCTGAATTATTTGAATGGTCCAACCATATGAAGCCACGCACGCGTCTTCTTCCTTTTTCTGCCTGTAACATAAGCAAATAGCGGGGGTTTTAAACCCCCACAAAAATAAAGGCCAGAAAATAGCGATTAGCACATGGATAAATATAAAAAGGGCGCGAGGTCATGGTTCGTTTCGTTTGGATGTCACGATTTCAATGACATCGGTTTGGTGGCCTAATTTTTCCATATGAGGAAACGCCTAATTTTGAGCTTCTGAAAACCTAATGTCCATCAATGGCAGTTTTTGATATAGGATGTTATAGTTCAATTGAATGGTACCAAAAGCTTCAGAATGTCCCTATGAGTATAAATCAATTCAAGAAAAATGTTAAAAGCGCATGAATGATTATATAGAATTCAAGAAAATATTGCAAACCGTTTGGCCTGAGTTCTAAGATTCTGGGCACGTTTGGATTGATTTTTGATTGCAAAAGCTTCCTAGGGATACCAGGAATGTGTTTTGATTGAAATGGAGGTTTAAAACGTGCTGCAAGGTGATTTCAGTTTTCAAGTTTTTTGTGAAAATTTTGCAACTTGGTTCTCAGTTTGTATGGCTCTCTAGGTCGTGAATTCCATCAAGAATGCTTGCATATAGGTTATGTAAAGGATATCAATCAGAATTATGGCCATTAACCTTATGCATTCATGTTTGAGATTTGCCATAACCTCCATTGAAACACTTTCCATTTTTGTGTCAAAATTTGAATTTCTTGCTTGATTTAGGCCTTGTACGAATTTGGGATGTAAATGATGGTGATTCAAAGCTATTCAACACAAAATATACCCTTTAATTAATTTTCTTGATTTTTATTTGATTTTAAAAGATTTAAAATGAATTAAATCAAATAAAATTAAATAAAAATGGAAAATTTAATTTTAAATCTTGAAATAATTTGTGGGACACGTGGGAAGCATGGCCAAGCTGAAACAAGTGGAAAAAGTGGGCCCCTTTTGTCAAAAATGAAGTTTCAAGGATAATTGATTTTGGCCATTTCACAAAACTTTCCCAACTTCTCCAATGCATATCTTGCTCAATTTTGAAGCTATGAACATGTTCTTTGACATTTTGGAAAGGTCTTGAAGTCCTCTAACCAATGTATTTGGTCCCATGTCATTTTGATTTACCAATCTCAAGTTATGGTCTTTGACTTAAAGTGCCTTTTTGTTGACTTTTGAAAATGACCTATAATGTTGAAATTGATAACTTTTTGTGAGAGCATTTCTTGGACTTGGAATGTGAAGATTAGTTGTAAGAAATGTCCTCCCCTTCAAGATGAGCATTGGATGGGATTTTTCTGATGAACCATGAAAAAGTTATGCCTTGGTCAAGTTACATTTGACTTTTCAGCTGTCCAAAAATAGAAACTTTTGCATCTTGATGATTTTTGAGCCATGCTTTGAGAATCATGATCAAGACTTGATCAAATGATGATTGTGGCTTCAATATAAGATGTTGACCAAAAATTTTGACTTTTGACTGCCAAATGACCATTTTGCCCCTGCAGTTGACTGTGGGGCAATTAGGGTTTTTGACTGTGCAACTTGACTTTGTGAGCCTTGAAACTTGACATGTAGGTGCTTGACAATGTGTATGAGCATATGGGACTTGATTGAGCCCTTGAAAACTTCAACTTCCTTGCAAGAACTAAAACCCTAATTTGACTGGCTTAGGAGGATGGTTGACTGTGTAGCCTTTGAGTAGACTTTGAACCATTTGAGGTGATGCTTGTCAAAACTTTGAAAATTATGGGAGGGCAAATTTTGGGGTACAACAGGAGGTCTAGGAAAAAGTAAGAGACATAAATAGAATAAATTATCCCGCTAGGATGAAAACTCGCAAGGGCAACCTAGGAATAAGTTAAGGATTTATTGGCAAGTAAATGCGTCAGACAAGACTTGATCATTGAAGCAACAATCTTTTTAGATCCTCACCACTCTTTAAACAAAGTCGCTGCAGGAATTCAAAGTTGTTAGGGAGAATAATGGTCATTGTATTTTAACGTATCTTTTCCAATATATATTACCATTTTTCAAACTTTGTAATTATCTATGGAGTCTCGCCATTTGCGGATTGCCATCCTATTAATAAAGTTTGAGCTTTTATCCAATTATTTGCAATTCTTATTTTATTCAGCTTACAAAGACTTCATTTATTATTGATAGTAATTTTCAAAGAAAACAAATTAAATAACAAAATTGTTTTTTTGGAAAGAATTTACAAATTACTTCTTGCTTTAGATTTTGTGACTCAAGGAAAACAAAGATAGTTATGCCAAGGATGGACGAACTATGAATTTTTGGAAGTGTGTGTTCCCCGGGAAGGCTCTCCCAGGTCACTCTTTGTGAAATGAGTATTACTTTCTTGTGCTTCTCGGGTAGTTGAAGATGATACCAATTGATGTACATTGTAGTGTTGGTTTTATGAGCCCATTTTCCCCAGTCAAGTCTTGGTTCGTTTTGATTTCGGGTTGGCATGGTCCAAGGTCTCTATCCCAGATTCCCCAGTAAGGTCTTCGCTCCCCTAACGAAAGCCTTTTCCCTCTTTGTATGCTAAGAGGCAATCAGTTGCAAAACATCATCCTTTGCAGTGTTAGCATTGTTGTTGTTATTTGTTTCTCAGGCAACCAGGCAAGGGCAATGTCTTTTCCAAGAAGTGTTGAAACAGTTGTCAACTTTTTTGGGTTTTCTCCCGCCAAGTGCTAGGTTTGATTTAGAATCCCCATAAGTTTGATTTGTTGATGTAATGATTAACTTCTTAAATCCCTAAGTGAAGCCGAGATAACGTGTCTCTCTAAAATTCGTTATCCCTTTGAGGTTTCATAACTTCTCCCCAGAGAAGTTGGTGTAATCCTCACTCTCAGTATTGAAGGATGTATTTTAGGTCCCTCTCGATGATATGGTGTTACCCTCCCCAGTGAAATCAGCATTGCAATCTCCAGTAGAAGTTCAGACCTTGAAACATTTGTTTTTTCCCATTTGAAGTTTGTGTGATATTCCCCGGTGAAGCCTGGGGGGGGGGGATATTATATCTTGGTATCTGTATTGATTTATTGTCATGATGTTATTATTTTTGGATTATGTTCCTTCCCAGTAAAGTTAAGCCGTGAAATAGGAATCTGTTTCCTTAGTTGGCGCTTACTTTCTTGTGAATTTTCATCTTAGAGGTGATTTAGCCAAGTATTGATTGTACCCAAGCTGGTTTCATCTAGTTATCCCCGTTGTTATATGTTTGTTTTATCAGCATATACATGATAACATTCATACATTCATGCATATATCATGCATTGGTTAAATTTAGTAAATCATTGCTCATTTGCATATTTTTGTTGACATATTACCCTATTTTGCAGAGTTGTGTTATCCTCTCTCCAATAGAGTGTGAAACTTAAGCAAGAAGTGTACATCCTTTCAATTTCCCCACGGAGTTATCCCTCATGGAATATTTTTGCTTTAGCCTTCCTATACAGCTCTTTATCTGGATAGAAAGTGGTTTCCTCTTGAGTTTATTTCCCATGAGGTGTTATTTTGGTTGACTGATTCATTCCGGTTTTATTCTGGTTTGAATCTATGATCCCTAACAATATTATTATCTTGATTTCTACGGGTTTTGAGCCCTGATTTGAGAATGTGTATTTATTTTGAACGTGAAGATTTTATCTCCTCAACAGGAATGTATTGGCATTTCCCTAGGGAGCCATGTCTCATTTCCCCAGGAACCCATATTTCTTTCCCCAGGGAGCCATATTTCTTTCCTCCAGAAGTCATTATTGCAATTCCTTCTTGTAACAACAAGTGGTAGATCTCTTTATTTGAGTAACATTTACTTCCCCAATAAGTCTGACAGTTCCTAGAGAAGGCTCTGATTTGTTACTCCAATGAATGGTAGCCTCGTCATTATGGAAGGTAGTTCATTATTGAGATTTGTTACTCCAATGAATGGTAGCCTTTTCATTATGGAAGATAGTTCTTTGTTGAGATCTTTTTCCAATGAATAGTAGCCTTATCATTACAGAAGGTAGGTCGTTATTGAGATTTGTTACTCCAATGAATAGTAGCCTTCTCATTATGGAAGGTAGTTCGTTGTTGAGATTTGTTACTCCAACGAATGGTAGCCTTGTCATTATGGAAGGTAGTTCGTTATTGAGATTTGTTACTCCAATGAATGGTAGCCTTGTCATTATGGAAGGTAGTTAGTTGTTGAGATTTGTTACTCCAATGAATGGTAGCCTTGTCATTATGGAAGGTAGTTCGTTGTTGAGATTTGTTACTCCAATGAATGGTAGCCTTGTCATTACGGAAGGTAGTTCATTATTGAGATTTGTTACTCCAATGAATGGTAGCCTTATCATTATGGAAGGTAGTTCATTGTTGAGATCTTTTTCTGATGAATGGTAGCCTTGTCATTGTGGAAGGTAGTTTGTCGTTGAGATTATATTACTCTGAAGAAGTTCATTTGTTTCCAGTCATGAGTACTGGCAGCTTACCCTAATATTGGTATTTATCGGTATTATCTTATTATTTCTTACCCCGGTGGATCGAAGTTACTTTTCTTACTATCTTCTCAGTGAGTGGATAGTTCACAGTCATCTGTGGATCACTGTTATCCTTCACCTTCTCTCCTCGGTCTTTAAGTTGATGATGCCTTATTTCCTCTTTTGGGCTTTACCCCAATAGAGTCGGGTCTCTTGTTCACCAATGATTTATTTTCTTGGTCGGGTTGTTCTTTTGATCCCTGTTATTATTTTCTACATCCCAGTAGGGACTTGCGTCTTTCTTTTTGATTTGTTCATTTGCATTCATAGTCATAAGCATTGCATATTACGGCCAAAAATAGGGCTTGTTTTATACTTAAGTATCTTCAATCATGTCGACACAAAGATTTTTAACCTTCACATCTCCGGATAGAAGACACTTAAATAAGGGCAGTTGTTGTACCCTAATTTTTGCCCCTAAGATTCCTCTATCATCTCATACCATCACAATACAACAAGATCACACACTAGGGTCTGGATCTTCTCCTTATCTTTAGCTTTGCTCATGGGAGATCACTAAGCACCTTGACTTGTACTTTTGTGATCATCTATTTTTTGTATTGATTAACCTTTTAACTAATAAATATAATAAATGTTTTCCCTAATTGATGATGTTATAGGTGAAAGCACAATGCATTCTATCAATTTGATCTACTGGTTCATGAGTCTATTGCCATGCCTTCTTCAACAAAGCTTCATTGAGATGTAAGCTTAATCATTGAAGATTATTTGAGGTAATATCATGAAAAAGTCTATTATGAATCATCATGCCTCAAGTTGTCAAAGATAGCTCAAAGATATAAGGGTTGATTGAAGAAGTTTGACCTAATTGGATAAGTTTTTAATTTCTTGGTCACAAGTGCATATTTCCATGAATTATAAATATTTAGAGGTGGTTATGGTTCCTATGGTTCCTTATTATCATCCTCAACAACTTCTATTTACATGACAAAAGTATTTGTGCAAGGAGGCTTGTCAAAATTGAAAAGGTTTTCCAAGGCATTTTGTTGCTCTATGGGGCTAGGGTTTTGAACTTCTAAAGGCTCTATCTTGCTCATGTTTTGGTATTTTTGAGTGATTCCAAAAACATCCTTCTCCTCAAAGATTTATCAACAAATAACTTCAAAAGTTTCAAGAAAATTTTGTGTGGAAGATGCATAATGATGAAGAAAGATTACAAGTCCTCTAGATAAGCCATCAAATTCCCTTAGGAAACTTCAAAAGATCATAACTTGGTCAATTTTTATCTCCTTGAGCCCATTCCTTTTCCATAATTATTTTGAATATGTGAACCTCAACTCTTCTTTTATGTGCAAAGTTTGAAAGTGGATGGAAGATGCCCTAAGGATGGAAAAGATTATAGGTCATTTTATGAATTTTTGCCAACTTCACCAAGTCATAACTTTCTCATTATTTCGAGATTTTAAATGGTTCAAGTCTCAAAGTTTCATTCAAGAGATATACTTCATGCCATCTTTTTTGGTCAAGAGCAAATTTCAAATGAAAGGCCATGTTTGGATGCAAGACATTACAAGTCATTTTTGAAGAAAAACTTAGAATTTTTCTAAGTACAAAAGTCAACCTCTTTTTCTCAACTTTGACTCATCACAATTTTCAGCTCAAGCATCCATTTGATTCCATTCTTTGCACATTATAAAGCTTATGATATCATCTTTCTAAAGCTTCAAGAATCATGTCCTAAGACTCCTTGAGCTGAGAATGCCATTGATTCAAAAATGGTACCTTGAAACTGAAGTTTCACTTCAAGTCAGAATTTGAAAATCATGTTGTGGCTTCTAAACATCAAATTAGCATGCGTTTTTGGTCTAAACATTTTAACCAACTTACCAAAGTGGATTAGAACCTTGAAACGCAAGGATTGGATGAGTTTTGATGCTAATCAGGTCACACCTTACTCGTGTATCAGGTTCACACGAATTCCCTCCAAATCTCATCATTTCACACGCTTGAGCATTCAATCATCTTCCCTATAAATAGAGGGTTATAACTTTTTCATTTTCTCAAGCTTAGAGAGCCAAAATCATCCTGCCAAACTTCTTCTTGAACCCAATTTTCTGCAACTTCGAATTTGCTTTTATAGCTTTCCTCAATCAATTTTCTTTGTCAATTCACCATCCTTGAACTTCACTGGCACTAACAGAAGAAGAACCAAGTTCTAAGACTCCTAAATCGTGCTACCCAAGTCAATTTTCAGAGCTCTACATTTTAACTTCAATAGGTAGATTCCTTCACCAATTCTATCAAACTTTGGTACTGTTAAAGAGGCTCTCATCATCCTGATTCTAGTTGCAACATTTATTTTCAACTGGAAGTGTGTTTCGACCATGAAATTTCAAATCCCTTTTCAAACCATTCCTTTCAAAACTATTGAGCTACAACTTGTATAAATTTTTTGCGAAGGTACCATTGGAACTATCTTGTTGATCTTAGTAAATTGTCTCCTAGGTGCGTCTGACCTATGCTGATTACCTTGTTGATGTTATTGCACTGGCACAGGATTATAAATTTGCACAGCTCCCACAAATTAGTTGCGGTCACCTCTAGCACGACCCTTCTGGCCATACACAAAACTAGTTTCCTTCTTTCCGCTGAACGGATTCTTCATAGTACTTGAAGATGCAACTACTTGAATTTTTTCGTTCCTAATTCCACCTTCAACATGCTCGCCTGTTAATTTCAGCTCGGTGAACCCGGCTGAAGAGCTTCCGATCATATGATTGAAGAAAGGTGTTGCACCCCAAAATTTGCCCTCCTAATTTCTTTTATCTGACTTAGACTCTTGCATTCATCTGTATATATTCCATTAGGTCATTAACATAGATTTGCATTTGGACGAGCTTAAGGTTCAAAGTTCAGTGGTTGTGCGATATTAGGGTTTCGCAGCAGTTAAGGTGTTCGTATCCAATAAAGCCTGATTCTTCTGATTATCCTTCAAGAAGTGAAATATGGAATTAGGGTTGCAACCTTTTCTTATTGAGGGTTTCGTTCTCTTCAAGTTAAGGGGGTTATTACTTATTCAGATGCATTTAAGACAAGAGTCAGAGTTTTTCTCCACCAAGTTTGTGCTTGTCAGCATTTCATCAATTGAGATTCATTAGGTTTTTAAGTCATGGCCATCTCGGTCATATTTCTTTGTTCCTTTCCAAGTTATTCTGCGAGGTTATCTAAGGGCTACTTAATCAGACATTCATTATCTCCTTGTGCTCAACATCATCCTTTGATTAGGGTTTATTTCTCTAAATCATGTACCATTCAAGAGAGGTTTCTCTGTGAAGTTGTGATTATCAAGCAAGGCTATCATCAGGGGATATCATCCATGAATAACCAGGGTTTCAATTGATATATATTTGGAAAATAAGAAGGAAATCATTGCTTGAATCTCTAGTCATGTGGGCAACAACTCTATTCTAGAGAAGAAGATTCAGTTGGACCTTCTTCACGAATTAGGGTTTGTATGCCTTATAATGCAAAGCTCTTCATCTGGTCGATTGGCTTATTTGCGATATAATCTATTTTCTTTGGATTTCATTTTAATGCTTTGAGATCAAATATAAAAGCTTTGTGTGGAAGATTATGATTTATATCCTATCGTACTTGGGTTTATCAACATCTTCAATGGAGGTTCATGGGATGATAAGGCGTGATATAAGGATGTCATTGTGAATTCATTAAAATTAAGTCAGTTTGGTCCTCTTATTGTTTGTTACACAAGATTAGTGGGGATCAAGGTATTGGATCCATTCTCTCACAAAGGACATAGGGTGATATTAGGGACCATTTGGTTCATGGTCACCAATTGAAGATTAGGCTCACTTCATGGCTTATGATATAAGGCATTTTCTTTAGGAGTCATTCAAGAAGTTTGAATTCTGATCATGGAGTTTGCTTTGAATTATTTCAAGAGAAATCTCATGTGAATTCAAGTTTTGTTAAAAAAAATTGGATTAAATTTCATTTATCAAGCATGCAAGGTTAGAAAAGGATTCATGAGGATTCTTTGAGAAACAAGTTATTTGAAATTTAGAGCAAATATCAAGCTCATTCATGTACGGGGTCACTTGAGAATTATTCAAGGCTATTTCAAATTTCAATATCACAAGCCCAAATTTCATTCACCGTTCAAGTGACCATAATACGAAATTGCAAGTTTCAAGTACAAAAGTTCAAAATTCAAGTTCAACATTCACTATTCAAGTTTTACATTGTTTATCATTTACAACCCATAAATCCAATTTACAAAACCATGACATCATGTCTAAACATCATACAAAAAAATATTACACAAACTTTTGTTCAAAGCCTAAAATCCTAATATCCAAACATCTTCATGCTTCCATATTTGTGCCAAGTATCCATCTTCAAATTCTCCTTCACTTAGCCCAAACTATGAACTTCTTTTCCTTGGTATTTCTTCACGCCATATTCAACCTCTCATGTTATCTTCTCAATTTTAAAGCCTTCTTCAAATTGCAAGCTATACACTACCAATTATCCAAAACAGTTCAGCCAACCAAACACATATACTACTCTTTTATCACAGATAGGAGCATTTTACATGTGCAGCCCTGCAAATCGGATCATTCTATATCTAAATTCCTCGAAACCAAATCCAAGCTTGTCCACAAAATGTTTCATATCAGTTCATAGAGCCCTGCACCATATAAATAAATAAAAAAACAGTTCATTTTATTACAGGTTGAATTAAAAAAAGGAACCATCGTGCATAATCAAGAAAACCGAACCTTGTCATTAACAGCCGTTGCATCAACTAACCACGATTCAAAGAAACCAGTTAATAGTTCCCATTAAGCCTTCATGATGAATCAGCTCAGAAATCCATAACAGAAAAACATGGCCATGTATTAATCATTAAAAAAAAAGGATTGTGATATGCAATACCTATACCAGTCCAGACTTGCACCAGTTTAATTCAAGCTGAATAGTGTATTAATATTCCAAAGGAAATCCAAGCCAAGCTGACATTTAGACCAAAACAGTTTTCTAACAACCTGTTTCCCAGATTTATAGCCCCAACTTCTAACCATAACTGCATAAACAGAACCAACTAATTTCCAAAATAACCAATTGACTCTAACTATCCTAACTGTCAAAATAGAATTTTATAACTAGCTCCTAACAATTTTTTAACTAAACCAACTTTCAGTAGGATTTCTAGTTCAAAACGGAGATTAATATCAAACCCATATTAACTGTTAACGCTAAATAACATTGATCCTCTTCACTTACAGTTAACTACCTATAAGTAGTATCTAATAAAGACTCTTACAAACTAACTTGTTTTCAGAAGCTAACAAACTTTGAAATCAGTTATAACAGATTTCTGACTTGCAACTGACTATTTCAATTAAACTTCACTAATTATAACAGAACCTCCAACTTACTCAATCTCGTCCTCCAAATGGCTAACAGAAAATTGAAATCAAAAGCTCAGGTTTATAACAAAATACAGAGTAGCTGTCAACTAACCGTCAGTTTATGCTACAGTAGAAAATAAAAAAATAAATTCAAATAAACCAAATCAGAAGTCAGAACATTCTAATATCCCCATAGTAAAACAGAAAAGTGATTGATTTATTGGTTCGTGGAAAATTAATAGGTCAGTTCAATTCAATAGAAATCTTGGGGAAATGCATTTTGAGAACCTTGGTATTGCAGTTCGCGAGGAAAACCAAAACTCCAATTCAGTTTTAGTTCATTCTTCAGAGTCAAGACATGTTTTTTTTCTGCAGCCAACTCACAAATTCAATAGTTTAAATTTGATTCATCTCTAATTATTTTCTAACTCACTCTAATGAATCTAACTGTTTTCTAATTCACACTAACAGCTTACTAACAACTTCTTAACTGTTCTAACAGAAATCAAACATAATTCAAAACTGGCCAACGAATTCTAACCAAAAAGAATTTCATTAATAAAATAACTAAATCTCTAACCAACTTTCTAATAGAATTTAAATAACCCCTAACTGTTTTCTCTTAACAGTTTCCAACCACCCAACTAATTCAAACTAACTGTAACAGAAGATAACAGAAAACAAAACTGACTGCTAACAGATTCCATAACCCCTAATCAATTCACTAACATTTAACAGATCAATAATTGACAGTTCGATCAATAACAAAATGTAACAAACTTTCATAATAATCTCTAACCCTTCTAACCTTCTAACAGAATTATAAAAAGAGAGCAAAACTCACCAGATGGAGGGGATTCTGGATTCTGCAGAAAAGCGACTCTCCAAGACTCTCTCTTTCTCCCTCGAAAATTCTCTCTTTATATGGATTCTTCTTCATTTTCTATCTTCATCTTCATCCTCTAAAATCACATAAAAGACTCTCACGTCTTCTCTCTACTCTCCTCCTCCATCTTCAACCACAGACTCACTTTGTAACTGGATTTCCTCTGCAAAACTTTCATCACCATTGATTCTTCAACCATTCATTGCACATCAACAATAACAACTCTAACTTCTTTAAACTCTCATTCTCTACATCAAAAACGAGATAAGTTCATTGAATCGCATCATGTTGCAGCACCAACGATTCCGCATTGAATTTTAACGGCAATTTGTAACACTGCAAGGATCAGATTCATCAATTCAACAGGTATGAAACTCACCATTATTCTCTGTTTTCTATAGCTTCTTTAATTCCATTTCCTTTTCATCGATTCCCCATTTTGTATCAATCTTTCTCCCTGCTTCGATCTGCCTCAATATTTCCTATAATTCGACTCTGCAACATTCAACCATCATCCTTGACGGACAACAACCAATAACGAATCGCGTGTAGCAACATTGACGCACACCAAATTTGCAAAATCAAAGAAGGTGGTGACAAGCTTGACAGCAACGACGTCGCGTTTTCTTCATCGGAGAAGAATAGCATCGCTGAGCTTAAGAAGACACGTTGTGATGTTGAGGCGACGGAGAAGGAGGATCGCTCTGAGTAGTGATTCAATCGATGATCTGAAGCAATCAGGGGCATACGAGAGCTGGATCGATGAGTTATTGCGTAATGAGATGGACGCCGCTGTTAGGAGATGAAGAGACGTGCTTTCTCTCAACCCTATTCTTTCTTCCAGTTTGTTATTTTCTTTTTAATTTTCATTTTTTTTAGATAATATGTTGATAATAAAAAAGAACAAAATGATAATAATAATAAGGTTGTTGATGGCTCGCCTGGGCCGACGCTCTCCCTAGAAGCCCAATTGGTGGTATTATTTTTGGACTGTCAAAAAAAAAATAAAACTGCTTGTTGGATCCTTTGCAATGGGCCTAGAATTTGCTTCTATCTTACCATATGATTCAGTCACAAACCTCACCTCTATTTGTAATTAATTTTGGATTTCCTTTTTAGTAATTTTCTTCTCTTGATTTTTGTTAAGCCAAAATGTTGATAACAATAAAATTGTTAATTGTTTTTTTAGGAATATAATAGAATTTTTCTAGGAGTTCTTTGTTTAGAATATTAGTTAGAATTTTCTAGTATTGTTTATGTTTTTGCTGTCAAGATTTTGTAATTCGTTTTTGCTTGTCGAGAATTTAGTCTTATGTAGGTTTATCGTGTGATATGCGGATGCGCTTGCGATTTTGATTGTGATTTATTTTCACAATGATGATGCTTTGACACTTATTCTAAGCATTCGATTTCTGACTCTTTTCTTTGTTGGTGCTAGCAGCTCGTGAAATTCTCTGGGTTTCTTTGCTTTTTGCTTTGCTCTACGGACTAGTACTTGTTTGGTATATTTTCTTTCTACTTTCTCTCCGCATTTATTGCTTCCTAGAGATCATGTTAAGTATGATAACATTAGGTTTAGAAATAGGTCAGTCTCCCTTTGACTTTTCTTTCCCCTTTTTGCATATGCATTTAAAAACAAAAACTTCTTTTTCTTACAAACTTCAAAATACTAAAAAAAAAATTACTGACGAGAATCATATCTTTGTTAAGTATGAGAGATGATAAGAGGGTTTCTTCTCGACCTTATTATTCTCTTATTCTAAGCTTTGGTGTGGTTCAAGTCTCAAAGACTTATTTCATGAATAAGTAGAAAAATGGCTAATATCTCTCTATTGAGATTAACTAGCTGTTATCCACAAGCAAAAACACCAACAAACACAAAATCCTTTGGCCTATGGGATTTTCTTTCAAAACTTTTTCAAAAGAACATGTTAATTCACTTATGTGCTGACGCGTAAGTCTCCAAAGGTCGAGTTGCGGAAGAAGGCGAAATTAATATTGTTCATTAAAAAATACAAACCAACAAAAACATACGAGCCGAACTACGGCTGCTCTGATTCCTTGAAAGGGATATGTAGGCATCGGGGTAGGGCCCGAACAAGCACAATTTTATTTTCCCTACATTCTTTTCTCCTTTCTTTTGCATGCATTCCCTGTACAGCGTAAGCATAGATTAAACACACCCATAAGATAGACAACAAGAGTGGATACCGTAGAGTACTACGGGCGTGTGGGGTGCTAATACCTTCCCCTCGCGTAACAGACTCCCTTACCCTTATCTCTTGGTCATTCGACCTTGATTTCACCCTTCTCAGGTTTACTCGATGTTTACCTTTCCCCCTTGTGAAGATAAAAAAAGTTCGATGGCGACTTCATTGTTTGATGATTTTTAATCGGTTGTTTCAGCTGGCGACTTCACTGGGGAGACATGTCGACCAAATGCGGGTCCATGCCAGAGTCGCTCCTAGCTCTTGATTCCATTCTTTGGGTGTTTATTTTAATGCTTTTAGTTTATTCATTCATTTTGTATATACCTGAGCATATGTATGCATTGCATTTTACTGTCTTCCATATACTGCTGTTGTACTGGATCTGCTTCTTGATTGGGTGGGGATGTTACTATTGAGGTAAAAGGCCCAGTACCTAGGCCAGAGTGCACTAGGACACTAGGAATAGAGTGGGGGCATGACGGCTATAGGACATGGTCTGACTAGTGCAGTCATATCATATACCACGCTCGGATGAGGTTCAATTGAAGTTATTTTTATCATGCATGTCTGTGTTACGATGATTTTACTTTCAAACGAACCCGTGATTTTCGAGTTACCCTTGCCTTACCCTAACCTAGTCTTCACCTGTGAGTGGGGAGGGAATTCTTATCACATGTACAGTTGGTGACTATATTCAGACGGTTACTTATGATTATGTCTTGGGTTTTTGTCGGTAATTATGAGGTTCTCAGATTTATTTTTTGAGGTTCCGACTATGATCTTCATGGAATTCTTCCAGTTATGTTTCAGACCTATGATCCTGGTATTAACAGACTATAAAGAGACTGTACAACAGAAATTAGTATCATGGAAATAGTAACCCCATGATCATTTGCACATACATCATAGCATATTTACTTTTCAATATATATATATATATATATATATATATATATATATATATATATATATATATATATATATATATATATATATATATATATATATATATATATATATATATATATATATATATATATCGATGATTAATTCGCATGTGCATTGTCATTTTCAGGATCTCCCTAGAGTTTCCTTTTCCTCTAAAGAATGGCAAACAACATTGATATCGTCCTAAAGACAAAGAGGGATAACTTCAGCTATCAGCTTCATCCTAGTATTTGGCCCTCTCTTGAAGAACTCAGGGACCTCATGAATTGTCAACAAATGGGTGTTTTTGATGAAAGATATGGGAATCTCCTATCTTTGATGGATGCTCGGGTTGACGATAAGGTTGTTCAGACCGTGTTACAGTTTTATGATCCGGAGTTGCATTGTTTCACATTTCAGGACTACCAGTTAGCACCTACTCTTGAGGAGTACGCTCATCTTCTCCACATTAAGCTCACTAGTCATGTTCCATTTGTTCGAGTCCCTATTGAGCCTGACTATGAGGCTATTGATAAGGTTCTTTATTTGAGCCTTAACGATGTAAAAGGGAAATGGAGACGTAACAAAGTCACTTGTGGTCTTCCTGTAGATCTCTTGGTAAGTAAGGCTAAGGAAATGGCAAACATAGGAAACTGGGATGCTTATTATGCTATGTTGGCTGCTACCATTTACGGAGTTATATTATTCCCTGATATTAAAGAGATAGTAGACTTGGCTGCTCTTTGCGTCTTCATGAATAAGAATTTGATACCTACACTATTAGATGATACTTACCATGCCATCCACTCTAGGCATGGAAAGAAAGGAGTAGTGGTATGCTGCATACCAATACTTTACAAATGGTTCATGGCACAGTTACCCACCAAAGGGCCATTCAAAGAAGATCCCCGTTCATGGGCATCCAAAGTAATGACACTCACCTATTTCGATATCCAATGGTACAAACTTAAGGTTGATAGCACCAAAGTCATCTCTCACTGTGTAGGTTTCTCTAATGTTCCACTCATAGGAACAAAAGGGGTTATCAACTACAACCCGGTACTCGCTCTTCACCAATTTGGTTATGCCATGAGGCATCCACCCACGACCAAGGAGGTCGAACCTATGTATTGCAAAAAGGGAGAAGATCTGAAATTATTGAAGAAAGTGGAAATTGCTTGGGCACATGTCGGGAGGAAAGGAATTCTTCGGGTTAAAAGAGGCACTAGCTTTCGATCCTTATGTGGATTGGTTGAAGGAAAGAGTCAAAACTCTTATGTTTTCTTTTGAAAAGGAAATATCCTTGTATCTTCAACCCACTGAGTTACAGTGCGATGTGCCTAAGGAACGTTTCTACCAGGTACAATTGGAAAACAGGGACCTTCGTCAAAATCTGGAAGATAAAAAAATGGAAATATATTTCTTAACAGAAAAGAAAAGGGACTTGGCCTGTCAACTAAAAGAGTATGAAGGGGAAGGTAGCTCCAAAAAACGAACCAGATCCAAAAACTCCTTTGTATCTACGGAAGAGTACCAGATAGCCCTCGCTGATGCAGAGAAGAATCGTCAAGAAACTTTGAGATTCCAGATGGCCAACAATAGAAACAAAGACAAAGCTAAAGAGTTGGGAAACCAATTTAAAGCTGCTAGGATGGAGTTGGAGGCGAAAGAATATCAAATAACCGAAGTGATGAAAGAGAATGCAAGACTTTGAGACAAGATAAAGGAGATGGAAGAAGCGCTCGTACCTATACCTTTTCCAGAATGTAAAGAATGTGATCGCTTCCTAGAGCAATGCGTGTACTTGGAGGGACAATTGTTTCGGAAAGATGTGGTAATCGATAGTTTCGCTCGTGGACGGGATCGTGAAAAGACAAAGAAATTATTCAAAGAAACCAAGGAATGGAGTGAAGAGTACTTCCGGCAAGGGGGACCACTGTACTAACAGAGATTAGAGATCCACCACTTTGATTGTCTTGTTCTCTCTTTTTTTTAATGTCATTAGATCACCACCAGTCTTGTTGGATGGGGTCGTTTAAATTTCATTACATATTCTGAATCATGCTTGTAAGAAGTTACCATTTGATCATATGAATGATATTTTTAATGAAATCAATTATTGTCGAATCTTCTTCTCGCTGTGTGTCTCTCTTATCATGTTGTTTAAAATTCATAGGGGTGATAAAACTTTGGGTGTCCTGGAAATGATAAAACATCTCATACACAACCATGCATTCATGCATATCATATTATGATAAGTGATTATGGCGGGTCTTCTTATTTCTTGATCTGGGCCTCCCCTTTGCAGAAAATAGCCACTACAAATTCTCATTGTTATAATACTCGAAGCACTTCCAAGAGACAGATGGAACAAATTCAAGCAGATGTCGTAGCTATGGGAACCAGGATGGATACTCGAGTCGATCAGTTGATGGAGATTATTCAGAACATGGCTCGTCAATAAGAGGAAATGAGAGCCATGATTGTGAGGCCTGCTGAAGCTTTGAATAATGGGGGTGAAAATTTGAACACTAATCCACCAGGAGTCGTCATCAACAATCCTAACGGTATTTTGGGGGCTCAGAATGTGGTGGAGAACCCGGGAGGCACTCGGAATGTGAACCGGATTCGAATGTCGGTCTGAATACCCAAAACGGTCAACATGCAAATTTCAGCAACCTTACAGGTAACCAAGGCATCCCTGGGAATCAAGATGTGGGGAATCCTCCCCCACCTACTCCTGTTCATCAAAACACTGAACAACCTATCGTATTACCAAGGCTTGTTCGAATTCCTGTTAGGCTGGTGGAAGAAGATAATTGGGAAGACTGGATGACTAATGTGGAAGAACCAACTGAAGCTAGCAAGAAGTTGCATATTCTTGAAGAACGGATGCGCAGGTTTGAAAGTCAAGGTGCAATAGGCTTTAACATGTCTGATTTAAGCTTAGTGCCCGGAGTAAGGATTCCCCCAAAATTCAAGGTACCTGATTTCGTAAAGTACAAAGGCACTTCCTGTCCAAAGACCCATGTTAAGTATTTCTATCGGAAGATGTCTGCATATTCTAATGACGAGAAACTGTTGATGCACTTCTTTCAAGACAGTTTGACAGGTGGAACACTCGAGTGGTACATGCAGTTGGAAAGTAGTCGTATCCGTACATGGAGAGAATTGGTTGAAGCTTTTGTCATGCACTATCAGTATAACACTAACATGGCTCCTGCCAGAACCCAACTACAGAACTTATCCCAGAAACGGGATGAATCTTTTAAAGAGTACGCCCAAAGGTGGCGAGAGATGGCTGCAAAAGTGCAACCGCCCATGTTGGAACGAGAAATGGTGGAGATGTTTAGTAGTATGTTGCAAGGCCAGTATTACACAACTTGTAGCATATCAGGTACTTTTGCTAAGATGGTAACACATGGGGAGCAAATTGAGATCGGAATTAAATTGGGGAAAATCCAAGATGTCCTGGTTGGGAATAGTGTTGGCAATACTAAAAAGTCTTTCGGGGGCCACCCAAAGAAAAAGGAAGGGGAATCTAGTGCGATCTATCCTCAGAAGGGAAGGGCAGATATCAAGATTACGACCATCAGGCTGCTACTGTAACCATTCCAATAGCTCCCCCTCAACGTCCATCATATACACCCCGGAAGAACAATCAACAAAAACCAAGACTCCCCCTAGAAAGTTTGACGTACTTCCAATGACATATGCTGAGTTGTTTCCTCAGTTACTCGAGCTAAAATTGATTGAGTTGCGTACGTTGAAAGTCGGCCCTAAAAGGTTTCCGATTCACTTTGATGCTAATGCCTGGTGTGATTTCCACTCTGGCGGGCAGGGGCATACTATCGATAATTGCTATGCTTTAAAACACAAGGTCCAAGACCTATTAGACACCCAAGCTATTAATTTTGGACCAGCATCTAATATTACAAATCAACCTCTGCCGCCTCACGGAGGTTCCACTTTCAATGATATCATTGAAGACGAAAGCCTGGATCTGGTTATGGATGTCGACCAGTTAACTACCCCCCTTTTATTCGTGAAAGAACTGTTGAT
This sequence comes from Vicia faba, assembly GCA_948472305.1. Classification (NCBI taxonomy): domain Eukaryota; kingdom Viridiplantae; phylum Streptophyta; class Magnoliopsida; order Fabales; family Fabaceae; genus Vicia; species Vicia faba. The sequence goes on from OX451737.1 coordinate 240,339,981, forward strand.
GAATAAAGGTGTATTTTTGGGCTACGGGATGAACTGTGCTGCTTGTTTAAAATAGCCAGAGGGTTGTCAATTATTGAGAGATACGGTTCAGGATTTAATTACAGAGGAGTTTCTTCAGTTTAATCGCAAGATCGTTAAGCCTGAGATCGATAATAATGAAGTCAATGTGATAACCATTCTGGTCAAACAAAAAATTGTCGGGGTACATGTGACGATTCTGGTACCTGCTAAGAAATCTCCACTACTTATCACTATGCCTAGTCCAATGTCGTACGTTAGCGACAAGGAGGTACCTTGGAGTTATGGTGGTGAACTTTACTATCAGGGGAAGAAGGTTGCTACTCAGAGGTCTGAGGAAGACAAGTCTGAAGAAGAGAAGCTTGCAGTACTCGATATTGTCAGCGAAAGCTGAATTACCCGTAGTGGTCGAGTTTTCTCCCCACCAGAATGACCTGAAGTTAGCACAGAAGTCGCAGCTAAGGCTAAAGGAAAGCGTATTATGGTCAATAGCGATAAGCCGGGGCAGAGCCCCCCTATTCCTGTTTTTGATGATGAAATGTCTAAGGATGCAGCCGAGTTAATACGGTATATCAAGAAGCGTGACTACAAGATCATTGACCAGCTAAGTCAAACACCCTCAAAGATATCCATCCTCGCCTTGCTCAGAGATTCGGAATCCCATAGAAATGCACTAATGAAGCTGTTAGGAACCTCTTTTGTCCCCCAAGAGATATTTGTGAATCAATTTGAGGGAATTGTGAATAGCATTTCTGCGAGTAATGGGTTGGGTTTCACGGACTTCGACTTACCCCCTGAGGGGAGGAAGCATAACAAAGCATTACACATCTCTATGGAGATTGCAAAAACTACCTTATCTCGTGTGCTGGTTGATACAGGTTCCTCTCTCAACGTACTACCCAAGTCTGCTCTGTTGAAACTGGACTATGAGGGGCTTTCATTGAGGCCGAGTGATTTGATTGTTAAGGCTTTTGATGGGTAAAAAAGGACTGTGTTCAGGGAAGTCGACTTACCGATCAAGATAGGGCCTCGAGTGTTTGAAGCTACCCTCTTTATCATGGACATAAACCCTTCCTACTGCTATTTGCTGGGCCACCCATGGATCCATGGGGCTGGCGCCGTCACCTCTACTCTACACCGAAGCTGAAGTTTTTACTGGATGGAAAGGTGGTCACTGTTTCCGGCGAAGAAGATTATATTGTCAGTCACCTGACTTCTTTCCGCTATGTTGAAGTGGAAGGAGAAATCCATGAGACGCCGTGTCAAGCCTTTGAAACTATACAGATTGTTAGGGTTCCTCATCAAGAAGACAGAAAGCCAGAAGTCCCCATGTCATCCTATCGCCAGGCACAAGCAATCGTTCAGTCTGGTCACCCAGAAGGCTGGGGAAGAGTGTTGGATCTCCCTACTCAGACAGACAAGAAAGGTTTAGGCTTCGTTGCTAATCAGGGAAGGTCCTTCGCTACTCCCAAGGGTCAAGGTATTCCTCCACCAATTCTATTTGTCAGCGGTGGAATCATCCAGGAAGAGGCTCATGCGGTGAGTGAGGGAGATGGCAACGATCGTGAGATGGATATGTGGGTTCATCCAACCATGCCGAGCGAAAATCTTACCAACTGGTTCACCGAGGATATCATCGAAGTCACCCGTTATGAAGAGTAACTTTCTTTTATTTGTTATTAAGCAATAATCCATATGTCCAGCCTAAGACATAATGAACATGCTATAAGGCCACAATGTTTTTTCATTACAAGTTTATTCATCAATAAAGAACGTCTTTTGTTTTCAAATGTTTCGCTCCTTGTCTTTCCGGAACTTTTTTATAAGATACGAGGCTTTATTTTCTTTTTACATCTAAGACTAAAATAAAATAAAAATTATCATGCAGATTGTGTCCTTCATTAATCCCAGAAAGTGTCTGGAATGATTCCGCTATGACTCTCTATGACTTTGAAAATCCAATATATCAAGCTGAAGAAGAAACTGAGGGGGACCGCGAACTCTCTAAAGAGTTGGATAGATTACTAAGGCAAGAAGAAAGGGTCATTCATCTGCACCAAGAGACCACTGAGTTGATCAACTTGGGTACCGAAGAGGTCCGAAAAGAAGTTAAGATTGGGACTGCTCTAGAAGACAGTATCAAGCACGGATTAATCACAATGCTCCGTGAGTATGCGGATATCTTCGCTTGGTCCTATGAAGACATGCCTGGGTTAGACACGGACATCGTTATGCACAAGCTACCTCTTAGAGAAGAGTGTCCTCCTGTTAAGCAAAAGCTTCGAAGAACTCATCCCGAGATGTCTAAGAATATCAAAGAGGAGGTTCAGAAACAATTTGACGTTGGCTTTTTGAAAGTAACTTCTTATCCACCATGGATTGCGAATATTGTACCAGTATCTAAGAAGGATGGAAAGGTCAGAATGTGTGTGGACTATAGGGACTTGAACAGAGCAAGCCCTAAAGATGATTTCCCGTTGCCACATATTGATTTTCTAGTTGGCAATACTGCTCAAGCCAAAGTGTTCTCCTTCATGGATGGGTTTTTTGGCTATAATCAGATTAAAATGGCACCAGAAGATATGGAGAAGACTACTTTTATTACTCCTTGGGGAACATTTTGTTATAAGGTGATGCCCTTTCGTCTGAAAAATGTAGGGACAACTTATCAACGTGCAATGGTTACTCTCTTTCATGACATGATGCAAAAAGAGATTGAAGTATATGTTGATGATATGATTTCCAAATCCCAGATAGAAGAGGAACATCTCGTTCATTTGTTGAAATTGTTTGAAAGATTAAGGAAGTTCAGACTAAGGCTAAATCCAAATAAGTGCACCTTCGGAGTGAGATCATGGAAACTGTTAGGATTCATCGTAAGCGAGAAGGGAATTGAAGTTGACCCTAGTAAGATAAAAGCTATACAAGAAATGTCTGTGCCGAAAACAGAAAAAGAGGTTCGCGGATGTGATACGGTGGCCAGAATCGGGACGTGGTTTCCCTATTTCGTTAAGGAAATTTTGTTGGTTTGCATTTTGCGTTTGTTTTCGCAAAATGTCGCGGTAAGCAAGAGTCGCCACCGACTTTTATTTTATCCAACAAGGAAAGGAAAAAAGCACAAAAAAATTCCTTTTTCGAGATATTTCTGAGTACGGGGGGTAGATTATAGAAAGGGAAGGTATTAGCACCCTTTCTATCTGCAGTTATCTACAGGCTCTTAGGTACTTGCTCATCATTTTCAAAATTGTTTTCTTTGTGTTTGTGGGCTTTGAAAAGTTTTTGTTTTGACTTCGATTTAACTCTTGCTTCTATCTTCAAGAGTGTAATGAAGTGTTTTTTGAAAACTTTATTTGTAAAGGAGTGTAAGTGTGAAAAATTTGTTTGGGATGAGCAAGTACTTAAGAACTAATCTACCTACTCGAAAAAAGAATCGTTTTATGTTTGTTTCCTTTAGACAACTCTATCCCACTATTAGTGAGTAGGTAGCATCGTCGTTAGAGTTTTGAGGGTCAATTCGAAAGGGACGTACGGTCACTAAAGCAATGTTAGGACGTCTTAGCAGTAACCCTAATGTCTTAGATCATTTATCTGAGGCAAAAATATCCGAGGCAACCTTTCTGAGGCAACTTTGATCTTTGGACAAAAGGAAGACCACTAAAACATCCTATACTCAATGACCGTTTACCGAAGGCAACCAAGTGGGAGTGTACCCTAGGAGTGCGCATGTGCGAATGATTCAATTTCAGTTTATTTATCTTTGCACATTTAGGGTGATCTAACTGTTTTAAAATTAGTCATACATTCTTGGCATGCAAACCCTAATTATTCATACATCTAACAGTTAATAATTTGCGGAATTTAAAATGCAGAATTTAAACTACGCTATTACAAGGCTTCAGGTATTTACATAGCCAAAAACAAACCCTTTGAAATTAAAGCGATAAATGAAAATAAAGCCCTAATTAAAACTATTACAAACTGTAAGCAGATATAATAATTGGATAAAAATAAAAATAAAGCGCGCGGTGACAAATTAGATCGACGAGAAACTAGGGTTTTTACCCTCTTAATCAAAAGAAAAATGTTTTTGTTGTTTTTAATATTTTTTAAAGAAAAGAACTAAGTTTTTCTAAATTAAATATGAAAATTAATTAGTTAATTAAATTAATTAATAAAAATAATTAAATGACCTATTTTTGGTTTTTTTGTTATTTTAGGAAAGAAAAAATAAAATACAATTAAGTTAGTAATAAAACCTATTTATTCTAATTAATTTTAATTACTTGCAAAAATAAATTAAAGTTATCTAATTAATCAAACCTAATTAAATTAATTAATTTATTGCTAAAAATAATATTCTAATTTTAATTGGACATAAAATATTTTTGGTGATTTTTTGATAAAAAGAAAATAATTTTTGGTTAGTAATTAAATAAAATAAAATAAATAAATGAAATAAAATAAAATATAAAGAAAGATAGAGATGCTGGGCCTGAAATTAGGGGGTGCAAGAAGCAATTTTCTGAGCCCATTTGAGTGAGACCCGTTTGACCTTTGTGATCCTGTATGGCACGTTTGACTTGGCTCACGATGCACCTTCCTGGATGGCCATCAAATTTGGTCATCCAGCCACTTGGCATGATTGATGATGAAGACCTATGGTGGTCTTCTGGCTTGTGAACACGCTGGATTATCTGAAAGAAAATAAGAAAATAGCAAATGTTGGAGGCAGGGGTCGAACCCCTGACCTCCAGCCTTCCAATGCCTTAAGCGCTTATCTGGCAACCACTGCGTCACTTTGTTTTTGTTGTACAATAATGAAATAACAATAATAATATGTAAAAACAAATATTAGTGGAAAACAAAAAGAAAATGTGCGCTGAAATTTGAATAGGCCAATAGGGGAGTGACAACTCATCGTCTCCTTCCTCTCTCTGTGGGTAAAAGTGGAACACTTTTACCTACGGACGTTTTGTCCATTGCTATAGGCCGTGTTCATTCCAAAATCTTCTATGGGCAGCATAAATGACATCTAATGCCATGGTTGTGTTCGTCTGGTCATTCTGGAAAAAAAAAGGTACCCTTCATCAAAGCCAATTTCACCTGTAGATAAAAAACCTAATTCGAAGCTTCGAAACCTAGCTATGGGGAAATTGTGTATAGGCCATAAAAATGAAATTAAATGATGCATAAAGTTTGCATATGTTCCATAGATCAAGAATGTACAATTAATTCACCCTAACAATGCCTATATTATGAGATTCGAATTCAAGAACAGGGCTATGTTGTGAGCGACTTACAGAGCTTTTTGGGGCTTGAAAATGCTTGGTTTCAATGGCTTTAGCTTGCTAAGAGTCCCAGGAGTCGATTGAGATAGGCAAGGAGTCTTGAGGATACCTCTAAGTGCAAATTCGATCTCACACTTTTCTTGCTTTTTTTCAGTTTTGGTTCTTGCTCATACGCCTGTCTCTAACCAGTTTTTAGGTCTGCCTCGCCTCCTTATGTACCAAGGACTGAATTAGGATTGATAACTGCATCCAATCTTCCTCCATTAATGATTTTTGATTTGATTTGATTCACCTTTAAGATCTTTCCAAACATGGCCTTTTTCAATCTTTTTGTCCACTCTAATGTCTTGCATGAGTTTGAATGTTTGCTAGCTGTATAATAAAGCCTGAAACAAGCATAAAATCTTTGGTTTTCAATAATTTTGATTTTATATGATTTGTTTTGATTTAAATTGAATTAATTCAAATAAAAATAAAAATAAATAATAAAAATAAAATATGAACAAGTGGCAAAGGCTAGAGCTCGTGGGATATGTTGCAAACTCAAAACAAGTGAAAAAGATTGGGCCCATTTGGCAAAATTTGAAGTTTTAGGGATAGTTGACTTTTGGCAATTTTGCAAAAAGGGTCAACTTCACCAATGTATAACTTCCTCAATTTTGAACCTTTGGAGGTGTTCTTGGACTTTTTAGAAAGCTCGAGATGTCCTCTAATCAACACTTTTGGTCTCATCTCAATTTGATACTCCATGATCAAGTATGAAGCTTGACAAAAAAGGTATTTTTGTTGACTTTTCAAAATGACCTATAATGTCCAAATTCATAATTTCTTATGAGTGCATATTTTGAACTTGGGATCTGAAGATGGATTGTATGGAATTGCATCCTCTTCAAACTGAGCTTTGAATGGGTCATTTCTCACAAAGTATGAGAAAGTTATGCTTGGTCAAAGTTGAGTTGACTTTTCCTACAAAACCCTAATTTAGCAACTTTTGAGTCTTGATGAATTATGGGAAATCCTTGATGAATCATGATCAACCCTATATCAAATGATGAAATATACTTCAAAATGATGATGTTGACCAAAAACCTTGAAGTTTGACTGTATGTAGGTCACGGTTGACTTTTGCCCTAGCACAGTCGATTTTTGGACCTTTGAGCAATCGACTGAGCAAACTTCCTCTGCAAGGCTTGAAACTTGACATGGATACTCTTGATAACATATTAGGAAATTGTTGAGAATTTGGGATTACTTGGACTCAAGTATCTTGATGCAACATGAAACCCTAATTTGAGGTAGACTGCCTTTAGGAGAGAGCTTGTCTGGCCAACCCTTGGACTACCTTGAGCAACTTGGAGATCTTTCTTGAAATGTTTTGAGAAATATGGGAGGGAAAATTTACGGGTACAACAGCGGATTTCTCGGGAGATTGAATTAAATATCTAGATTCATCTCCCACCTTACAGCCACTTGTGAACCAATCTTTAGATTGTTAAAGAAATGCCAAACGGACAGGTGGAATAACGATTGACAGGCGGCATTTGATAAGATTAAAGAATATTTGATAGAACCTCCAATTCTCTCGCCTCCGGTAGAAGGTAGACCCTTGATAATGTATCTAACGGTGTTAGAGAACTAAATGGGGTATGTATTAGGGTAGAATGACGCGGCTGGTCGAAAAGAGCATGCAATATATTACCTTAGCAAAAAGTTTACTGACTGTGAAGTAAGATACTCACTGCTCGAGAAAACTTGTTGCACTTTGGTATGGGCTGCTCGCCGACTAAGACAGTACATGTTGACTCATACCACCTTATTGATCTCTAAGATGGACCCAATCAAGTACATCATTGAAAAACCAGCCCTCACGGGAAGGATAGCTCATTGGAAAATGATTTTAACTGAATATGACATCCAATATACTACCCAAAAGGCTATAAAGGGTAGTATATTGGCAGATCATCAAGCTCACCAACCCATGAAAGATGAATGTAAGCTAATGAAGTTTGAGTTTCCTGATGAAGACATCATGTACCTACGGGATTGTAACATCCCAAGCCCAAAGGAAGGATCCGAACCAGGATCGCGATGGACGATGGTGTTCGATTGTGCCTCTAATGCATTAGGTAATGGTGTGGTGTGGTGATTACTTCTCCTGAAGGTTTTCATACTCCTCTTACTTCCAGGATTTGCTTTGATTGTACGAACAATATGGATGAGTATAAAGCTTGTATTTTTGGGTTAGAAGCTGCCATTGATTTGCGAATCAAGATCTTAGAAGTATATGGAGATTCTGCTCTGGTAATTAGCCAAATCAACAGAGATTGGGAGACTCGTCACCCAAATTTGATTCTGTATCGTGAGCATGTGCTGAAGCTAACCCCTTATTTTGATGAGATCACTTTCAATCATATTCCAAGGGAGGATAATAACCTGACAGATGCCTTGGCTACTCTGTCATTCATGTTTAAAGTTAGATGGGAAAATGAGGCTCGCTCTATCATTATCCTAAGGTTGGATGAACCAGCATTCTATTATGAAATAGGAGAAGATGTTGTTGACGAGAAGCCATGGTTTTATGATATCAAAAGGTATCTTAAGACCCAAGAATATCCAGAAGGTGCTTCTGTCACAGATAAGAAGACTTTACGGAGGTTTGCCGCCAAGTTTTTCCTCGACGGTGATGTTCTATATAAGAGGAATTATGATTCCATTCTGCTCAGATGTATGGATAGACATGAAGCGAGTAGGATCATAGAAGAAGTACACAAAGGTTCTTTTGGGACACATTCTAACGGGCATACTATGGCCAAGAAAATCTTGAGGGCAGGTTATTATTGGTCGACAATGGAAAACAATTGCTACGAGCATTCCAGGATCTGCTACAAGTGTCAGATCTACGCTGACAAGATGCATGTGTCGCCCAATCCTCGGAATGTCCTAACTTCACCTTGGCCTTTCACGATGTAGGGTATTGATATGATTGGCCGGATTGAGCCGACCACTTCCAATAGGCACCGTTTTATCTTGGTGGCCATCGACTACTTTACTAAGTGGGTCGAAGCAGCGTCTTATGCCAATGTCACTAAACAGGTGGTAGCGCGTTTCATCAAGCATAACATAATTTGTCGATACAGGATACCTGATAAGATTATTACCGACAACGGGTCGAACCTCAATAATAAGATGATGAAAGAGTTATGTGAAAACTTTAAGATAAAGCATCAAATTCTTCTCCTTACCGTCCTAAGATGAATGGCGCGGTTGAGGCAGCCAACAAGAATATTAAGAAGATTATGCAGAAAATGGTCATCACTTATAAAGATTGGCATGAGATGCTACCATTCGCTTTACATGGTTATCGTACCACCATGCGTACCTCAACTGGGGCAACCCCCTTCTCGCTTGTTTACGGCATGGAAGCATTCCTATCGGTGGAAGTAGAAATCCCTTCTTTGAAGATAATGATAGATGTACGATTGGATGAGACTGAATAGGTCCAGAATAGATTCGACCAGCTGAATCTCATTGATGAGAAGAGATTGACATCTATTTTCCATGGACAACTATACCAAAAGAGGATGAAGAAAGCTTTCGACAAGAAGGTACGTCCGCGGAATTTTCAAGCTGGTGATCTCGTACTAAAGAGGATCTTGCCTCCTAACAACACAAATGCTAGGGGTAAATGGGCTCCCAACTATGAAGGACCTTTTTGTTGTGAAGAAAGTCTTCTCGGGAGGATCTATGATGCTCACGACTATGGATGGAGAGGATTTCCCTCACCCTGTCAACGCAGATGTAGTACAGAAATATTTCGCGTAAAAGTTCATTGGTTTGATCGGATCAGGATAGAGCATTAGTCCAATCAATCATTCGGAAGGCAAGTATTAAAGAATTCAGAGGTCATGAGAGTTGTAGCAGAGTTGTACTTGATAAATTTGCACTCACGTTGTTTTTTTTATTATCCTCTCCATGTGTTCCACGTGCAATTATTTCTTTTTGAGAATTGCTTTTCGATATTGTGATCGGTGGAAATAGAACTGACTGTTTTAAAGCTGGTTCGCGAAATGTCGTGGTAAGCAAGAGTCGCCACCGTCTTTTATTTTCTCCAACAAGGAAAGGACAAAAGCACAGCAAAATTCCTTTTCGAGATGTTTCTCGGTTCGGGAGGTAGATTTATAGAAAGGGAAGGTGTTAGCACCCTTTCTATTCGTGGTTATCCACGGGCTCTTAGGTACTTGCTCACTATGTTTTCAAAAGATTGTTTGCTTTTCTTGTGTATGTGGGTTTTGAAAAAGTTTAGTTTGAAAAACTTCTAGGTAACTCTTGTATCAGTCCTCAAGAGTGTATGAAGTGTTTGTTTGAAAACTTTTTGAAAGTGTAGGTGCAAAAAGATGTTTTTATTTTTTGAAAGAGCAAGTACCCAGGAGAAATCTACCTACTCTAAGGAATTAGGCTGTGTAAATATCCTTTAGACAGTACTATCCCACTATTGAGAAGTAGGTAGCACCGTCGTTGGAGTTATTCGGGTCAATTCGATTATAGGGACAATGTGGTCGCCAAAGCAATAGTAGGACGCCTTAGCGGTAACCCTAATGTCCTAGATCCTTTTTATCCGAGGCAACCGTTTCGAGGCAACTGGATCTTTAGACAGGAGGGCGACCTCTAAAACACCCTATACTTGATGACCACCTCGAGGCAACCAAGTGAGGCGTACCCTAGGAGTGGCATGTGCATGTGTGTCAGGTTCATGTTAAATTTATCTTTGAACATGCATCATTGTGAGCTAGGGATTGGTTTTAATTTTCAAGCAAGTCTTGCATGCATAATTAACAGTTAATAATTTGCGGGAAACAAATTGCGGAAAGATAAATCTACGCTATTACAAGGCGTCGGGTATTTACATCGCCAAAAACATAACCCTTGAAAATAAATGCGGAAAGTTAAAGAAAGCGATAAAGCCCTAATTATCTATTACATTCTCGGAAACAGTTACATCAATATGATCAAATAAATAATAATGCACGCGAAAAAATTAAATCGGGACGTCCTTAGGGTTTTAACCCTTTTTGAGAAAAGAATTGAATTTGTCCTTTTTTGCATTTAATTAAAATTAAACCTAATAACTAATTAATTAATTAATTAAAAGAAAAAAAGTATTTTTGCGTTTTTTAAGTCTTTAATGAAAATAAAAATAAAAAGAGATTAAAAGTCAAAAGAAAAACCCTAATTCTAATCTATTTTATTTATTGTAAAAAAAAAGATTAAAATTAAACCTAATTAATAAAAAGACTAAATTAATTAATTTACATTTGTTTATAAAATAATAATTAAAGGTGAAAATAATAAATAATAAAAATAAATAATATTTACATTTTAATGGTCTGAATTTATTATGAAAATTAATTAATTTAATTAAATAATAATAATATTAATAATAAAAATAATTAGTTAAAAGAAAATAAAAAGAAAAGCAATTAACCAGGGGGGGTGTTGACCCAATAATGGAGGTGGATTAGCAAACTGAGGCCCAAGAAGCACACAAGCCTGTTTGACTTTCTGATTAGCTGCACGTTGGTTGACTGGGAACACCATAGTCAACATCTCATGGCCATTGGATTTGAGCACGTGACCACCTGGCGCCTGATTGTTTGAGGGATATGGTAGAATGCTTTTAAGTGCCTGCACATGATCACATTGGAAAAAATAGGAATAATTATTTGGGTGGACCTGGGAATCGAACCCAGGTCCCAATGGTTGCCAGACAACTCATCCTCCACTACGCCAGTTGAACGCCTTTGATATTATAATAACAAATAAATATATTATTAAGAAAACAAATAATATGCTGGACAAAACACAATCACGCACGCTTTTTGAATGGTCTAACCAGACACGTACAGCTCATCATCTTCTTCGTTTTACCTGTGAAAAAGACAAAGAGATAGCGGGGGTTTTTAACCCCCACAAAGCAAAACGAGGAATAATAGCGATTACGTCTAGGATTAACATAAATTGTTCGCGAGGGTCCTGTTAGATTCTTCTGAATCTCCTGAATTCAACCATGGGTCTTACGAAGCTTAATTTTTCCTGGTTACTAAATCCCCAAATTTCAAGCTTAGGAACCCTAGATTTCTTCAATGGTGATTCTTGATTCTGTGCATCATAATCTAATTAACCTGCATCATTAGCTTCCTATGGACTCAAACAATGCAAAACAAACAATAAATTGTGTTAATGATGCATGAAATAAACAACTTGATTCTAGAAAAAAAAACGCAAACCCTTAAACTGTTCTTGGTGATTCTGACAGCTTTAAGGCTTAGTTTTGATTGCAATATGTTCCTTACACCTCCAGCAATGTATTGGAAACAATAAAAGGCTTTGAATTGGCGTGGAAAGTAGAATTCAGTTTTCAAGTTTCTTTGATATTTTTCAATGTTGCATATGGTTTTCTTGCAGAGTTGTCACGTGTGAGGCATTAGGGTTAGCTTCAGTACTTATAATGGAAGGGAATTAGGTTAACTTCTGGCCAAGAAATCCATTGCATTATGATTTGTATATTTGATTTTCAATCAAATATTTTTCAATCTTTTTTATTGAAAAACCTTGCCAAATTGGGAGATTTTGGTCCCCTTGATGTGCACACGAAATCTCCAGCATATGTTGACCACTTTTGCTTCACAAAAAGATTTGGAAATCATATCTTGATATTTTCCTACAATTAAATTAATTAAATGAATTAAAAATCAATTAAAAATCCAATTAACTAATAAAAATAAGAAAATAATTCAATTTAATCTCAATGGGTCGTGCATAAGCCTTGGACAAAGTTTCAAGAAGGAATTTGAGGCCCATTAGCAAAAATGATGTGTTTTGGACAAAGTTGACTTTTGCAAATTCATGAAAATTTCCCAACTTCTCCAATGCATATCTTGCTCAATTTTGATCATATGAACATGTTCTTGGACATTTTGGAAAGGTCTTGAAGTCCTCTAACCAATGCCTTTGGCCCCATGTCATTTGGATTTACCAATCTCAAGTTATGGTCTTTGACTTAAAGTGCTTTTTTGTTGACTTTTGAAATTGACCTATAATGTAGAAATTGATAACTTTTTGTGAGAGCATTTCTTGGACTTGGAATGTGAATATGATTTGTAAGAAATGTCATCCCCTTCAAAATGAGCATTGGATGGGATTTTTCTGATGAACCATGAAAAAGTTATGCCTTGGTCAATATGCAGTTGACTTTTCTACTGTCCAAAAATAGTAACTTTTGACATCTTGATGATTTTTGAGTCATGCTTGTGGAATCATGATCAAGACTTGATCAAATGATGATTGTGAGCTCAAAATAAGATGTTGACCAAAAATTCTGACTTTTGACTGTAGAATGACCATTTTGCCCCTGCAGTTGATTGTGAACCAAATGAAGCTTTTGACTGTGCAATTTGACCCTGTGAGTCTTGAAACTTGACATGTAGATGCTTGACAATGTATATAGGCCTATGGGACTTGATTGGACCACTGAAAACCTCAGATTCCTTGAGAGAATCAAAACCCTGATTTTGACTGGCTTAGGAGGATGTTTGGACTGTGCAACCCTTGAGAAATCTTGAACCAGTTGGAGATGACTCTTGACAAACTTTGAAGAATATGGGAGGGCAAATTTTGGGGTACAACAGATGTAAATGCCTATTTACAGGCCAATCATTTAATAAAAGTGTTTTGGAATTGTGCCAAGTTGTTTTCATTCTTTCCGTTTTGATAACAAAAGACATTCAACATTTTCAATAAACGTTGCATTTTAAAACATTAAAGCTTTACAGCACGTGACATCAAATTAGTCGAAGTATCAGGTGTGATAACCATCCCATGCTCAAGGCATGTTGTTGTAATTCTCACCTTCGCATGTATTATAGATCTCTGATGACAGGAAGGATGCTAATAAACGAGCTAAAGACCTAGACATGACCAACATAAATTTCCTATCGGAACAGAATCTCGTACTCACGACCTAAAGATATTCTTATTGAAAATATGGTGGGTTTTCGTTTTCAACTAAAGAGTGTAAATTATCCATAGATAAAAAGTGAGATTACCAAGCGTACTCTCTGAAGTAAACAGTCCTTACGTAGACTAGTCTCCTCAACATGGAAAATTCAAATTACGTTTGCATTCTCATTTGTAATTTTTCTTGTTTTGGTTCAGTACTTTCTTGTATGCAAAGCTTGCTGATTTTTGAATATTAATCACAATGCATTGAACATGTTTGTCTTGAATTAATCCATTCGTATCCGTTCTTAAATGTATTTTTTTTGCCTTTTGATGCTTAAATAAAGAAAGTTACCTCCAGAGGGAGGATGATGAGTAATATGCCAAAAAGTTCAAATGGTGTGCTTTTGAATAGGACCCTGCTAACGATGTAGAGGCCTTGTTTCAAATTCCCAAACTTCGGATATATAAGGGAGTGAAACCCTCGTCAACCCCTTTAAGCTTTGAAGTAGGAGTTTCTTTTCTGTTCAGAAAAACCCTCACATTTAACCCGGGGAAGGGTATATTTCAGTTAATTTGATTGAGTGTTCAAAACTCATTAGGAGTGCGCATCAAAGGATACAACAATGGTTATCCTTCAGAAGGTTGAGAAAGAACAAAACCGCAATGGCTAACCCTCATATCAGCAGTGTGTATCAAAGAGAGCTATATATCAAAGAGTATCTCTCACATGACAGGAGAATGAAAGACGACGATACCACAAAGGGTATTCCTCGTCAATCAAGAAGTAAGGTAGTTACACTTTCTCAGGAAGTCAAAAATGACTCGAAATCATGCGACTGGTTCAAACTAAAAGAAATGATAAAAGAAAGAGACAAAAATCCCCGCTAAGCCAAAACTTGAAAAGACAAGTCGCTTAGGCAAAAGTCAGGGCATCCCGCTGGACTTCAAAGTAAAATTCAAAATGAATTTGTCCAGGAAAAAGTTAGGGAATGCAAAAAGAAAGCAAAAAGCGCGAAAAGAGAAAAAGGGGATTACCAAATAAAGATCCTCCATAAAGAATAAAATCGTGTGATAAAACACCAAGAATTAAAGAGGTGAGTGACTACCATATCCTCCTCAACCATGGTAAACTCCTTTTGAGGGATGGGTGCTCGTATTGGTTTAACTGAATTTAGGACTGGAGAACATCACAGAGAATGGGTGGGCACCAAATATTTTGAGCCTTAAATCTTTTTTTCTAAAACCGTGAACTAGGCCACGTTACAACCCTTAAAAGTCCTAACTGAAGCATGGGTTAATTTGAAAGCACACTGTAATGAGAATATGGTAATCTGACTCCTACGAGGCTTGCAAAAAACTTTTGAGTTGGTATCACACTATCTTTTTAATTTCTTTCGTACAAATTTTTTGTTTTTTTCGTTCCGATAAAGGTTTTTAGAACTTCAAGACAAACATGAGCTTTGTATTATAATTATCATTCTGAGAATAAACATTCTTTGCATATGAGAAAATGCTTAAACATCAAGTAAGATTGCGTAATGAGCATCAGATGAAAATTTGATCATCTCAAGGGACAAATTGCTTCAGGATACCGTTTAAAGGCGAATTATTTATGAGAATGGTCTTAACCTGCGGAAAATCTTCTATTGACTTTGTTGAGTAAAAGAATACCAGTTTGAGAAATGATCTGAAGTAGATTGCAAAAGTTGGTTGCCCAGAGTCTCTATCAAGCAGTGGTGCATTACTTTCAGTTGGTCCCAAGGGACATATTGCTTCAAGTATTTGCTCGAGAATGAAGCAGTTCAAGTCGAGAAGTATGGTTGTGAAGTAACCTACTTTCAAGACATAAGCCAACCACTCTAAGGTTATGTTGCCTTCGAAAATCCTCAAGTTTCTCATCCCTCCGTGAGCATGAGACAAAGAAAAGATTTGTCAAAATTCTGTTGAGCAAGGGCAAGTGTGTCGAATACTCCGTCGAGTAGGTATTTAGCCAATCTGAGGCATTCAAATCGGGATTTTATCCCTCAAAGTGCAGTCAAACTGGGGCAGTTATACTAATATTTGACAAATCTCTCTAAGAATGCGTTTATTATAGGAGAATCTTCCCAAAATTTAAAGATGTATGGGCATTCACTCAAGCATAGTTGGAATTATCTCCAATTTTGGTTATCTAAACATCATGTTCCAAAGTTCATAACACTGGGGCAGATTGTCTTCAATAGTGTAAATCTCAAAAAGTCCTCTCGAGGCAATTTTCTGCAAAAGCCTTACAGACTGGGGCAAGAATTTATGTAAGGGCTTTCTCTCTTCTTCAGTGGTTGATCAGATCAAGTCCATATGCAAGCTAAATGACCTGTGAATTTTAAAATCATGCCGAGAAGTCAGGATTGTTATCTTAGACTTATCAGAGACTCAAGTCCATTTACTGATATCATTTGTCCTAAGTCAAGGTTATTATTCCTATTTGAAGTTTGGATTGTTATCCTCAGTAGGATATAAGTAGTAACGGAAAGATCATTTGGGGTTGTTTACTCGTACAAGACGCAATTAAAATATTGTTTCCTAGGGGGATGCCTCTTCCCAGTAAAATACCTGTTGCTATTTGACAAAGATCTGTCTACCAAGGGGTTTCTCTTCTAAGATATTTCCTCCCCAGTGAAGCATCCTCATTTCTCTGCAGGAGGATAATGGTCCTTCTCCTCATAAAATTGGGAGTTGTTTTAAGTCAAGATGATTCCTTTTCGTCGGACTGCAATTTATTTTTGCAGTATTTTCTCTAAAGTCCACTTTTTAGTGGCATTTCTCCTCATAATCGACATGTTGAAGTTGAAATCTTGCATCTTGGTTTTTACCCAGTGATTGACAATTCAAGTTGTCTATTCTTCAGTAAGGTTTTCCATTCCAAACAGGGGCATGTCTCCCCAACTTCTGTTTTTGCAAGTACTGTTGGTCTTTTATGACAAGAAGCATACCAACAAATGAATCAAGAAGGGTCTATATGTGACCAACATGAGGATTTTCGTATAATGAGATCCAATTTCCCTAGTGGAACTATTCTTCTTTCCCTAGTGGAGCAAGTGTCATATCTCTCTAGTGAGATGTATAGGAGAATTCCAGTCATAACTCTTTCGTTACCAGTGATAGAAGATTTTGTTGAGATATCCCTAGTGGAGTTTCTATCCTGGGATGTTTTGTTTCTTCCCCAAGTGAGGATCTTTTACTTCCCAGCAATGTTATCCCCAGTGTGGTCTGAGTAGAATTATTTTTATTTAAGAATTTCTATACTCCCCAACAGAAGTTATCTTCGTCAAAGAATTTATATGCCAGAAGTTTCCATTCCCAGCAAAGCTTTCCTCTTTCCAACAGAGGATAAAGAATTTGTTCACCGTGAAGTGGGGAGTTTGATCAGAATTCTAGATTTTCTCTGAACTGCAATTTACGTTTGCAGTATTCTTCCCAGGAAGTTACTCCCCCAGTGATATCGATCTTTAGAGGCTGGTGGTTCCAAATCTCGGTTCCCCATTGAAGTACAAATTGCCTTTTCTCTACAGAAGATCAGATGTGCGAGGATAATCGTTCGGAAGTTCATTGTCTTCTCAGCATCCGATTATTGATGTGTTTTCCGAGTGCATTACTAAACATGCATCATTACATTGCATCTACCAAAACGCGTAGCATTTCCATTATATGGGACATTACGCTTAAAAATTCGAACATGCATGAGTATAAGCTAATTATGTTTACTTACAGTAACCAGATTGGTATGCATTCAGATTTGAATTATCTCCACAAAAATCCTAGGGTGATTCTATTTTGTTTCCCTAGCGGAGTCTGTTTGACTTACCACCAGTTGGGTCATTGATGTTTCCTATTGCCCCAGTAAGTCGTGGTTTTCTCTTACCCTTGCAAGCCTTTGGTCATTTTGCCCATGATTGCCTTGGCCGTTAGAGTGCGAGTAAGAGTCGGTGTATAGCCTTTCTTGCTTCTCAAGTATTTGAGTATCCATACTTGGTGTGTGGTAATTCAGATAATTGCCACTCTTGAAGAATTGCACCCCGCCTTTGGCCTGATGGATTTTGTAGTTCTTGCATATTTGCAACTCTTAAAGCTCAACATATTTTTTCGATATCCTTGGTTATACGCCCTTTCCTACGGACGTATATTCCTGATATCCTCGGTTAGAGTCCTTTCCTTCGGCCTCTTTCCTTATATATGTCCTTTCCTCCTGACATATTTTCTTGATATCCTTGGTTGTACGCCCTTTCCTCCAGACGTATATTCCTGATATTCTTGGTTATACGCCCTTTCCTTCAGACATATATTCCTGATATCCTTGGTTAGAGTCCTTTCCTCCGGCCTCTTTCCTTATATGTGTCCTTTTCTCTGGACATATTTTCTTGATATCCTTGGTTATACGCCCTTTCCTCCGGACGTATATTCCTAATATCCTTGGTTAGAGTCCTTTCCTCTGGCCTCTTTCCTTATATATGTCCTTTCCTCCAGACATATTTTCTTGATATCCTTGGTTATACGCCCTTTCCTCCGGACATATATTCCTGATATTCTTGGTTATATGCCCTTTCCTCCGGACGTATATTCCTGATATCCTTGGTTAGAGTCCTTTCCTCCGGCCTCTTTCCTTATATGTGTCCTTTCCTTCGGACATATTTTCTTGATATCCTTGGTTGTACGCCCTTTCCTCCGGAGTATATTCCTGATATTCTTGGTTATACGCCCTTTCCTCCAGACGTATATTTCTGATATTCTTGGTTAGAGTCCTTTCCTTCGGCCTCTTTCCTTATATGTGTCCTTTCCTCCGGACATATTTTCTTGATATCCTTGGTTGTACACCCTTTCCTCCGGAAGTATATTCTTGATATTCTTGGTTAGAGTCCTTTCCTCCGGTCTCTTTCCTGTTATGTGTCTACTACCAACCCCAGACACGTGTTCTTGATATCTTTGTAAGAGCTTTCTTCGGTCTGTCTCTTTCGTACGTATCCGCTACCGACCCCAGATATGTATCTTTGATACCTTTTTTCGTATGTCTGCTACTGATTTCGGGCATATATCTTTTGATATCTTTTTTTTGTGTGTCTAACCCTGGTCTGACATACATTTATCCCTGATAACCCCTTTAACCCAAAAAGCAAAAAGAAAATAGAAAATACAGAAAACCAAAAATATAATGTATTCCTGACTGGCTTCAGAGTGCAAATTTTTGGGTTCTTTAAGTATTTAATCTTCTTCCGCCCTGAAAGTTCGAAAGGCTAACGCCAATCTCACCTTCAGGTTGAAGGCGATTAAATAGGGGTAGCTGTTGCACCCCAAAATTTCCCCTCCTAATTTATTTTATCTGGCTTAGACTCTTGCATTCATCTGTATATATTCCATTAGGTCATTAACATACATTTGCATTCGGAATAGCTTGAGGTTCAAAGTTCAGTGGTTGTGCGATATTAGGGTTTCGCAGCAGTTAAGGTGTTCGTATCCAATAAAGCCTGATTCTTCTGATTATCCTTCAAGCAGTGAAATATGGAATTAGGGTTGCAACCTCTTCTTATTGAGGGTTCCGTTCTCTTCAAGTTAAGGAGGTTATTACTCATTCAGATGCATTCAAGACAAGAGTCAGACTTTTTCTCCGCCAAGTTTGTGCTTGTCAGCATTTCATCAATTGAGATTCATTAGGTTATTAAGTCATGGCCATCTCGGTCATATTTCTTTGTTCATTTCCAAGTTATTCTACGAGGTCATCTAAGGGCTACTAAATCAGACATTTATTATCTCCTTGTGCTCAACATCATCCTTTGATTAGGATTTATTTCTCTAAATCATGTACCATTCAAGAGAGGTTTCTCTGTGAAGTTGTGATTATCAGGAAAGGCTTACATCAGGGGATATCGCCCATGAATAACTAGGGTTTCAATTGATATATCTTTGGAAAATAATAAGGAAACCATTGCTTGAATCTCTAGTCATGTGGGCAACAACTCTATTCTAGAGAAGAAGATTCAATTAGACCTTCTTCATGAATTAGGGTTTGTATGCCTTATAATGCAAAGCTCTTCATCTGGCCGATTGGCTTACTTGCGATATAATCTATTTTCTTAGGATTTCATTTCAATGCTTTGAGATCAAAATCTAAAAGCTTTGTGTGGAAGATTAGGATTTATATCCTATCGTACTTGGGTTTATCAACATCTTCAATGGAGGTTCATGGGACGATAAGGCGTGATATAAGGATGTCATTATGAATTCATTAAAATCAAGTCGGTTTGGTCCTCTTATTGTTTGTTACACAAGATTAGTGGGGATCAAGCTATTGTATCCATTCTCTCACAAAGGACATGGGGTGATATTATGGACCATTTGGTTCATGGTCATTAATTGAAGATTGGGCTCACTTCATGGCTTATGATATAAGGCATTTACTTTAGGAGTCATTCAAGAAGTTTGAATTCTGATCATGGAGTTTGCTTTGAATTATTTCAAGAGAAATCTCATGTGAATTTAAGTTTTGTTAAAAAAAAATTGGATTAAAGTTCATTTATCAAGCATGCAAGGTTAGAAAAGGATTCATGAGGATTTCTTGAGAAACAAGTTATTTGAAATTTAGAGCAAATATCAAGCTCATTCATGTACGAGGTCACTTGAGAATTATTCAAGGTTATTTCAAATTTCAAGATCACAAGCCCAAATTTTATTCACCGTTCAAGTGACCATAATACGAAATTGCAAGTTTCAAGTACAAAAGTTCAAAATCCAAGTTCAACATTCACTATTCAAGTTTTACACTGTTTATCATTTACAAACCATAAATCCAATTTACAAAACCATGACATCATGTCTAAACATCATACAAAAAAATATTACACAAACTTTTGTTCAAAGCCTAAAATCCTAATATCCAAACATCTTCATACTTCCATATTTGTGCCAAGTATCCATCTTCAAATTCTCCTTCACTTAGCCCAAACTATGAACTGCTTTTCCTTGGTATTTCTTCACGCCATATTCAACCTCTCATGTCATCTTCTCAATTTTAAAGCCTTCTTCAAATTGCAAGCTATACACTACTGTGATACGGTGGGAGAGAACTGACTGTTTTTTGGAATGCTGGTTCGCGTTTTGCGTTTGTTTTCGCAAAATGTTGCGGTAAGCAAGAGTCGCCACCGTCTTTTATTTTATCCAACAAGGAAAGGAAAAAAGCACAGAAAAATTCCTTTTTCGAGATGTTTCTCGGGTCCAGGGGGTAGATTATAGAAAGGGAAGGTGTTAGCACCCTTTCTATCTGTGGTTATCCACGGGCTCTTAGGTACTTGCTCATAGTATTTTTAAAAATTGCTTTCTTTGTGTTTGCGGGTTTGAAAAAAAGTTTTTGTTTGAAGAGAGTGTAAGTGCAAAAATTTGTTTTGTTTTGAAGGAGCAAGTACTTAAGAACCATCTACCTATTCTAAAAAGGAATCAATCTGTACTAATGTCCTTTAGACGATGCTATCCTACTATTGATGAGTAGGTAGCATCGTCGTTGGAGTTTTAAGGGTCAATTCGATTAAGGGACGTGTGATCACTAACGTAATGTTAGGATGCCTTAGTGGTAACCCTAATGTCTTAGATCATTTTTCCGAGGCAACTGTTTCTAGGCAACTATGATCTTTGGACAAGAGGGCGACCTCTAAAACTTCCTATACTCAATGACCATGTTCGAAGGCAACCAAGCAAGGTGTACCCTAAGAGTGCGTATGTGCGAGTGTTTTATTTTTAGTTAACTTGTCTTTGTGCATGTCATGGGTGATCTACGTTGATTTTAAGTTCATACATTCGATCTTGTCATGCATTCCCTATTACCAGACATCTAACCGTTTATAGATTGCGGAAATTAAATTGCGAAATTTAAATCTAACTATTACAAGGCGTCGGGTATTTACATCGCCAAAAACAACCCTTGAAATTAAAATGCAGAAAATAAATTAAAGCGATAAAATAGTTAAAGGTCCTATTAAACTATTACATCCCGGGAAACAAATACATCAATATGGAAAAATAAATCGCGTGCGGAAAGTTAAATCGAATGCGAGTTTTTTAGGGTTTTGACCCTTTTTTGAAAGAAAGCATTTTTTGTTATTTTTGAATTAAAAGAAATTAAATTAAGTTAACAATTAAATTAAATTAAATTAATTAATTAAAAAAGATATTTTTGGATTTTTGAGTATTTAAAGAAATAAAATAAATTTGATTTAAAGTTAGTAAAACCTAATTATCTACATTGATTTTAAATATTGCAAAAAATATTAAAAGTTAAACCTAATTAAACTAAATTAATTGAATTAATTTATTTACAAAAACAAAATGATGAATTTAATTTTAATAAATAAAATATATTTTTTGGTTTTTTTTATTTTTATGAAGAAAATAATTTAATTGGTCAGTTAGAAAATAAAATAAATAATCAAAACAAATAAATAAATGAAATAAAAAAGAAATAGAAATAACCAAAGGGAGGGTTTGGGCCCAGATTGGAGGTGAGATCAGCAAATTCAAAGCCCATTTGTATGCAAGCCTGGTTGACCTTTGCAATTCCATGTGACACGTTGACCTTGGCATATGGTAGGCATCACCTTTGGGCCATCAGATTTGGCCTGGAGGCCATCTGGCAGATGATATTTGAAGGAGTATGATGGACCACACTTGCTGAAGCGCATTGGATTTCCTGGAGAAAAATAATAATATGCAAATATGGGGACCTGGGATTCGAACCCAGGTCCTGTTGGATCTCACACTAATGCCTTCGCCACTGAGCCAATGTTTTTCTTTTGTTAGTGGAATAAGCATCAAATATAATATTGGAAAAAACAACAAATGCCAGAATTATAAAAAATAAAAGCGCGAAATTATGAATGGACGAATGGGGAGGGGGCACGTAGTCATCTTCTTCGCCCAGCCCTGGTTATTTACCTGCGGATTTTTATTCGCAGCTAAATCCATGGGTTCATCCTAAAACGAGTTCTAGACCATGGAAATTGATTCCAAGACCATAGCCATGATCGTCTCTTCCTCCTAAACACGCCTATGTCCATTATTGGTTCGAATTTTTCCTGCAAAGAAAATGCCCAAAAACGAACTTCCAAAACCCTAGGTTCAGGTATGGGGCTATGGCTCATGAAAATGCAATCAAATGATGCAGAAAGTTTCTAAATGGAACGATAAACATGAATACGTCAAAGATTTGCCAAGAAAATGCAAGAACATAGAGTTTCGATTTCAAATACAGAGCGAGGTTCTGAGAGACTTACAGCGTGTTTGAGAGGGTCTGGGACCTTGCTTTTGATTGCTACTGACTCAGTGGATGTCCAGCAAGGGGTCTACGTTGAGTTTTTGCTTTGAATCGGCCTCTAGAAAGGATTTCAGTTTCAAGTTTTTCTCAAGTTTGGTTTTGATGTTTATGCAGCCTCTAGGTCCTTTTGCTCATGCCTCTGTCTTGTATAAGTAACATGGAGTGAATTAGGTCAAGTTTTGGGATTTGAATCCTTATGCATTGATGATTTAGGATTTGATTTGATCCTCCATGAAAAAGCTTCCAAATTTGTCCAAAAACCACCTTTTTGTTCATGATATGGCTTGATTCGGATTTGATTATATCCATGATGATATTTAAGACCTATATCAATCAAAAAGATACTAAATGATCAATATTTAGATTTTATTTGGATTTAAATTGATTTAAAATGAATTAATTCAATAAAAATCAAATAAAATATAAAAATTAATAAATGGGCACAAGGCTGAAGCTAGGACACGTGTGTAGTATGACAAGACCAAATCAAGTGGAAAAGAATGGGCCCATTTGACAAAATTTGAAGTTTTGGGGATAGTTGACTTTTGGCAATTTTGCAAAAATGCCCAACTTCAATAATGCATAACTTCTTCAATTTTGAACTTTTGGAAGTGTTCTTGGACTTTTTAGAAAGCTTGGGATGTCCTCTAACCAACCCATTTGGTCTTATATAATTTTGATATTCCATTATCAAGTTATAAGCTTTTTCAAAAAAGGTGTTTTGTTGACTTTCAAAAATGACCCATAATGTCTAAATTTGTAACTTTTTGTGAGTACATTTCTTGATCTTGGGGTATGAAGATGGATTGTAGGAAATTGCATTCTCTTCAAAATGAGATTTGGATGGGTCATTTCTCATACAGTATGAGAAAGTTATGCTAGGTAAAAGTTGACTTGACTTTTCCTACAAAACCCTAATTTAGCAACTTTTGAGTCTTGATGAATTTTGAGCAATCCTCGATGAATCACGATCAACCCTTGATCAAATGATGAAATATCCTTCAAAATGAGAATTTTGACAAAAAATCTTGAAGTTTGAATGTATTTGGGTCACAGTTGACTGTTGCCCTAGCATAGTCGATTTTTGGACCTCTTGAGCAATTGACTGACCAAACTTCCTCTGCAAGCCTTGAAATTTGACATGGATGACCTTGAGAACATATTAGGAAATTGGGGAGAACTTGAGGTCATTTGGATGCAAGGACCTTGATGCAACACAAAACCCTAATTTGAGGTTGACTGCCTTAGGAGATGGCTTGACTGTCCAACTCTTCAGCAATCTTGGGCCATTTGAAGATTATTCTTCTAATGTCTTGAGAAATATGAGAGGGAAAATTTTGGGGTACAACAGCTGCCCCTATTCAATATTCTTAAACATGAGGATATAGATTGGCTTTCGGGCCTTTCGTGATCCAAAGGTGGAAGGTGATTGAACACTAGAGTGCCCAGAAATTTGTAGTCGCATGAAGTGATATCAGCATTGTGATGTCGGGAATGGGCTTACAGATGCCATTTGGAGATTGTTGATAGGTGATCTGAACTTCAACTGGAATACGAATCAGTGAGATCTTATCGGCAATCTGACTGAACCAGGGAAGGTCTTGGATTAACTTCGACTGAATCGGCATCAGAAAAATCTTTAGGAATCGATTTAACTGGACCAGACAAGGTCTTGGAATAAATTCAACTGGATTGGCATCAGAAAAAATCTTTAGGAATCGATTTGACTGGACCAGAGAAGGCCTTTAACTGGATCGGCATCAGAAAAATCTTTAGGAATTGATTTAACTGGACCAAGCAAGGTCTTGGGATAACTTCAACTGGATCGGCATCAGAAAAATCTTTAGGAATCGATTTGACTGGACCAGAGAAGGCCTTTGACTGGATCGGTATCAGAAAAATCTTTAGGAATCGATTTAACTAGACCAGACAAGGTCTTGGGATAACTTCAACTGGATCGGCATCAGAAAAATCTTTAGGAATCGATTTGATTGGACCAGAGAAGGCCTTTGACTGGATCCGCATCAGAAAAATCTTTAGGAATCGATTTAACTGGACCCGACAAGGTCTTGGAATAACTTCAACTGGATCGGCATCAGAAAAATCTTTAGGAATCGATTTGACTGGACCAGAGAAGGCCTTTGACTGGATCGGCATCAGAAAAATCTTTAGGAATCGATTTAACAGGACCAGGCAAGGTCTTGGAATAACTTCAACTGGATCGGTATCAGAAAAATCTTTAGGAATCGATTTGACTGGACCAGAGAAGGCCTTTAACTGGATCGGCATCAGAAAAATCTTTAGGAATCGATTTAACTGGACCAGGCAAGGTCTTGGGATAACTTCAACTGGATCGGCATCAGAAAAATATTTAAGAATTGATTTGACTGGACCAGAGAAGGCCTTTGACTGGTTCGGCATCAGAAAAATCTTTAGGAATCGATTTAACTGGACCCGACAAGGTCTTGGAATAACTTCAACTAGATCAGCATCAGAAAAATCTTTAGGAATCGATTCAACTGGACCAGAGAAGGCCTTTGACTGGATCGGCATCAGAAAAATCTTTAAGAATCGATTTAACTGGACCAGGCAAGGTCTTGGAATAACTTCAACTGGATCAATATCAGAAAAATCTTTAGGAATCGATTTGACTGGACCAGAGAAGGCCTTTGACTGGATCGGCATCAGAAAAATCTTTAGGAATCGATTTAACTGGACCAGGCAAGGTCTTGGAATAACTTCAACTGGACCGACATCATAAAAATCTTTAGGAATCGATTTTGATATAGCTGAGAATTTAATTGCATCTTTCCTGAAAGGTAAAGGTCAGTCATATGCAATGCATGATATGGATCAAGCAATGATGTTCTCAAAATAAATGAGATTGTATGTTACGATGTGTATATGCATGTATTATGATGTATGGAAATGTAATGTTTTAGCTGGGGAAAATAAATCTCGGATAGCTTGTTGGAGAATAGAGTTGAATTCTTCATTTCCACTGGGGATGAAGAACGAAGATGATTGCGAGAATAAATCTGCGGGAGAAGAGAACTCTGTTGGGGGATAAACTGATGAGGAGATTACTCTGTGGGGTAGAGATGCTCTGTTGAGGACTCCACTGATAAACTCTAATGGGGATGGATTACCGTTGCTGGTGATACTGAATCTGTTGAGGATTGAACTCCTGTTTGTGAAAGGAAAGAACTTCGCTGGGGGATGGTCTTTTAGTTGTGACTTGCTGGGGATATCCCTGTTAGACTCTTGTGGGGATAATCCTTTGAATTTGGCTGGGGAGATTTATTTTGTACTCCGCTGGGGATAAACTTCCAGAGTCTACTGGGGGATGACGCTTCAACTCTATTGGGGAAGCTTTTTCAGATCATGTTGGGGAAATATTGTCTCCACTGGGGGGATCTTGTATTCTACCGGGGAACATTCTTATACTCTGCCAGGGAATATTAAGACTGCCGGGGATATCAACCTTTTAGTGCTGGTGGTAGATAAACTCTGCTTGGGGAGAGCATTACTGATTTGTTCATAGTTGCAAGTCTCAGCTGGGAGAGCTACCATTACTGCCTTACTCTGCGGGGAGTGCAAATATCTTAGACATATTCTTCAGATGAATTTACCTGGTACCTGGTGGACAGAGCAACTATACAGCTTGGACAATTCTATTGCCCCTATTTCTAATATTACCAGTAATTCGTCTTTTGTTTCGCATGTAAATATTTATGAGCATCAATTAATGTCAAATGCATATATCAAAAATGAACATTGGACGTTCTTTGTAAAAAAAACAGATAAGGGAAAAACAGTTTGAAATTTGTCTAAAAATGAATTTGTATTGATTTTGAAGTTTAGCCTGTAAATAGGCGTTTGTGATTGGTGGATCTGGAACTGACTGTTTAACGCTGGTTCGCGAAATGTCGCGGAAGCAAGAGTCACCATCGTCTTTTATTTTCTCCAAATGGAAAGGACAAAAGCACAGAAAAATTCCTTAAAGAGATTGCTCTCGGTTCGGGAGGTAGATTATAGAAAGGGAAGGTGTTAGCACCCTTTCTATCCATGGTTATCCATGGGCTCTTAGATACTTGCTCATTTGTGTTTTCAAAAATGGTTTGTTTTCTTTTCAATGTGGGTTTTAAAAAAGTTTCTTTGAAAATTCCAGTTCGACTCTTGTATCGGTCCTCAAGAGTGTTTGAAAAATTGCTTTCGAAAGCTTTTTGAAAAGGTGTCAGTGTGAAAAGTATTTTTGAATTTGTTTTGAAATTAGAGCAAGTATCTAGAGTCGTCTACCTACCCTAAGGAATTCGTCTGTGTAAATGTCCTTTAAAGTAGTGCCATCCCACCATTGAGAGGTAGGTAGCACCACCGTTGGAGGTGTTCGGGTCAATTCGAGGTTCGGGACATGGTGATCACCGGAGCAATGGGAAGACACCTTAGAAGCTACCCTCATGCCAGGTTCCCGGATCATGAGGACTTACTAAGACATCCTCTACTCGACGATCACCTTTCGAGGCAAGGCAACAGTGAGGCGTACCCTAGGGGTGGTGTGTGATTTGTGTGTCGTTTTCCTTTATTTTTGTCTTATCATGTCATGGGTGATCTACGCGTTATTTTTATTTTGTCATTCATTCTTGCATGCCATTATTAACAGTTAAAAAGTTGCGAGAAATTAAAAGTTCTAAACTATTACAAAGGCGCGGGTCCACATCGTCAAATTTAATCCAGGACCCGATTTGACAGAAAATAAAGGAAAATGCGAGAAATTAAATTTACACGGCTTTGGGAGAATTACATCAATATTTAAAAGAAGGAATAAATAAAATGCGCGAATCGAATTCAAATTGAAAGCGAGGGCGTTGGACCCTTTTTAAAGGAATTAAATTATTATTATTAAATTAATGAAATTAAAATGAAAAAAGAAATTATTTTTGAGATTTTGGTATTTATGATTTTAATGAGGATTAAATGGAATTAAAATATTAATTAACCCTAATTCTAGCTATTTTTTAATTTATTAAGAAAATATGAAAATTACCTAAAATTAAATCTAATTAATTAATGCAATTTGATTTATAAAAATAAATAATTAATTATTAGTGATGAGAAAATAAAGGAAAAAAGTAATTAAACTAATTAAACCTAATTCTACAAGTTTTTAATTTATTAAGAAAAGATATTAAAAATTAACCCTAGAATAAAAACTAATTAATTGATACAAGACTTTATTTACAAAAATATTAGTTAAATAAAATATATTTAATTTTTGTCTTTTCTGATTTTTCTATTGTTTTTTATATTTTTATGAAAATAAATTGGTTTAAAGAATTAAATTAAAAAAACTAATTAAAACAAAAAATAGAAAAATGTGAGAGAAGAATGAGAAAGGCAAACCATGGGGGGTCTGTCCCCAATAGGAGGTTTTGTTCAGTAATTCAGGCCCATTAAGCTCCTGGCCTCGTTTGACTTTTGTGCTGGCATGCATGTGCGTTGACTAACGTCCATGATGTTCTTCAAATTATGCCCCTTGGATTGGTCTTAGTAAGCACGTGGAAGGCCTGGATGTGGAGAGTATGGTGAACCCTTATAGTGAAACTACACAGAAGCATCATTAGCAAAATAATATGGAAAGGGAGGGGGACCTGGGATTCGAACCCAGGTCCTAGAGGTTACCAATCACACGCCTGACCAGTGGAGCTGCTAATGCACTTTGTTTATTATATGGCTAATGAATAATATAAGAATAAAGCAAGCGTTAGTGGGACTTTAGCGCGAAAATTCAAATAACCCAATCACGCCTTGACACTTCATCATCTTCCTCCTCGTTTGTATTTTCCTGAAAACATAAAAAGGTTAGCGGGGGTTTTAAACCCCCCCCCCCAAAATATGCACTTTTCAATAATAGCGAATAGGCCATATGGCCACATAAATTAGGCGCGATGGGTGTTTTCAAATCGTCCAAGCATGCTGAGTTCAACCATGGTATTAAGGTGCTCTAATTTTGCAGTATTCAGAAACGCCCAATTTCAAGTTTGAAGAACCCTAATAATCGTCCATGGTAGTTTCGCGTATGAGTGATGAAAGCTTAATTAAACAATACAGTTAGCTTTAGAATCAATCAAGGAACATAAATCAAACATTAAAAATTACTAAAAACGCATGAATCATGATGCAAGCATATGAAAAACATCTTGTACAGGGCACGATCGTTCTACCGTTTCTCTGCGTTAGGATGGATGGTTTTGATTTGAAAACCTTCCTTGAAGCCTCAGGAAGGTAATGGAATGGTTATTTTTGCTTGAATCGCACTGTAACCTAGTCTTCAGTATTTGAGTTTTTTCCAAAAAATGCAAAAGTGGTGATGATGTTCTTGCGCAGCTTTGTGGTTCCCAGCACTAGGGTTAGGTTTACACTTGTATAGAGAACGAATTTGATCAATAATCCAAGCCCATAGCCTTGCTTTTAATGGTTTTCAAGATTTGATTTTCAAGAATCTTTTCCAATATTTCTTCATGCATATTTGATTACAAATCATGGCCAATCACTTTGATTCCTTCCATATCTGATCATGCACGAAATCTTGAGCCTATTCCATGCATAAAAAGATTTAAAAACTTAGGTTTGGTATTTTTCATATATTTTAATTAATTAAATGAATATTTAGCAATTAAAAATTCAAATAAATAAATAAAAATGATGAAAAACTTCCCTTTGGGCCAAATGGTCGTGCACATGCCTTGGATGATGGATTTTGGAAGAAAAAGAGGCCCATTAGCATTTTTAAGACTTTTGAAGCAATGTTGACTTTTCAAAATATCCAAAAATTTCCCAACTTCCACAAGGCATAACTTGCTCAATTTTTAAGCTTTGCTCATGTTCTTGGACATTTTGGAAAGGCCTTGAAGTCCTCTGACCAATTCCTTTGGTCCTATGTCATTTTGATTTACCAATATCAAGTTATGGCCTTTGACTTAAAGTCCCTTTTTGTTGACTTTTGAAAATGACCTATAATGTTGAAATTGATAACTTTTTTTTAGAGCATTTCTTGGACTTGAAGTGTGAAGAGGAGTTGTAGGAAATGTCTTTCTCTTCAAAATTAGCTTTGGATGTAATTTTTCTGATAAACCATGTGAAAGTTATGCCCTGGTCAAGTTACAGTTGACTTTTTCAACTGTCCAAATATGGAAACTTTTGCATCTTGAGACTTTTTGAGCCAAGCTTTAAGAATCATGATCAAGCATTGATCAAATGATGTTTGTGGCTTCAAAATGAGATGTTGACCAAAAATTTGGACTTTTGACTGTCAAATGACCATTTTGCCCCTACAGTTGACTGTAGTGCAATTAGGGTTTTTGACTGTTCAATTTTGTGTTGTAAGTCTTGAAACTTGGTATGAGGATGCTTGACCATGTTTATAGGCATGTGGGACTTGATTGGACCCTTGGAAACTTCATTTTCTTTGTCAGAACCAAAACCCTAATTTTTTACTGTTAGGAGGCCCTTGAACTGTGCAACCCTTGGAGAGGTTTTGAAGCTTTGACTTGGCAAATTTGGAAGAATATGGGAGGGCAAATTTTGGGGTACAACAGTTGCCCCTGTTCAATCTTCTTAGACCTGAGGATGCAGATTGGCTGACGTGCCTTTTGTAATCCGAAGGTGGAAGATGATTGAACACTAGAGTGCCCAGAAATTTGCGCTCACATAGTAGTGTGATGATGGGAATGGGCTTATAGATGCCATTTGGAGATTGATGAATAGGTGGATAGGCTTATAGATGCCATCTGGATGTTGATCGCGTAAGAGATTCCTTAGCGAGAATTTGCGTACCTGCAAAAGAAAAATGATTACCTGACCTGTTACAGGAGCTGGTCTTCAAACTCTTTGTGTAGATGTGTCCTGACTGGTTACAGGAGCTGAATCTGGATCTTCAAAAGGTGATGAATGAACCAGGGATGGTTACTACCTCAACAGGAACGGTGAGAGAACCTTGGATGATTACTACCTCAACAGGAATGCTGAGAGAACCTTGGACGACTTCAACCTCAACAGTAACGCTGAGAGAATCTGGGGACGATTACTACCTCCGCAGTAACGGGGAGAGAACCATAGGCGACTTCAACCTCAACAGTAACGCTGAGAGAATATTGGGCGACTTCAACCTCAACAGTAACGCTGAGAGAATCTTGGATATCTTCTACTGAGTCTTCATCAGGAAAATCTGTTAGGGGTCGATTTAGCTGGACTAGAGAAGGCCTTTGACTGGATAAGAAATAGAAAAATCTTAGGGTCGATTTAACTGAACCGGTCTAGGTCTTGAATATCTTCAACTGGATAAGAAACAGGGAGATCTTAGGGTCGATCTGACTGAACCAGAGAAGGCCTTTGACTGGATAAGAAACAGAATCTGGAATAGTCTTTCGAATGAATCTGGACTAGACAATAGAATAGTCTTGGGGTCTGGAGCATCTCTAAGTTGTTTGAGAAGAAACTGTGAATAAGTGATAGAATAGCATCCGGTTCTGGAGTATATCTGAGCCATCCTTGAGAAGAAACTTGAATAAGCCGAAGAACAACATCCATATCTGGAGCATTTCCAAGCTATATCTGAATGAATCTGGAATAAGTATCAGAAGGTAGCCATATCCGGGTCACATCTGAACCATCTCTAGAAAGGTGATCTCTGAATAAACAATAGAACAGCTTCCGTGTCCGGAGCATCTCTAAGTTATCTGAGGGGGGGTCTGGAATAAGTGTCAGAACGTCGCCATGCCTGGGTCACATCCGAACCATATCTAGAAAGAGTGTTGAATAAGCAAAAGGACAGCATCTATATCTGGAGCATTTCCAAGCTATCTCTGAAAGGAAATCTGGAAGGAGTATCAGAACGTTGCCATATCTGGTTCACATCTGAACTATATCTAGGAGGAAATCTGGAAGAAGTATCAGAACGTCGCCATATCTGGTTCACATCTGAACTATATCTAGAAGGGAATCTGGAAGAGGTATCAGAATGTCGCCATGCCTGGGTCACATCTGAACCATATCTAGAAAGAAATCTGGAAGAAGTATCAGAATGTCGCCATATCTGGTTCACATCTGAACTATATCTAGAGGGAAATCTGGAAGAGGTATCAGAACGTCTCCATGCCTGGGTCACATTTGAACCATATCTAGAAAGAAATATGGAAGAAGTATCAGAACGTCGCCATATCTGGTTCACATCTGAACTATATCTAGAAAAAGTCTGGAAGAAGTATCAGAACGTCGCCATATCTGGTTCACATTTGAACTATCTCTAGAAAGAAATCTGGAATAGGTATCAGAACGTCGCCATATCTGGTTCACATCTGAACTATATCTAGAAAGATAATCTGGAAGAAGTATCAGAACGTCGCCATATCTGGTTCACATCTGAACTATATCTAGAAAGAGTTGCGATAGTTGATAGTAATCATCTTTGTATTGACCTTTCCTAAAAAGGTAAAGCATCAGTTGTATGCAAGATCATGATGCATGAACTGCGTGATTTCAGGATGTCCTCAAAATTGATGAGATTCGTGTAGTATGATGCATATGCATGCTATAATGTATGAAGATGTGATGTTTATGAATGCATTTCCGTTTTGGAAATTAAATCTTTGACAGGTGTCGGGAGGTTAACTCCTGGGCTAATGTTGAAGAAAGAGTTCTTCTCTTTGCAATAATGAATTGGTAGGAGAAGATGACTCCGTTGGGGAATATGCTTGGAGATTACTCTGCGGGGGAGATTACTATAGCGATCTTGCTGGGGAAAATACTTTGTGGGAAAAGGGGTACTTTGCTGAAATGTTGATGGTAACTTCACTGGGGATACCATTATTGCGTTGGAAGTGTTGATAAACTTCGCTGGGGATAAGAAGACTTCGCCGAGGACGATCTCTCCGTGGCTTTTGGCTGAGGATAACCCAGTTATATCCTGGTAAGGAAATAACTCTTTGAATAAAACCGGGAGACGCGTGTTCGTGCTCTGCGAGGGTAAGCTTCCAGAATCTACTGGGGATAAGCTTACTGCTTGGGGAGATGGATTCCAACTTTCTTGGGGAAACTGGATTGGACTCTCCTGGGGAAGTATTGAACTGTATTGGTTATGTTCTTCAACGGAACCTACCTTGATACCTTGGAGGACAGAACAATCAGATTGCTTAGACAACCCTTTATTGCCCCTGTTTCTGATGTGGGAGAGGAAGATACCTGTGGAGGTGCTTGGTAGTTGTTGATGGACAAACCTTCTTCTGGTAGGCAAGTGACGAGATGACAGGGCATAGTCGTACGCTTTAATCCCTAACTTTTGCCTGGACCGCCCTTTCGGGTTTTCAGTCCACCGGGATACCCATTTTTGCCCAAGCCGCCTTTTCAGGTTTTCGACTTGCCGGGTGTACAGATTTTTTCATTTCATCCCTTATTTTTGCCCGAACCTTTTTGGTTCGCCGGGAAGCCCTTATTTTTGCCTAGGCGTGTCAACCTAGCGGGTCTTTGATTATGCGCAGTATTCTTTCGACTATGTCCGTGTAGGGAGGTGCCCCTGTCAGTAGTGTTTTGTCATGCCACCAGAAGGTGTTTAATCAGGCAAGATTCGTTGCTGGAGTGCCCCAAGTGACCCAAGCGGAGATTTGCCCCAGGCTATTTGGCCTTTGAGAGATTCTCCGAATCTTGACTTGATTGCCCCAGATGATGGACAATAATCATGTCATGCCCCATTGATTGGAGATACTCTTGTTCACTAGGTATTCATCGTGCGAATTTCCCTGCTGCTCAAACAAAAAGTCATATGCAAACAATGTTATATCAAAAATGCAAATCTTATGTCTGTCTTGAAGTTTTTGAAAATGCATTCTCTTTCATAAAACAAGTGAATGTTTGTAAAACGTGATGTCAACTCCGTATTTACCGTGGGCCTTAAGGAGTCAGGATACCTTTCGTGACAGTATGCTTTCGAACTAACCCTTGCTTCAGCTAGGACTTTTAAGGGTTATAACGTGGCCTGGTTCACGGTTTAAGAAACAAAGGATAAAGGCTCAAATTTTATTTGTACCCACCCGCTCTTCGTGATGTTCTCCAAACCTAAACTCAGTTGATCATACGTTAGACCTTGTTTGAGTATTTGCTCTGCAATTCCAGTGATGGTTCGGACTTTGACAGTTTATTTTGAATAGGCAGTCATTTCCTCTTTTTTCGTTGAGGTTTTGTAGGACCTCTTTCTTTTTGATTTTGTTTATCCCTATTTTTTGCCTGAACAGTTCCTTTTTTGGAATTACAGTCAGCGGGATGCCCCAGTTTTGGAAGTCTCCTTCATAGGTATTTTGACTTAATGGGTTTTTTATTTTTTGAGACAATGATTGCCTTTCTTCATTGATTATTCGGAACCATCATTGTCTTTCTTTGTTTTGTAAGGACCTCTTTGGTTCCATTCGTTATGCACTTGGATCAACTGAGAGACTACCCTGCCCCAGGTTATGATTAAGGGTTTTAAATTTCGAAAAGAAAAACTCCTACTTCTTTGGCTCAGAGGGGTTGACGAGGGATTATCATCCTTGTAACTCTAGTGTTTAGGGATTGAAACAATGCCTGTACCTCATCAGCGGGGTCCGTTCAAAAGCATACTGTAAATTATGGTATCGTTTTCGTCATCCTCCCTCAAGAGGCTTAGAATTATTAATCGAGAGTTGATCATCACAGAAAAATGAAAAGAATTTTGAATATAATGAAAACAATTGTATTAATTCCCAAAACAGACACATGCGATGCATTGATAGAATAAAAGAGTTTGCTATGACATTAATTGCTTGTATAAGCAAAGAAAAATACAACTCGGAAATTCAAATAAACAAAAGGTCTTCAATGATTGGGCAATGGAGCAGTGATTATGTTCGGAGTCTCAGGCACTTCAAACTGAATCTCTCCGGCGTCGATCATATCTTGAATCTTGTTCTTGAGAGGCCAGCAGTTGTCCGTAGTATGCCCCGGGCTATCAGAGTGGTAGGCACACCTCTCGTTAGGATGGTAGTTCGGAGCAGAAGTGTTCGGATTCCGAAGAGGAGCCCTTAAGGTGATCAGCCCTGCCTTCAACATTTGTTGTAGTGCTTGATCCAGCGACATGTTGATCTTGGTGAACTGTCGTTTGGGTGTGCTCTCCTTGCGCTGCTGCCCCTGTCCTTGTTGAGCAGGTCTAGGATTGGAGATCTGGGTTGCCCCTACCTCATGACGGCTCTTTTTACCGTGCACAGCATTGGACTCTTTCTTTCCATGATGAGGCTTTTTATCAGAAGGTGCAGCCTCTTGAATCTTCCCAGACCTGATGCCAGCTTCTATTCACTCTCCAGTCAAGATAAGATCTGTGAATCCAGCAGACGAATTCCCAATCAGGTGGTTGTAGAATGGACCAGACAGGGTCCCCAAGAACATGTCCACAAGTTCACGGTCAGTCAGCGGTGGTTGTACCCTATCGGCCAGGTCTCTCCATTTCTGCGCATACTCTTTAAAACCTTCTCCCGATCCTAGCGACATACCCTGGAGTTGGGTACGCGTAGGAGCGAGGTCGGCATTGTACTGATACTGCTTGTAAAAAGCAGTAGCCAACTCCTCCCAGTTACGAACCTTGGTTCCATCCAGCTGATAGAACCATTCGAGATGAGTCCCTGAAAGACTTTCCTGGAAGAAGTGGATCCACAAATTCTTGTCCACAGTATACGGTTGAATCTTCCGCACATAAGACCTGAGATGCAGCCTGGGACAGGATGCCCCATCGTACTTAGCAAAAGAGGGTGCTTTGAATTTTTGTGGGATCACCACACCAGAAGTTAGACCCAAATCTCTGAAATCCAAACCAGGTACTTGTTGAATTTCCATTGCATTCAGACGGTCTTCCAACTGCTTGTACTTGTCTTCAGCAGGAGGGTATTGTTCGTCGTTGAAATCTGTCTCGTTGTCGGAGACCACTGGACTAGGCACCTCTCTCTCATGGGGACTGCCTTGCCCCATAGATGGAGTTGTCCTCTCAGCTTCATCCTGTAGTGTGTTCCCAGATCTGCGTCTAGGGCTGAACAAAACAGTTCTCTTCTTCTTCTTCTGAATCAGAGTCTTCAATTCCTTTTGACCCTGGGCTAGGTTCGCAATCAACTCCTGGAACTGGGCATTCTGAGCCTAGAGAGCCTTGATGGATTGCCCAGTAGACGATTCAGGATTCATGACGGTCGGCTGAAATAAACAGCGAAGAAGGTAAGCAACCTGTC
The DNA here is from genome assembly GCA_948472305.1 of Vicia faba. NCBI lineage: Eukaryota > Viridiplantae > Streptophyta > Magnoliopsida > Fabales > Fabaceae > Vicia > Vicia faba. The sequence goes on from OX451737.1 coordinate 240,375,890, forward strand.
AAAAGGGTACCTGCAATGCAATGATATGTATGGTATGCACGCAATGTTTTCAAGGATCTCGCGGGGTAAACAAGAAAACCGTTAGAATTTGAATTCGGTGGCTTGATTGAAGGAACTGCATATTATTGAGAGTCCTTCGTCAAGGGTCAAAGGCTCACCATATCCAGTGGGTCATAGCCCCTGACAACCTTAGCTAGAGGAAAATAAATCCTCTTTGCCCCTTGCTAGATGTTTGATTTATCATGACCTGCATCACAAGCCCTTGAGATCCTTGAAATGGGTTAGGATGTATGCAATGGTATGATGTCATGCTATGCATGGGGTGATGTAGGTAAACCCTGTTATGAGTCCCAATCAAGGACTATAAACAAACCCTGCAAGAAATTCAGTATACTTTGTTATGAGTCCCAATTAAGGACTATAAACAAAACCTGCAAGAGACCTAGTAAACCCTGTTATGAGTCCCAGTTAAGGACTATAAACAAAACCTGCAAGTAGCTTATGTGTCAGATAACACGCATGCAATTAGTCAAGTACGAAGGCACACAAGTCACACAAGAGAAGCCCTTAGAGTTTAGGCCATCATGAGGTCTAGGTGTTACCCTCTTTCAGTTGGTTGGTTCATACCTGTCCTATCAAAGTAATCGGGTTCTTAGAGGATCCCAATATCATTGACTACCCTCAATCGGTCATAACTCCAGCATCACAATCTTTTCTTGCAGCCAGAACCATCACGAGAGTTTAGCCTCAATGGGCGTAGCATACTGCTACTGTTCTAATGGCCAAGTTGGGTCAATTTAGGGTTCTAAGGTCGGTTGGTGCTTAATGACTCCTTGGAAGACCCATATTCTCCCCGTTTCAACACGAGGGATATCGGTACAGACCAAGGCGCCACACCAACGTAGCCACTGCTTCACCCATGTCGGTATACGCCGGACAGGTCCCTCACAGCTTATGCTACCTAAACAGGGTATCCCCAGATCCGGGTTAGGATCTATGTAACTCCGATGCAACCCACAATAGTAAAGCAAGCAAATCAATACAATTGAAAACACAGTTATGAACTAACCATAAGGTACACCTCACTTTAAGTTTAAGTCCCCAGCAGAGTCGCCAGTTCTGTGATCGGTGGATCTGGAACTGACTGTTTAACGCTGGTTCGCGAAATGTCGCGGAAGCAAGAGTCGCCACCGTCTTTTATTTTCTCCAAATGGAAAGGACAAAAGCACAGAAAAATTCCTTAAAGAGATTGCTCTCGGTTCGGGAGGTAGATTATAGAAAGGGAAGGTGTTAGCACCCTTTCTATCCATGGTTATCCATGGGCTCTTAGATACTTGCTCATTTGTGTTTTCAAAAATGGTTTGTTTGCTTTTCAATGTGGGTTTTAAAAAAGTTTCTTTGAAAATTCCAGTTCGACTCTTGTATCGGTCCTCAAGAGTGCTTGAAAAATTGCTTTCGAAAGCTTTTTGAAAAGGTGTCAGTGTGAAAAGTATTTTTGAATTTGTTTTGAAATTAGAGCAAGTATCTAGAGTCGTCTACCTACCCTAAGGAATTCGTCTGTGTAAATGTCCTTTAAAGTAGTGCCATCCCACCATTGAGAGGTAGGTAGCACCACCGTTGGAGGTGTTCGGGTCAATTCGAGGTTCGGGACATGGTGATCACCGGAGCAATGGGAAGACACCTTAGAAGCTACCCTCATGCCAGGTTCCTGGATCATGAGGACTTACTAAGACATCCTCTACTCGACGATCACCTTTCGAGGCAAGGCAACAGTGAGGCGTACCCTAGGGGTGGTGTGTGATTTGTGTGTCGTTTTCCTTTATTTTTGTCTTATCATGTCATGGGTGATCTACGCGTTATTTTTATTTTGTCATTCATTCTTGCATGCCATTATTAACAGTTAAAAAGTTGCGAGAAATTAAAAGTTCTAAACTATTACAAAGGCGCGGGTCCACATCGCCAAATTTAATCCAGGACCCGATTTGACAGAAAATAAAGGAAAATGCGAGAAATTAAATTTACACGGCTTTGGGAGAATTACATCAATATTTAAAAGAAGGAATAAATAAAATGCGCGAATCGAATTCAAATTGAAAGCGAGGGCGTTGGACCCTTTTTAAAGGAATTAAATTATTATTATTAAATTAATGAAATTAAAATGAAAAAAGAAATTATTTTTGAGATTTTGGTATTTATGATTTTAATGAGGATTAAATGGAATTAAAATATTAATTAACCCTAATTCTAGCTATTTTTTAATTTATTAAGAAAATATGAAAATTACCTAAAATTAAATCTAATTAATTAATGCAATTTGATTTATAAAAATAATTAATTAATTATTAGTGATGAGAAAATAAAGGAAAAAAGTAATTAAACTAATTAAACCTAATTCTACAAGTTTTTAATTTATTAAGAAAAGATATTAAAAATTAACCCTAGAATAAAAACTAATTAATTGATACAAGACTTTATTTACAAAAATATTAGTTAAATAAAATATATTTAATTTTTGTCTTTTCTGATTTTTCTATTGTTTTTTATATTTTTATGAAAATAAATTGGTTTAAAGAATTAAATTAAAAAAACTAATTAAAACAAAAAATAGAAAAATGTGAGAGAAGAATGAGAAAGGCAAACCATGGGGGGTCTGTCCCCAATAGGAGGTTTTGTTCAGTAATTCAGGCCCATTAAGCTCCTGGCCTCGTTTGACTTTTGTGCTGGCATGCATGTGCGTTGACTAACGTCCATGATGTTCTTCAAATTATGCCCCTTGGATTGGTCTTAGTAAGCACGTGGAAGGCCTGGATGTGGAGAGTATGGTGAACCCTTATAGTGAAACTACACAGAAGCATCATTAGCAAAATAATATGGAAAGGGAGGGGGGACCTGGGATTCGAACCCAGGTCCTAGAGGTTACCAATCACACGCCTGACCAGTGGAGCTGCTAATGCACTTTGTTTATTATATGGCTAATGAATAATATAAGAATAAAGCAAGTGTTAGTGGGACTTTAGCGCGAAAATTCAAATAACCCAATCACGCCTTGACACTTCATCATCTTCCTCCTCGTTTGTATTTTCCTGAAAACATAAAAAGGTTAGCGGGGGTTTTAAACCCCCCCAAAATATGCACTTTTCAATAATAGCGAATAGGCCATATGGCCACATAAATTAGGCGCGATGGGTGTTTTCAAATCGTCCAAGCATGCTGAGTTCAACCATGGTATTAAGGTGCTCTAATTTTGCAGTATTCAGAAACGCCCAATTTCAAGTTTGAAGAACCCTAATAATCGTCCATGGTAGTTTCGCGTATGAGTGATGAAAGCTTAATTAAACAATACAGTTAGCTTTAGAATCAATCAAGGAACATAAATCAAACATTAAAAATTACTAAAAACGCATGAATCATGATGCAAGCATATGAAAAAAATCTTGTACAGGGCACGATCGTTCTACCATTTTTCTGCGTTAGGATGGATGGTTTTGATTTGAAAACCTTCCTTGAAGCCTCAGGAAGGTAATGGAATGGTTATTTTTGCTTGAATCGCACTGTAACCTAGTCTTCAGTATTTGAGTTTTTTCAAAAAAATGCAAAAGTGGTGATGATGTTCTTGCGCAGCTTTGTGGTTCCCAGCACTAGGGTTAGGTTTACACTTGTATAGAGAACGAATTTGATCAATAATCCAAGCCCATAGCCTTGCTTTTAATGGTTTTCAAGATTTGATTTTCAAGAATCTTTTCCAATATTTCTTCATGCATATTTGATTACAAATCATGGCCAATCACTTTGATTCCTTCCATATCTGATCATGCACGAAATCTTGAGCCTATTCCATGCATAAAAAGATTTAAAAACTTAGGTTTGGTATTTTTCATATATTTTAATTAATTAAATGAATATTTAGCAATTAAAAATTCAAATAAATAAATAAAAATGATGAAAAACTTCCCTTTGGGCCAAATGGTCGTACACATGCCTTGGATGATGGATTTTGGAAGAAAAAGAGGCCCATTAGCATTTTTAAGACTTTTGAAGCAATATTGACTTTTCAAAATATCCAAAAATTTCCCAACTTCCACAAGGCATAACTTGCTCAATTTTTAAGCTTTGCTCATGTTCTTGGACATTTTGGAAAGGCCTTGAAGTCCTCTGACCAATTCCTTTGGTCCCATGTCATTTTGATTTACCAATCTCAAGTTATGGCCTTTGACTTAAAGTCCCTTTTTGTTGACTTTTGAAAATGACCTATAATGTTGAAATTGATAACTTTTTTTGAGAGCATTTCTTGGACTTGAAGTGTGAAGAGGAGTTGTAGGAAATGTCTTTCTCTTAAAAATGAGCTTTGGATGTAATTTTTCTGATAAACCATGTGAAAGTTATGCCCTGGTCAAGTTACAGTTGACTTTTTCAACTGTCCAAATATGGAAACTTTTGCATCTTGAGACTTTTTGAGCCAAGCTTTGAGAATCATGATCAAGCATTGATCAAATGATGTTTGTGGCTTCAAAATGAGATGTTGACCAAAAATTTGGACTTTTGACTGTCAAATGACCATTTTGCTCCTACAGTTGACTGTAGTGCAATTAGGGTTTTTGACTGTTCAATTTTGTGTTGTAAGTCTTGAAACTTGGTATGAGGATGCTTGACCATGTTTATAGGCATGTGGGACTTGATTGGACCCTTGGAAACTTCATTTTCTTTGTCAGAACCAAAACCCTAATTTTTTACTGTTAGGAGGCCCTTGAACTGTGCAACCCTTGGAGAGGTTTTGAAGCTTTGACTTGGCAAATTTGGAAGAATATGGGAGGGCAAATTTTGGGGTACAACAGTTGCCCCTGTTCAATCTTCTTAGACCTGAGGATGCAGATTGGCTGACGTGCCTTTTGTAATCCGAAGGTGGAAGATGATTGAACACTAGAGTGCCCAGAAATTTGCGCTCACATAGTAGTGTGATGATGGGAATGGGCTTATAGATGCCATTTGGAGATTGATGAATAGGTGGATAGGCTTATAGATGCCATCTGGATGTTGATCGCGTAAGAGATTCCTTAGCGAGAATTTGCGTACCTGCAAAAGAAAAATGATTACCTGACCTGTTACAGGAGCTGGTCTTCAAACTCTTTGTGTAGATGTGTCCTGACTGGTTACAGGAGCTGAATCTGGATCTTCAAAAGGTGATGAATGAACCAGGGATGGTTACTACCTCAACAGGAACGGTGAGAGAACCTTGGATGATTACTACCTCAACAGGAACGCTGAGAGAACCTTGGACGACTTCAACCTCAACAGTAACGCTGAGAGAATCTGGGGACGATTACTACCTCCGCAGTAACGGGGAGAGAACCATAGGCGACTTCAACCTCAACAGTAACGCTGAGAGAATCTTGGGCGACTTCAACCTCAACAGTAACGCTGAGAGAATCTTGGATATCTTCTACTGAGTCTTCATCAGGAAAATCTGTTAGGGGTCGATTTAGCTGGACTAGAGAAGGCCTTTGACTAGATAAGAAACAGAAAAATCTTAGGGTCGATTTAACTGAACCGGTCTAGGTCTTGAATATCTTCAACTGGATAAGAAACAGAGAGATCTTAGGGTCGATCTGACTGAACCAAAGAAGGCCTTTGACTGGATAAGAAACAGAATCTGGAATAGTCTTTCGAATGAATCTGGACTAGACAATAGAATAGTCTTGGGGTCTGGAGCATCTCTAAGTTGTTTGAGAAGAAACTGTGAATAAGTGATAGAATAGCATCCGGTTCTGGAGTATATCTGAGCCATCCTTGAGAAGAAACTTGAATAAGCCGAAGAACAACATCCATATCTGGAGCATTTCCAAGCTATATCTGAATGAATCTGGAATAAGTATCAGAAGGTAGCCATATCCAGGTCACATCTGAACCATCTCTAGAAAGGTGATCTCTGAATAAACAATAGAACAGCTTCCGTGTCCGGAGCATCTCTAAGTTATCTGAGGGGGGGTCTGGAATAAGTGTCAGAACGTCGCCATGCCTGGGTCACATCCGAACCATATCTAGAAAGAGTGTTGAATAAGCAAAAGGATAGCATCTATATCTGGAGCATTTCCAAGCTATCTCTGAAAGGAAATCTGGAAGGAGTATCAGAACGTTGCCATATCTGGTTCACATCTGAACTATATCTAGGAGGAAATCTGGAAGAAGTATCAGAACGTCGCCATATCTGGTTCACATCTGAACTATATCTAGAAGGGAATCTGGAAGAGGTATCAGAATGTCGCCATGCCTGGGTCACATCTGAACCATATCTAGAAAGAAATCTGGAAGAAGTATCAGAATGTCGCCATATCTGGTTCACATCTGAACTATATCTAGAGGGAAATCTGGAAGAGGTATCAGAACGTCTCCATGCCTGGGTCACATTTGAAACATATCTAGAAAGAAATCTGGAAGAAGTATCAGAACATCGCCATATCTGGTTCACATCTGAACTATATCTAGAAAAAGTCTGGAAGAAGTATCAGAACGTCGCCATATCTGGTTCACATTTGAACTATCTCTAGAAAGAAATCTGGAATAGGTATCAGAACGTCGCCATATCTGGTTCACATCTGAACTATATCTAGAAAGATAATCTGGAAGAAGTATCAGAACGTCGCCATATCTGGTTCACATCTGAACTATATCTAGAAAGAGTTGCGATAGTTGATAGTAATCATCTTTGTATTGACCTTTCCTGAAAAGGTAAAGCATCAGTTGTATGCAAGATCATGATGCATGAACTGCGTGATTTCAGGATGTCCTCAAAATTGATGAGATTCGTGTAGTATGATGCATATGCATGCTATAATGTATGAAGATGTGATGTTTATGAATGCATTTCCGTTTTGGAAATTAAATCTTTGACAGGTGCCGGGAGGTTAACTCCTGGGCTAATGTTGAAGAAAGAGTTCTTCGCTTTGCAAGAATGAACTGGTAGGAGAATATGACTCCGTTGGGGAATATGCTTGGAGATTACTCTGCGGGGGAGATTACTATAGCGATCTTGCTGGGGAAAATACTTTGTGGGAAGAGGGGTACTTTGCTGAAATGTTGATGGTAACTTCACTGGGGATACCATTGTTGCGTTGGAAGTGTTGATAAACTTCGCTGGGGATAAGAAGACTTCACCGAGGACGATCTCTCCGTGGCTTTTGGCTGAGGATAACCCAGTTATATCCTGGTAAGGAAATAACTCTTTGAATAAAACCGGGAGACGCGTGTTCGTGCTCTGCGAGGGTAAGCTTCCAGAATCTACTGGGGATAAGCTTACTGCTTGGGGAGATGGATTCCAACTTTCTTGGGGAAACTGGATTGGACTCTCCTGGGGAAGTATTGAACTGTATTGGTTATGTTCTTCAACGGAACCTACCTTGATACCTTGGAGGACAGAACAATCAGATTGCTTAGACAACCCTTTATTGCCCCTGTTTCTGATGTGGGAGAGGAAGATACCTGTGGAGGTGCTTGGTAGTTGTTGATGGACAAACCTTCTTCTGGTAGGCAAGTGACGAGATGACAGGGCATAGTCGTACACTTTAATCCCTAACTTTTGCCTGGACCGCCCTTTCGGGTTTTCAGTCCACCGGGATACCCATTTTTGCCCAAGCCGCCTTTTCAGGTTTTCGACTTGCCGGGTGTACAGATTTTTTCATTTCATCCCTCATTTTTGCCCGAACCCTTTTGGTTCGCCGGGAAGCCCTTATTTTTGCCTAGGCGTGTCAACCTAGCGGGTCTTTGATTATGCGCAGTATTCTTTCGACTATGTCCGTGTAGGGAGGTGCCCCTGTCAGTAGTGTTTTGTCATGCCACCAGAAGGTGTTTAATCAGGCAAGATTCGTTGTTGGAGTGCCCCAAGTGACCCAAGCGGAGATTTGCCCCAGGCTATTTGGCCTTTGAGAGATTCTCCGAATCTTGACTTGATTGACCCAGATGATGGACAATAATCATGTCATGCCCCATTGATTGGAGATACTCTTGTTCACTAGGTATTCATCGTGCGAATTTCCCTGCTACTCAAACAAAAAGTCATATGCAAACAATGTTATGTCAAAAATGCAAAGCTTATGTCTGTCTTGAAGTTTTTGAAAATGCATTCTCTTTCATAAAACAAGTGAATGTTTGTAAAACGTGATGTCAACTCCGTATTTACCGTGGGCCTTAAGGAGTCAGGATACCTTTCGTGACAGTATGCTTTCGAACTAACCCTTGCTTCAGCTAGGACTTTTAAGGGTTATAACGTGGCCTGGTTCACGGTTTAAGAAACAAAGGATAAAGGCTCAAATTTTATTTGTACCCACCCGCTCTTCGTGATGTTCTCTAAACCTAAACTCAGTTGATCATACGTTAGACCTTGTTTGAGTATTTGCTCTGCAATTCCAGTGATGGTTCGGACTTTGACAGTTTATTTTGAATAGGCAGTCATTTCCTCTTTTTTCGTTGAGGGTTTGTAGGACCTCTTTCTTTTTGATTTTGTTTATCCCTATTTTTTGCCTGAACAGTTCCTTTTTTGGAATTACAGTCAGCGGGATGCCCCAGTTTTGGAAGTCTCCTTCATAGGTATTTTGACTTAATGGGTTTTTTATTTTTTGAGACAATGATTGCCTTTCTTCATTGATTATTCGGAACCATCATTGTCTTTCTTTGTTTTGTAAGGACCTCTTTGGTGCCATTCGTTATGCACTTGGATCAACTGAGAGACTACCCTGCCCCAGGTTATGATTAAGGGTTTTAAATTTCGAAAAGAAAAACTCCTACTTCTTTGGCTCAGAGGGGTTGACGAGGGATTATCATCCTTGTAACTCTAGTGTTTAGGGATTGAAACAATGCCTGTACCTCATCAGCGGGGTCCGTTCAAAAGCATACTGTAAATTATGGTATCGTTTTCGTCATCCTCCCTCAAGAGGCTTAGAATTATTAATCGAGAGTTGATCATCACAGAAAAATGAAAAGAATTTTGAATATAATGAAAACAATTGTATTAATTCCTAAAACAGACACATGCGATGCATTGATAGAATAAAAGAGTTTGCTATGACATTAATTGCTTGTATAAGCAAAGAAAAATACAACTCGGAAATTCAAATAAACAAAAGGTCTTCAATGATTGGGCAACAGAGCAGTGATTATGTTCGGAGTCTCAGGCACTTCAAACTGAATCTCTCCGGCGTCGATCATATCTTGAATCTTGTTCTTGAGAGGCCAGCAGTTGTCCGTAGTATGCCCCGGGCTATCAGAGTGGTAGGCACACCTCTCGTTAGGATGGTAGTTCAGAGCAGAAGTGTTCGGATTCCGAAGAGGAGCCCTTAAGGTGATCAGCCCTGCCTTCAACATTTGTTGTAGTGCTTGATCCAGCGACATGTTGATCTTGGTGAACTGTCGTTTGGGTGCGCTCTCCTTGCGCTGCTGCCCCTGTCCTTGTTGAGCAGGTCTAGGATTAGAGATCTGGGTTGCCCCTACCTCATGACGGCTCTTTTTACCGTGCACAGCATTGGACTCTTTCTTTCCATGATGAGGCTTTTTATCAGAAGGTGCAGCCTCTTGAATCTTCCCAGACCTGATGCCAGCTTCTATTCGCTCTCCAGTCAAGATAAGATCTGTGAATCCAGCAGACGAATTCCCAATCAGGTGGTTGTAGAATGGACCAGACAGGGTCCCCAAGAACATGTCCACAAGTTCACGGTCAGTCAGCGGTGGTTGTACCCTATCGGCCAAGTCTCTCCATTTCTGCGCATACTCTTTAAAACCTTCTCCCGATCCTAGCGACATACCCTGGAGTTGGGTACGCGTAGGAGCGAGGTCGGCATTGTACTGATACTGCTTGTAAAAAGCAGTAGCCAACTCCTCCCAGTTACGAACCTTGGTTCCATCCAGCTGATAGAACCATTCGAGATGAGTCCCTGAAAGACTTTCCTGGAAGAAGTGGATCCACAAATTCTTGTCCACAGTATACGGTTGAATCTTCCGCACATAAGACCTGAGATGCAGCCTGGGACAGGATGCCCCATCGTACTTAGCAAAAGAGGGTGCTTTGAATTTTTGTGGGATCACCACACCAGAAGTTAGACCCAAATCTCCGAAATCCAAACCAGGTACTTGTTGAATTTCCATTGCATTCAGACGGTCTTCCAACTGCTTGTACTTGTCTTCAGCAGGAGGGTATTGTTCGTCGTTGAAATCTGTCTCGTTGTCGGAGACCACTGGACTAGGCACCTCTCTCTCATGGGGACTGCCTTGCCCCATAGATGGAGTTGTCCTCTCAGCTTCATCCTGTAGTGTGTTCCCAGATCTGCGTCTAGGGCTGAACAAAACAGTTCTCTTCTTCTTCTTCTGAATCAGAGTCTTCAATTCCTTTTGACCCTGGGCTAGGTTCGCAATCAACTCCTGGAACTGGGCATTCTGAGCCTGGAGAGCCTTGATGGATTGCCCAGTAGACGATTCAGGATTCATGACGGTCGGCTGAAATAAACAGCGAAGAAGGTAAGCAACCTGTCAAAAGGGTACCTGCAATGCAATGATATGTATGGTATGCATGCAATGTTTTCAAGGATCTCGCGGGGTAAACAAGAAAACCGTTAGAATTTGAATTCGGTGGCTTGATTGAAGGAACTGCATATTGTTGAGAGTCCTTCGTCAAGGGTCAAAGGCTCACCATATCCAGTGGGTCATAGCCCCTGACAACCTTAGCTAGAGGAAAATAAATCCTCTTTGCCCCTTGCTAGATGTTTGATTTATCATGACCTGCATCACAAGCCCTTGAGATCCTTGAAATGGGTTAGGATGTATGCAATGGTATGATGTCATGCTATGCATGGGGTGATGTAGGTAAACCCTGTTATGAGTCCCAATCAAGGACTATAAACAAACCCTGCAAGAAATTCAGTATACTTTGTTATGAGTCCCAATTAAGGACTATAAACAAAACCTGCAAGAGACCTAGTAAACCCTGTTATGAGTCCCAGTTAAGGACTATAAACAAAACCTGCAAGTAGCTTATGTGTCAGATAACACGCATGCAATTAGTCAAGTACGAAGGCACACAAGTCACACAAGAGAAGCCCTTAGAGTTTAGGCCAGCATGAGGTCTAGGTGTTACCCTCTTTCAGTTGGTTGGTTCATACCTGTCCTATCAAAGTAACCGGGTTCTTAGAGGATCCCAATATCATTGACTACCCTCAATCGGTCATAACTCCAGCATCGCAATCTTTTCTTGCAGCCAGAACCATCACGAGAGTTTAGCCTCAATGGGCGTAGCATACTGCTACTGTTCTAATGGCCAAGTTGGGTCAATTTAGGGTTCTAAGGTCGGTTGGTGCTTAATGACTCCTTGGAAGACCCATATTCTCCCCGTTTCAACACGAGGGATATCGGTACAGACCAAGGCGCCACACCAACGTAGCCACTGCTTCACCCATGTCGGTATACGCCGGACAGGTCCCTCACAGCTTATGCTACCTAAACAGGGTATCCCCAGATCCGGGTTAGGATCTATGTAACTCCGATGCAACCCACAATAGTAAAGCAAGCAAATCAATACAATTGAAAACACAGTTATGAACTAACCCTAAGGTACACCTCACTTTAAGTTTAAGTCCCCAGCAGAGTCGCCAGTTCTGTGATCGGTGGATCTGGAACTGACTGTTTAACGCTGGTTTGCGAAATGTCGCGGAAGCAAGAGTCGCCACCGTCTTTTATTTTCTCCAAATGGAAAGGACAAAAGCACAGAAAAATTCCTTAAAGAGATTGCTCTCGGTTCGGGAGGTAGATTATAGAAAGGGAAGGTGTTAGCACCCTTTCTATCCATGGGCTCTTAGATACTTGCTCATTTATGTTTTCAAAAATGGTTTGTTTGCTTTTCAATGTGGGTTTTAAAAAAGTTTCTTTGAAAATTCCAGTTCGACTCTTGTATCGGTCCTCAAGAGTGTTTGAAAAATTGCTTTCGAAAGCTTTTTGAAAAGCTGTCAGTGTGAAAAGTATTTTTGAATTTGTTTTGAAATTAGAGCAAGTATCTAGAGTCGTCTACCTACCCTAAGGAATTCGTCTGTGTAAATGTCCTTTAAAGTAGTGCCATCCCACCATTGAGAGGTAGGTAGCACCACCGTTGGAGGTGTTCGGGTCAATTCGAGGTTCGGGACATGGTGATCACCGGAGCAATGGGAAGACACCTTAGAAGCTACCCTCATGCCAGGTTCCCGGATCATGAGGACTTACTAAGACATCCTCTACTCGACGATCACCTTTCGAGGCAAGGCAACAGTGAGGCGTACCCTAGGGGTGGTGTGTGATTTGTGTGTCGTTTTCCTTTATTTTTGTCTTATCATGTCATGGGTGATCTACGCGTTATTTTTATTTTGTCATTCATTCTTGCATGCCATTATTAACAGTTAAAAAGTTGCGAGAAATTAAAAGTTCTAAACTATTACAAAGGCGCGGGTCCACATCGCCAAATTTAATCCAGGACCCGATTTGACAGAAAATAAAGGAAAATGCGAGAAATTAAATTTACACGGCTTTGGGAGAATTACATCAATATTTAAAAGAAGGAATAAATAAAATGCGCGAATCGAATTCAAATTGAAAGCAAGGGCGTTGGACCCTTTTTAAAGGAATTAAATTATTATTATTAAATTAATGAAATTAAAATGAAAAAAGAAATTATTTTTGAGATTTTGGTATTTATGATTTTAATGAGGATTAAATGGAATTAAAATATTAATTAACCCTAATTCTAGCTATTTTTTAATTTATTAAGAAAATATGAAAATTACCTAAAATTAAATCTAATTAATTAATGCAATTTGATTTATAAAAATAATTAATTAATTATTAGTGATGAGAAAATAAAGGAAAAAAGTAATTAAACTAATTAAACCTAATTCTACAAGTTTTTAATTTATTAAGAAAAGATATTAAAAATTAACCCTAGAATAAAAACTAATTAATTGATACAAGACTTTATTTACAAAAATATTAGTTAAATAAAATATATTTAATTTTTGTCTTTTCTGATTTTTCTATTGTTTTTTATATTTTTATGAAAATAAATTGGTTTAAAGAATTAAATTAAAAAAACTAATTAAAACAAAAAATAGAAAAATGTGAGAGAAGAATGAGAAAGGCAAACCATGGGGGGTCTGTCCCCAATAGGAGGTTTTGTTCAGTAATTCAGGCCCATTAAGCTCCTGGCCTCGTTTGACTTTTGTGCTGGCATGCATGTGCGTTGACTAACGTCCATGATGTTCTTCAAATTATGCCCCTTGGATTGGTCTTAGTAAGCACGTGGAAGGCCTGGATGTGGAGAGTATGGTGAACCCTTATAGTGAAACTACACAGAAGCATCATTAGCAAAATAATATGGAAAGGGAGGGGGGACCTGGGATTCGAACCCAGGTCCTAGAGGTTACCAATCACACGCCTGACCAGTGGAGCTGCTAATGCACTTTGTTTATTATATGGCTAATGAATAATATAAGAATAAAGCAAGCGTTAGTGGGACTTTAGCGCGAAAATTCAAATAACCCAATCACGCCTTGACACTTCATCATCTTCCTCCTCGTTTGTATTTTCCTGAAAACATAAAAAGGTTAGCGGGGGTTTTAAACCCCCCCAAAATATGCACTTTTCAATAATAGCGAATAGGCCATATGGCCACATAAATTAGGCGCGATGGGTGTTTTCAAATCGTCCAAGCATGCTGAGTTCAACCATGGTATTAAGGTGCTCTAATTTTGCAGTATTCAGAAATGCCCAATTTCAAGTTTGAAGAACCCTAATAATCGTCCATGGTAGTTTCACGTATGAGTGATGAAAGCTTAATTAAACAATACAGTTAGCTTTAGAATCAATCAAGGAACATAAATCAAACATTAAAAATTACTAAAAACGCATGAATCATGATGCAAGCATATGAAAAAAATCTTGTACAGGGCACGATCGTTCTACCGTTTCTCTGCGTTAGGATGGATGGTTTTGATTTGAAAACCTTCCTTGAAGCCTTAGGAAGGTAATGGAATGGTTATTTTTGCTTGAATCGCACTGTAACCTAGTCTTCAGTATTTGAGTTTTTTCCAAAAAATGCAAAAGTGGTGATGATGTTCTTGCCCAGCTTTGTGGTTCCCAGCACTAGGGTTAGGTTTACACTTGTATAGAGAACGAATTTGATCAATAATCCAAGCCCATAGCCTTGCTTTTAATGGTTTTCAAGATTTGATTTTCAAGAATCTTTTCCAATATTTCTTCATGCATATTTGATACAAATCATGGCCAATCACTTTTATTCCTTCCATATATGATCATGCACGAAATCTTGAGCCTATTCTATGCATAAAAAGATTTAAAAACTTAGGTTTGGTATTTTTCATATATTTTAATTAATTAAATGCATATTTAGCAATTAAAAATTCAAATAAATAAATAAAAATGATGAAAAACTTCCCTTTGGGCCAAATGGTCGTGCACATGCCTTGGATGGTGGATTTTGGAAGAAAAAGAGGCCCATTAGCATTTTTAAGACTTTTGAAGCAATGTTGACTTTTCAAAATATCCAAAAATTTTCCAACTTCCACAAGGCATAACTTGCTCAATTTTTAAGCTTTGCTCATGTTCTTGGACATTTTGGAAAGGTCTTGAAGTCCTCTAACCAATTCCTGTGGTCCCATGTCATTTTGATTTACCAATCTCAAGTTATGGCCTTTGACTTAAAGTCCCTTTTTGTTGACTTTTGAAAATGACCTATAATGTTGAAATTGATAACTTTTTGTGAGAGCATTTCTTGGACTTGAAGTGTGAAGAGGAGTTGTAGGAAATGTCTTTCTCTTCAAAATGAGCTTTGGATGGAATTTTGCTGATAAACCATGTGAAAGTTATGCCCTGGTCAAGTTACAGTTGACTTTTTCAACTGTCCAAATATGGAAACTTTTGCATCTTGAGACTTTTTGAGCCAAGCTTTGAGAATCATGATCAAGCATTGATCAAATGATGTTTGTGGCTTAAAAATTAGATGTTGACCAAAAATTTGGACTTTTGACTGTCAAATGACCATTTTGCCCCTACAGTTGACTGTAGTGCAATTAGGGTTTTTGACTGTTCAATTTTGTGTTGTAAGTCTTGAAACTTGGTATGAGGATGCTTGACCATGTTTATAGGCATGTGGGACTTGATTGGACCCTTGGAAACTTCATTTTCTTTGTCAGAACGAAAACCCTAATTTTTGACTGTTAGGAGGCCCTTGAACTGTGCAACCCTTGGAGAGGTTTTGAAGCTTTGACTTGGCAAATTTGGAAGAATATGGGAGGGCAAATTTTGGGGTACAACAGCGTTTTTATACAAGAGGCTGATGTCCTAGTAAGAGAACGCCACCGAACAAATAGAGTTTATACAATTTTTGAAAAGAAAACAAAACAGATATGTGAATAATCCCACTGGGTTCTAACTCTGCTATTGCCTTTATGTCCTCGAGCATCTCATCGCTTTGATGTTGGTTGAAGATGAATCATATTGATTAGTTCCGTCTGAGCTTGATAGTCGATACTGATGTTTGGATGCAAGGTGATCCAATGAGACATAATGTTACGCTTTGATCCCTAATTTTTGCCTGGACCGCCCTTTCGGGTTTTCAGTCCACCGGGATATCCTTTTTTGCCCAAGCCGCCTTTTCAGGTTTTCGACTTGCCGGGTGTACAGATTTTTTTCATTTTCATCCCTTATTTTTGCCCGGACCCTTTTGGTTCGCCGGGAAGCCCTTATTTTTGCCTAGGCCAGTCAACCTAGCGGGTCTTTGATTACACGTAGTATCTTTTCACTATGTCTGCATTGACGGGGTGAGGAAGGTTATCACCATCCATGGTGGTTAGAATCATAGATCCTCCTGAGAAAATGTTCTTAACCACAAATGGCCCTTCGTAAGTAGGGGTCCGTTTTCCCCTGGGATCACCTTGAGGTAAGATAATGCGCTTGATTACCAGATCCCCAACTTGATACTCTTGTCGTCTGACTTTCTTGTTAAATTCCTTGATCATCAGTTTTTGGTACGTCTGACCATGACAAATAGCAGTAAGTCTCTTTTCATTGATTAAATTCAGGTGATCAAGTCGGGTCTGAATCCAGTCGTCTTTGCTCAAACCTGCATCCTTCATGATCCGAAGAGAGGGTATCTGAACTTCGATGGGCAAGACTGCCTCCATGCCATATACCAAGGAATAGGGTGTTTCCCCTGTTGACGTCTATGCTGAGGTACGGTAACCATGAAGAGAAAACGACAACATCTCGTGCCAGTCTTTGCATGTCACTGTCATCTTCTGCACAATCTTCTTAATGTTTTTATTAGCCACTTCTATATCCCCATTCATCTTCGGCCGATAGGGAGAAGAGTTATGATGATGTATCTTGAATTGCTCGTAGAGCTCGGTGATCATCTTGTTGTTGAGATTAGTACCATTATCCGTAATGATCCTCTCTGGTACACCGTATCGATAGATCAGATTGTGCTGAATGAACTGTGCCATGACGTTCTTGGTTACAGTGGCAAAGGAAGTTGCTTCAACCCACTTTGTAAAGTAATCAATTGCTACCAAGATGAAGCGATGCCCGTTATACGTCGTAGGTCTGATCCCGCTGATCATATCAATGCCCCACATTGCAAAAGGCCAAGGTGTCGTCAAGATGTTTAGATGGACTGGAGGTATGTGCACCTTATCAGCATAGACTTGACATTTGTGACACGTCCGAGAGTGCTGATAACAGTCAGCTTCCATTGTGGACCAGTAATATCCCGCCAGAAGGATTCTCTTTGCCATGGTGTGTCCACTGGAGTGAGTTCCGAAAGTACCTTCATGTAACTCCGCCATGATCCTTTCTGCTTCATTCTTATCCACACAACACAGTAAGGTCGAATCATGGTTAGGCTTGTAAAGGATGTCATTGCTGATGAAGAACTTCGCCACGAACCTCCTCAGAAACTTCTTGTCATTAACAGATGCACCCTCGGGGTATTCCTGAGTTTCAAGATACCTCTTCACCTCATGATACCAGGGCTTCTCTGTTACCTCTTCAGTCTCAATGTCACAGCAATGCGCAGGTTCGTCCAATCTTTCAATGATGATCTGGGGAGCCTCGTTGTCTCAATTGACCTTGAACATAGAAGACATCGTAGCCAACGCGTCCGCCAATTGATTCTCCTCTCTAGGGAAGTGTTCAAAGGTTATCTCCTCAAAATGTGGAAGCAGTGTCAACACATACTCTTTGTAAGGAATAATATTTGGGTGTTTCGTATCCCACTCGCCTTTGATCTAACTGATCACAAGAGCGGAATCTCCGAAGACACTTAGAAACTTAATCCTTAGATCAATTGCTGCTCGAAGACCCATGATGCATGCTTCATACTCCGCCATGTTGTTGGTGCAGTTGAAACATAGTCGGGCGGTAAACGGAGTATGAGAGCCTTTAGGAGATATGGTCACGGCGCCAATGCCATTACCCAAAGCATTTGAAGCTCCATCAAAGCACATAGACCATCGGGATCCTTCCTCAGGTCCTTCATCCGGTCCAGGTGTTTCACAATCAGTTACCAACATGATATTCTCGTCCGGAAATTCAAAGTTCATAGACTGGTAATCATCCACGGCTTGATGTGCCAAATGGTCTGCCAACACACTTCCCTTGATTACCTTTTGGGTAGTATATTGGATGTCGTACTTAGTCAAGATCATCTGCCATCTTGCTATTATTCCGGACAGGGCAGGCTTTTCGAAGATATACTTGATTGGATCCATCTTTGATATCAGCAGAGTAGTGTGAGTCAGCATATACTGTCTCAGCCGGCGAGCAGCCCATGCCAAAGCGCAGCAAGTTTTCTCAAGCAATGAGTATCGGGTCTCACTGTCGGTAAACTTTTTGCTAAGGTAATAAACAGCATGCTCTTTTCGGCCAGACTCGTCATGCTGACCCAGCACACACCCCATTGAGTTATCGAGTACTGTCAAGTATAAGATCAAAGGTCTCCCTTCAACTGGTGGCATCAAGATAGGAAGCTCTTGGAGATACTCTTTGATCCTTTCGAAAGCGGCCTCGCATTTGTCGTTCCAACGTACTACTTGATCTTTCTTCAGTAGCTTAAAGATTGGCTCACAAGTAGCAGTTAGGTGCAAGATGAATCGGGCAACATAGTTTAGACGTCCCAGAAAGCCTCTGACTTCTTTCTCTATTCTGGGAGCTGGCATCTCCTATATAGCTTTCACTTTTGCCGGATCTACTTGAATACCTTTGTCTCTTACGACGAAACCCAGTAGCTTACCAGACCTCACCCCAAAGGTGCACGTGTTCGGGTTTAACCTCAGCTTGTACAACTTCAATCTGTCAAACAACTTCTGAAGGTGGTCAAGGTGTTCCTCCTCAGTTTGGGACCTTGCAATAATATCATCGACGTATACTTCAATCTCATGATGGATCATGTCATGAAACAAAGCAACCATGGCACGCTGATACGTTGCCCCAGCATTCTTCAGTCCAAAGGGCATGACCTTGTAGCAAAAGGTACCCCATTGAGTAACAAAGGTTGTCTTCTCCATGTCTTCGGGAGCCATTTTAATCTGATTATAACCGGAGAAACCATCCATAAAGGAGAATACCTTATGTTGAGCGGTGTTGTCAACCAGAACGTCGATATGAGGCAGAGAGAAATCATCCTTGGGGCTTGCCCTGTTCAGATCCATGTAGTCAACACACATTCGAACCTTACCATCCTTCTTCGGCACATGAACCACATTGGCCACCCACTGAGGGTAAGAAGTAACTGCTAGAAAACTGGCGTCAAACTGTTTCATAACCTCAGCCTTGATTTTCTCAGACATCTCTGGGCGCATTCGGCGGACCTTCTGTTTCACTGGAGGACAGTCTTCCTTGGTAGGCAGGCGGTGAACCACGATATCAGTATCCAACCCTGGCATGTCTTCATAAGACCATGCAAAGATTTCAACGTAGTCATGCAGCATCTGAATCAACCGTTGCTTCGCACTAAGTTTCAGATTTGCATCGATCTTGACTTCCTTCTTATCTATCTTTGTACCCAGATTCACTGATTCCATTGGCTCTTCATGTGGCTGAATAACCCTCTCTTCTTGAAGTAGCAGTCTTGCAAGTTCACCAGGCACTTCGCAATCATCTTCACCTTCGTCTTCGGCTAAGTTGATCGGACTTTCAAAGTCATAATTGGTAGTAGCAGAGTCGTTACCAGTGAGATCCAGAGTGGATGTAGACCTGTATATATGAGTGTGTGTAAAATAGTTGTTTTGCAATATATAATAAAGAAAAACAAGGAGCGAAAATTTGAAATGCAAGAACGTCCAATGCTTTTATTAATGATATATGAAAATGACACACATAAAGCCGTCACAATTGAAGCCACAGTGCCCCGGGTAAGACACCGGGCCATAAAGTTTAAAACATTGTCTCTTACAAATTCAAAACAAAAATTTTCATTACTGGGTAACAAAAGTAATAGGGATGAAGTCCTTTGCTGTCCAGTTGCATTGTCCACCATCGGTCGTAGGATAGATCCAGCTGTCGAATTCAGATTCTTCCACATTGTCTTCAATGGCATTTATTCTCGAGTTGCTGATGAACACGGGAGGTCTTCCGATCCGTGCATTCCGAACGGCCCTTTGAGCTTCTGCAGTGAAACCCAAACCAAACTTGTTAGTCTTCTGTGTAAAATCAGGGAGTCGTCCCCAATTTGAACACCCACCTTTCTCAATAACAGCCCGAGCATCCTTGAGGG
This sequence comes from Vicia faba, assembly GCA_948472305.1. Classification (NCBI taxonomy): domain Eukaryota; kingdom Viridiplantae; phylum Streptophyta; class Magnoliopsida; order Fabales; family Fabaceae; genus Vicia; species Vicia faba. The sequence continues at coordinate 240,395,679 of OX451737.1, forward strand.
AAGCCATCTTCATAGGAGAATCTCCAACAACAGTCTCAGCCGACGCCAGCGTCTGGGGAACCTCTTCAAAATGCTGGAATGGGGTTTCAATGAACTCCTCATCCATCTCTACATATCGGAAAGAGTTGAGGTGGCTAACCATACACTCTTCCTCTCCTTGTACTGTCACAATCTTCCCTTTGACCGGGTACTTCAGCTTCTGGTGGAGCGTTGAGGTTACGGCCCCGGCTTTGTGGATCCATGGACGACCCAACAAACAAGAATAAGATGGATGAATGTCCATCACATAGAATGTAGAATTGAAGACCTGAGAACCAACCTTGATCGGGATATCAACTTCTCCGTGCACCATCCTCTTAGACCCATCAAAGGCCCTGACGACAATGTTGCTTGGTTTCAACTCCAACCCTTCACAGTCCAACCGGTCCAGAGCTTTCTTCGGCAGGACGTTCAACGAGGAACCAGTATCCACTAATACATGAGCAAGAGTAGTGCCCCTGCATTCAATGGAGACATGCAGGGCATCATTGTGATTCTTCCCTTTAGCAGTCAAGTCGGTGTCAGAGAAACTCAACCCATTATCAGCAGTCAAATTGGCCATGCAATCTGTAAACTGATCAGTTGATGTCTCTTGTGGTACGTGAGCAGTCTTCAGGAAGGTAATCAGAGCCTTGGCATGGGCCTCTGAACATAGAAACAATGACAACATAGAAATCTTGGACAGAGTTTGCCCCAGCTGTTCAACTACATTATAGTCACTCTTTTTGATAATTTTCAGGATCTCTTCCATCTCATGTTTAGAAGCTTCAACAGTAATTGTCTTTGGTGCCTCCGTCTGGGCAGGCTCAATGGTGATCCCTTTGCCCCGAGTGTCATATGACTCGGTGACAGGGGTAAGAATAGGAACTTGAACAGGAATAGCAGCAGGTACACTGGCAGGTGTAATAACAACAGGTCTTTGGGCAGTTGGTGGAGAGATATCAGGTGAGAAAAGTCTTCTGCTGCAGGTGACTTTAGCAGGTCCAACAATATTGCTGATGTTAGTATCAGCATCCAAATCTTGCTTAACTCCATGAAAATAAACATCAGCCCCATAGTGCCAAGGGACAGCTTTATCAGAGGTATAGGGGATGGGCCCCAGAACAGTGATGATCACAGGTGCGATCTTTGGAACAGATGTAATTCTAACAGGCTTCCTCAAGGGAGCCTTGGAAGAATTGTCGAAAATGGTAATGATGGCAACTTCTTCAGTATGGACTATAGGAACAACAGTCTTCTCAAACAGAATTTCTTTACTATCCATCAGGCGTTGGACACCTGATTTCAAAAGCGGGCAACCGGTAGGTAGGGTAGAACACAAACGGCAATCTTTGTCACAGCCCGGAAATAAACCGGCTAGCAAAAGGTTCTTCTTCACAGTCATCAAAGGGGTAACAATATCGTTCACAGAAACCACGAATGAGTCTTCATCTATAGCATTCACTCCATGCTTGGGCATAGGAGCAGTCACAACATTAGGCCTTTTGGGCGCCTCGAACTCAATCTCCTTCACATCAATTAAGTCCTGTATCTTATTCTTCAAAGTCCGACAATCATCTGTATTATGCCCTGGGCTGTCAGAGTGATAAGCACAGCGGGCATTAGGGTTATACTTTGGTGACGTTGTATTTGGATTCTTTGGGGCCTCCTTTGGAATCACCAGGTTGGTCTTCAGTAATTGTGGTAGGATATGAGATAAGGTCATGTTGAGACGGGTGAATTTCCTTCGAGGTCTCTCGTCCTTTTGTTGATTGTTGTACTGAGAACCACCAATAGGTTTTGAAATAACAACCGCATTAACAGCTTGGCGGTGTTCAGGTTTATTCTGTCTTTTCGAACTGTAGACAACACTGGACTCTTTATTAAACGGCTTCTTCTCGGTGCTCGATGAGGCACCCTTCTGTATCTTACCAGCCTTAATACCAGCCTCAATCATTTCACCAGTCAAAATCAGCTTTGTAAACCCAGATGAAGAGCTTCCAATCAGATGGTTGAAGAATGGACCAGACAGAGTCCCTAAAAACATATCCACAAGTTCCCGATCAGCCAAGGGTGGTTGTACTCTTCCGACGAGGTCCCTCCACTTCTGAGCATAATCTTTGAATCCTTCACTCGTTCCCATTGACATACCCTGGAGTTGGGTACGCGTGGGAACGAGGTCGGAGTTGTACTGGTACTGCCTGTAGAAAGCAGTAGCCAAATCTTCCCAATTACGGATACTGGCTCCATCCAACTGGTAGAACCACTCAAGCTGAGTCCCTGAGAGACTATCCTGAAAGAAATAGATCCATAGGTTCTTATCAGCGGTGTACGGCTGAATCTTCCTCACATATGACCGAAGGTGCAACTTCGGACAAGAAACTCCATCATACTTAGCAAAGGCTAGTGCCTTGAACTTGTGGGGAATCACCACCCTAGATGATAGACCTAGATCCCCAAAGTCCATACCATGTACTTTCTGAACTTCTATAGCACTCAACCGGTCTTCCAGTTGCTTGTATCTATCCTCGGCAGGAGGATACTCGTCTTCATCGAAGTTTGTCTCGTTGTCGAAGACCACAAGGCTAGGAGCCCTCCTTTCTTCTTGAATATCTTTCCCTCCATATGAGGTGGTCAAATCAACTTCATTCTGTAGCCTGTTTCTAAGCCTGTTCCATGTGTTAAACAGGATTGTCCTCTTCTTCTTCTTCTTCTCTTTCAGAATCAGGGTCTTCAGATCTTGCTGACCCTTAGCTAGATTCATGAACAGCTCTTGGAATTGGGAATTCTGGGCCTGGAGGGCCTTGATTGCTTGCTCAGTTGAAGGTTCAGCAGACATGATGAGTGCTGAAATAAACAGCGAAGAAGATAAGAGACCTGTAATGGGTACCTGTTATGGAGTGCATGAGATGAAATGCGTATGACATGATTTCAAAGACAATCGGGAGATTCAAATTTGTAAATAATAAATGAAACACACTTTATTAGATAAACTTTGTAATTCAAATTGTTCAACAAATTGCCCTTAAGGCGTTACAAGAATGGAAATACTGAAAAGTAAATAAAACTGGAAAGAAAATAGACAAAGGACAATCAGTGCTCCCATGGTCTCTTCTTATCGGTGCATACATAGTCATTGAGAATCCGCTCGTTCTCCAACTTCCTAGTCAACCTCTGGATCTTCTGCTCTTGCTCGTTGAACTTCTCTCAGTAAGCATCCCGTTCTTCCCTCAGTTGCATCCAAGACCTTTTCAGTGCCCCAATGTCAGCGGGCATGTAAGGGTGGAGGATGGTAGGAAGAACTCCCTCTTCATTAGCAATTTCAACAATGATAGGCCGGACGGCTTCATATGGCATACCCAACTTTTGGGCACGGATACGGACCCATCTGAGATATGGCTCCATTGAAAGTGAAGTCTTTAGACCCAGCTCGTGTGGATCAGATCTGTGAACTCTATCCCAGGCCTTTATGAATCTGCGGTGTTGCTCGTCGATATCCCCTTGAAAATCAAGGATGATACTAGGCATTAATGGCTCATAAGGTCCTTCTCTTCTGGCTCTCCCAAACTGACGTAAGGCCAAGCACATATTGTAACAAATTCCTCCATGGGTTCCTAACAGTGGAACAGTGGAACATTGGGATACTCCCTACAACGATCAATGATAGCCTCCTCATCCATACCCTTGAGAGTCCAGATAATGTCATTATGAGAGAGAGACATAACCCTATAAGCCCAGCCCATGCCTTCTTTATTCTTCAGCACTGACTTGGGGAGGTGCAAAATAAACCACCTCGCCAATAAAGGAGCACAGCACATCAAGGTTCCCTGCTTTCGGGCGGTACGAGTATAGAGCTGATGAAGAATGTCACCCAAGAGAGTGGGTACAGGATTGCGAGAGATGAAGATCTTTACCGCATTTACATCAACAAAGGAGTCAGAGTTCTGAAACAATACCAAGCCATATATCAGAAGAGCCAGAGTATCCTCGAATGCCTTGAAGTCTAGGCTATCCCAGAAATAGTTAGTCTTACCAACCAGAAACTTCGTCAGAAAGCCTTTTGCTCCACTTCTAGTCTCCCAATCAGCCATTACCTCCTCTTTTGACAAATGAAGGGCTGCAGCAATCTCTTCGGGCCTAAGAATCTTCTCCCAACCAGTAAACGGGGTCTGCTCCAGAATAGAGATATCGAGCAGATTAGAGAATTCTTCTAAGGTGGGAACCAGCTGGTAGTCCTGGAAAGTAAAGCAATGGTACAGCGGATCATAGAATTGAACCAGGACACTCATCATCTGCTCGTCCAATTTGGAGGTGACCAAACTGAGAAGATACCCATGTCTCCTGAGGAAGGAAGTAGTATCAGGCATCTTTACAATCAAATCTTTAAGCACAGTGGGAACCTGGACAAAGTTGATCTGGATGGTATTCTTACGCATGGGCATCATGATGACCTACAAAATAGAACAAAGATGAATCCCTCCTGTCTTTGAAATAGGTTAGTCCAATGCAAGATGTATGCAATGTTATGATGTCATGATGTCATGCTAGTAAGCACATCACAGGTATCCACAAATAGCAAACATGGTAAAGGCACACAAGTCACACAGAGAGCCCTTAGATTTCAGGCTGGCAAGGAGCTTAGGTACTACCCTCTTTCAGTTCAGTTGGTTTAAACCTGTCCTAAAAATAGTAATCGGGTTCTAAAGGATCTCAATATCACTGACTACCCTCAATCGGTCATAATTCCAGTTTAGCAACCTTTTCTTGCGGCCGAAATCATCGCGAGAGTTTAGTCTCAATGAGTGTAGCATACTGCTACTGTTCTATGGCCAAGTTGGTCAATTTAAAGGTTCTAAGGTCAGTTGGTGCTTAATGACCCCTTAACAGACCCATATTCTCCTCGTTGCGCCACAAGGGATATCGGTACATACTAAAGTGCCACACCAACGTAGCTACTGCTTCAACCGTATCGGTCTACGCCGTACAGTTCCCTCACAGTTTATTGCTACTTACCTAAAGGGTATCCCCCAGATCCGGGTTAGGATCTATAGAAACTCCGAGACATGCCCACAAATATAAAGCATGCAAAGCAAACAATTGAAAACACAATGATCTAATCCTAAGGTACACCCCACTTATTAGTATCCCCAGCAGAGTCGCCAGTTCTGTGATACGGTGGGAGAGAACTGACTGTTTTTTGGAATGTTGGTTCGCGTTTTGCGTTTGTTTTTGCAAAATGTCGCGGTAAGCAAGAGTCGCCACCGTCTTTTATTTTATCCAACAAGGAAAGGAAAAAAGCACAGAAAAATTCCTTTTTCGAGATGTTTCTCGAGTCCGGGGGGTAGATTATAGAAAAGGAAGGTGTTAGCACCCTTTCTATCTGTGGTTATCCACGGGCTCTTAGGTACTTGCTCATAGTGTTTTCAAAAATTATTTTCATTGTGTTTGTGGGTTTGAAAAAAAGTTTTTGTTTGAAGAGAGTGTAAGTGCGAAAATTTGTTTTGTTTTGAAGGAGCAAGTACTTAAGAATCATCTACCTATTCGAAAAAGGAATCAATTTGTACTAATGTCCTTTAGACGATGTTATCCTACTATTGATGAGTAGGTAGCATCGTCGTTGGAGTTTTAAGGGTCAATTCGATTAAGGGACATGTGATCACTAAAGCAATGTTAGGATGCCTTAGCGGTAACCCTAATGTCTTAGATCATTTTTCCGAGGCAACCGTTTCGAGGCAACTATGATCTTTGGACAAGAGGGAGACCTCTAAAACTTCCTATACTCAATGACCACGTTCGAAGGCAACCAAGCGAGATGTACCCTAAGAGTGCGCATGTGCGAGTGTTTTATTTTCAGTTAACTTGTCTTTGTGCATGTCATGGGTGATCTACGTTGATTTTAAGTTCATACGTTCGATCTTGTCATGCATTCCCTATTACCAAACATCTAACGGTTTATAGATTGCGGAAATTAAATTGCGGAATTTAAATCTAACTATTACAAGGTGTCGAGTATTTACATCGCCAAAAACAACCCTTGAAATTAAAATGCGGAAAATAAATTAAAGCGATAAAATAGTTAAAGGTCTTATTAAACTATTACATCCCGGGAAACAGATACATCAATATGGCAAAATAGATCACGTGCGGAAAGTTAAATCGAATGCGAGTTTTTTAGGGTTTTGACCCTTTTTTGAAAGAAAGCATTTTTTGTTATTTTTGAATTAAAAGAAATTAAATTAAGTTAACAATTAAATTAAATTAAATTAAATTAATTAAAAAAGATATTTTTGGATTTTTGAGTATTTAAAGAAATAAAATAAATTTGATTTAAAGTTAGTAAAACCTAATTATCTACATTGATTTTAAATATTGCAAAAAATATTAAGTTAAACCTAATTAAACTAAATTAATTGAATTAATTTATTTACAAAAACAAAATGATGAATTTTATTTTAATAAATAAAATATTTTTTTTGGTTTTTTTTATTTTTATGAGGAAAATAATTTAATTGGTCAGTTAGAAAATAAAATAAATAATCAAAACAAATAAATAAATGAAATAAAAAAGAAATAGAAATAACCAAAGGGAGGGTTTGGGCCCAGATTGGAGGTGAGATCAGCAAATTCAAAGCCCATTTGTATGCAAGCCTGGTTGACCTTTGCAATTCCATGTGACACGTTGACCTTGGCATATGGTAGGCATCACCTTTGGGCCATCAGATTTGGCATGGAGGCCATCTGGCAGATGATATTTGAAGGAGTATGATGGACCACACTTGCTGAAGCGCATTGGATTTCCTGGAGAAAAATAATAATATGCAAATATGGGGACCTGGGATTCGAACCCAGGTCCTGTTGGATCTCACACTAATGCCTTCACCACTGAGCCAATGTGTTTCTTTTGTTAGTGGAATAAGCATCAAATATAATATTGGAAAAAACAACAAATGCCAGAATTATAATAAATAAAAGTGAGAAATTATGAATGGACGAATGGGGAGGGGGCACGTAGTCATCTTCTTCGCCCAGCCCTGGTTATTTACCTACGGATTTTTATCTGCAGCTAAATCCATGGGTTCATCCTAAAACGAGTTCTAGACCATGGAAATTGATTCCAAGACCATAGCCATGATCGTCTCTTCCTCCTAAACACGCCTATGTCCATTATTGGTTCCAATTTTTACTGCAAAGAAAATGCCCAAAAACGAACTTCCAAAACCCTAGGTTCGGGTATGGGACTATGGCTCATGAAAATGCAATCAAATGATGCAGAAAGTTTCTAAATGGAACGATAAACATGAATACGTCAAAGATTTGCCAAGAAAACGCAAGAACATAGAGTTTCGATTTCAAATACAGAGCGAGGTTCTAAGAGACTTACAACGCGTTTGAGAGGGTCTGGGACCTTGCTTTTGATTGCTACTGACTCAGTGGATGTCCAGCAAGGGGTCTTCGTTGAGTTTTTGCTTTGAATCGGCCTCTAGAAAGGATTTTCGTTTCAAGCTTTTTCAAGCTTTTCTCAAGTTTGGTTTTGATGTTTATGCAGCCTCTAGGTCCTTTTGCTCGTGCCTTTGTCTTGTATAAGTAACATGGAGTGAATTAGGTCAAGTTTTGGGCTTTGAATCCTTATGCATTGATGATTTAGAATTTGATTTGATCCTCCATGAAAAAGCTTCCAAATTTGTCCAAAAACCACCTTTTTGTTCATGATATGGCTTGATTCGGATTTGATTATATCCATGATGATATTTAAGACCTATATCAATCAAAAAGATACTAAATGATCAATATTTAGATTTTATTTGGATTTAAAATGAATTAATTCAATAAAAATAAAATAAAATATAAAAATTAATAAATGGGCACAAGGCTGGAGCTAGGACACGTGTGTAGTATGACAAGACCAAATCAAGTGGAAAAGAATGGGCCCATTTGACAAAATTTGAAGTTTTGGGATAGTTGACTTTTGGCAATTTCGCAAAAATGCCAACCTTCAACAATGCATAACTTCTTCAATTTTGAACTTTTGGAAGTGTTCCTCGACTTTTTAGAAATCTTGAGATGTCCTCTAACCAACCCTTTTTATCTCATCTCATTTTGATATTCCATGCTCAAGTTATAAGCTTTGGCAAAAAAAGGTGTTTTTGTTGACTTTCAAAAATGACCCATAATGTCCAAATTTGTAACTTTTTGTGAGTGCATTTCTTGATATTGGGGTATGAAGATGGATGTAGGAAATTTCATTCTATTCAAAATGAGATTTGGATGGGTCATTTCTCATAAAGTATGAGAAAGTTATGCTAGGTCAAAGTTGAGTTGACTTTTCCTGCAAAACCCTAATTTAACAACTTTTGAGTCTTGATGAATTTTGAGCAATCCTTGATGAATCATGATAAACCCTTGATCAAATTATGAAATATCCTTCAAAATGAGAATGTTGACAAAAAATCTTGAAGTTTGACTGTATTTGGGTCACAGTTGACTTTTGCCCTAGCACTGTCGATTTTTGGACCTCTTGAGCAATTGACTGACCAAACTTCCTCTGCAAGGCTTGAAATTTGACATGGATGACCTTGAGAACATATTAGGACATTGGGTATCACTTGAGGTCATTTGGATGCAAGGACCTTTATGCAACACAAAACCCTAATTTAAGGTTGACTGCCTTAGGATATGGCTTGACTGTCCAACTCTTGAGCAATCTTGGGCCATTTGAAGATTATTCTTGCAATGTCTTGAGAAATATGAGAGGGAAAATTTTGGGGTACAACAACTACCAATTATCCAAAACAGTTCAGCCAACCAAACACATATACTACTCTTTTATCACAGAATGTAGCATTTTGCATGTGCAGCCCTACAAACCGGATCATTCTATGTCTAAATTCCTCGAAACCAATTCCAATCTTGTCCACAAAATGTTCCATATTAGTTCATAGAGCCATGCACCACATAAATAAATAAAAAGACCAGTTCATTTTATTACAGGTTGAATAAAAAAAAGGAACCATCGTGCATAATCAAGAAAACTGAACCTTGTCATGAACAACCATTGCATCAACTAACCACGATTCAAAGAAACTAGTTAATAGTTCCCATTAAGCCTTCATGATGAATCAACTCAGAAATCCATAACAGAAAAACATGGCCATGTATTAATCATTAAAAAAAGGATTGTGATATGCAAAACCTATACCAGTCCAGACTTGCACCAGTTTAATTCAAGTTGAATAGTGTATTAATATTCCAAAGGAAATCCAAGCCAAGCTGGCATTTAGACCAAAACAGTTTTCTAACAACCTGTTTCCCAGATTTGCAGCCCCAACTTTTAACCATAACTGCATAAATACAACCAACTAATTTCCAAAATAACCAACTAACTCTAACTATCCTAACTGTCAAAATAGAATTTTATAACTAGCTCCTAACAATTTTTTAACTAAACCAACTTTCAGTAGGATTTCTAGTTCAAAATGGAGATTACTAACAAACCCATATTAACTGTTAATGCTAACTAACATTGATCCTCTTCACTTACAGTTAACTACCTATAAGTAGTATCTAATAACGACTCTCACAAACTAACTTGTTTTCAGAAGCTAACAAACTTTGAAATCAGTTATAACAGATTTCTGACTTGCAACTGACTATTTCAACTAAACTTCACTACTTATAACAGAACCTCCAACTTACTCAATCTCGTCCTCCAAATGTCTAACAGAAAATCGAAATCAAAAGCTCAGGTTTATAAAAAAATACCAAGTAGCTGTCAACTAACCACCAGTTTATGCTACAGCAGAAAATAAAAAAATAAATTCAAATAAACCAAATCAGAAGTCAGAACATTCTAATAGCCCCATAGTGAAAACAGAAAAGTGATTGATGTACCGGTTCGTGGCAAATTAATAGGTCAGTTCAATTCAAGAGAAATCTTGGGGAAATGCATTTTGATAACCTTGGTATTGCAGTTCGCGAGGAAAACCAAAACTCCAATTCAGTTTTAGTTCATTCTTCAGAGTCAAGACAGATTTTTTTCTGCAGCCAACTCACAAATTCAATAGTTTAAATTTGATTCATCTCTAACTATTTTCTAACTCACTCTAATGAATCTAACTGTTTTCTAATTCACACTAACAACTTACTAACAACTTCTTAACTGTTCTAACAAAAATCAAACATAATTCAAAACTGGCCAACGAATTCTAACCAAAAAGAATTTCATTAACAAAATAACTAAATCTCTAACCAACTTTCTAACAGAATTTAAATAACCCCTAACTGTTTTCTCTTAACAGTTTCCAACCACCCATCTAATTCAAACTAACTGTAACAGAAGATAAAAGAAAACAAAACTGACTGCTAACAGATTCCATAACCCATAATCAATTCACTAACATTTAACATATCAATAACTGACAGTTCGATCAATAACAGAATGTAACAAACTTTCATAACAATCTCTAACCCTTCTAACCTTCTAACAGAATTATAAAAAGAGAGCAAAACTCACCAGATGGAGGTGATTCTAGATTCTGCAGAAAAGCGACTCTCCAAAACTCTCTCTTTCTCCCTCGAAAATTCTCTCTTTACATGGATTCTTCTTCATTTTCTATCTTCATCTTCATCCTCTAAAATCATAGAAAAGACTCTCGCGTCTTCTCTCTACTCTCTTCCTCCATCTTCAACCACAAACTCACTTTGTAACTGGATTTCCTCTGCAAAACTTTCATCACCATTGATTCTTCAACCATTCATTGCACATCAACAATAACAACTCTAACTTCTTTAAACTCTCATTCTCTACATCAAAAACGAGATAATTTCATTGAATCGCATCATGTTGCAGCACCAACGATTCCGCACTGAATTTTAACGGTAATTTGCAACACTGCAAGGATCAGATTCATCAATTCAACGGGTATGAAACTCACCATTCTTCTCTGTATTCTCTAGCTTCTTTAATTGCATTTCCTTTTCATCGGTTACCCATTCTGTATCAATCTTTCTCCCTGCTTCGATCTTCCTCAATATTTCCTATAATCCGACTCTGCAACGTTCAACCATCATCCTTGACGGACAACAACCAATAACGAATCGTGCGTAGCAACATTAACGCACACCGAATTTGCAAAATCGAAGAAGGTGGTGACAAGCTTGACAGCAACGACGTCGCGTTTTGTTCATCGGAGAAGAATAGTGTCGCTGAGCTGAAGAAGACACGTTGTAATATTGAGGCGACGGAGAAGGAGGATCGCTCTGAATAGCAATTCAATCGATGATCTGAATTAATCAGGGGCATACGAGAGCTGGATCGGTGAGTTGCTGCGTAATGAGATGGCCGCCGCTGTTAGGAGATGAAGATACATGCTTTCTCTCAACCCTATTCTTTCTTCTAGTTTGTTATTTTATTTTTAAATTTTCATTTTTTTAGATAATATGTTGATAATAAAAAAGAAAAAAATCTTAATTATGAGGTTGTTGATGGCTCGCCTGGGCCGGCGCTCTCCCTAGAAGCCCAATTGCTGGTATTATTTTTAGACTGTCAAAAAACAAAAATAAAACTGCTTGTTGGATCCTTTTCAATGGGCCTAGAATTTGCTTATATCCTACCATATGATTCAGTTACAAACATCACCTTTATTTGTAATTAATTTTGGATTTCCTTTTTAGTAATTTTCTTCTCTTGAATTTTGTTAAGCCAAAATGTTGATAACAATAAAATTGTTAATTGTTTTTTTAGGAATATAATAGAATTATTCTAGGAGTTCTTTGTTAGAATTTTAGTTTGAATTTTCTAGTATTGTTTATGTTTTTGTTGTCAAGATTTTGTGATTCGTTTTTGCTTGTCGAGATTTGAGTCTTATGCAGGTTTATCGTGCGATATGCGGATGCGCTTGCAATTTCGATTGTGATTTATTTTCATAACGATGATGCTTTGACGCTTATTCTAAGCATTCTATTTCTGACTCTTTTCTTCGTTGGTGCTAGCAGATCGCAAAATTCTCTGGGTTTCTTTGCTTTTTGCTTTGCTCTACGGACTAGTACTTGTTTGGTATATTTTATTTATACTTTCTCTCCGCATTTATCGCTTCCTAGAGATCATGTGAAGTATGATAACATTAGGTTTAGAAATAGGCTAGTCTCCCTTTGACTTTTCTTTCCCCTTTTTGCATATGCATTTAAAAACAAAAACTTCTTTTTCTTACAAACTTCAAAATACTAAAAAAAAATTACTGACGAGAATCATATCTTTGTTAAGTATGAGAGATGATAAGAGGGTTTCTTCTCGACCTTATTATTCTCTTATTCTAAGCTTTGGTGTGGTTCAATTCTCAAAGACTTATTTCATGAATAAATAGAAAAATGGATAATATCTCTCTATTGAGATTAACCAGCTGTTATCCACAAGCAAAAACACCAACAAACACAAACTCCTTTGGCCTATGGGCTTTTCTTTCAAAACTTTTCAAAAGAACATGTTAATTCACTTATGTGCTGACGTGTAAGTCTCCAAAGGTCGAGTTGCGGCAGAAGGCGAAATTAATATTGTTCATTAAAAAATACAAACCAACAAAAACATACGAGCCAAACTACGGCTATTCTGATTCCTTGAAAGGGATACGTAGGCATCGGGGTAGGGCCCGAACGAGCACAATTTTATTTTCCCTACATTCTTTTCTCCTTTCTTTTGCATGCATTCCCTGTACAACATAAGCATAGATTAAACATACCCATAAGATAGACAACAAGAGTGGATACCATAGAGTACTACGGGCGTGTGGGGTTCTAATACCTTCCCCTCGCGTAATAGACTCCCTTACCCTTATCTCTTGGTAGTTCGACCTTGATTTCACCCTTCTCAGGTTTACTCGATGTTTACCTTTCCCCCTTGTGAAGATAAAAAACGTTCGATGGCGACTTCATTGTTTGATGATTTTCAGTCGGTTGTTTCAAAAGGTCCTGTCAAAGTTCCCATAAACATGTCAACCAGCTCCCTATTAGACAAAGGAGGTTGAACTCTTCTTGTAAATCCATCCATTTCTGGGCATACTCTTTGAAGCCTTCGTTCGAGCCCATAGTCATACTCTGTAGTTGCACACAGGTTGGTGCAAGATCAACATTATATTGGTATTGTTTGTAAAAAAGCAGTAGCCAAATCTTCCCAAGTACGAATATCGGTTCCTTCCAGATGATAGAACCATTCTGATTGTGTTCCAGATAGGCTCTCTTAAAATAAGTGCACCCATAACTCCTTATCAGTAGTGTAGGGTTGAATCTTCTGAAGATAAGACCTTAATTGAAGCTTAGGGCAAGAAACACTATCATACTTCGCAAAAGTAGGAACTTTAAATTTGTGAGGGATAACAACACCTGAGACAAAATCTAGCTCTTCAAAATATAACCCATGTGCTCTCTGGATCTCCATAACATTGAGACGATCTTCCAGTTGTTTGTATTTGTCATCAGCAGGAGGATATTGTTCATCTAAATAGTCTTCCTCATCATAATATTAGCCAGAACCAAGGTTGCTTCCTCTCTCAGCCTCCACACTCTTATCATCTTCACCCTAGTTGTCATCTTCATTTGACGGGCTATCACAACCTTGAGCTTGCTTGGGAGGACCTTTGAACCTTCTTCCTTTTTGAAGATGTCGACTGGTCTTCTGGTCTTTTTCTTCCTCTCTTTGGATATGAGGGTTTTCAGCTCTTCCTGCCCCTTGGTTATATTCGGGAACATTTGCTGGAATTGAGCATTCTGAGCTTGAAGATCTTTAACGGTTTGTTCGAGATCCATCTTTTACTGAAATAAACAAAAAGAAGATGAGAAAACTTGCCTTGGGAAATACCTGTTATGATATGATGTGTATGGTATGTAGATGCGTATGAAATATTTTCAAGGATCTTGTGGGATAAACAAAAAGAAATGAAATGTTAGAAGTTGAGTCTGCAGCTTTGTCTGATGAACATCGGGTCTTCATCTTTGAAAGTGCTTCAAGCTTACCATGTCAAGTTGGTACTAAGCTTTAACTCAATAGAGTGTACTTTGATTTTGACAGCATCCAGCTAGAGGAAAATAAATCCTCCTACCCCTTACTAGAAGTCTGGTTCATGATAAACCTGCATCACATGTGCCTTAAGATCCTTGAAATGATTAGTACAAATGCCACAGTATGATGTTATAATGTCATGTTTAAACAAGATAGTAAACACAAGTAAATCACACAAAAGCCTTAAGTTTAAAGGCTTGCATGAGGTATGTAGGTAAGTACCCTTTTCTATTGAAGTTCAGTTGGCTCAACCCGTCCTAAAAATAGTAACCGGGTTCTAGGAATCTCATATCACCGATCTTTCTCGTGGGTTTTATTTTATTATAGAAACTGATTTGTCACCAAAACATCCCGAGAGTCGAATCTCAATGAGTGTAGTATCGAGAATTAACCAACCTTGGACTACACCAAAGCCGACTATCTCACTACCTTCTAATGGCCAAGATGGGTCAATTAGGGTTCTAAAAGTCAGTTAGTGCTTATGACACCATGCGGCAGCCCAGTGTTATCCTCGATTGACTCAAGGAACACTAGTACAAACCAAAGTGTCACACTAACGTAGCCATCACTTAAACCATATTGCCTATGTCGTACGGTTTTCATGATCTATTGCTACTTACCTAAGGTACTTATATCCGGGTGTAGGATATTTGCAAGAAATATAAACCCAAACAACCCCTTAAAATAAAGAAAACAAAATAAACAAAACAATTTAAAAGTGATCTAACCCTAAGGTAACCCCTCTTTAAGTACTCCACAGCAGAGTCGCCAGTTCTGTAATACGGTGGAAGAACTGACTTGGTTTTTGCAGTTTATCGCAAATGTTATGGATAGCAAGAGTCGCCACCGACTTTTATTTTATCCAATAAGGAAAGGGTTAAAAGAACATGAAAGACCTTGATATATTTTGAGTTTGGGGGGTAGGTTATGAAAAGGGAAGGTGTTAACACCCTTTTCATTCGTAGTTATCTACAGGCTCTTAATCTCTTAGCTCACTTTGAAAATTTCTTTGTGTGTGTGTTTTGAAAATGTTTTGAAAAGCCAGTGTGAGGAGAACTTTGTAATAACCCCTGTATCGGTCCTCAAGAGTGTATACAAAGTGTTTGTTTTAAAATATTTTGAAAAATGTGATTGTGAAATGTTTTGTTTTTTTGTGAGCAAGCAATTAACAATATTCTACCCACTCAAGGTTGTTCTTGTAATTTTCCTCCTCCTTTAGATAGTGTTATCTGTACCATTAATTAGTAGGAAGCCCTATATTTGGATGTGAAGGGACATACGAAGGGTCATCGTACGGTCATCGAAGGAAACTTGTAACGACACTCTAGCAATTCGAAGGGATTATCATCATATTATTGGGACTAGATCATTTCTCGTAGGTAACTTGAGGGACATCAAGGGACTATGATCTTTCGTATCGTAGGAACTATGATGATTTGATCAAGGGTCTTTTGCTAAAGCGTCCCCACTTTCGAGGGACATGACTGTTTAATCGAAAGGAAACAAGAGAGGCTACCTAAGAGGTGCAAGTGTGCAAGTGGTGTTCAATTCAGTTTATTTATCTTTGAAATTAGGGTTATTCTATTTATTGGTTTTACTTTCCATGCAAACCCTAATTGCTAAGCAATATAGTAAATAATAGTAGCAAAAAATTAAAAGCGGAAATATAAACCTAGACTATTACAATGCTTTGTGGCAGATACATAATAGAAAATGCAGAAAATAACCTAACTATTACATCCCGAAAAACAATTACATAATAATGAAAAAGGAAAATGAGAAATCTAGGCTATTACAGTTACAAAAAATACAATCGATCTAAAGATGTAAAAAAAATCAAATGTGAATAAAAGAAAACATTTTTGGTAATTTTTTATAATAAAAAAATGATTTATGATTAATTAATTAAATAAACCTAAAAATCTAGTTAATTTTAATTAATGAAATTAAAAAAAAAGTTAATTATCTAATTAATTTTAATTAAATAAAAAAAGTTAATTTAAAAAAAGTTAATTTAAAAAAAGTTAATTAATTAAAAAAACCTAAAACCTAATTATTTATATTTGAATTAAATAATAAAAATAAATAAAAGAGAAAAAAAAAAGAAAAAATATAAGGAAAAGGAGAATTGGGCCTGAATCAGCAAAATGGGGGGTGCGGACTACAATTGAGTTCAGGCCCAAGCGCTGGTCCATGAGATCCAGTGCGTGGCATCAGCGAATGTGTATCGTGGGGAACGCATCTGGGAGCATCAGATTTGGATCTGAGGACTGCGAAGCTGAGGGTGCACATTTGAGGTGTAAAGCATGTTGCATTTGATCTGCAAAAGTAAAAAATATGAAGAAAAAAAAGACATAAAAGGCAGGGATCGAACCCACGCCTTTGTAGAATAATGCCTTAACACGCGCTGCCTTGCCACTGGCGTGGCTATTTCATCTGGTATAATATTGAAACAAATTAAATATAAAACAAATGTTATGGCATGAACTGGAGAGGCATCGGAGCCCTAGCTTCGGTCGTCTTCTCCGGTGAGCTGGTTCTTCTTTCCTGCAAAATAAGAAGAGTTAGTGGTTCAATGATACCCTACCCCCCTAATTCAAGCCTTGCGATCTCAATGGAAGCATTGGTTTGGGCTAAAACATGCTGTAGAAAGATATATGACGAAAATAACATAAAATGGACCAAGCATGGCCATTCACGATTCAGCCATCATGGGGATCGTGCGATGGTTTTTTTCCTATACCACTTCAGAGGTTGATTGGAAGGGTTGGTATGCATTGAAAGTGGCTGCAAATAGGGTTTACAACTTACCCTAGTTTTGATATATTTTGGAGTTTTTTAGAAAGGTCTCTTGTGCAAGGATTTCATGTGATGCTTGTCTGGAATATATGGAATATATAATGGTGAAATTAGGTCAAACAAATGCGCTTGGACTTTTATAAGAAAAGCCTTTGATTTTATCTTATTTAATTTTGAATTTAAATAAATAAAATAAAAAATAAATAGAATAAAAAATAAAGAGGTGTATAAATAAGTCATGAGGTTCACAATGAGCCCTATAACACGCATGGACCTTGAAACATAAGCCCAATAGCCCAAAATTCCAAGTTTGGTTACTTTAGGTTTCATGCATTTTCTCAAAATTTCCCAACTTGCACCAATCACAACTCTCTCAATTTTTATCATTTGAAGGTAATCTTAGACTTTTTGGAAATATAAATATGTCCTCTATAATATCTATGTTGATCATTTTTTCATTTTAAGACTTTATCTTGATGTAAGTTGCCTTGACAAAAAGTGTCTTTTTGTTGACTCTTGAAATGACCTATAATGTTTTGGCCCATATCTCTCAAATGAAGCATTTTTTGGACTTGATCTTAGAGGTTCATAGTTGTAGAGAATTTAATTTCCTTCAAAATGAGTTTTGGTTGAGAAAAATCTAATGAAGCATGTGAAAGTTTTGTTTGGTCAAAGTTCAGTTGACTTCTCCTTAAGAAAACCCTAATTTGGCAACTTTTGACTTTTGATGAATTGAGAGTTTTTCTCGATGAATCATGATCAAACCTTGATAAAATTATGAATATAAGTTAAAAATCTTGATGTTGACCAAAAATCTTGAGGTTTAACTGTATGTTGACCATAATTGACTTTTACCCAACACAGTTGATTTTCAGTCATCTGAGCAATTGACTGAGCAAACTTATGATGCAAGGCTTAAAATTTGGCATGAACATTCTTGGAGACATATAAGAAACAATGAAATCCACTTGAGGCCTTAGAAACTAAATCTTCCTTGAGAAACACAAAACCCTAGTTATAGGTCCACTGCTAAGGATGAGGATTTGTATGATCAATTCTTGAGTAACCTTGAGCAAATGAAAACCCTAAGAGCATGAGGAGATATATCGGAGAAAATTTGGAGGGAAAATTTTGGGGGTACAATAGGGTTTAAGGGGTAAGAATTACAAGATGAGAAAAATTAGTGAGTATGTGTCTCATTTTTGGTACGATAGTGAAATTGGGAGAAGTGAGAAGAGGAGGCTAGGGTTCAAGGGAAGAGAAATCTCCATTCCTAAGGTTGAAACGCTTGAAAGAATTCTAAGGTAAGGGTGGGGTTCTGATTATCTAAGGGTTAACCCGATGAATAGTGGGTAAGGGATTAGGATTTGCAATGTTTGAATTATTGCCTTTTCTGAATGATATGAATTGTTGAATCGTTGTATGTTGATGAATCAATTGATGAGTTGTGAATACACAATAATGTGGTAAGTGTTGTGTATTGGATGAATTGTATGAAAGTGGTGTTATTGAATTCATATAATTGTTTGGATTGATTGTGGTTGGTGTTTGTTGTACCCCAAAATTTTCCCTCTCACTTATCAAGAATTTCCTCATAAGATCTCTTTGACTCAAGACTGCATTAGGGTTTGACCAACTCAAGACATCTCCTCATGCACTGATGACCAAAATTAGGGTTTGAGTTTGCACAAGGATTTTTGGACTATCAATACTTCATATGGCTTTCAAGGATCATCATGGACCCCCAAGATTACTCATGTCAAGTTTCAAGCTCTGAATCACATTTTTTATCAGTCAATTGGACAATTGACCTAAATATCAGTTGTATTGGGGAAAAAGTCAACCATGGCCAATTTACAGTCAAAATTCATAATTTTTTTATCCAAATCAACACCTTAGACTCATATGTATCATTTGATCAAGTTTAGACCATAATTCTTCAAGAAATTTGATCAAATCGTCAAAAGGGCAAAATGGTCAAAATTAGGGTTTTGACTGAGAAGGGGCATTTTTTTTATTTTTGACCTAGAAAATGGTCATTTGGTTTAAGGAATGATCCCAAGAGTCCAATTTCATCATCTTGACATAATGACATGGTTTAAAACATTGCAAATCCATTGGATTGACAGATGAATTTTTCAGTCAATTGATCAAAAGTCAATTGTGCACTAAAAAGTCAAACTTTGACTTTTTGGTCAAATTCAAGTGCCAAGGATCACAATTCATCAAAACATGTCAAAATTTGAAACTTTTTCATCAAGAAATCAAATATTTAAGATTTGGATTTGAAAAGTTGAAAATTTCTAACTTAGAAAATTTTCTAAGTATAGAAATTTTCTTATTTTTTCTCAACTTTTAGGCCAAATTTTCACCATGATACAAAATGATTCAAAGGAAGTTCCCAACATGAAAGTTGTAGATGTCCATGAAATCTACAACTTTTCGTCACACAATTTCTCCTAAAGATGCTTGGATTTCAAGATATAATTATGTGAATACATGCTCATGAAACAATCTCAAAGGACTTTCCTGTGCTTTTTCACCTTTCCTTTTGGATAAAAGAAAAATCGGTGGTGACTCTTGCTAACTGCAACATTTGCGATAAAACGCAAAACAACTAAGTCAGTTCTCCCACCGTATCAGTGTTGCTTATTTCTAATTGAGTATGAATATATGCATTATTTGGTGGTTAATTGATGCAATTGGTTGGATTATGTATATGTAATTATTGTATATAAAGTGTTGAAATGAGATTCATTCGAGTTTATGTTTTGGTGTGGAGATTTGAGGGTTTTGTGATGAGTTGGGATGACATTCGTAACATGAAAAACTGTTTTTTGGTTCTAATACAGTGGTAACTAGTTACCAGTATTTGGGTAACCAGTTATAGCGCTAAAAATAGCATTTTTGGGGTTTTAATAGGGTGAAACCGGTTACCGGAATCAGGGTAATCGGGTACAAAGTAAGCAGACTGAAAAATTATAATTTTAAAAAAATCATAACTTTTAAATTGTGAGATCGTTTTGGGTACAGTTCGAAGCGTTAGAAAGCTAGCGTGATAATCTTTTCAATAAAAATAATTTTATCGGCAGTAAGTGGTTTAATTACCGCGTGGTTGTGTAAAATGGCATGTATTTTTGTGTTGAGTTACTTATGATGTGTATTTACAATACCTTGCCATGTGGGGGTGATATGCTTATTTAAATGTTGAGTTCGTATATTGTTTACATGATGATGAGGGGCTATAATTGGGGTTTTGTTAATATTGATATGCTTGTATGTTAGTTGTAATTGAAATTCTGTAGGTCAGAACTCACATGTCCTATAGGATGTCGAGACATCTGATCCGACATAAACAAATAGGGCAAGGAATAATCAATATAAAACAGTACTGAAAAGCATAAACAACACAAGAATTGTTAACCCAGTTCGGTGATAACAACACCTACTCTGGGGGCTACCAAGCCAAGAATGAAATCCACTATCAGTAGTACTAATTCATAGCTAAACTCCCCCGTTTACAACTTATCACTTAATCCCTACCCAATGCAACTTCTACCTAGGAACTCCTAGATATGAGTATACCCACTCACTTCCAATCACCACATCAATGTCTAACAGTCCCAGTCTCAGTTACTATATCGACGGCCTTTCACCTAAATGAAGACCACACTTCAAATACAAACAAACCCCTTAATCAAGACACCCATTGATTAAGAATAACATACTTGATCTTGCTTCACAACTTTGATCTAGAATAATACTTATAGTTTCTTAAAAGCTTCTCCAAGAACAATGCTACCTCTTGCTTAAAAGCTTCAAGGAGAACAATAATAGAGACTACAAATCTATAACATTAGTCTAACTCACAACCAAGTGGAACACACAATCAAATCTCCTAGAGAGTGGTACAGACTCAGCCCTAATAACTACATCTTTTCAATTCTCGACAGGTACCAAAACTAGGTTAAAAACACTTTTATTTATAACCTTTTTCCCAACTAGATTTGAGCTTCAAAAATGCAGCAGAAAGACTGCACAAAGTCTACAAAAAGTCCTCCAAGAAAATATGTATTCAATCATTAGTTTCCTAATAAATCTCCATATTTAGAAACTAATCAAATCTTTGAAAACTAATAAAAGAATATTCTGAATTATCAATCTTGAACGCCACATAAGCTAACTGAATATTCTCTGAATATTCAATAGCTACAAATCAGCTGATTCACATTGTCAGCTTGCTGCAAACGCGATGTCTTATCTCCTTGTTGGGACATATTACTCGACATGTTAAACCAGAATGTTGAAACATTTTGTTCAACATGTTGCTAATAAAATGGTTTTACCAAAATGTAAGCCAACCATAATTTCAGAGAAATAATAATCTCCCCCTTTGTGCACATTTTGGCTAAAACACTTAAACAATCCTTGCACAAAAAAGAATATGCTTGAAAATAAATCAAACATACACATCAGAGGTACATCAGCAAAATAAACATAACAACCGAGCTATTAGTAGCAATACAACCATAGAAATAGTTAGTAGTTATTCAGTCTACTAAACACAACTGCCACAAATAGAGAAACTAGATTCTCAACACCATGATGTCAAGACATTATGTCTGACATCTCTCCAGAGCCCTTCAGTCCAGAAAAATAAGGACTCCCTTTCAACACCTTTTATCCCACCAGAGAATCAGAGATTCTCCCCCTCAATAGCAGCCAACAATCAGTGGTTCAACAATCAGTATTTAATGCATGCACACACACACACACACACACACGTACTTCTCCCCTTAAAGCTTTAATGATGTTTTGGTTGTCCGATTTAAACTTAATCCTTTTGAAAAAATAATCAATTGTTGTGTCAATAGCTGGGGCGAGAGCTAAAGCTTTAACAAATATGAGATTATCACCTCCGGTCAGATGATTGATGCTAACAACTAGTATCTCTCCATCTTCATCCTGATATATAACACCCTAGTGTTGTACCCCAAATTTGCCCTACCTTGATGATTTTATTTTTCAAGATTAAAATAGAAGAACTATTTAATTAAAGATGGTACATCAGTATCTGATGGCTCATCTTTATCTAAAACTAGGGGGTGTATTTTAATTCAGAAAAGTGGGGCTTTCTAAATCAGAAAGACTCATAAACTCCTTCGCGAAGCATGTTGACCAGTGGCCCGTGCAATTCAAAAATAAAAATTATTTAAAAAGAATAGTAATTATTAAGTCTTTAATTTGTTAATCCATTTAAGAATAGTTCATGTTGGCCCATTTTATTTCATGTTGGAAAATAGCAAGAGGAGGGAGGTATTTACAAGTTGCAAGCCCATTAAGATTTGGATAAAACAAATATATTTGTTGTTTAACTGTTAAGCTTTTATAATAACAGTTTCATTAAATATTATTTGATTTTAGTTTATTAAAATATTAAGAGGAATTAAGTATTAAAATTGTTTGTTATTTTTATAATAAATAATAAATGAATTTCTTTGTTAAGAAAAAAACGTAATAGTTGCTAATAAATCTTTTTTTGTTAAAAATTATCTTTATTATTAAAGTTTTATTGTTGCTAAAAAAGGTCAAGTGGGCCAATTGAATTAAAAAAAAGACGTGTTGGGATAGAATAGGAAACTAACGCGCAAGTCCATGTGTTAGAGAAACAGTCACTGTATCAATTCAAGCCAAATTAAGCGCATGATTTTTGCAAATAACAGATACTGTTCAAATTGAAATTAAATCAAATCTAAAACCTAATTTTGTTACAAAAATCAAATCTGCACGATTTTCATAATCATCCAGAATCAATTTCCATTATCAGATTAAAAAGCCCATAATTTCAGAGTTACATTGCAAATTTTACAGGAAAAACTCAAAATGAATCTCTATTGCATCAAATTCATATCCATATATTATAGCAAAGTCCAGAAATTACAATCAATCAATCAACAATTTCAATCCCTAAATTGACTAAAATCCTAAGTCTATAATTCCTAATTTATGCTAACAAATCAAAAACCCTAAAATCAACCTATAAATACAAAACGTAAAGAATACAGAAGGGGAGGCGGATGTTACACTAAAAGAAATACGAAGGCAGACCGTAATACCGAGGCGAGGACGGAAGAACATATTTTTGAAGAAAAATTGAAGAACAGAAGGGATCGAGGAGACAGTAGAAGACGAACGTAAGAACCTCGACGTTGAAGAGGAAAGGTGTGATTGGGCTTTCGATATCCGAAACCCTAATCGCTAGCCGCTGACCACCACCATCTTCAATCGATCATCACCAATACTCCGTCGCAACCTACAAAACAAAGAAGAAGGGGGATTAGCTTAACATCTCAAACGCTCAAAGTCAGAAATCGCGAAAGGGTAAGTAACACTTAGCTTTTCATTTTTATTTTTGGATTGTTGGGTTGGGGTTTGGTTGGTTACGGCGAGGAAGGGTAGAGTTACGATGGGTAGGGATTTTTTTAGGGTTACGGCGCAACAATTTGCTTTAGGTTTCGAAGAAAAAAGGGGAGGGGGTGTATGTGTCACGAGAGAGAAAGATTGAGTTTATTGTAAAAACTAAATGGTTGAATAATGTTAAGAAAAATGTTCTACTGCGCTGTATCCTGTGCTTGCACGGTCACCGTAACTAATGTGCATCCTTGATCTCCTCCCTTTGATCATTAGTGGACTGCCATAAGGACAAATCCACTGTAACATCTGTATTTCGCGCCACATATGATCCACCAGCCCCTCCCAATTTTCTTAATGGGCCAAGCCCATTACTTTAGACACCTCCCTCCTCCCTAATTACTAAAACATTAAACAGTTTACACCCCCTGTCCTGAATCCGTACTTGGGCCAGCTTAGCACTACTTTTAGCACCCCACTGATTTACTTATTAACAAATAACTGCACCCCCTCTAATTTAATCATTATTTTTTTATATTATTTCTTTAATATTATATTTTTATCTAATATTTTTTATATATTATATTTTTTATTCTTGTATTATTTATTCCATTTTTTATGATAATTATTTTTATTAATATTAATTTTTATCATATATTATTATTATTATTTATTATATGAAAATATTTTTTATATTATTTATTATCATCCAAATTATTCTTATTTAAAACTCATGAACATATTTTATATATTGCATAAAATATTTTTTATATCATGCATTAATCAAGAACTTTGCAATTAATATGACTAAAAAAATACGCAACAAATATCAAACTATTTTTCGTAACAAATTAATCTAGACAACTGTTTTGGAAAAAGGGTTTCAAACGGATTTTGACTAATCGCGTATTTAGCCAAAATCTCCACAATCACTACTCCCGGTCAAAATGCGAGGTGATTCAAAATACATTTGTAACCCCTAAAAAACACCAACCCTATACGAACTATTAATTGGGACTTTGATTCCTCATAAGAGGATACGTATGCATACGACTAAAATCGTGGCGAGTTCCCCTATTAAAACTTAAAACCCTGTTTTACCCGAACCTAAACCTAAAACCTAGTATCCTTGTGAACAAGGTAGATGAAAGGTTCCTAACACCTTCCTTTCATCTAAAAGAGTATGAAACTTAGAATCTTTGTCTCTATGAATTAGGGTTTCTTATTAGATGCCCTTCCCTAAGATAAAAACTAATAGTGGCGACTCTGATTTTAAATACAATTGCAACAACTGGCGACTCTGCTGGGGACTCAACCTTAGGTTTAAGTTTTACTTTAGGTTTTATTTTCTTTATTTATTTATTGCATTTACTTAATTATTGTCGCTCTTATCATTATATATTTAGTGCGTGGCGGGAATTTTTTTTTTCAAAAAAAAATATTTTCAATAACCCTTAGAAAGAATATTCGTCTATTAGCTTAGGGGATACATCATCTCTATGAGTTTATGTGACGACTTCGCCTAGAGTCGGTGGACTTCCGAAAAATGAATACTTATCGAGAGATATCCTTTTGACGAGTAGGACTTTGGAAGGCCACCCATGACTCTTTGTAATGACCTTAACCTAAAATCTCATGATGAGACCTTTCACGACTTTGAGACGAAAGTTTCGGTCCGTAAAGAGGCTCCACCTAAGAGAGGCCCTTGTGCCTTTTCCCTCTGGTGTTATTCATGATACCCTTAAGGAAACCACCTTCTGGGAGGGTAGACTAACCGTAGGTCAAAATTAAGGAACCTACCTTCTAAGGGTACCTGTCACAAAACTCCGTCACTCAACCCAACATCTATGCATTCATACATTTCATATATTCGTCATACATTTCATATGTTCGTAACCCGTTTCTTTTTATTTGTCTTATTCACAGGGTACAAAAAAATAATGATAAAATCAAGATCTCAGTGACTGTCTTTAAAAATGGATACCAAAGGAAATAACTTGTGCACGTCAATGTGCCAAACATGTCTGAAATCAAAGCCACAAAAGGGAAATAATATGCTGAAGACTTTCTCAAGCTTTATCGAGTAATTAGTGGATGGGTTCTCAAGCTCCATTCCACAAGCGCGCATAAAAGACTTATTTCCCTTTGCTTGATTTCACGCAAATAAAGTTTTGGTTTAAGATTGTAATATTTTTCAATGTCTGAATCATGTTACCTTCAATAAAGGCATTTTGCTTCCACATCTCGTTTGCGTATCTATTTTTAAGCTGATCACTGAATAATAATAAAAAAGAAGCGAAAAATAAATATATACCCAAGTGAATAAGACATTTAACCCCACTCATATTCATACATATTCATTCGCATGCATGCATTCATAAACACCTGCATATCATATTAAAACTCATCTTTTTTATTAAAAAAAAAAATCTCTCCAGTAAACCATTGGTAGAAGAAGATCTCCACCTCCTTGGCCTCCATACCAAACAAGGGCCTACCAACAAAAAGCAATGGAGAAAATGGAGGAAACTCAGGTTGCGTTCAAAGAGGACCTCAACCAAGTAAAGGGTGATGTAAGTTCAATGAAGGGATATCTGAGTCAAGTTCTCCAAGCTTTGAAGAATACCATCGACCTACAAGATCAGATTCCCATAGTAGCTTTCGAAGAAGTAGTCACTAACTCTAGGGAAACCAGACATGCAAAGACCCCAATCAACTTGCTGAAGGAATATCTGTTCGAATCTGGGTTCCTATTGGAACATAATGGAGCCTTTGAAAGAACTCTGCAAAACTAGTGGACCAGGGGATAGTCCAATTCGGACCATACCCTGAAGAAAAATATGTAGTTGCGATTGAAACAAAGAAGCCGTTGGTAATCCCTTACCAAGGCCCAAACCTTAGCAAAAAGACTCTAGTGATCCCGTGGGAAGAATCAGCAGAGACTACATGCATGTCACCGAATAAGGCTATCCTAATACTAGCAATTCCAAAGGCCACAATGATAATTAAGGGACTGTCACCTATCCCTTATGAAAATAACAAAGTAGTGCCATGGAGTTATGACTCAGCCATGTACATTAATAGAGTAAAACAAGAAAACGAGCCTTCATCAAGTCAAGGACCTGCAATCTCAAATATAGTAGGGACAACAGGTATGACCCGAAGTGGTCGAATCTTTAGAGCCGAACCACCGAAGAAGAAAGATGAGTCCCCAACAAAGAATAAAGGAAAAGTTGTGGTAGAAACAAGTCAAGAAACATAACCTCTGAGCAAAAACTTTACTGATCAAGAGGAAGAGGAGTTTCTGAAAATAATCAAGAGAAGTGACTACAGGGTGGTGGACAAACTTCACCAAATACCAGCTAAGATCTCCATACTCTCACTACTCATTAACTCTAAAGTTCACCGAGACTCTTTGATGAAGGTACTAAGTTCAGCTCATGTTGCGGAAGATATTTATGTGAATCAATTTGACAATATGGTAGCAAATCTAACATTCGGATCATACCTGGGTTTTAGTAACAATGAATTGCCACCACAAGGCTAAGCTCACAACAAGGCACTCCATATCACTGTGCAAATAGGTACTACCAGCCTATCTAGGGTACTCACTCATACCGGCTCTGCCCTAAACGTGTTGCCAAAATCAAGTCTAATGAAGTTAACAGTAGATGATGTGGCGATGAGGCCAAGCTCTACAATAGTGAAAGCATTTGACGGTTCTCGAAGCTTGGTATGAGGAGAGGTGAACCTTCCAGTCAAAATTTGGCCGCATATCTTCAATATCACTTTCCAGGTCATGGATATAGAACTGGCGTACACATGCTTACTACGGAGACCTTGGATTCATGCTGCAGGGGCATTCACTTCAACCTTACATCAAAAGTTGAAGTTCCTAGTAGAAGGGAAATTAATCATAATCGACGGTGAGGAGGACATCTTTGTAAGTCACATTGAATCATACAGATATATTAATGTCGACGAAGACTGTATAGCCACCCTATTCTAAGCCTTGGAAATTGCTTCAATGGTGACTTTACCCATGGAAAAAGGTAATAAATCTAAGGTGACCTCGTGGAGAGACTTGCAAACAACCATGGAATGTGATGCCCCAAAAGGTTAGGGAAAGCTCCCAGAAATTCCTGAGAAGAAGAATCGCTTTGGTTTGGGCTACGAAGTATCGAAAGCTACTCTAAAAGGTAAAGCACGATTTCCTCTGATCCAAGAGACCTTTGTCAACAAGGGAACAGAGCATGGAGGACAGGTGGAAATGATATCCAGCAAAGTCAATACCAAAAGGGTAACCGACTTCATCAGAGAATGCGCCCCAAGAGAAGAACTCAAAAGATGGACTGTCGTGGAGATTCCTGAGATATTTTTCTTTCCTAAGTATTTTTTATTGTTTTTGAAAGAACCTATGTCAAGCCTGAGGCATAGGGGTTGCTTGTAAGGGTTTCCCCCGTTTTGTTTCAGGCAATATCTGAAATTAATAAAAGTTATATTTTGTTTTCAATTAAGATCCTTGTCTTTCTCTTGCATTTATCTCTCAACTTTAAAAATGGCAATACTTTCTCTGCATATGCATTTTCGAAAAGTTCATATACTAAAATTTGCACCAAAACATGATAACGATGCAAATCCATGCCTAAAACCACCGATAATGCTATTGCTGCGACCCGATATAATTTTGATGCTCCTATCAACCAAGTCAGAGAGGAAGGTGATGAAGATCTTGAACTTTCTAAGGAAATGGCAAGGGAAATAGAACGAAAGGGAAACAACATACAACAATATCAAGAGGCTATTTCGACCATTAATCTAGGCACAGAGGAAGATCCGAAAAAATCAAGCTAGGGGAAATGTTAGAGAAAAGCGTCAAAGAAAGGCCGATCAAGCTATTATCTAGATCACCAACCACGGCCAGAATATTAACCTATGAAGTTTGACTTTCCATACAAAGATGTCATGTCATAGGTGACTATGAGATACCAGGACCTAACGAAAGAAATCAAGCCAGGGGCACGTTGGACACTCATGTTCGACGAGGCTTCAAACACACTAGGCCATGATATAGGGGAAATTTCGACTTCTCCAAAGAATTATCATAAGCCCTATACTGCAAGGTTGTGTTTTGACTGCGCCAATAACATCGCTGAGTATAAAGCCTGTATACTAGGACTATAAGCTGCCATCGATATGAGAATAAAGCACCTCGAAGTATTTGGGGACTCCGTATTAGTCATATACCAAGTCAATGGCGAATGAGATACTAAACACCCAAAATTGGTTCCATATCGGGATCATGTTTTAAAGTTGGATGCGAAATTTACAGAGATCACTTTTAGTCATATCCCACGAGAAGAAAATCAAATGGCAGGCGCTCTGGAAACTATATCAGCTATGTTCAAAGTAACTTGGTCAAACCACGTACCTCAAGATGTGAAAAACACAAGAAGGGGGGGGGGGGGGGGGGTTGAATTGAAAAACTTGGATCTAAAACAATTTAATGACACAGTATTTTTATCCTGGTTCGTTTGATCTCAAACTACTCCAGTCCACCCGTCAAGGTGATTTCGCCTCTCTCCAACGAGGTCTTAATCCACTAATCTCAAAAGATCACAACAACTACTTTAACAACTGTTAAAGTCTTCTTGAGTACAACCACAATCCGGTTAATCTCAAGGAACTCTTTTACAATATGATTTAAATAAAATGTGTTGTTGTTTTTCTAACAAAAACAGTTTATCACAACTGTGATAAATTAAACAGGTTTAGCTTAGAATTAAAAATGAATTTTCTTGATCATGAATATGCGTGGATGGTGTTGTACCCCAAAATTTTCCCTCCCATATTTCTCAAAACATTTCAAGAAAGATCCCCAAGTTGCTCAAGGTAGTCCAAGGGTTGGCCAAACAAGCTCTCTCCTAAGGCAGTCTACCTCAAATTAGGGTCTCATGTTGCATCAAGATACTTGAGTCCAAGGGACCCCAAATGCTCAACATTGTCCTAATATGTTCTCAAGATCATCCATGTCAAGTTTCAAGCCTTGCAGAGGAAGTTTGCTCAGTCAATTGCTCAAAGGCCTGAAAATCGATTGTGCTAGGGCAAAAGTCAATTGTGGCCCACATACAGTCAAACTTCAAGATTTTTGGTCAACATCCTCATTTTGAAGTATATTTCATCATTTGATCAAGGGTTGATCATGATTCATCAAGGATTGCTCATAATTCATCAAGACTCAAAAGTTGCTAAATTAGGGTTTGCAGGAAAAGTCAACTCAACTTTGACCAAGCATAACTTTCTCATAATTTATGATAAATGACCCATCCAAATCTCATTTTGAAGAGGATGCAATTCCCTATAATCCATATTCAGATCCCAAGTTCAAAATATGCACTCACAAGAAGTTATGCATTTGGACATTATAGGTCATTTTGGAAAGTCAACAAAAACACCGTTTGGATCAAAGCTTCTTACATGAACATGGAAGATCCAATTGAGATGAAACCAAATAGGTATCTTAGGGGACATATCAAGCTTTCTAAAAGGTCCAAGAACACCCTCATAAGGTTAAAATTGAGAGAGATATGCATTGTCAAAGTCTGACAATTTTTGAAAAAATGCATGAAGCAAATATTGACCAAACTTGGATTTTTTCCAAATGGGCCTATCTTTTCAAGTTTGAAATTCATTCCTAACATGGTCCACGACCTATAAGTCCACCCATACATTTTTCTACTATTTATGCTATTTATTTTGATATTTTATTCATTAAAATTCAGAATTAAATAAATAAATAATATAAATAATGTAAATTTTGATGTGAATCCATTTTGGGAAAGTTTTATGCTGGTTTATGACAATTGATTTCGTGCAATAACCTTTCAAAAATGCCCAGGTTTATCCACATGTGAAAATGACATAAAATCATCAAATATGGCATTTTTTTTCAAATCTTGATCATGGTCTTAAAACACAACATTATGAGGGAGATTCTTTACATGCTTTCTTGTCTCCTCATTCTCCTCTATAAATATAGAGTCATACAAGCTTGAAAGGGACGAAAATCCTCTCTAAAAAGCTCTCAAAAAGCTCTTCAAAAAGCTCTCTAAAAGCTCTTCAAAAAGCTCTCCAGAAATCAAAGAATTGGTGCAAGTCATATCTCGAGGTTTCGGTCTCTCTCAATTAACATCAAGCCTCAAACCATCCTCTTGAAGTCCTCAAGAGTCTTACAAGGCCCAAGAGCAATCCATCACACGCCTAGCATGCCCCCCATTTGACAACACCGATTTGGTAAAATTTTAAACTTTGAATCTCTAATTTTAATCACATTTTATGGTATGCTAACGTTTGTTTGAGTTTATTTAGAATAGTTATGGATGGTTGAATCATAGGTTCCATGCAAGAATAAAAAAACACCATAGTTAGAGCATGAAGCTTTCGAAGATTCGGGTCTAGGGATTTTTGATGATTGCATCCCCTGTTTACTTTTGCTACTAGGTCCATCTTTATTTTCATGTTTTATTCGTTTTGTTTATTTCTTTTAATCCTTTTTATTTTTTATCAATAAACAAATATAAAAATCACATAAAAATAGATTTAGGATTTTTTCTTAATTAAATTTTAATTTTAGGTGAAACTTTAATTTCTTTTTGTAAATAACTTAAAAATAATTAGAATAAATAGGTTTTATTACTAACTTAATTATATTTTATTTTTTCCTAAAATAACCAAAGAAACCAAAATAGGTCATGTAATTATTTTTGTTAATTAATTTAATTAACTAATTAATTGCATATTTAATTTAGAAAACTTATTTCTTTTATTAAAAACAACAAAAAAACAATTTTTCTTTTAATTAGGTTAGAAGGGTCAAAACCTTAAATTCTCGTCGATCTCAATTCTTCTCGCGCGCTTTATTTTTATTATTTACCATATTGATGTAACTGCCTACAGTTTGTAATAGTTTAATTAGGATATTTATTTACATTTATCGCTTTATTTTCAAAGGGTTTGTTTTTGGTTATGTAAATACCCGAAGCCTTGTAATAGCGTAGTTTAAATTCCGCACTTTAAATTCCGCAAATTATTAACTGTTAGATGTATGATATAGGGATGCATGACAAGAATGTATAATTAATTTTAAAACAGTTAGATCACCCCAAATGTGTAAATATAAATAAACTAAAATTGAATCATTCGCACATGCGCACTCCTAGGGTACACTCCCACTTGGTTGCCTTCGGTAAATGGTCATTGAGTATAGGATGCTTTAGTGATCGTCCTTTTGTGTAAACAAAGATCAAAGTCCCGATTCGGAAAAGTTGCCTCGGAATGGTTGCCTCAGAATTGTTGCCTCGAATAATCGATCTAAGACATTAGGGTTATTACTAAGACGTCCTAACATTGCTTTAGTGACCGTGCGTCCCTTTCGAATTGACCCTCAAACTCCAATGACGGTGCTACCTACTCACTAATAGTGGGATAGCGTTGTCTAAAGGAAACGAATACAAAACAATTCTTTTTTCGAGTAGGTAGATTAGTTCTTAAGTACTTGCTCATTCCAAACAAATTTTTCACACTTACACTCCTTTATAAACAAAGTTTTCAAAAACACTTCATTACACTCTTGAAGACAGAAGCAAGAGTTAAATCGAAGTCAAAACAAAAACTTTTCAAAGTGCACAAACACAAAGAAAACAATTTTGAAAATGATGAGCAAGTACCTAAGAGCCCGTAGATAACTACAGATAGAAAGGGTGCTAATACCTTCCCTTTCTATAAATCTACCCCCCCCCCCCCCCCCCGTACTCAGAAATATCTCGAAAAAGGAATTGTTTTCTGCTTTTTTCCTTTCCTTGTTGGATAAAATAAAAGACTGTGGCGACTCTTGCTTACCGCGACATTTTGCGAAAAACAAACACAAAACGTAAACCAGCAAAATTTCTTAACGAAATAGGGAAACCACGTCCCGTTTCTGGCCACTGTATCACAGAACTGGCGACTCTGCTGGGGAGTTAATAAGTGGGGTGTACCTTAGGAATAGTTCATCATATTATTTTCAATTGTTTGATTTGTTTGCTTTATTTTGTGGGCTTTGTATCGGAGTTACTATAGATCCTAACCTGGATCTGGGGGATACATTTTAGGTAAGTAGCAATAGACAATGAGGGAACTGTACGGCATATACCGATACGGTTGAAGCAGTAGCTACGTTGGTGTGACGAATTAGTTGGTACCGATATCCCTTGTGGAGGAACAAGGAGAGTATAGGGATGCTAATGGGTTATTAAGCATCAACTGACCTTAGAACCTATAATTGACCAACTTGGCCATAGAAAAGTAGCAGTATGCTACACTCATTGAGACCATACTCTCGCGATGATTCCGGCCGCAAGGAAAGGTTGCTAAACTGGAATTATGACCGATCGAGGATGGTCAGTGATATTGAGAACCTCTAGAACCCGGTTACTATTACTAGGACAGGTTGAACCAACTAAACTGAAAGAGGGTAATACCTAGACCCCATGCAAGCCTAAACTTAAGGCTGTTTATGTGACTTGTGTGCTTTCAAACTTGAACTACTTGCACATTTTTGTTATCTGACAACATGAGTTCCTTGCAGGTTTTGTTTACAGTCCTTATCCAATAACTTGGATTTCTTGCCGGATTTACTTGTTTACATCACCTTGTACTTTTGCTTAAACACATAGCATGCACATCATAACATCATGCCTTAATATTTCCTTAACCATTTCAAGGATCTCAAGGGTTTGTGATGCAGGTTATGGTAAATCAAACGTCTAGCAAGGGGCAAAGGGGATTTATTTTCCTCTAGCCAATATCGTCTAGAGATCAAAACACGATAACTTGAGTCAGGGGCTATGACCCACTCGATATGGTGAGCTTGACTCTTGAAGAAGGACTCTTGACGACACGAAGTTTCTTCAATCAAAGCTGCAAAATTCAAAATCTAACAGTTTCTTGTTTACCCTGCTAGATCCTTAAAAACATTGCATACATACATCATACATATCATTGCATAACAGGTCTCCCGGTACAGGCCTCTCATGTTCTCACTGTTTATTTCAACAATGGCTTTCCAACAAGACAACCAAGATCTTCATACTCAAGAAACTCAGTTCAGGGAAATGTTCCTAAACCTATCCAAGGGGCAGGAAGAGTTGAAAACACTCCTCGTCGGGAACCTGGTTAAGGAAAGTCCTGAAGACAATAAGGACAAACGGCTGGAACAACTGCAAGATGAGGTAGATGCAATAAGAACCCAAATGTTGGGGCAGTTGGATCTCATCCAAGGCTTAGCCCAGGCACAAGAAGAGTTGAGAACCATTATCAACCAGCTTCATCAAGACAGATACAACAGTATGAAGAAAACAGTTGAGGCCAGGGACCAAGTCATTAATCAGCCTCCAAGAAGACAAGGGTTTGGGTTGGTAAAGAATGGACCTCTCCGAGTTTCTATTACCTCACGAGTCCAACAACAACCTCACCAAAAACAACGGGTTGATAAGATTAAGCCAAATATGCCCAAGAGGCAATTTACCAAGATTAACATGTCGTTGTCTCAGGCTTTACAAAACCTGTTGAGATTGAATCTGGTGACGTTAAGGGACCCTCCTCAGAATCCCAACATAGCCTCCCCAGACTACAATCCTGATGCAAGGTGTGCATATCATTCCAACAGCCTGGGGCATGATACGGATGACTGTTGGGCATTGAAAAACAAAATTCAAGACCTGATCAATAAAGGAGCATTGGAATTTACACAAGATGGTCAACTGGAATGTTTTTGTCAATCCTCCAAAGCTCACCATTTGAAGTGACAAGTTATAACAAGAGAGGCTTTTGTTCATTATAATTTTCAAGTTGTAATTTTCTTTTGATTGTTCAAACATTTATTCATGTCAAACTTTGTTACTTTATCAATGCATTGCATATGTCTGATTTGAATCAATCCATTCGTATTCACTATATTCAAATTGCTTTCATTTTTGTGATGTTCAACTCTCGATTAAAAATTCTAAGCCTTTAGAGGGAGGATGACGAAATGATATCAAAATCTCTACAATATGCTTTTGAACAGACCCCGCTGACGATGTACAGGCGTTGTTTCAAATCCTAAATAGTGGAGTTATAAGGAAGATAATCCCTCGTCAACCCCTTTGAGCCAAAGAAGTAGGAGTTTTTTTTTCTTTTTACACAGATTAAAACCCTTAAATCACAACCAGGGGCAGGGTAGTTTTCTTAGTTAATTCGGGTGCCTAATGAATGGCATCAAAGAGGTCCTTCCAAAACAGAAGACGATGATGGTTCCCTATAATCGTCAAGACAGGCAGTCATTATCTCTCTAAATAAGAGCCCATTAAGTCAAAATCTATGAAGGAGACTTAAGAAAAAAAACTGGGGCATCCCGCTGACTGTAATCACAAAAAGAAGCAGTTCAGGCAAAAGACAGGGATAATAAAATAAAAAAGAAAGAGGTCCTACAAACCCTCAACAAAAAAAGAAATGACTGCCTATTCAAAATAAATTGTCAGTATCCGAACCATCACCGGAACACCAAGGACAATATACCAGAACTCAACTGGGGTTCTAAATGCACAATTAGTTGAGTTTAGGATCGAAGAACATCACGAAGAACGGGTGGGTACAAATAAATTTTGAGCCTTTATCCTTTGTTTCTTGAACCGTGAACCAGGCTACGTTATAACCCTTAAAGTCCTAGTTGAAGCATGGGTTAGTTCGAAAGCATACTGTTACAAAAGGTATCCTGACTCCTGTAGGACTTGCTGTAAATCCTGAGTTGACATCACATTTTACAAAATTTTCCTATCTTACTGAAAAATGCATTTTCAAAAATTTCAAGACAGACATAAGCTTTGCATTCTTAAAATAACATTGTTTGCATATGACTATTTGTTCAACAACTGAGAAATTCGCACGACGAATATCTAGTGAACAAAAATATTCTCAATAAAAAGGATCACCTCAAGTGGAAAAAACACTTCCAACCAAGGGGCACGGTATGAGCATTGTCTATCATCTGGGGAAGTCAAGTCAAGATTCAAGGAGTCTCTCAAAGATGCCAAATAGCCAGGGGCAGATCTCCATCTGAATCACTTGGGGCATTGGACATGAATTCCAGCAATGAATCTTGTATGATCAAATGAACATCTTCTGGTAGTATGGCAACACAACACTACCGACAATGACAACTCCCTACACCCTGAGAGTGTGGACATAGTCAGAAAATACTGCGCATGAACAAAGACTCGCTAGGTCGACTGGCCTAGGCAAAAATAAGGGCATCCCGGCAAACCAAAAGGGTTCGGGCAAAAATTAGGGATAAAAACAAAAAAAAGATTTGTACACCCGGCAAGTCGAAAACCTGAAAAGGCGGCTTGGGCAAGAAAGGGTATCCCGGTGGACTGAAAATCTGAAAAGACAGTCCAGGCAAAAGTTAGGGATTAAAGCGTACGACTATGTCCCGTCATCTCGTCACTTGCCTACCAGAAGAAGATTTATCATTTCAATTGGCAATTACCAAGCACCTCATAGGTTGGAATAATACTCGATCCACAAGGCCTCCGCAGGAACCTTCTCCCGCAGATATAGGGGCAGAAAAGTCTCGATGCAAAGTCATTGTCATATCCTCAGCCCGCATCCCAGTAACATCTACACTCCCCGTAGAGTAAGAAAAGGACAGTGGTGTTAATTCTCCCTAGGTGAGGCTCGCAACCACGAATGGGCCGGTAAGATTCCCCCCAAGCAGAGTTTATCTATCACCAGCACTGGAAGATTATCCCCAGTGGAGTCTGGAAGATTATCCCTAGTAGAGTCTAAAAGATTATCCCAAGTGAAGTCGCCATTGGAAAATCATCCCCAGCGGAGTTCATTCCTTTTACATACATAAATTCAATCCCCAACAGGGTTCACTGTCACCAGCAACAGTAATTCATCCCCAGCTGAGTTTTATTTCTCCAAATCAGCAGATCTTCTAGCAGAGTATATACTCCCCACAGAGTCATTTCCTCGTCAGTCCATTCCCCAGCGGAGTTATTCTCTCATGCAGGATTATTCTCCCAATCATCTTCGGTCGTTATCTCCAGCGAGCGAAACTCTTTATTCTCCAACAACAGTCATGGATTTATTTTCCCAAACTCAGACGTACGATAATAACATTTCATGTTCATATATCATGACGTGCGCATACATATTGCATACAATATAATTTCATTTATTTTGAGAACATCATCATACAATGCATGTCATGCATCATATACAATTAATCATGTACCTTTTCAGGAAAGATGGTTATCATCAATAACTTCCTGCAAGTTCAAGATTAACTCCGGAAACTAAACAGACTTTACACGGGTTCGTCATGAAGAAATCTTACACGGGTTTCTCCTAAATGCAGCTTCACACGGGTTTATCCTGAAAAATCTTACACGGGTCCTTTCTCATATATTTTTTAATAAAGTTTTACATGAACTTATCACAGAGTAACCTTACCCAGGTTCCTCCTGAATTTTTACACAAACTTATCCCGAAGTAACCTTACCCAGGTTCCTCCTTACAGTTTCCCGATGTAGTTTCACCCAGACTCATCCTAAAGCAGCCTTACCCAGGTTCCTCCTTACAATTTCTCGATGTAGTTTCACCGAGACTTATCCTGAAGCAACCTTACCCAGGTTCCTCCTTACAATTTCCCGATGTAGTTTCTCCCAGACTCATCCTGAAGCAACCTTACCCAGGTTCCTCCTTACAATTTCCCGATGTAGTTTCACCCAGACTCATCCTGAAGCAACCTTACCCAGGTTCCTCCTTACAATTTCCCGATGTAGTTTTACCCAGACTCATCCTGAAGCAACCTTACCCAGGTTCCTCCTTACAATTTCCCGATGTAGTTTTACCCAAACTCCTCGCAAAGCAACCTTACCTAGGTTTCTTCCCGGTTCAGATGCAGTTTTACCTAAACTCCTCATGAAGCATCCTTACCTAGGTTTCTTCCCGGTTCAGATGCAGTTTTACCTAAACCCATCATGGAGCAACCTTACCTAGGTTCCTTCTCAGTTCAGATGTAGTTTTACCTAAACCCATCATGGAGCAACCTTACCTAGGTTCCTTCTCAGTTCAGATGTAGTTTCACCTAAACCCATCATGGAGCAACCTTACCTAGGTTCCTTCTGTTTCCCGATGTAGTTTCACCTAGACTCATCCTGGAGAAACCTTACTTAGGTTCCTTCTCTTTTCTGATGTAGTTTCACCCAGACTCATCCTGAAGCAACCTTACCTAGGTTCCTCCTCAGTCCCGATGCAGTTTTACCCAAACTCTTCACAAAGCAACCTTACCCAGGTTCCTTCTCGGTTCAGACGCAGTTTTACCCAAACTCCTCACAAAGCAACCTTACCCAGGTTCCTTCTCGGTTCAGACGCAGTTTTACCCAAACTCCTCACAAAGCAACCTTACCCAGATTCCTTCTCGGTTCAGACGCAGTGTTATCCAAACTCCTCACGAAGCAACCTTACCCAGGTTCCTTCTCATAACCCTACTATCCAGGTTTCTTTTCTCTTATCTCCAGACAGCAATCCATAACACTATAAGACCCAGACCTATCAAACACGATCAGTTTCACCTTTCCCTAGTAGGTCGCGGTGCAGCTTGTACACAACTAGATACACAGTTCACTTCCGCTTCCTCAAGCCGGAGTTAATTCCTCAGTTGAATAACGGATGACTGAAGTTCCTAAATATCAGCAGAGATGATTCCTCAGTTGAACAACGGATGACTGAAGTTCCTAAATGTCAGTATAGATGATTCCTCAGTTGAACAATGGATGACTGAAGTTCCTAAATGTCAGCAGAGATGATTCCTCAGTTGAACAACGGATGACTAAAGTTCCTAAATGTCAGCAGAGATGATTCCTCAGTTGAACAACGGATGACTGAAGTTCCTAAATGTCAGCAGAGATGATTCCTCAATAGAATACGGACGACTGTAGTTCCTAAAATTCAACAGAGATGTTTCCTCATTGGAATACGGACGACCGAAGCTCCTAAAATTCTACTTCTCTCAATAAAGATCAGCCCTCCCCAGCGGAATCTTCCTCAACGACTGGTATGC
Source organism: Vicia faba (assembly GCA_948472305.1). Taxonomy (NCBI): domain Eukaryota; kingdom Viridiplantae; phylum Streptophyta; class Magnoliopsida; order Fabales; family Fabaceae; genus Vicia; species Vicia faba. The sequence continues at coordinate 240,434,102 of OX451737.1, forward strand.
AAGCTCTCGCTAAGGAATCTCTTATGCGATCGACACTCCTTCAGATGGCATCTTTAAGACCATCCCCTTGTCATCAATTTCCAAATGGCATCTATAAGCCCATTCCCGACATCACAAGACAATTACCACTTCATGCGAGTGCAAATTTCTGGGCACTCTAGTGTTCAATCCTCTTCCACCTTCGGATCACGAAAGGCACGAAAGCCAATCTAAATCTTCAGGTTTAAGAAGATCGAACAGGGGCAGCTGTTGTACCCCAAAATTTTCCCTCCCATATTTCTCAAAACATTTCAAGAAAGATCCCCAAGTTGCTCAAGGTAGTCCAAGGGTTGGCCAGACAAGCTCTCTCCTAAGGCAGTCTACCTCAAATTAGGGTTTCATGTTGCATCAAGATACTTGATTCTAAGGGACCCCAAATGCTCAACATTGTCCTAATATGTTCTCAAGATCATCCATGTCAAGTTTCAAGCCTTGCAGAGGAAGTTTGCTCAGTCAATTGTTCAAAGGCCTGAAAATCGACTATGTTAGGGCAAAAGTCAACTGTGGCCCACATACAGTCAAACTTCAAGATTTTTGGTCAACATCCTCATTTTGAAGTATATTTCATCATTTGATCAAGGGTTGATCATGATTCATCAAGGATTTCTCATAATTCATCAAGACTCAAAAATTGCTAAATTAGGGTTTTGTAGGAAAAGTCAACTCAACTTTGACCAAGCATAACTTTCTCATAATTTATGAGAAATGACCCATCCAAAGCTCATTTTGAATAGGATGCAATTCCCTATAATCCATCTTCAGCTCCCAAGTTCAAAATATGCACTCACAAGAAGTTATGAATTTGGACATTATAGGTCATTTTGGAAAGTCAACAAAAACACCTTTTGGATCAAAGCTTCTTACATGAACATGGAAGATCCAATTGAGATGAAACAAAAGAGGTATCTTAGGGGACATCTCAAGCTTTCTAAAAAGTCCAAGAACACCCTCATAAGGTTAAAATTGAGAGAGATATGCATTGTCAAAGTTGGACAATTTTTGAAAAAATGCATGAAGCAAATATTGACCAAACTTGGATTTTTTTCCAAATGGGCCTATCTTTTCAAGTTTTAAACTCATTCCTAACATGGTCCACGACCTCTAAGTCCACCCATACATTTTTATACTATTTATGCTATTTATTTTGATATTTTATTCATTAAAATTCAAAATTAAATAAATAAATAATAGAAATAATGTAAATTTTGATGTGAATCCATTTTGGGAAAGTTTTATGTTGGTTTATGACAATTGATTTCATGCAATAACCTTTCAAATATGTCCAGGTTCATCCACATGTGAAAATGGCATAAAATCATCAAATATGGCATTTTTTCAAATCTTGATCATGGTCTTAAAACACAACATTATGAGGGAGATTCTTTCCATGCTTTCTTGTCTCCTCATTCTCCTCTATAAATATAGAGCCATACAAGCTTGAAATGGACGAAAATCCTCTCTAAAAAGCTCTCAAAAAGCTCTTCAAAAAGCTCTCTAAAAGCTCTTCAAAAAGCTCTCCAGAAATCAAAGAATTGGTGCAAGTCATATCTCGAGGTTTCGGTCTCTCTCAATTGACATCAAGCCTCAAACCATCCTCTTGAAGTCCTTAAGAGTCTTACAAGGCCCAAGAGCAATCCACCACACGCCTAGCACGCCCCCCATTTGACAACACCGGTTTAATAAAATTTTAAACTTTGAATCTCTAATTTTAGTCACATTTTATGGTATGCTAACGTTTGTTTGAGTTTATATAGAACAGTTATGGATGGTTGAATCATAGGTTCCACGCAAGAATAAAAAAACACTATAGTTAGAGCATGAAGCTTTCGAAGATTCGGGTCTAGGGATTTCTGATGATTGCACCCCCTGTTTACTTTTGCTACTAGGCCCATCTTTATTTTCATGTTTTATTCGTTTTGTTTATTTCTTTTAATCACTTTTATTTTTTTATCAATAAACAAATATAAAAATCACATAAAAATAGATTTAGGATTTTTTCTTAATTAAATTTTAATTTTAGGTGAAACTTTAATTTCTTTTTGTTAATAACTTAAAAATAATTAGAATAAATATGTTTTATTACTAACTTAATTATATTTTATTTTTTCCTAAAATAACCAAAGAAACCAAAATAGGTCATGTAATTATTTTTATTAATTAATTTAATTAACTAATTAATTACATATTTAATTTAGAAAACTTATTTCTTTTATTAAAAACAACAAAAAAACAATTTTTCTTTTAATTAGGTTAGAAGGGTCAAAACCTTAAATTCTCGTCGATCTCAATTCATCTCGCGCGCTTTATTTTTATTATTTACCATATTGATGTAACTGCCTACAGTTTGTAATAGTTTAATTAGGACGTTTATTTACATTTATTGCTTTATTTTCAAAGGGTTTGTTTTTTGCTATGTAAATACCCGAAGCCTTGTAATAGTGTAGTTTAAATTCCGCATTTTAAATTGCACAAATTATTAACTGTTAGATGTATGATATAGGGATGCATGACAAGAATGTATGATTAATTTTAAAACAGTTAGATCACCCTAAATGTGCAAAGATAAATAAACTGAATCATTCGCACATGTGCACTCCTAGGGTACACTCTCACTTGGTTGCCTTCGGTAAATGGTCATTGAGTATATGATGCTTTAGTGGTCGTCCTTTTGTCTAAACAAAGATCAAAGTCCCGATTCGAAAAAGTTGCCTTAAAATGGTTGCCTCGGAATTGTTGCCTCGAATAATTGATCTAAGACATTAGGGTTATTACTAAGACGTCCTAACATTGCTTTAGTGACCGTGCGTCCCTTTCGAATTGACCCTCAAACTCCAACGACGGTGTTACCTACTCACTAGTAGTGGGATAGCGTTGTCTAAAGGAAACGAATATAGAACGGTTCTTTTTTCGAGTAGGTAGATTAGTTCTTAAGTACTTTCTCATTCCAAACAAATTTTTCACACTTACACTCCTTTATAAACAAAGTTTTCAAAAACACTTCATTACACTCTTGAAGACAGAAGCAAGAGTTAAATCGAAGTCAAAATAAAAACTTTTCAAAGCGCACAAACACAAAGAAAACAATTTTTAAAATTATGAGCAAGTACCTAAGAGCCCGTAGATAACTACGGATAGAAAGGGTGCTAATACCTTCCCTTTCTATAAATCTACCCCCGTACTCAGAAATATCTTGAAAAAGGAATTTTTCTGTGCTTTTTCCCTTTCCTTGTTGGATAAAATAAAAGACGGTAGCGACTCTTGCTTACCGCGACATTTTGCAAAAAACAAACGCAAACCAGCAAAATTCCTTAACGAAATAGGGAAACCACGTCCCGGTTCTGGACACCGTATCACAAATGGTGTTCTTAGCAAATTGTTGTGTGCGTACGTACATGCTTCTTTCTGCAAGATGACTTATTTATATAGGCAATGTAATGACGTTGTCCATAAAGCAAGTTTAATGTTATTAACACACTTTCCTTTTGGAGAAGATCTTGTTTGAAGAAAGTTGTTGGCATTAATTCTGTTTTGAATGTTCAGTAACGCTTCAGAGTCTTTTCCCTTAATTGTTGATGACGCTTCAGAATATTGATGACTTGGTTTGATATGTCTTTGTTCAGAATCAGAGTTTATATAATAAAGCGCAGGTTCTGGTCATCACTCTTCAGCGTATAATCTGATTACTTCAGCATGTAATACTTTATAGCTTATCTTCTGATGCTGATCAGATCAGAACTTCTGCATACAAAAAAATATATTTTTAAGGAGCATATTTATTCTGCATTTATTTATTTTTTGTATTTGTTATCATCAAAACTCTAACCAAAGGTTGTAGAATCAAACTATGTTCTAACAATCTCCCCCTTTTTGATGATGACAAAAACCAGATTTTTCAATTAAGAAATAAAGAATAAAAAGTTTAGAATTAAGAAGAAAAACTCCCCCTGAGTTGATTACTTCCCTAAAGTTCCTTGAGTCTTTTGAGCTTCAAAGTTTAACTGCGTCTTTTATCAAAGTTTTGTACATGTTCAAGCTTTTCAGAAGATAAAGGTTAAGTATTTCAGAATGTTTGAGACTTCTGTCTCAGTAAACCATTATTGAAAATATCTTACTTTCTCCCCCTTTTTGTCAGTTATCAAAAAGAAAAAATAATCAGAGCAAAAAATAAAGAAAGTTGATTTATATTAAAAATAAGAAGCAATGATAAGTAGTTCATAACAAAAGCAATGTAAAACAAACGTTACAGATAAATAGATTTAAAACAGAAGAAAATCTAAGAGGGAGGAGGAAGGCGTGTGAACAGAGCTTCCAGCAAGCCTTTGATCTGGGTGTTGGTTTCCTCTTATTTGCTCAAAATGTTCTTGATTTCTTTATTTGTATCATCCTGTTTATCCAACCTTTCCTGGATAACAGCATTTGCTCTCTTCAATTCTTCCAGAGTTTGCCTGTCATAAGAAGAAGCTGGAGAATCTTCAGTAATTGGACGCTTCTCAGAGCATTCTGCAACTTGATCACTTTGAACCATTTCCTCTGCTGAGATCATGTTCTCTGGAGCAGCAGTCAGAGTGAGACCTTCTGATTATGGTTGAACTTCATCTGAGAGACGATGTTATGACCAGGGAGCATTATCCAGAGGGAGAATCTATTCCTTGAGCAGATGGCTCAGAACTTGGTCTTCAAAAAACTTTAGCATATCACTGAAGTTCCGTTGCACCTGATCATAACTCTGTTCTTGTAGCTTCAATGTTTCAGAACTTAGCCAGTTTCTGAAACTTATCCATAGATAATCTGAAGCAGCAGGGTTAGTTATCTTTAGACTAGCTTGCTTCAAGGAGGTTATCCATTTCTGCATTCCTGTTTCAAACATCAACAAACTAGTACCAACATCTGGTGTGGGTTCAGTTGGTTTTAGGATAGGAATGGCAGTTTTGTGAGATATAACAGCTAATCGTTCTAATGCAGCTTGATCAATGACAACTCTTACGTTGTCAGTTGGATTGCTCTTGGGTGATAGAGTGGGAGAGTCTGGTAAAATGATTAGACTAGTTGGGGAATTTGGTGGTGTGGATTCGAGAGAAGAAGGAATTTGTGGAATGTCCAGGATGGTGAGAGGCATACGGATGGCCAGTGGTTCAGTGATTCCTGGGATTGGTATAATATCTGAATCTGAAGTAGGTTCTTCAAACTAGTTGGATGAAATGTTGTGAGGTTCTGGTTCAAGGGTCTCAGATGGTTGAACTTCAGAAGTTTGAGCTTCTGGTTGTTCAGGTTGAGGTGATGGAGGAGTATCTTGTTATGGAGAGAGAGGTAGTGGAATATCTGGTTGTGGAGCTTCTGTTGTAGTTTCGAAGTTTGGATTATCAGGGATTAGAGGATTTGGATTTTCTGGTGTGGGAGCTGAAATATCTTGGGCAAAAGAGTCAATATCTGATAGAACTTTGGCAAGTTCTGGTTGAGTTGATTCAGGATTTGGATTAATAGGAAGGGAGTGAGTTTCTCTTAGACTTAGAGTTTCCGAGGGATCAAACCCTATGTCAAAATCATCAAAATTTTGTGGGGTTGGAAGTTCTGATTGGGTGGTTATGGGTTCAGATGTTGATATAGTTATTGATTCTAAAACAGTAACAGAAGAAGGATTACCTTTCTTTTTAGCAGCTTTTGGAGTCCTTTGGGATGAACCTTCTGTTGCTGCCTTTCTTTTCTTGGTCTTCTTCAAAACAACTTATGGAGCCTCCTGACGCAAGTCTTGGATATTTAATCCTGGTGCAGTGCCATCTGCCTTACACGCATCCATATATCTGACAATTATCTCAGGCTTGGAGTCAATCTTAGAGAACATAGGAAAATCATCCAGAGGAATTCTTCTGGAAGTGATGGTTGCTAAGGAAGTAACGTTGGGTTCCTTTTTGATGTTCTCAATAATTTTCATCTTTTTCATATTCTTTGCATTCAGAGGCTTTCCAGCATTTGCCTCTAGTGAACTAATTTCCTGTGCTTCAGTCAGATGCTCTATCAGCCTATTCTCAGTCAAAATATATGATATGAGTCTTCCTAGGGGTATCCAGTCCCTTTTGGTACACTCATCTTCTCTTGTCTCTTTAACACTGGTCCTCAGATGATTAAATAACAAGTGAGCGAGATTTACCTTGGTCTTCTTGGAGATAAAGTAGATCAGAAACTGCTGATCAATGTTTATGTAATCAGGAGAGCTGGTTGGCTTCCTGTGGTTGATGCATCCCAGAATTATCTTAGCCCTGATTCTGTGGTGATCCTTCAGATCCCTAATCTTGCTGGAGGGTAGACCCAGAGTGAATATTTCCCTTGCAATTGAGGCAACATCAGAACATCTTTCATCCATGTCTATACACCTGACACCTCCACCATTGTAGCCTATCAGTCTTGAAATTAGGTCTTCAGTAATGACTATCTTCTTCCCCATGACATACAAAGTAACTTGATGGTTTGAGGAGGAAGCATGAACCCAGAATACTTTTACAAGAATTGCAAAACGTTGGCCCAAGAAGACGGTCAAAATATATGTTCCATCCTTGAGCATTGACCTCTTCAGAGAGATTGAAACCATTTTCTTGAAGACTTTCAAAATCCATAATCAATTCTAAAAGAACTTCCAGGTTGTCAATGGGCGTGAGTAGAGTTCTTTATGGTTCTTCGTACTGTTTCATAGAATCAGTTCCCTGAGTACTGGTGTTTTGGACGCTTGAAGAAGCCATGTTCACACAAGAAATTTTGAGAAATATGAAAGGGTTTTTGAAAGTACGAATAGAAAACAATTTGAAGGTATTGAGAGAGTAAAAATGAAAGAGTGTAAAGAGTGAAACTCGAGTTTAGATAGATTTTTGAAAACATAAACTGTAAGAGAGATAAAATAATTAGTAATGATTATAAGCATTAATGACAGCTAATTTTAGGGGATTCAGAAAGATATTGGAACAGTTATCTATGACATGTGTCTCAATGCACCCAATCAGCGCTTTTGACCTTTCAGAAAAGTGAACGCGTGTTCAGCCTCAGAAGGTAGCTGATGAATGGATGACAACTATTTGCTTACGTGAACAACACACTTCTATCCTTGAAATGAAACGCTCAGATCTTCATGGATAGATTCTGATACAATCTAAACTTCTATAATTCTGAAGGCAGGTTGATCAGTAGTTCACAAAAAATAACCAAAATTATGAAGATTAAGATATGTAAATAAAACAATTTATTCTGGGCAAAGCTTCATACTGAGATGTTTCAGAATGAAGTTAAACCTATCTTCAGAAAGAGGTTTTGTAAAGACATCAGCCCATTGATGGTTTGTGTCAATGAATTTTAAATTAAGAATCCCTTTCTGAATATAGTCCCTAATAAAATGATGTTTTATTTCTATATGTTTAGCCCTAGAATGTAAAATAGGATTTTTACTGAGACAAATAGCATAAGTATTGTCACAGAGGATAGGAATGTTACTCTCAAATATATTGAAGTCCTCAAGTTGACTTTTCATCCAGATCATTTGTTTACTACATCCAGCTGCTGCTATGTATTCATCTTCTGCTGTTGATAGTGCTATTGTGGATTGTCTTTTGCTGGACCATGAAATCAGATTTTCTCCCAGAAACTGGCAGCTTCCAGAAGTGCTTTTACGTTCTACTCTGTCTCCAGCAAAGTCAGCATCACAGTATCCAACTAAGTTGTAAATACTTGATTTTCTATATGTTGTACCCCAAAATTTTCCCTCCCATATTTCTCAAGACATGTCAAAAATCATCTCCAAGTTGTTCAAAATGGTTCAAGAGTTGGACAGTCAAATCACCTCTTAAAGCAATCAAGTCAAAATTAGGGTTTTGTGTTGCATCAAGGTCCTCACATCCAAATGACCTCAAGTTCTCCCCAATGTCCTAATATGTTCTTAAGTTTATCCATGTCAAATTTCAAGCCTTGCAGAGGAAGTTTGGTCAGTCAACTGCTCAAGAGGTCCAAAAATCGACTATGCTAGGGCAAAAGTCAACTGTGTCCCAAATACAGTCAAACCTCAAGATTTTTTGTCAACATTCTCATTTTGAAAAATAATTCATCATTTGATCAAGGGTTGATCATGATTCATCAAGGATTTCTCAAGATTCATCAAGATTCAAAAGTTGCTAAATTAGGGTTTTGTAGGAAAAGTAAACTCAACTTTGACCAAGCATAACTTTCTCATACTTTATGAGAAATGACCCATACAAAGCTCATTTTTAAGAGGATGCATTTTCCTACAATCCATATTCACACCCCAAGATCAAGAAATGCACTCACAAAAAGTTACAGATTTGGACATTATAGGTCATTTTTGAAAGTCAACAAAAACACCTTTTTTTTCAAAGCTTATAACTTGAGCATGGAAGATAAAAATGAGCTGAGACCAAAAGGGTTGGTTAGAGGACATCTCAAGGTTTCTAAAAAGTCCAAGAACACCTCCAAAAGTTAAAAATTGAAGAAGTTATGCATTGTTGAAGTTGGGCATTTTTCCAAAATTGCCAAAAGTCAACTATCCTCAAAACTCCAATTTTTGACAAAAGGGCCCACTTTTTTCCACTTGATTTGGTCTTGTCATGCCACACACGTGTCCCATATTTAATTTCATGACCATTCATCTATTTTTCTATTTTATTTAATTTTTATTGATTTAATTCATTATTAATCAATATTAAATCAAATAAAATCTAAAAATTTATGTAAAGGGATTCTTGTGATATGTACAGTTTGCAAATACCATGTGACACTCAATCAATTCGTATCAAGTCAAAACAAGCACAAAAAATTAGACTTGGCCTATTTTTGGAAAGCTTATCAATGGTGATCAAATCCAATATTCCATCTTCAATGCACTTGGATTATAGCCCATATTTTGACCTAAATGCATTCTATTATATGCACACAAGCTAGCAAGACCTAGGACACGCATAGAACTCTGCAGAAACGGCCACACAACTTCGAGAAAAAAGCTTGAAAAGTGAGAGATCAAAAACAACATTAGAGCTTAATTCAATCAAAAAGCTCAACACTACTCCCTTGCCTGATATCCTGTGAAGTTGTAGCAATCAAAACCAGCCCTTGAGACCCTCTGAAACCCGCTGTAAGTCATCACGAATATGCCTCAGCACATGGAATCGTAACTCAGTTTTCTTGCATCCTTTTGCCAAATTTCTTGCATATTCATACTGACCATTAAATTTCTAAGCAAACTGCATTGTTTAATTTTATTTTCAGATCTTGTATTGCAATACCCGAATCTAGGGTTTTCTTGTTTTGTTTTTAGGCATTCTTGGTACAGGTACAATCAAGGCAAACCATGGCCATATTTGAATTCAGGGAAGAGAGACGAGTAAGATGATGGTCCCAAAAGTCGTTTATATGGCCTATGGATGATTCTGGGATTGAGCCACGAATCTTCCTGCGGAATAAAATCTGCAGGTAAATGAACCAGGGCGTTTGAAGAAGACGAAGACGTAGCTGGGCGTGATTGGTTCATTTGAATCAATTGCACGTTTTTTTATTTTTGCCAGGCATAATTAGTTGTTTACCATATAATATATGTTAGATGTTCCACTAACAAGTTAACAACATGGCTCAGCTGGCAAGGCGTTAGTGCGTGATACCATTGGGACCTGGGTTCGAATCCCAGGTCCCCCAATATTATTTGTCTTATTTTTCTCCATGAAATTGCATGCGCTTCAGGCTTTGCAGTGCATCATATGCCCTCATCCAGATCTCATCCAGATGGCTTGTGGACCAGATCCAATGGCCAGAATGGGGTCCTCACCATACTCTCAAGTCAAAGGCGCACATTGGATGGAAAAAGTCAACAAGGCTGCTTGCGTTTGGGCCTGGAATTTTTCTGAATCAACCTCCTTTCTAGGCCCAAACCCCCCCTTTGGTTATTTCTTTTCTTTTAACATTTATTTATTTACTTGATTTATTTTTTTATTCTCAATTAATCACTAACCAAAATAATTAATATTTTCCTAATAAAATCAGAAAACAATAAAAATATTATTTTTATTTATTAAAACTAATCCCACTTTATTTTTGTAAATAAATAATTTAATCAATTTAGTTTTTTTAATTAGGTACAATTTTAACATTTTTTGCAATAAATTAAAATTAATTAGAATATTAAGTTTTAACAATTTTAAACATTTTATTTTTATTTTCTTAATTAAAATATAAAAAAAAACCAAAAATATTTTCATTTAATTAATTAATTCAATTATTAATTTAGACTAATTTTTAATTCAAAAATAACAAAAATATGCCTTATTTAATAAAAAGGGTCAAAACCCTAAAAAACACCCCGATTTAATTTTCTCGCGCGCGTATAATTTTTTATCCATATTTCAATATTGTAACTGCTCCGAGAATGTAATAGTTTTTAATTAGGATTTATTTATCGTTTTTATTTACTTTTCGCAATTTAATTTTTAAGGGTTTGTTTTTGGTGATGTAAATACCCGACGCCTTGTAATAGCTTAGATTTATTTTCCGCAATTTAATTTCCACAACCATTAACTGTTAGATGTTTGAATAATAGGCAATGCATGACAAGATCAACTTTTAACCTAAAATCAACAGTAGCTCACCATAACATGTACAAAGATAATATAACTGAAAAACAATACACTCGCACATGCCACTCCTAGGGTACACCTCACTTGGTTGCCTCGAACGTGGTCATTGAGTATAGGAAGTTTTAGAGGTCGCCCTCTTGCCCAAAGATCATAAAGTTGCCTCGGAAAAATGATCTAAGACATTAGGGTTACCGCTAAGGCGTCCTAACATTGCTTTAGTGACCACACGTCCCTTAATCGAATTGACCCTTAAACTCCAACGACGGTGCTACCTACTCCTCAATAGTGGGATAGCATTGTCTAAAGGACACTTGTACAATTTAATTCCTTTTTGAGTAGGTAGATGTTCTTAAGTACTTGCTCTATTGAAAACAAAAACAAAAATTTTCGCACTTACACCCCTTTCAAACAAAAAATCTTTTCAAACCCACAATCACAAAGAAAAGCAAACTTTTGAAAACATAATGAGCAAGTACCTAAGAGCCCGTGGATAACCACAGATAGAAAGGGTGCTAACACCTTCCCTTTCTATAATCTACCTCCCGAACCCGAGAAATATCTCAAAAAGGAATTTTTCTGTGCTTTTGTCCTTTCCTTGTTGGATAAAATAAAAGACGGTGGCGACTCTTGCTTACCGCGACATTTTGCGAAAACAAATGCAAACGCGAACCAGCATTTCAAAAACAGTCAGTTCTATTCCCACCGATCACAGAACTGGCGACTCTGCTGGGGAGTTATAAGTGAGGTGTACCTTAGGATTAGATCACTATGTTTTCAATTGTTTACTTTGTATGCTTTAATTTTGTGGGCTTGTATCGGAGTTCTATAGATCCTAACCCGGATCTGGGGATACCCATTAGGTAAGTAGCAATAAACTGTGAGGGATCTGTCTGGCGTAGACCGACATGGATGAAGCAGTAGCTACGTTGGTGTGGCACCTTGGTCTGTACCGATATCCCTTGTGTTGGAACGAGGAGAATATGAGTCTTCTAAGGAGTCATTAAGCACCAACTGACCTTAGAACCTTAAATTGACCAACTTGGCCATAGAACAGTAGCAGTATGCTACACTCATTGAGACTAAACTCTCGCGATGATTCTGACCGCAAGAAAAGGTTGCTAAACTGGAATTATGACCGATTGAGGGTAGTCGGTGATATTGAGATCCTCTAGAACCCGGTTACTATTTTTTAGGACATGTTTAAACCAACTGAACTGAAAGAGGGTAGTACCTAAGCTCCATGTCAGCCTGAAATCTAAGGGCTCTCAGTGTGACTTGTGTGCCTTTACCATGTTTGCTTTGTGTGGATACTTGTGGTGTGCCTTTATCATGACATCATGACATCATAACATTGCATACATCTTGCATAAGGACTAACCTATTTCAAAGATAAGAGGGTTTCATCTTTGCTCTGTTTTGTAGGTCATCATGATGCCCATGCGTAGGAATACTATCCGGATTAACTTTGTCCAAGTACTTACCTTGCTTAAAGATTTGGTTGTCAGGATTCCAGAAACTACTTCCTTCATCAGAAGGCATGGTTCTCTCCTCAGTTTGGTTACCTTAAAATTGGACGAACAAATGATGAGTGTTCTGGTCCAATTCTATGATCCGTTGTACCATTGTTTTACTTTCCAGGACGTCCAGCTGGTTCCTACCCTAGAAGAGTTCTCTGAGCTGCTTGGTATCTATGTGTTGGAGCAGACTCCATTTACTGGTTGGGAAAAGACTCTTAAGCCGGAAGAAATTGTTGCAGCCCTTCACTTGACCAAGGAGGAGGTAATGGCTAACTGGGAGACTAGAAGTGGAGCTAAGGGTTTTATGTCTAAGTTTTTGGTTGACAAAGCTAATTACTTCTGGGACAGCTTAGACTTCAGGGCATACGAGGATATTCTGGCTCTTTTGATTTATGGTTTGGTATTGTTTCCGAATCCTGACACTTTTGTTAACATTAATGCCATAAAGATCTTCATCTCTCAGAATCCGGTACCCACTCTCTTGGGTGATATGCTTCATCAGCTCTATGCTCGTACTGCCTGAAAGCGGGGAACTTTGATGTGTTATGTTCCTTTATTGTCAAGGTGGTTTATTTTGCACCTCCCTAAGTCCGTGCTGAAAAACAAAGAAGGAATGGGCTGGGCTTATAGGGTGATGTCTCTTTCTAGTGATGACATTATCTGGACTCTCAAAGGTATGGATGAGGTGACTGTCATTGATCGCTGTGGAGAGTATCCTAATGTTCCATTGATCAGACTCCATGGAGGGATTTCTTATAACCCATGCTTAGCTCTCCGTCAGTTTGGAAGAGCCAAAAGAGAAGGGCCTCATGAGATGTTGATGCCTCATATCATCTTTGATTTTCAGGGAGATAGCGACAAGCTGCGTCGTAAATTCATAAGGGCTTGGGATAGAGTTCACCAATCTGACCCACATGAGTTGGGACCTAAGACTTCTCTGCCAATGGAGCCATATCTCAGATGGGTCCACATTCGTGCCCAGAAGTTAGGTATGCCATACGAAGTTGTTAGGCCTTTTACTCTTGAAGTTGCTAATGAGGAGGGGGTTCCTCCAACTATCCTCCAACCTTATATGTCCACTGATATTGGGACACTGAAGAGGTCTTGGATGCAGTTGAGGGATGAACGGGATTCTTACAGAGAGAGGTTCAATGAATAGGAGCAGAAGATCCAGAAGCTGACTAGGCAACTGGAGAACGAGCGGATCCTGAATGATTATGTCCGCACTGAGAAGAAGAGACCATGGGAGCGTTGATGGACCTTTGATGATTTCTTTTACAGTTTTTTCTTACTTTTCAGTATTTCCATTTCTTGTAATGCCTAAGGGAAATTTGTTGAACAATTTAAATTTTGAAGTTTAAATCTAATAAAGTGTGTTTCCTTTCTTACAAATTTGAATTCCGATTGTCTTTGAAATCATAAATCATACGCATTTCATCCCATGCACTTCATAAACAGGTACCCTTTACAGGTCTCTTATCTTCTTCGCTGTTTATTTCAGCAATCATCATGTCTGCTGAACCTTCAACTGAGCAAGCTATCAAGGCCCTCCAGGCCCAGAATGCCCAGTTTCAAGAGATGTTTATGAATCTAGCTAAAGGTCAGCAGGACCTGAAGACCTTGATTCTAAAAGAGAAGAAGAAGAAGAAGAAGAGGACATTCTGTTCAACACTGGACGCAGGTTTGGAAACGGGCTGCAGAATGAAGTTGATCTGACCACCTCATCTGGAGGGAAAGATAGTCCACAAGAAAGAAGGGCTCCTAGCCCTATGGTCTCCGACAACGAGACAGACTATGATGAAGAATAGTATCCTCCTGCTGAGGATAAGTACAAACAGCTGAAAGACCGTCTGAGCGCTATGGAAATACAGAAGGTGCCCGGTCTGGACTTCGGAGATCTAGGTCTATCCTCTGGGGTGGTGATTCCCCATAAGTTCAAGGCACCTGCCTTTTCCAAGTATGACGGAGTTTCCTGTCCGAAGCTGCATCTCCGGTCATATGTGAGGAAGATCCAGCCTTACACTGCTGATAAGAACTTATGGATCCATTTCTTTCAAGACAGTCTCTCAGGGACTCGGCTTGAGTGGTTCTATCAGTTGGATGGAGCCAGTATCCGCAGCTGGGAAGATTTGGCTACTGCATTCTATAGGCAGTATCAGTACAACTCCGACCTCGCTCCTACGTGTACCCAACTCCAGGGTATGTCAATAGGAACGGGTGAAGGATTTAAAGAGTATGCTCATAAATGGAGAGACCTTGCCGGAAGGGTGCAACCACCTTTGGCTGATCGTGAACTTGTTGACATGTTTTTAGGGACCCTGTCTGGTCCATTCTTTAACCATCTAATTGGAAGCTCTTCAGCTGGGTTTACAGATCTTATTTTGACTGGTGAGAGGATTGAAGCTGGTATTAAGGCTGGGAAGATACAGAAGGGTGCCTCATCGAGCACCGAGAAGAAACCGTTTAAGAAAGAGTCTAGTGTTGTCTACAGTTCGAGGAGACAGAATAGACCTGAACACCGCCAAGCTGTCAATGCGGTTGTTATTTCAAAGCCTGTTGGTGCTCCTCAGCATCACAATCAACAAAAGGACGAGAGACCTCGAAGGCAATTCACTCGTCTCAGCATGACTTTGTCTCAGATTCTGCCACAGTTGCTGAAGACCAATCTGGTGACTCTAAAAGAAGCTCCGAAGAATCCAAGTACCACATCACCAAAGTACAACCCTAATGCCCGTTGCGCTTTTCACTCTGATAGCCCGGGGCATAATACAGATGATTGTTGGGTTTTGAGGAACAGGGTGCAAGACCTAATTGATGCAAAGGAGATTGAGTTTGAGGCGCCCGAGAGGCCTAATGTTGTGACTGCTCCTATGCCTAAACATGGAGCAAATGCTGTAGAGGAAGACTTGTTTGTAGTTCCCGTGGATGATATTGTTACCCCTCTGATGACTGTCAAGAAGAACCTGTTGCTAGCCGGTTTATTTACGGGTTGTGGCGAAGGTTGCCATATGTGTTCTGTTTTGCCTACTGGTTGCCCATTTCTGAAGTCAGGTATCCAAAACCTGATGGATAATAAAGAGATCCTATTTGAGAAGATTTTTGTTCCTTCCATTCCTACTGAAGAAGTTGCCATCATTACCATTTTCAACAATTCTCCCAAGGCTCCCTCGAGGAAGCCTGTTAAAATTACATCTACTCCAAAGATCGCACCTGTAATTATCACTGTTCTGGGGCCAATCCCCTACACCTCTGACAAAGCTGTCCCCTGGCACTATGGGGATGATGTTTATGTTCTTAGAGTTAAGCAAGAGTTGGATGCTGGTACCGGCGTCAGCAACATTACTGGGCCTGCTAAAGTCACCCGCAACGGTAGACTTTTCTCACCTGATATTGCTCCACCAACTGTTCGAAGACCTATTGTCATTACACCTGCAAGTGTGCCTAATGCCATTCTTGATCAAGTTCTTAGTCCTACCCCTGTCGCCGAGTCATCTAACGCTCGGGGCAAAGGGATCACCACTGATGTGCCTTCCCAGACGGAGGCACCGAAGACCATTACTGTTGAAGCTTCCAAACAGGAGATGGAAGAGATTTTGAAGATTATTAAGAAGAGTGATTATAACGTAGTTGAGCAGCTGGGGCAAACCCCATCCAAGATTTCTATGTTGTCACTATTGTTGTGTTCAGAGGCCCACGCCAAGGCTCTGATTGCCTTCCTGAAAACTGTCCACGTGCCACAAGAGACATCAGCTGATCAGTTTACCGACTGTGTGGCCAATTTAACTGCTGACAATGGCTTGGGTTTCTCCGACGCCAATTTGACTATTAAAGGGAAGAACCACAACGATGCCCTGCATGTCTCCATTGAATGTAGGGGCACCACTCTTGCACATGTATTGGTTGACACTGGTTCCTCACTAAACGTCTTGCCCAAGAAAGCTCTAGACCGGTTGGATTGTGAAGGGTTAGAGCTAAAACCAAGTAACATCGTTGTCAGGGCCTTTGATGGGTCCAAAAGGATGGTGCATGGTGAAGTTGATATTCCAATTAAAGTTGGTTCTCAGGTCTTCAATTCTACATTCTACGTGATGGACATTCGGCCATCCTATTCTTGTTTGCTGGGTCGTCCATGGATCCACAAGGCTGGGGCCGTAACCTCAACGCTCCATCAGAAGCTGAAGTACCCGGTCAGAGGGAAGATTGTGACAGTTCAAGGGGAGGAAGAGTACATGATCATCCACCTCAACTCGTTCAGATACGTAGAGATAGATGGGGAGTTCATTGAGACCCCATTTCAGCATTTTGAAGAGGTTCCTCAGACACTGGCATCAGCTGAGACTGTGGTTGAAGATTCTCCTATGAAGATGGCTTCCTTAAAAGATGCCCGGGATGTTATTGAGAAGGAAGCTCAAAGGGTTGTTCAAAGTGCAAGGATTGGAAGACCCCCCGTGTTCATCAGCAACTCGGGAGTGAATGCCATTAAGGATGATGTGGAGGAGTCTGAATTCGACAGCTGGATCTATCCTACGACCAACGGTGGACCAAGAAACTGGACAGCAAAGGACTTCATCCCTATTACTTTTGTTACCCAGTAATGAACTCTTTGTTTTGAATTTGTAACAGACAATGTTGTGAAACTTTATGGCCCGGTGTCTTACCCGGGGCACCGTGGCTTCATTTGTGAGGGCTTTTGTGTGCCATTTTCATATATCATTAATAAAAGCATTGGACGTCTTTTGCATTTCAAATTTTGCGCTCCTTGTTTTTCTTTATTATATGTTGCAAAACAGCTATTTTACACACACTCACATATACAGGTCTCAATCCACTCTGGATCTCACTGGTAACGACTCTGCTACTGCCAGTTATGACTTTCAAAATCCGATCAACTTAGCCGAAGATGAAGGTGAAGATGATTGCGAAGTGCCTGGTGAACTCGCAAGACTGCTACTCCAGGAAGAGAGGGCCATTCAGCCACATGAAGAGCCGGTAGAAACGGTGAATCTGGGTACTGAAACAGACAAGAAGGAAGTCAAGATCGGTGCAAATTTGGAGCTTAGTGTGAAGCAACGGTTGATTCAGATGCTGCATGACTATGTTGAGATCTTCGCCTGGTCTTATGAAGATATGCCTGGGTTGGATACTGACATTGTGGTTCATCGCCTGCCTACCAAGGAAGACTGTCCTCCCGTAAAACAGAAGGTTCGCCGAATGCGCCCAGAGATGTCTGAGAAAATCAAGGTTGAGGTTATGAAACAGTTTGACGCCGGTTTTCTAGCAGTGACTTCTTACCCTCAATGGGTTGCCAATGTGGTTCTGGTACCGAAGAAGGATGGTAAGGTTCGAATGTGTGTTGACTACAGGGATTTGAACAGGGCGAGCCCTAAGGATGACTTCCCTCTACCTCACATCGACGTTCTGGTTGACAATACTGCTCAGCACAAGGTATTCTCCTTCATGGACGGTTTCTCCGGTTATAATCAAATTAAGATGGCTCCCGAGGATATGGAGAAGACCACTTTTGTCACTCAGTGGGGTACCTTTTGTTACAAGGTCATGCCTTTTGAGTTGAAAAATGTTGGGGCAACATATCAGCGTGCCATGGTTGCTTTGTTTCATGACATGATCTACCATGAGATTGAAGTTTACATCGACGACATGATTGCGAGGTCCCAGACTGAGGAGGAACACCTTGACCATCTACAGAAGCTGTTTGACAGGTTGAAGTTGTACAAGATGAGATTGAACCCGAACAAATGCACCTTCGGGGTGAGGTCTGGTAAGATATTGGGTTTTGTCGTGAGCGACAAAGGTATTCAAGTGGACCCTGCCAAAGTGAAAGCCATACAAGAGATGCCAGCTCCCAAGACATAAAAGGAGGTCAGAGGCTTTCTAGGACGACTGAACTACATTGCCCGATTCATCTCTCACCTGACTGCTACTTGTGAGCCAATCTTCAAGTTACTGAAGAAAGACTAAGTGGTACGTTGGAACGATGAATGCCAGGCCGCTTTCGAAAGAATCAAAGAGTATCTCCAAGAGCCACCCATTCTGATGCCACCAGTTAAAGGGAGATCTCTGATCTTATACTTGACAGTACTTGACAACTCAATGGGGTGTGTGCTGGGGCAGCATGACGAGTCTGGCCGAAAAGAGCATGCTATTTATTACCTTAGCAAAAAGTTTACCGACTGTGAAACCCGATACTCACTGCTCGAGAAAACTTGTTGCGCTTTGCCATGGGCTGCTCGCCGGCTGAGACAGTATATGCTGACTCACACTACTCTGTTGATTTCAAAGATGGATCCCATCAAGTATATCTTCGAAAAGCCTGCCTTGTTCGGAAGAATAGCAAGATGGCAGATGATCTTGACTGAGTATGACATCCAGTATACAACTCAAAAAGCAATCAAGGGAAGTGTATTGGAAGACCATTTGGCACATCAGGCAGTGGATGATTACCAGTCTATGAACTTTGAATTTCCGGACGAGAATATCATGCTGATAACTGATTGTGAGACACCTGGACCGGATGAAGGACCTGAAGAGGGATCCCGATGGTCTATGTACTTTGATGGAGCTTCGAACGCTTTGGGCAATGGAATTGGCGCTGTGATCATATCTCCTAAAGGCTCTCATACTCCGTTTACCGCCCGACTATGTTCCAACTGCACCAACAATATGGCGGAGTATGAAGCGTGCATCATGGGTCTTCGAGCAGCAATTGACCTAAGGATTAAATTTCTGAGTGTCTTCGGAGATTCCGCTCTCATGATCAGTCAAATCAAAGGCGAGTGGGATACGAAACACCCAAATCTTATTCCTTACAAGGAGTATGTATTGACATTGCTTCCCCATTTAGAGGAAATAACCTTTGAGCACTTCCCTAGAGAGGAGAATCAGTTAGCGGACGCATTAGCTACGATGTCTTTTATGTTCAAGGTCAATTGGGACAACGAGGCTCCCCAGATCATTATTGAAAGATTGGATGAACCTGCACATTGTTGTGATATTGAGACTGAAAAGGTAACAGAAAAGCTCTGGTATCATGAGGTGAAGAGGTATCTTAAAGCTCAGAAGTACCCCGAGGGTGCATCTGTTAATGACAAGAAGTTTCTGAGGAGGTTCGCGGCGAAGTTCTTCATCAGCAATGGCATTCTTTACAAGCGTAACCATGATTCAACCTTATTGCGTTGTGTGGATAAGAATGAAGCAGAAAGGATCATGGCGGAGCTGCATGAAGGTACTTTTGGAACTCATTCCAGTGGACATACCATGGCAAAGAAAATCCTTCGGGCAGGATACTACTGGTCCACAATGGAAGCTGACTGTTATCAACATTCTCGGACATGTCACAAGTGCCAGGTCTATGCTGATAAAGTGCATATTCCTCCGGTCCCTCTGAACATCTTGACAACATCTTGGCCTTTTGTAATGTGGGGCATTGATATAATCGGCGAGATCAGACCTACGGCATCCAACGGGCATCGTTTCATCCTTGTAGCCATTGATTACTTTACAAAATGGGTTGAAGCAACTTCCTTTGCTACGGTAACCAAGAACGTCGTGGCACAGTTCATTCGGCACAACCTGATCTATCGATACGGTGTACCAGAGAGGATCATTACGGACAATGGTACCAATCTCAACAACAAGATGATCACTGAGCTCTGTGAGCAATTCAAAATACAGCACCATAACTCTTCTCCCTACCGGCCGAAGATGAATGGGGTTGTCGAAGAGGCAAATAAGAACATTAAGAAGGTTGTGCAGAAGATGACAGTAACATACAAAGACTGGCACGAGATGTTACCATTTGCTCTTCATGGGTACCGTAACTCAGCACGGACATCAACAGGGGCAACACCCTATTCCTTGGTTTATGGCATGGAGGCGGTCTTGCCCATCGAAGTTCAAATACCCTCTCTCAGAATCATGAAGGATGCAGGTTTGAGCGAAGATGACTGGATTCAGACCCGACTTGATCAACTGAATCTAATCGACGAAAAAAGACTTACTGCTGTTTGTCATGGTCAGACGTACCAAAAACGGATGATCAAGGCATTTAACAAGAAATTCAGACGACAAGAGTATCAAGTTGGAGACCTGGTAATCAAGCGCATCATTCTACCTCAAGGTGATCCCAGGGGCAAATGGACCCCTACTTACGAAGGGCCATTTTTGGTTAAGAACATTTTCTCAGGAGGAGCGATGATCCTAACCACTATGGATGGTGACGACCTTCCCCACCCCGTCAATACAGACATAGTAAAAAGATACTACGCATAATCAAAGACCTGCTAGGTTGACTGGCCTAGGCAAAAATAAGGGCTTCCCGACGAACTAAAAGGGTTCGGGCAAAAATAAGGGATGAAAATAAAAAATCTGTACACCCGGCAAGTCGAAAACCTGAAAAGGCGGCTTGGGCAAAAATGGGTATCCCGGTGGACTGAAAACCCGAAAGGGCGGTCCAGGCAAAAGTTAGGGATTAAAGCGTAATACTATGTCTCGTTGGATCACCTTGCATCCAGACTTCGGTATCAACTATCAAGCTCGGACGACACTAATCAATCAGATTCATATTCAATTGAATAGCAAAGTGATGAGATGCTTGAAGATATAAAGGCAATAGCAAAGTTGGAACCCAGTGGGACTATTCACATAGCTGTTTTGTTTTCTTTTCACAAATTGTATAAATTTTATTTGTTCGGCGGCGGCCTCTTACTAGGACGTCAGCCTCTTGTACAAAAATGTCTATTTACAGGCCAAACTTCAAAATCAATACAAATTCATTTTCAGACAAATTTCAAATTGTTTTTCCTTTATCTGTTTTGTTTTGCAAAGAACGTCCAATGTTCATTTTTGATATATGCATTTGACATTAATTGCTGCTCATAAATATTTACATGTGAAACAAAGGACGAATTACGGGTAATAACAGAAGCAGGGGCAATAAGAATTGTCCGAACTGTCTAGTTGCTCTGTCCACCAAGGTACCAAGGTAGGTTCAGCTGAAGAATATGACCAAGATACCATCACTCCCTGCAGAGTAAAACAGTAATGGTAGCTCTCCCCACTGAGACTTGCAACTATGAACGAATCATCAACACTCTCCCTAAGAAGAGTTAATCTACCATCAGCCCTGAAAAGGTTTGGTATCCCCAGAAGGTCTTAATATTCCTCAGTGGAGTATAAAGACATTCCCCAGCAAGTATAAGAATACCCCCGACAGTCTTAACATTCCTCAACGAAATATAAGAATGTTCTCCGGCGGAATACAAGATACCTCAGTGGAGTCATTTCCCCAACGCAGTCTAAAAAAGCTTCCTCTCCAGAGTTGAATCATCTTACCCAGTAGATTCTGGAAGCTTATCCCCTGTAGAGCACAAATAAATCTCCTCAGTCAAATTCAGAGGTTATCCCCGCAAAAGTCTAACTGGGTTATCCTCAGCAAGTTGCAACTGAAAGATCTTCCCCAGCAAAGTTCTTTCTTTCCCTCCAGCAGGACTTCTATCCTCAACAGATTCAATATCACCAGCAATGGTAATCCATCCCCAGCGGAGTTCATCATTAAAATCCTCAACAGAGCGTATCAACAGAATCCCCAGCGGAGTTATCGTTAAAATCTTCAGCAGAACGTCTCTTCCCCACAGAGTGTTTCCCCTCGGAGTAATCTCTTCACCAATTTATTCCCCCAACGGAGTTCTTCTCTCCTACAGGTTTATCATCTTCATTCATCATCCAGCGGAAACGAAGAACTCAACTCTATTCTCCAGCAGCGCCGAGATTTATTTTCCCCAGCTAAAGCATTATATCCCCATACATCATGATACATGCATATACGCATCATACGAATACAATCTCATTTATTTTGAGAACATCATTGCCTGATCCATATCATGCATTGCATATGACTGACATTTAACTTTCAGGAAAGATGCAATTAAGTTCTCAGCTTAGTCGAAGACCCGACCAATTCTTAAATCTCAATTGAATTATCCTCGGTTGAATTTCAGATAAGGTTCTCAATCTCAACAGTTTTTCTTACGTCATAGTGTGGACGAGTACTATAACCTCAACGGTATACTCCGTGGATCACGAGTCAGTTCCTAGATCTTGATGTTTTCCTCCGTCATAGTGTGGACAAGTTCTATAGCCTCAGCAATATACTCCATTGAGCACGAGACAGTTCCTAGATCTTGATGAAGATGTTTCCTTACGTCATAGTGTGGACGAGTACTATAACCTCAACGGTATACTCCGTGGAGCACGAGTTAGTTCCTAGATCTTGATGTTTTCCTCCGTCATAGTGTGGACGAGTACTATAACCTCAACGGTATACTCTGTTGAGCACGAGTCAGTTCCTAGATCTTGATGTTTTCCTCCGTCATAGTGTGGACAAGTTCTATAACCTCAGCGGTATACTCCATTGAGCACGAGACAATTCCTAGATCTTGATTAAGATGTTTCCTTACGTCATAATGTGGACAAGTTCTATAACCTCAGCGGTATACTCCATTGAGCACGAGACAGTTCCTAGATCTTGATAAAGATGTTTCCTTACGTCATAGTGTGGACGAGTACTATAACCTCAACGGTTTACTCCATTGAGCACGAGTCAATTCCTAGATCTTGATGTTTTCCTCCGTCATAGTGTGGACAGGTTCTATAACCTCAACGGTATACTCCATTGAGCACGAGACAGTTCCTAGATCTTGATGAAGATGTTTCCCCCAAATTGAATTATGAACAGGTTCTTAAAACTCAGCTGAAGCATTCTCTCAGTTGAAGTACAAGCAAGTTCCTAAATCTCAACAAAGGTTAGGCTTCCCCAACGGAATCTTTCACAACAATAGGTATGCAAGTTCTCGCTAAGAAATCTCTTATGCGATCGACATTCCTGCAGATGGCATCTGTAAGCCCATCCTCCTACCAGCGATCTCCAAATGGCATCTGTAAGCCCATTCCCGACATCACAATGTTGATACTACACCATGCGAGTGCAAATTATTGGGCACTCTAGTGTTCAATTATCTTCCACCTTTGGATCACGAAAGGCTCGAAAGCCAATCTATATCCTCAGGTTTAAGAAAATTGAACAGGGGCAACTGTTGTACCCCAAAATTTTCCCTCCCATGTTTCTCAAGACATGTCAAGAATCATCTCCAAGTTGTTCAAAATGGTTCAAGAGTTGGACAGTCAAATCACCTCCGAAAGCAATCAAGTCAAAATTAGGGTTTTGTGTTGCATCAAGGTCCTCACATCCAAATGACCTAAAGTGCTCCCCAACGTACTAATATGTTCTTAAGTTCATCCATGTCAAATTTCAAGCCTTGCAGAGGAAGTTTGGTCAGTGAACTGCTCAAGAGGTCCAAAAATCGATTGTGCTAGGGCAAAAGTCAACTGTGTCCCAAATACAGTCAAACCTCAAGATTTTTTGTCAACATTCTCATTTTGAAAAATAATTAATCATTTGATCAAGGGTTGATCATGATTCATCAAGGATTGCTCAAGATTCATCAAGATTCAAAAGTTGCTAAATTAGGGTTTTGTAGGAAAAGTCAACTCAACTTTGACCAAGCATAACTTTCTCATAATTTATGAGAAATGACCCATCCAAATCTCATTTTGAAGAGGATGCAATTTCCTACAATCCATCTTCACACCCCAAGATCAAGAAATGCACTCACAAAAAGTTACAAATTTGGACATTATAGGTCATTTTTGAAAGTCAACAAAAACAACTTTTTTTCCAAAGCTTATAACTTGAGCATGGAAGATCAAAATGAGATGAGACCAAAAGGGTTGGTTAGAGTACATCTCAAGGTTTCTAAAAAGTCCAAGAACACCTCCAAAAGTTCAAAATTGAAGAAGTTATACATTGTTGAAGTTGGGCATTTTTCCAAAATTGCCAAAAGTCAACTATCCTCAAAACTCCAATTTTTGACAAAAGGGCCCACTTTTTTCCACTTGATTTGGTCTTGTCATGCCACACACGTGTCCCATATTTAATTTCATGACCATTCATCTATTTTTATATTTTATTTAATTTTTATTGATTTAATTCATTATTAATCAATATTAAATCAAATAAAATTTAAAAATTTATGTAAAGGGATTCTTGTGATTTGTACAGTTTGCAAATACCATGTGACACTCAATCAATTCGTATCAAGTCAAAACAAGCACAAAAAATCAGACTTGGCCTATTTTTGGAAAGCTTATCAATGGTGATCAAATCCAATATTCCATCTTCAATGCACTTGGATTATAGCCCATATTTTGACCTAAATGCATTCTATTATATGCACACAAGCTAGCCAAACCTAGGACATGCATAGAACTCTGCAGAAACGACCACACAACTTCGAGAAAAAAGCTTGAAAAGTGAGAGATCAAAAACAACATTAGAGCTTGATTCAATCAAAAAGCTCAACACTACTCCCTTGCCTGATATCCTGTGAAGCTGTAGCAATCAAAACCAGCCCTTGAGACCCTTTGAAACTCGCTGTAAGTCATCACGAATATGCCTCTGCACATGGAATCGTAACTCAGTTTTCTTGCATCCTTTTGCCAAATTTCTTGCATATTCATACTGACCATTAAATTTCTAAGCAAACTGTATTGTTTAATTTTATTTTCAGATAATGTATTACAATACCCGAATCTAGGGTTTTCTTGTTTTGTTTTTAGGAATTCTTGGTACAGGTACAATCAAGGCAAACCATGGCCATATTTGAATTCAGGGAAGAGAGACGAGTAAGATGATGGTCCCAAAAGTCGTTTATATGGCCTAGGGATGATTCTGGGATTGAGCCACGAATCTTCCTGCGGAACAAAATCTGCAGGTAAATGAACCAGGGCATTTGAAGAAGACGAAGACGTGGCTGGGCGTGATTGGTTCATTTGAATCAATTGCGCGTTTTTTATTTATTTTTGCCAGGCATAATTAGTTATTTACCATATAATATATGTTATATATTCCACTAACAAGTTAACAACATGGCTCAGCTGGCAAGGCGTTAGTGCGTGATACCATTGGGACCTGGGTTCGAATCCCAGGTCCCCCAATATTATTTGTCTTATTTTTCTCCAGGAAATTGCATGCACTTCAGGCTTTGCAGTGCATCATATGCCCTCATCCAGATCTCATCCAGATGGCTTGTGGACCAGATCCAATGGCCAGAATGGGGTCCTCACCATACTCTCAAGTCAAAGGCGCACATTGGATGGAAAAAGTCAACAAGGCTGCTTGCGTTTGGGCCTAGAATTTTGCTGAATCAACCTCCTTTCTAGGCCCAAACCCCCCCTTTGGTTATTTCTTTTCTTTTAACATTTATTTATCTACTTGATTTATTTTTTTATTCTCAATTAATCACTAACCAAAATAATTAATATTTTCCTAATAAAATCAGAAAACAATAAAAATATTATTTTTATTTATTAAAACTAATCCCACTTTATTTTTGTAAATAAATAATTTAATCAATTTAGTTTTTTTTAATTAGGTACAATTTTAACATTTTTTGCAATAAATTAAAATTAATTAGAATATTAGGTTTTAACAATTTTAATCATTTTATTTTTATTTTCTTAATTAAAATAAAAAAAACCAAAAATATTTTCATTTAATTAATTAATTCAATTATTAATTTAGACTAATTTTTAATTCAAAAATAACAAAAATATGCCTTATTTAATAAAAAGGGTCAAAACCCTAAAAAACACCCCGACTTAATTTTCTCGCGCGCGTATAATTTTTTATCCATATTTCAATATTGTAACTGCTCCGAGAATGTAATAGTTTTTAATTAGGATTTATTTATCGTTTTTATTTACTTTTCGCAATTTAATTTTTAAGGGTTTGTTTTTGGTGATGTAAATACCCGACGCCTTGTAATAGCTTAGATTTATTTTCCGCAATTTAATTTCCGCAACCATTAACTGTTAGATGTTTGAATAATAGGCAATGCATGACAAGATCAACTTTTAACCTAAAATCAACAGTAGCTCACCATAACATGTACAAAGATAATATAACTGAAAAACAATACACTCGCATATGCCACTCCTAGGGTACACCTCACTTGGTTGCCTCGAACGTGGTCATTGAGTATAGGAAGTTTTAGAGGTTGCCCTCTTGCCCAAAGATCATAAAGTTGCCTTGAAGCGGTTGCCTCGGAAAAATGATCTAAGACATTAGGGTTACCGCTAAGGCGTCCTAACATTTCTTTAGTGACCACACGTCCCTTAATCGAATTGACCCTTAAACTCCAACGACGGTGTTACCTACTCCTCAATAGTGGGATAGCATTGTCTAAAGGACACTTGTACAGTTTAATTCCTTTTTGAGTAGGTAGATGTTCTTAAGTACTTGCTCTATTGAAAACAAAAACAAAAATTTTCGCACTTACACCCCTTTCAAACAAAAACTCTTTTCAAATCCACAATCACAAAGAAAAGCAAACTTTTGAAAACATAATGAGCAAGTACCTAAGAGCCCGTGGATAACCACGGATAGAAAGGGTGCTAACACCTTCCCTTTCTATAATCTACCTCCCGAACCCGAGAAATATCTCAAAAAGGATTTTTTTTGTGCTTTTGTCCTTTCCTTGTTGGATAAAATAAAATACGGTGACGACTCTTGCTTACCGCGACATTTTGCGAAAACAAATGCAAATGCGAACCAGCATTCCAAAAATAGTCAGTTCTATTCCCACCGATCATACTATAAAACAAACCCAGATTAACAGTACCTTTCAAATACTTGAAAATTCTCTTAACTGCTGTTAAGTGAGATTCTCTAGGATCTGATTGGAATCTGGCACAAATGTAAACACTGAATAGAATGTCAGGCCTTGAAGCCGTCAGATAGAGAAGAGAACCAATCATACCTCTGTAGACCTTTTGTTCTACCTTTTTACTTACCTCTTCCTTTTCCAGAATGCACGTGGGATGCATTGGAATCCTTGAGGGCTTACATTCTGAGAGATCAAATTTCTTCAAAAGCTCTCTGACATATTTGCTCTGATGAATGTAAGTTCCTTATGGAGTTTGATTTATCTGAATGCCCAGAAAGAATTTTAGTTCCCCCATTAGGCTCATCTCAAACTTTGCCTGCATACATTTAGCAAACTCTCTTCCCAGAGAGGGTTTAGTAGAACCAAATATGATGTCATCAACATAAATCTGACAAACTAACATGTCATTCTTAACTATCTTACAAAACAAGGTTGTGTCCACTTTCCCTCTGGTGAATTCCTTTTCTAATAGGAAGTTACTTAGTCTTTCATACCAAGCTCTGGGAGCTTGTTTCAGACCATAGAGTGACTTCTTTAGTTTGAAAAAATATTCTGGATTTTTAGAACTCTCAAAACCAGGGGGTTGGTGTACATATACCTCTTCATCTATATAGCCATTTAAGAATGCACTTTTGACATCCATCTGATACAAAGTGATGCCTTTATTAACAGCAAATGATATTAAAAGTATGATAGATTCTAACCTGGCGATTGGAGCAAAGGTTTCTGTATAGTCTACCCCCTCTTGCTGACTATAACCTTGTGCTACCAGTCATGCTTTATTTCTGATGACTTCACCTTGTTCGTTCAGTTTGTTTCTGAACACCCATTTTGTACCAATGACGTTGAACCCCTTTGGTTTGGGAACCAGATCCTATACGTCATTTCTGGTGAATTGATTTAGTTCCTCTTGCATTGCTAGAATTCAGTCATTGTCCATAAGTGCTTCATAAATTGTTGTTGGTTCAATCAGAGAAACCAGTCCCATGAGAGATTCTTCAGAGTTTCTGAAAGTTGATCTTGTTCTGATTGGATCTTCCTTCCTTCCTAAAATTGTATCTTCTGGATGATCAATGCTGCTTCTGGATAGTCTTTTCTGGAGTTAATCAATAGCAGGTGTTGGATTTCTTGTAGTACCTCTTTCTTCCGTTGAGGGAGTGTCTCTGTTGAGAGACACTGATGAGTTGTCTTCAGTACTTGTAAGTTCAACTTCCATACCTGCAAGGAATTCATTCTGCTTTGACTTTTGAGAGTCAAGCTTATCATCAAACCTAACATTGATTGACTCTTCAACAATCTGTGTTTCTGTATTGTATACTCTGTACCCTCTTGAGCGTTAAGAGTATCCTAACATAATACACTTTTGTGCTTTAGAGTCAAACTTGTTCAAATAATTTTTTGTATTCAGAATAAAACATGTACATCCAAATGGGTGAAAATAAGAAATGTTGGGCTTTCTGTTCTTCCACAATTCATATGGAGTCTTTTCCAGAATAGGTCTTATGGAGATTCTATTCTGAATGTAACACGTTGTGTTTATTGCCTCTGCCCAGAAGATCTTAGCAACGTTAGTCTCGTTGATCATGGTTCTGGCCATTTCTTGCAATGTTCTGTTCTTTCGTTCTACAACTCCATTTTGCTGGGGAGTTCTAGGACAAGAGAAATCATGCAGAATGCCTTTTTCATTAAAGAATAATTCAAAATCTTTATTTTCAAATTATCCACCATGATCACTTCTGATTTTGACAATTCTAAGATCCTTTTCATTCTGAACTTGGTTGCAGAAGGTAACAAACACAGAGTGTGACTCGTCCTTGTGTCTTAAGAACTTTACCCATGTCCATCTGCTATAGTCATCTACGATTACTAACCCATACTTCTTGCCACTGACTGAAGCCGTTTTTACTGGTCCAAATAAGTCAATGTACAGAAGTTCTAATGGCTTAGAGGTGGAAACAACATTTTTTGGATTTGAAAGCAGGTTTTGCAAACTTGCCTTTCTGACATGCTTCACACAGAGCATCTGAATTGAACTTCAAGTTAGGAAGTCCTCTGACCAGATTGAGTTTGTTAATCTGAGATATTCTTCTCATACTAACATGTCCTAATCTTCTGTGCCAGATCCATTGCTCGTTGTTAACAGACAGTAGACACTTTACATTCTGACTTTTTAGTTCAGAAAGTTTGATTTTATAAATGTTGTTTTTCCTCTTTCCATTAAATAGGATAGTCCCATCTTTCTGACTAACAACTTTGCATGAATTTTGATTGAAGATTATATCATAACCATTATCACTTAATTGACTTATGGATAACAGGTTATGCATTAATCCATCAACTAATAAAACATTACTTATAGAGGGAAGATTTCCATTACCTACTGTTCCAGAGCCAATGATTTTTCCTCTCTGATTGCCTCCAAATCCCACGTGGCCTCCAGGCTTAAGTTCCAGGCATTGGAACATATGCCTTCTTCCCGTCATGTGTCGTGAGTAGCCAGAGTCCAGGTACCATGATTGGTGTCTTTGCTTTGCTGCTAAAGATATCTACCACATGTACGATTTTATCCTTAGGTACCCATATTTTCTTGGGTTCTGATTTGTTAGTTTTACCAAAATTCTGATTGAATTTTGGTTTGACAGAATAATCACTACTCGTGTATTTTATGTCATGTGTGTGCCTATATATAAGATGTGAATCAAGTGGAGTGTGTTTTATAACTAAGTCCATGGCATTTTTTGGTGTAGGTACATTACCTTGATATCCTATCCCTTTTATGCCATTTCTACTAACTCCATAGATCATTGAAGCCATCTTGCTTCTGTCTATGTTTTTAGCTAGAAACTTCTGAAAGTTGTGATCATACTCTTTGATGATTTCATCAGCATTGCTGGGAGTTTCAGAGATTGTTTCCTTCTAAGAGTTTTGCAACTGGTTTTCTAATTTTGAAATTTTTTCTTTTAACTCAGAATTCTCCAATCTGAGACTCTCAGTCTTATCAGAGTCAGAGGCAAGATTCCTTTTCAGGTTTCTGAATTTGACTCTGATCTGCTGATACCTTTCCATAATTTCATTTAGGCTTTCAGCAAGTTCAGCCTTAGTAAAGTTTATAGTAAAGTCATGGAATACCTCTTTAGTGTCTGATTCTGAGTCTGAACCAGAAGCTTCACTGTCTTCTGATATGTTTTCCATGAGAGCTATGTTTGCTCTTTCATCAGCTGATTCTGAGTCAGCTTCAGATGTGTCAGAATCATCCCATGTAGACATAAGGCTTTTCTTCTTTTCTTTGGGAAACTTCTTTTTGGGCTTTTCCTTCTGAATCTTTGGGCAGCCACTTTTGTAGTGCCCTTGCTCATTACATTCATAGCAGATGATGTCTTTGTTGTTTGGCTTTCTGTATCCTGAAGAACCTTCAGATCTTCTGTGTCCAGAGGAGGATTATGACCTTCTGTATCTGGAAGAGGATTCATTATGATTTTCTGATCTTCTGGGATTCCTAAACTTCCTTTGTCTCTGCTTCCACAGTTGGTTCACCCTTTTGGAGAGGAGAGACAATTCATCTTCTTCTGATGAGGATCCATTAGAGGTTTCCTCCACAGCCTGCAAAACTTTAGAGTCAGATTTTCTGTTAGATTTTAAAGCTAATGGCTTACCTTGCTTTTGAGGTTCATCTTCTGCTAGCTCTATCTCGCGACTTCTGAGGGAGCTAACAAGTTCCTCCAGAGAGATTTTGTTGAGATCTCTGGCTAGCTTAAGTGTTGTGACCATAAGCCTCCATTGTTTTGGCAAGCTTCTGATGATCTTCTTAACGTGATCAGCAGTAGAATACCCTTTGTCAATAACTTTTAGTCCAGTAACAAGAATTTGAAATCTTGAAAACATGGTTTCTATTGATTCACTATCTTCCATCTTGAATGTCTCATACTTATGAATGAGCGCAAGGGCCTTGGTTTCTTTGACTTGAATGTTGCCTTCATGCATCATTCCCAGAGAGTCAAACATATTCTTGGCAATTTCTCTGTTTGATATTTTCTCATATTCTGAATATGAGATGGCGCTGAGGAGAATTGTTCTGACCTTGTGGTGGTTTCTGAATTCACACTTTTGCTGATCAAACATCATTTTCCTGTCTATCTTCTGACCACGTCCATCCACAGGATACGTGTATCCATAAGTCACCATGTCCCACAGATCAGCATCATGAGCCAGAAAGAAACTCTCAATTCTGTCTTTCCAGTAGTCAAAGTTCTCTCCATCAAAGACTGGAGGTTTACCACTGAATTTGTCCATGTCTTCATTGTTGTCATTGCTGATGTTTTGGCTTGGTCCCACCATAGGGTTTTTCTGATGCTTGGATCTTGTACTGACACAGTTAAGTGTTTAAGCTCATAACCAGGCGCTCTGATGCCAATTGAAGATGTGAAAAACACAAGAAGGGGGGTTGAATTGAAAAACTTGGATCTAAAACAATTTAATGATACAATATTTTTATCCTGGTTCGTTTGATCTCAAACTACTCTAGTCCACCCGTCAAGGTGATTTCGCCTCTCTCCAACGAGGTCTTAATCCACTAATCTCAAAAGATTACAATAGCTACTTTAACAAATGTTAAAGTCTTCTTGAGTACAACCACAATCCGGTTAATCTCAAGGAACTCTTTTACAATATGATTTAAACAAAATGTCTTGTTGTTTTTATAACAAAAACAATTTATCATAATTGTGATAAATTACACAGGTTTAGCTTAGAATTAAAAATGAATTTGCTTGAGCTTGAATATGCGTGGATGGTGTTCTTAGCAAATTGTTGTGTGCGTACGTATGTGCTTCTTTCTGCAAGCTGGCTTGTTTATATAGGCAATGTAACGATGTTGTCCATAAAGCAAGTTTAATGTTATTAACACACTTTCCTTTTGGAGAAGATCTTGTATGAAGAAAGCTGTTGACATTAATTCTGTCTTGAATGTTCAGTAACGCTTCCGAGTCTTTTCCCTTAACTGCTGATGACGCTTCAGAATATTGATGACTTGGTTTGATATGTCTTTGTTCAGAATCAGAGTTTATATAATAAAGCGCAGGTTCTGGTCATCACTCTTCAGCGTATAATCTGATTACTTCAGCATGTAATACTTTATAGCTTATCTTCTGATGCTGATCAGATCATAACTTCTGTATACAAAAAACATATTTTTAAGGAGCATATTTATTCTGCATTTATTTATTCTTTGTATTTGTTATCATCAAAACTCTAACCTAGGGTTGTAGAATCAAACTATGTTCTAACAACCATGCATCACAATCAAGAGCCCGCACACTGTCTTACTATCAAAGAAAGACCGGATGATAAGCATTGGTTTTATGAAATCAGGAAATACTTGGAAAAACAAGAATATCCAAAAGATGCCGCTATCATTGACAAACGAACTCTACAAAAATTAGCCTTGAAATTCTTTCTGAGCAACGATGTACTACATAAGAGGAACTACAACATGGTCTAGTACTCAAGAAGATTCTGCTACCTCACCTTGATTCACGTAGTAAATGGACACCCAACTACAAAGGTCCATACATAGTCAAAACAATATTCTCTGGTGGTGGTCTCATCCTCACAATAATGGATGGGGAAGAACTACCGCATCTGGCAAATTTAGACGCAGTCAAAAAGTACTATGTATAAGAAGCTCGCTAAGCTTGAACCCTAAACGACCAACTTAGACAAAAAGGAGCGCCCCGGTGGATCGAAAACCCTAAAGGGCGATCCAGACAAAAATTAGGGGCATATATAAAAAAAACTTTCCCGGTGGATTGAAAACCTGAAAGGGCAATCTAGGCAAAAATTAGGGATTTCATACAAAGAAATAAAGAATAAAAAGATTGCGATCTAAGAACTGCGACTACGGGCCAAGAAGGGAGAGATGGATCTAAATCATACGACTCATAAGAAAAGGAGACTGGAGCTATTAAAAGGATATTGGGAAACAACAGTAACAATTATCATTTTCAATTCCATTTACTGTTTTAAAACTTTCTATAATTACCTCTTTCTAGGAATTACATCTTGTACTTTCGCCTATTAAAAGACATATCAATAAAGCGTTTGTTTTTTTTGCATCTTTCAAATTGCATTTTTCTTTTCTCATACTTGTTTACAAAATACTACGATTATTGCTTGTGAATATTGTCTTAAAATCATGTCGGGGGAATTAACAAATAAAAGCATTTGACAAAACATCGAAAAAGCATTTTGGTTAGAAAAACATCAAAAAGAAAATCCACGTCTACGTCTGTACGCATGTCTACAACTATGCTTGTACACAAAAGTCCATTCACACGTTTACGCCTACGCCTGCACTTACAACGCACAAATCTACACATATGCCAACACATACGTCTACGTCTACACATGCACTTACAATACAGAAAATCAATCAAAAAATTGCTAGCACTTTCCACCGCATTCAAATCAAATTTAATATGCCACACAATGCAACATACAAACGCCAAGGAATTGGTAACTCAAAATCAATGGCTTAAAGGAGAGAATTTCAGAAATAGTCAGCATAACATTTCAAGGCATACACACATTTTACACATATTTTACACACACATTTTGCATATCCAAAGCATACAAACATTCAATACGCATACGCTCAGGGTTCCATATCAATGTCAAACATCATACATACACATACATTCAATACACACATGCTCAGGGTCCCATCTCAATATCAGATATCATATGCATGTATCATACAACAAACAAACAATCTCACCCTCGATTTAGCTATCTAAGGGTCAATCAACAAAACACTTCTCCTACGATTCAACCCGTCGCCCAAGTCTCCATGCCGTGACACATTCAACCCATCACCTAAGACTCCACACATTGATGTTTTCCCTCTACAATATAGGTTATTACATCAGTCTTCATACAGTAATGTACGAAGCTCGGTACACTTCCTAAGACGTTGTGCAACAGTGTGGTTCCTTGTTCGGTAATATAGACCATTGCCTAAGACGTCGTGCAATAATGTGCTTCTTTATTCCGCAACCCAGACATCTCCTAAGATGACATGCAGCGGTGTTCAGAAACTAAACCTAGTTCATTGCCTAAGACCTCGGGCAGTAATGCAACATAACCCATTGCTTAAGACATTGTGCAGCAGTGCGGTTCCTTGTTCTGTAATAAAGACCATTACCTCAGACTTCATGCAACGATGCTCGAAAACAAAATCTATCTTATCGCCTCAAACTTCACGCAGCGATTTGCGAACCTAACCCATTGCATAAGAGTTCATGCAGTAATAGATTTCTTTATTCTGTAACACAAACCGTCGCCTCAGACTTCATGCAGTGATGCTCAGAAACAAAATCTATCCTATCGCCTCAGACTTTACGCAGTGATTTGCGAACCTAACCCATTGCCTAAGACTTCATGTAGCAATGTGTTTCTTTATTCTGTAACACAGATCATCACCTCAGACTTCATGCAGCGATGCTCGAAAACTAAAATATAGCCTATCGCCTCAAACTTCACGCAAAGATTTGTGAACCTAACCCATTGCCTAAGACTTCATGCATCAATGTGTTTCTTTATTCCGTAACACAAATCATTGCCTCAGACTTCATGCAGCGATGCTCGAAAGAAAACAAAATTTAGCTTATCGCCTAAGACGTCATGCAACGATTCATGAACATAACCCATGGCCTCAGTATCCAAGCAACCATGCATAATCTATTGTTGATTTATTCATCCCTCCAAATAGATGAATAAGCTAAAGCGAACCAAGACATATAAGATTGCCCTCTCAAGATCAAGACCATCTGCCTCGTCATCAAATCCTGGTAAGCGATACATCATCAACTTTGCCTACTTTCTCAAGACTCGTAAGGGCACGCTATATCAACGTAACCTTATGATTGGTCAGACAAATTTTAGGTATTCCAAGTATTCAATAAACTCCCAATCAGAATGCGTAAGACTTGTGTATTCTCACGCTATTCGATTAGAAGATAATTGAATAGGGACAATTGTCATACCCCAAATTTGCCTTACCTTGATGATTTTATTTTTCAAGATTAAAATAGAAGAACTATTTAATTAAAGATGGTACAACAATATCTTATGGTCCATCTTTATCCAAAACTAGAGGGTGTATTTTAATTTAGAAAAGCGGGACTTTCTAAATCAGAAAGACTCATAAACTCCTTCGCGAAGCATGTTGGTCATTGATCCATGCGATTCAAAAATGAAAATTATTTCAAAAGAATAGTAATTATTAAGTCTTTAATTTGTTAATACATTTAAGAATAGTTCATGTTGGCCCATTTCATTTCATGTTGGAAAATAACAAGAGGAGGGGGTGTTTACAAGTTGCAAGCCCATTAAGATTTGGATAAAACAAATATATTTGTTGTTTTACTGTTAAACTCTTATAATAACAGTTTCATTAAATATTATTTGATTTTAGTTTATTAAAATATTAAGAGGAATTGAGTATTAAAATTGTTTTTTATTTTTATAATAAATAATAAATGAATTTCTTTGTTAAGAAAAAAATGTAATATTGCTAATAAATCTTTTTTTGTTAAAACTTATCTTTATCATTAAAGTTTTATTGTTGCTAAAAAAGGTCAAGTGGGCCAATTGAATAAAAAAATAGACGTGCTGGGCTATAATAGGAAACTAACACGCAGGCCCATGTGTTAGAGAAACAGTCACTGTATCAATTCAAGCCAAATTAAGCGCATGATTTTTGCAAATAACATATACTGTTAAAATTGAAATTAAATCAAATCTAAAACCTAATTTTGTTACAAAAATCAAATCTGCATGATTTCCATAATCATCCACAATCAATTTCCATGATCAGATTAAAAAGCCCATAATTTCAGAGTTACATTACAAATTTTACAGGAAAAAAATCAAAATGAATCTCTATTGCATCAATCCATATCCATATATTACAGCAAAGTCCAGAAATTACAATCAATCAACAACAATTTCAACCCCTAAATTGACTAAAATCCTAAATCTATAATTCATAATCTACGCTAACAAATCCAAAACCCTAAAATCAACCTATAAATACAAAACGCAAAGAATATAGAAGGGGAGGAGGATTTTACAGTAAAATAAATACGAAGGCAGGCTGTAATACCGAGGCGAGGACGGAAGAACATATTTATGAAGAAAGATTGAAGAACAAAAGGGATCAAGGAGACAGTAGAAGACGAACAGAAGAATCTCGACGTCGAAGAGGAAAGGTGCGATTGGGGTTTCGATATCCGAAACCCTAATCGCTAGCCGCTGGACACCACCATCTTCAATCGCTCATCACCACTGCTCTGCCACAACCTACAAAACAAAGAAGAAGGGGGATTAGCTTAACATCTCGAACGCTCAAAGTCAGAAATCGCGAAAGGGTAACTAACACTTAGCTTTTCATTTTTCTTTTTGGATTGTTGGGTTGGGGTTTGGTTGGTTATGGCGAGGAAGGGTAGAGTTACGGTGGGTAGGGATTTGTTTAGGGTTACGGCGCCGCGATTTGCTTTAGGGTTCGAAGAAGAAAGGGGAAGGGGTGTGTGTGTCACGAGAGAGAAAGATTGAGTTTACTGTAAAAACTAAAAGGTTGAATAATGTTTGGCAAAATGTTCTACTCCGTTGTATCCTGTGCACGCACGCTCACCGTAACTAATGTGCATCCTTAATCTCCTCCCTTTGATCATCAGTGGATGCCCATAAGACCAAGTCCACTGTAACATCCGTATTTCGCGCCACATATGATCCACCAGCCCCTCCCAATTTGCTTGATGGGCCAAGCCCATTACTTTAGACACCTCCCTTCGCCCTAATTACTAAAACATTAAACAATTTACACCTCCTGTCCTGAATCCGTACTTAGGCCAGCTTAGCATTACTTTTAGCACCCCCTGATTTACTTATTAACAAAGAACTGCACCCCTCTGATTTAATCATTATTATTTTTTATATTATTTCTTTAATATTATATTTTTATCTAATATTTGTTATATATTATATTTTTTATTCTTGTATTATTTATTCCTTTTTTATAATAATTATTTTTATTAATATTAATTTTTATCATATATTATTATTATTTATTATACAAAAATATTTTTTATATTATTTATTATCACCCAAATTATTCTTATTTAAAACTCATGAACATATTTTATATATTGCATAAAATATTTTTTATATCATGCTGTTGGCTGAAGATTTTGATAATGTTATCTAGAATTCAAAAGAGTTAAAAGTTCTGATCGAAATGGAATTGAACACCATATTTCGAAGTTGCAGAAGCGGTGTTTCGAATGAGTGTGTCAAAGCTTGAAGCTTCGAACGGTGATCATGGGAAAATATCCAAAGGGGTCTCGAAACAACAGCGAGGCTAGGTTTGGGAAGAGCGTTCGAAACGGAGAAACACCAAAGCATTTAAAATTTAAATGGAAGCGGGACTTTCAAAGTTTGAAAGTTATGTGTTGGAGCATTTGGGGACACGTGGAAAGATGAAAGAAGCATTGTCTTGCATGTTCGAAACGTGGCATAATCCTATAGCGAGACCGTTAGGGTCGAATTAGTATAAATAGAAGTCTTAGTATTAGGATTTCAGTGTGTCATATCTGTTATACAAAATACTCAATAACATTCAAACTACCACATGGCAAGGGAAACGAATGCAAGAGAGATGTATGTATGATAGCACCATGTATTTTTAATTTAATGAAAGCCTTTTTACCATTTCCAGTACTTTCCTCTTTTCTTTTTATCGAATAACATTTACAAGTTTCTTTATTTATCGTCTTTTCATTTCAAAGTCTTTTCCTCAAAAGTTTTGCTCTTTATTGCTTTCTTTATATTTCGAGCACTTTATATTTCAGAGAACTGTTACGCTTTCAATACCTTTACTTCCAAGTATTGCTTTTCAAACGCATCTTTTTAATTAAAATTGCATTAAACGCTTTCTTTACATTTTAAACTTCTACATTCCAGAAACCTTTTATGTTAAATGTTTTGCAAATCGAAATCATTTACTTCATTTTCCATACAGTTTTACATGTCTCTTCAATCAGCATTACAATTAGCATTTATTCGTATAATTTAGTTTTCATGTACAATTTGAACACATTCTTAAACTCTTAGAGAGAAGGATCGAAATAAACCAAACACTTGTACAATAGCAACCATGAATAATTATTCGATTGTGAGAGTAACTTTAATATCCAAGGAGTCCTAGGATCAATCTAGTCGATCCTGTGAGTTACCAGAGAGATTGAGTAGCGTTAATAAAGATTATTCGATAGTTTGGAAGACTAGCGGTTGTTTACCAGAAATCACTGGAAACAAATTGGCACACCTGGTGGGACCAATAGTTGGATATCAGAATTAAGGATTGTCGAGACATAGCCATCCCCAAAACGTAGGAACCATAAGAAATTTGCTGTTTTATGAACCTAAGAAGTGGTAAGATAACCAACAGCAACCAACCTTTATCCAGAAGAAAACGTTTGGACAAAATGTCTAATTCAGACAATCAACGAGGAAACCAAGGTGACCCACATGCAACAAGCACTAACGCTTCCATTTCGAGCGGAACATCTAATGTAATCCCTTCGAATGCACAGTCTGTTGCATCTTCAACCAGTAACATAGCCACCACTGGAGTAAGTGGCATATCAACCAACAATTCGATCTTAGGAAATACGGGAACTATGGGCTACCCTGGGGGATTCGTTCCACCACCAGGAACACAATCCCATTTAGCCACACCATCAACTAGACCACCCGGCTTCGATGGGAATAGAATTAGAAGTTCTTCTTACGGAATGCCAACATCTTTTATGGCAGGTTTACACAATTCCACTTCGAATTCATCCCCACAACTAGGATCTGGGTCTGGGGCGAACCAATTTATGACAAATAACCAAGGGTCAGTGGGTTATAGCACGTTGCCTATCCTAACCACAGATAACCAGTTGGCTTTTAGGCAATTGATGGATGACAGCAACCACAATATGATAGGGGTGTTAGCGCAAACCATGCAGGAAATATTTGCCCCAATAGTTCAGAATGTGACTGTGACGAACAGGGAAAACGCTGACAACATGAGTCGAATAGCAGATTTCTTTGCCCCCACAGAAAGGCGTAGGCAGAACCAGGCGGGATTTCGAACAAACATGCCTGTTATAGAACGAATTGCTAACGACCCAATTCAGAGACTACCCAGAGAAGAAGCTAACTTAGGGGCCAGAGCACCAAGGTTAGAAGCCCCAGTAATTCAAGGCCCACAAAGGGAAGTTATGGAACCAGGGGCAAGGATCGAAAGGCCAGAAGCCCCAGAACTTCGAGAAGAACAACCTAGGGGAGTTGTTTTGGTCGGTCGAAATCAAGATGCCGATGCCGTCGTTCATAGGATCCGAAACGATAACATCTTGGCAGAAAATAACCTAACCACCATGATAGAGAGGATCATGGCCCAAAATGGCCTCAATACGGGAATGAGGAGGCCAAATTACGCCTCTCCTATATTGGATTGTATAATGCATACTGATTTACCAAGGGGATACAAAGTCCCTAAATTTACAAAGTTCGCTGGGGATACCAACGAGTCAACAGTCGAACACATAGCGAGATATTTAACCGAAGCGGGAGACATAGCCAATAATGAAGATCTCAGGATCAAATACTTCCCAAGTTCCTTGACAAAAAACGCCTTCACTTGGTTTACCACGTTGCCTCCCGGATCTATTGACACTTGGCCCCTTTTAGAAAGATTATTCCATGAACAATTTTACATGGGACAATCGAAAATAAGTTTGAAGGAATTGGCCAGTGTTAAGAGAAAATTCACTGAACCCATAGACGATTATTTGAATAGATTTAGGCTGTTAAAATCCAGATGTTACACAGTAGTGCCTGAACATGAGTTAGTCGAAATGGCCGCTGGGGGTTTGGACTATTCTATTCGAAAGAAATTAGATACTCAGTATTTGAGGGATATGGCTCAATTAGCCGACAGGGTTCGACAGGTCGAAAGACTAAAAGCTGAAAAAGCCAGAGTCTTTAAGAATAGTAAGAAAGAAAGGGTTTCCTATGTTGGGACTGAGGAAGTGGAAGAATATCCTGAATTCGAATTCGAAGAGGTCGAAATCGACCTCGCTGAATTAAAACAGGCCCCACCTTACTCCTGCAAAATGTTAGTTCCCACGAAAGGGAAAGATATTGTTGAAAATGAGAAAAGTGACAAGTTTCCAAAGAAGGTCTACACCTTCGACGTCACTAAGTGTGACGAAATTTTTGACTTACTTGTCAAGGATGGCCAACTAATTGTGCCATCAAATGTCAAAATACCTCCCTTGGATCAGAGGAAGAAAAGAGGATTTTGCAAATATCACAGTTTCCTAGGCCACAAGACCTCACAATGTTTTCTTTTCAGGGACTTGATTCAAAACGCGATCAAAGATGGCAGACTAAAGTTTGTTGATAAGGTGAAGATGAAAGTGGACGAAGATCCTTTGGACGTCGCAGACACCAACTACTCCGAGCCTGCATGCATTGGAGAGGTCAACATGGTGGAAACTGATCAAAGCGATGCCCCAACAGGAGAGAAGGACACTGGAGTCGAAAACTGGGTGATGGTCGAAGTCAGCGAGGAAGTCACTGAAGACATCCAGAATACGCCAGATACTTCGATTGCTGCACCTGTGGCTGTCGCAGGAGAAACCCAGGCTACTGAAGGCCAAGG
This sequence comes from Vicia faba, assembly GCA_948472305.1. NCBI lineage: Eukaryota > Viridiplantae > Streptophyta > Magnoliopsida > Fabales > Fabaceae > Vicia > Vicia faba. The sequence continues at coordinate 240,474,840 of OX451737.1, forward strand.
AAATCAAAACGAAGGATTGACACAAGTCACTGAGGGCTTGAGGCTGGAATTGGAGAAAGTCCAAATTACACAGCCAGTTCCCCTTCGAAAGGAAATATGGGACACTCTGGGGGAACCCAGTGGGAAATTTGACTATCTGGTCAAATATTCTGCCCCAGAAAGTTCGAAGGTCCAGATCGAAGACATAAAGCCCACAGGATGGGGCGATGACGAAACTAAAGAGGGAGATGTGGAGATAAATATGGTGGATATGGAAGGACCCCGTTCTGAAATGGAAGAAGTGAAAAAATACTTAGAAAAAGAAAAGCACAGAATGGGGGATAATCACACTGGAGATGCTACTCTCAAAGACTATCTCATGACATGCCACAAAGGAGATCCAGGCATGATATTGTGCCCTAGGTGCAGCATCCTCTGCAACCAAAGAATTGCTGCAAATTTCGAAAGGGTACAGAAGGCTCGAACTGGCAACAATTGGCGCCAGGATAACCAACTCTTTAGGTGCTATCCCAAGGCTGGAGAGAGTCTGTTGGAGTTTGTTTTTCGCTGCTACAAAGGGGCAACTAAGTGTTTGGTTTGCCCAAGATGTTCTGCTGTGTATGACCAAAGCATGTCCAGGGCCTTCGAAACGATCCCCTTCGCCCCTTGCTGGAATCATCAAGAAACCACCCAGATGGGCCCACGTTTCGACAGCGGATACAAACAGCGAAGACCTGATAGCCCTCACCCCAAAGTCGCTCGAAGAGTGACTTTCAAACTCCCTGCTGAAGTGCCAACCGATAGATGGCTACAAGTCAGAAATAACAAAGCCAAAGACAAATGGAGGAGTGCTGAACGAAATACACGCCATGCTGTGACATACAGGAGGCAATTCAACACACAAAAAAGGGAGGAAGTGAGATTAGAGAATTACAAAGGAAAGAACCCCATGTCAAGATCCCAGTGGCGCAGACAGCAAAGGATTCGAAAGGCTGAGAGGGAAGCTATGGCAAACAAAGGGGGTGCTTCAACGAAGATACAAGGTGAATCAAGCACCAACAAACCAAAAAATCAGACTGAAGAGAAACCTCCAGTCAATAGGAGGCTTTTTTCTGAAGACCAACGAGACGAACCAAAGGAATATATTCCAGGCCCGGAAGAGGACGAAGATATGGTAACAGATAACTTCGAATCGGAGGGGGAGTCTTCATTCAACCTGAACTGTAACGTGGTGTCCGTGCTTCCCTGCGAATTTGGGCAGGAAACCGAAATCAATGAATATGAGGAGGAAGACACCACAGATTTAATGAAACATAGGCCCGTGTGCTACTACGTGATGGACAATGGGGCTGTTGAGGAGCAAAATGCGTTCTTCGAACGCCCAGAGCCTGCAATGAAGAATCATCTCAAGCCACTTTTCATTCGGGCGAAAGTAGGTATCCATGGTGTGAACAAAGTTTTAGTGGATGGGGGTGCTGCAGTCAACCTAATTCCCCATTTCATGCTAAAAAGGTTAGAGGTCCGCGAAGGAGATATCAAGCCCCATAATATGGTTCTATCCAATTATGAGGGAAAAGTGGGCAGAACACTGGGGGTGGTCCAGTTGGAATTGACAATAGGCTCAAGTTGCAGGCCCACCATGTTTATGGTTATCGAAGCCAAGGCCAACTATAACCTACTGCTAGGAAGAGAATGGATTCATGGCGTGGGGGCAGTTCCTTCGTCAATGCATCAACGACTAGTTCTGTGGAGAGAGGACGGAATCGTGGAAAACATCGAAGCAGACCAGAGTTACTTTATGTCAACTGTCAATTTAGTTGACAAAAGGGATTATGATAAAAATCTGGCAAAGATTGCTCCATGTGTCCCAAACGATGAGATGCATGAAACTAGAAACGCCCACTACTACATGACACTTCGTCATGATGGTCTTTATTGGGATAGAACAATAATCAGTGAAGAGGAAGAAGTTGAAGGTGCTATACAAAAACGGCCAGCAGGCTGGAACTTCGACAACCTTAACCATGACTGAGTCTACCTTCTTCGAAAGGATTTCGGCCTATATGGCTGAGAATGAATCGAAAGCGGCCTTAGAGGCTGAAATAAATGAATCAACTGTAAAGACGAATGAAGTCAGTGGGGGGGGTGCGAAATGCTCACCCATCAAAGAATTGGATATGGATCAAAGGTTGGATGCCATCTATGACAAAGAACCCTTAGGCTTCGAAAGGGACCCCATAAACTCAGGTGTCAAAATGTTGGCACATGACCCGCTCGAAGAAGTCAACTTAGGGGATGAAGAAACGAAAAGAGTAACTTACGTGAGTGCTAAACTTAGCCCAGGCCTCAAGGAAAAGGTGATCGAAGTCCTTAGGAAAAACAAAGATTGTTTCGCATGGGATTATGATGAGATGCCTGGTTTAAAGAGGGAGTTGGTCGAACATAGACTGCCAATCAAAGATGGCAAGAGGCCCATCAAACAAACTCCCAGAAGATTCGCACCAGCGGTTCTCACAAAAATTAAAACTGAGATTGAAAGGTTGTTGTGCTGCAAATTCATCAGAACAACAAGGTACGTTGAATGGTTAGCAAACATAGTACCTGTTATTAAGAAAAATGGTTCTTTAAGGATTTGCATAGATTTTAGGGATTTAAATACTGCGACCCCTAAGGATGAATATTCCATGCCCGTGGCAGAAATGCTAGTAGATTCTGCTGCAGGATTCGAATATTTGAGCATGTTAGATGGATACTCTGGATACAACCAGATTTTCATCGCTGAAGAAGATGTTGCTAAAACAGCATTTCGTTGCCCAGGAGCCTTAGGCACCTACGAATGGGTGGTGATGCCTTTCGGTTTAAAAAATGCTGGGGCAACTTATCAAAGGGCGATGAATTCAATCTTTCATGACTTCATCGAAACCTTCATGCAGGTGTATATTGATGATATAGTCATTAAATCTATATCTGCAGAAGCACATTTGCATCAGTTAGGCCAATCATTCGAACGGATGAGAAAACATGGCTTAAAGATGAATCCCCTTAAATGTGCATTTTTTGTGCAGGCTGGAGACTTTCTCGGTTTTGTGGTCCACAAGAAAGGAATTGAGATCAACCAGAACAAAACCAAAGCCATAATGGAGACGAAAGCACCTGCGTCAAAAAGGGAGTTGCAATCTCTACTAGGGAAAGTTAACTTCCTCAGAAGATTCATTTCGAACCTGAGTGGAAGGACCCAAGCTTTCTCTCCGTTACTTCGTCTGAAGCAAGGTCAGGCCTTCGAATGGAACGAAGCTCACCAGGAGGCGTTTGACAAAATAAAAGAATATCTTTCCCAGCCTCCTATTTTGTCTCCACCATCATGGGGGAAGCCCATGAGATTGTACATATCTGCCTCTGAAGTTAGCATAGGTAGTATGTTAGCACAAGAGGATAACAATGGCGTCGAAAGAGCCATATACTATTTAAGTAGAGTGCTAAATGATGCAGAGACCAGATATAGCAATTTAGAAAAGCTATGTCTCTGTTTGTACTTCTCTTGTATGAAACTCAAGTATTATATAAAACCTGTTGATGTTTATGTTTCGTCTCACTTCGATGTCATTAAACATATGCTTTCAAAACCAATAATGCATAGTAGAGTTGGAAAGTGGGCTCTGGCTTTAACAGAATATTCATTGACTTTTATGCCCTTAAAAGCTATGAAAGGTCAAGTGATTTCTGATTTCATTGTGGATCATTCGTTGGTTGAGCAGACAAGCATGAGTTACGTCGAAATGCAACCATGAAAATTGTACTTTGATGGTTCAACCCACATGAATGGAAGTGGTGTTGGAGTCCTTCTAATTTCTCCTGAAGGAATTCCAACAAAATTCAAGTATAAATTGGATGGTCCTCGTTGTTCGAACAACGAAGCTGAATATGAAGCGCTCATTGTTGGACTTGAAGCTTTGTTGGAATTGGGGGCAACCAGAGTCGAAATTAAAGGAGACTCTGAATTGGTGGTCAAACAAATCACAAAAGAATACAAGTGCATAAAGGAAAATTTAATGGTATACTTCGTCATAGTCAATAGGCTATTACGAAAGTTCGAATACATGGACATTCAACACATACCAAGATTAGAAAACCAAGAAGCAAATGACTTAGCGCAGTTGGCTTCAGGTTATAGAGTATCTACCAAGAACCTTAAAGATTTGGTCGAAATAAGGGGAAGAGTTATGGCTACTAGATTCACACCATCGGATCTGGAAAGTATGAGATTGGGATATGCTGAGAAACAAGGATTCGAAATTCTAGCCATAAATACTTTGTCAGATACAGACTGGCGAAGTCCATTAAAGAGTTATTTAGCAGACCCAACGTTAAAGGTGGATAGAAAAACAAAATATAGAGCATTGTCATATCTCCTCATGGGGAACGAATTGTTCAAAAAGACCCAAGAAGGTGTATTATTGAAATGCCTAGGAGAAAGTGAGGCATATTTAGCATTGTCTGAGGTCCATAATGGGGCATGTGGGGCACACCAAGCAGGCCACAAAATGAAATGGTTGCTATTTCGATATGGTTTGTTTTGGCCTAGCATGCTCAAAGATTGCATAGACTTTGCTAAAGGATGTGAGGAATGTCAGAAACATGCAGGAATTCAACATGCCCCTGCAAGTGAGTTGCATTCGATCATCAAACCATGGCCATTCAGAGGATGGGCATTGGATCTGATAGGGGAGATAAATCCTGCTTCGTCCAAAGGTCAGAAATATATCTTGGTAGGAGTAGATTATTTCACCAAATGGATCGAAGCTATACCTTTGGTAGTTGCTGATCAAGAGGCAGTTATCGAGTTTATACAAAAGCACATTATCTATAGGTTTGGATTGCCAGAAAGTATAACTACAGACCAAGGCTCTGTATTTACTGGTAGAAAGATGCAAGGATTTGCCCAAGAAATGGGGTTCAGATTGCTAACATCAACACCATATTATGCTCAAGCAAACGGACAAGTCGAAGCAGCAAACAAAGTAATAATAGGATTAATCAAGAAGCATATTGGCAAGAAGCCAAGAAATTGGCATAAAACTCTGGACCAAGTGTTGTGGGCTTGTAGAACATCTCCTAAGGAAGCCACCAACACTACGCCTTTCCAACTTACATTCGGCCATGATGCAGTATTACCAGTAGAAATTCATCTGCAATCAGTTCGAATCCAGAAACAAAACGAAATTCCAGCTGCATTATATTGGGAAATGATGATGAATGAATTAGTTGAGTTGGACGAAATTAGGTTACATGCGTTGGAAATTTTGATGAGGCAAAAAGAAAGAGTGGCCAGAACATACAATAAAAGGGTAAAGAAAAAAGTATTCGTTATTAATGACTTGGTTTGGAGAGTCATATTGCCTATGGATAAGAAGAACAGAGCGTTAGGAAAATGGTCACCTCATTGGGAAGGACCTTTTCGAATATTAAAAGTATTCTCAAACAATGCATACGAAGTCGAAGAACTCTCGGATGATAAACGTGTCCTAAAGGTTAATGGGAAATATTTAAAGAAATATAAGCCAAGCCTGCGGGAGATTCGAATAATAACAATATAAACAAAATATTATAAAAAGCCAAGATGGCAAGATAAGAATGCCAAAATGGCGTTGTTCGAATATTACATGAAAAAACCAAAGTTATGGTCAGATGAGATACAAAAAATTTAGAAATAAACATTATTTTTCAATCGATTAAAGGTGCTTCGAAATGTTTCAAGCCTCTGCTGAGCAAACCGCCTGGCACCTTCCAAGGTTGCCACTTCTCCTTTAAGTTGTTCTGCAGTCTCCATTTCTGCAAGCCCCCGGTTGAGAAGCTCTTCGAATTGGTTACCTGCAGGATTAGTTTCGAAGGCTAGTTGTTGTTCCTTAGCCTCCTTAACTTTCTGCTGAAGTTCCAGAATCTGCCTTTCCCAAATAAGAATGGACTCAGCTCGAGCCTCATATTCAGTTTTCGCCTGCTTCAGATGCATAGCCTGATCCTCAGCTTCTTGAGAAAGCTTCGAAGCTTGTTCATAGGCGGCATCCATGGCAATGCGTTTCTCATGAACCTTCTTGGCAGCAGATTCGTCTTGGAGAAGGTAGCCAGTTACGTTGTCCAACAAAGTCTGAAGATCAAACAAGAGAGTACTAACTGGCAAAGAGCAGTTGGAAAGATTAACCTTTGTAAGCAGCTCCTTCATAGTATAGCAAGCAGTACTATCTTGCTTAAGCACTTCGAAGATATCCACATTGAGAATAGTTCTCCTAATTTTGTTAAGAAGAACGACTCTTTCATCTGTGGGAAGAGGATAGCTGGTTGAACTTGTGCCAGCCCTAGCGAGTGGAACGTCCCTCTGAGCCAACTTTGCCTTCATATACCCAATGGGGTCATTTCGCCTCAGAAGTGCCAGTTCTTCGTCAGTCATTCGAGACGGAGAGGATTGGGGGAATTCCACGCGTAGGGGAACCGCGTTTGTTTCAACCTCTAGGGTTTCGTTGATTGCATCACCATCCCCTTCATTTGCTTCGTGCTCTTGGTCTTCTTCATCTTCGTCCAAATCTACCACTTCGATACCATCCCTTTCGCCGCTATGTGCGTTAGACCCCGTCCCGGCAGTCGAACCATCATTGGCGTTTTCCTCTTCATTGGCGTTTTCCTCTTCATTGGTGTTTTCCTCCTCAGATTCTTCGCCTGCAGATTCTTCGGATTCTCGCCCAGAATCAGCTTTTTCTTCTTCAGTCTGAGTATCCTTTGGGTCCTCTTGAAGAGTTTCAAGAGGGGACTTTTGAAGAACCCTTTGTGAATCCTCTGCAGACGTTTGAAGTATCGTTTCGTTTACCTCTTTCAGAGGGATGGAGGTACCTTGGTCATTTGGCTGTTCAGAAGTTCCAGCTAGAACCGCCACATTGGAAGAACCTTTGTTTTGGACCAAATTGCTGGAATCTCCTTGAGGAGAGGAGTTAAGCGGAGCAGCAGCTCTGGACGGTGAGGTCGAAATGGTAGAAGTAGGATTCAAGTTGTTCTGCAAAGAGTGGCAGAATGTTAAAAAAAAATATATTCACCAAGATAATAAGAGGTTAAAACATTTTTAGAGGAAGTTCGATTTACCTGTGGGCCCTCAGAGGAGAGGTTACTAGCTATGCGTTCCAACTGTGGGTTGGAGGTCGAAGGTGGATTTTTGGATTTTGGTAAGGGAGCAGCATCCCTGGAGTCAAGTCCAGAGACGCTAGTCGGAACAGTACTTTTTGGTGTAGCTTTCTTTAGCTTCTTCTTCGAAGCAGTATTTGAGTTTCCTCCAGCAGTGGGATCTTCCCCAGTAGTGCTTGGTTTTCGCTTCTTAGGAGTAGTATGAGGAAGTTTGTTGGTCTGAACGAATTTTAACGAAGTTAGATATAAAAAGCTTGAGTGAATTCGAAGCATCAAAAACTAAGTGATTACCGTTGGAATTGGGGCACTTGTTGTTGGCGTTATTGTTGTTGTTATAGTTGCAGCAGTAGCAGTTGTTTCGGGTGGATTAGCTTTTTCAGTAGTGTCAATGGAGGTCTGAGAGGCACTCCCTTCCTTCGATTTCGAGGCAGCAGTCTTTATCCTGATAGCTGAAAATCAAAACAATTAAGGCAAAGGTTAAAGATATGGAAAAGAAAAGACATTTGGGATTGTTCCCAAGCATTCGCACCTGTGCCTTGATCAGATTTAATTGACATGGCAGAAAGGTCATATCGAAGATGTCCTGGGAAATCATGAAGCCAATGTCGAGCCCATGTCACAGTCTCAGATGGCTTTGGTTTCCTTTGAAGATATTTGAACATCTCTTTGCAAGTAAACCACCATGGATATGGGGGAAACCAAGCCAGAGCCAGTTCTGAGGTAGGTAATCTGGGAAATTTAGGTGGATGCATTTCGAATGCCAACCTATACCTATCCTCAGGTGACAGCCCTGAAGGAAGTTTTAGCTTAGAAACTTTTTGTTTAAATTTTTCCTTCAAGGTCTCAGCTGCTTGATGCACAGTGGAGTCCAAGCGCGTGGGGTCGTAAGTAGTTTCAAAATAATTTTGAAAAGCTTTTATCTCTTTGGCATGAGTAAACATACCTTTCTTTGCTGGTACCTGCACATCGAAGGCATCAATTAGTTTCTGTCGAATTGTAAGTGTATCGAACATGCAAGTTTGATAAAACTTAATCCACCACTCCAGAAACCCTTTAGCCGCGAGATGGGTAGGTTCGAAGGCTATCAGCTCAAATTGGGCAAAGCCTTGATATTGTTCTTGTTGAATCTTGGCTTCCTTTGCCTTGAAAGTTCGACCAGATGTGATGGCGCTCTCAGTCTGGAACAAAGGTTCAGGAATCAGTTGGCATAAGCCAAACTGCCTCGAAACGAAGTTTGGTTGATAGGCAAAAAGGAGAATTTGATTCTTAGCTGGGGTTATCCTTGAAGAGATGAGTCTAGGAAGCAAAAAAGCTCTCCATACATCTTGGATCTCCTTGCTCTTGATGGCTTCTGAGAGAGCCATGGTGAACCAAGAGGGTCCATGAGTCCTCGAAGCAAAAGGCGCCATGCTCTCTTCGAACTTATGCCTTTTGGAGAGGATCATGATGTACTTCGAGAATTGAACCTTGAAGTCATCCTTGTCATCATTAGGTGTTAGTCTTCGAAGCCTAGTGCCTTCGACTATCCTATCACTTATTTCTGAATCTTGCTCATCTATGGTGTTGGCGGTTGGTAATGAAGGTTCGAACATGGCGTTTAGCCATAATTGGAGTAACCAAAATGGGCCAGCTAATAGGATGTTTTTAGAGGTGTGGGATTTGAGACTCGAAACGGCTGACCTCAGGCTCTCATAGAGGTCAACTAAGAGTAATTCACTTAGGCACACTTTGCGATTTTCGTGTAAATCCCTAGCTAGAGGAATGAATCTACTAGCTACCTGCAGGGATCTACTGCAGAAAACGTACCTAGACAGCCACAGGGTTAAGAATGCAATATGTTCTATGTCAGACACATTATCCCCTTCAGCATGATAATGGCTGATAAATTTGGAAAAGCTGGCTAACTTGACTTCGAAGTCAATTATGCTGGAGTGTTCTTTATTGTCAGGAACATAAGTTTCTCCCACTGGTGACAGCCCAGTAATAGCCGCTATATCAAAGAAAGTTGGGGTAATCATTCCACCTGGGAGATGGAAAGTATTGTAGGTACTATCCCAGAAGTAAAGGGACGCGAACAGCAGAGGGTGGCTATAGGTGAATCCAGGTTTCGATAGCTTAATGAGGTTATAAATGCCTAGTTCTTCCCATTGCTGGGATTTTTTGGCTTCTACTTTCGCGAACCAATTTTGATAGGCAATATCAGAAGTAGGGCAAGATCTAAATGGTTTAAAATTGCTTTTTACATAATCCAAAACAAATGGGTCCTTGGGAGGAACAGTTGGGGTTTCTGCGGTATTCGAACTGAGGGATTCTACTACCCTAGGGGTATCCATTTTGTTGAATAAAGGTTTGAAGCTATAACATACGGGAAAAATTGTCCTGGTGTCCTTTAGTATTTCAAAAACCGTAAGAGGACCATTTAAGGCTAACCTCTTACCAGCAACATGGGTAGGGATGAGTACCTGTGATGCGTACAGCATTTCTTTTTCTTTGGAAATCATTTGAGGAGCAAGAGCAGATTGGCCTTGAATGGTGACGATTTTACTCTCCATGGTTGCTTCTGTAGTCTTTCCCTTCTTCTTTGAGATTTTCTTGAGTTGGGAAGAGGTGGAGGAAGACATTTTTTGTTGTTTAAGAGCTTAGATTGTGTATGAGAAAAAAAAGAGTGAAAAATCAGAGTATGAAAGATTTAGAGTGTAAAAAAAGGAAAAGGAAGAGTAAATTGACGTTTATAATGAGAAGATTAAACATCCACCGAGTAAAAGTGTGATACGTGGAGATCATGAATTGGTGTGATGAAGAGGTGGCGAGAAGGTGGTATAGGAAATAAGCGTGATTTAAAAACAATCATTACCTATAACTGCTCCACGCTGTGAAGTGACTCTGGGCGGTTAAGGAACTCAAAAGGTGCTATGATTGATGTGACTGGAGTCAAAGGCATTAAATGTTATAATGATTCGAAAATCCTATCAAAATCTTGTATAAATGTTTAAAATAGGTATTTCTCAAAGAGATCGAAATACATATTTTAAAGGGGCAATTTGTTGGCTGAAGATTTTGATAATGTTATCTAGAATTCAAAAGAGTTAAAAGTTCTGATCGAAATGGAATTGAACACCATATTTCGAAGTTGCAGAAGCGGTGTTTCGAATGAGTGTGTCAAAGCTTGAAGCTTCGAACGGTGATCATGGGAAAATATCCAAAGGGGTCTCGAAACAACAGCGAGGCTAGGTTTGGGAAGAGCGTTCGAAACGGAGAAACACCAAAGCATTTAAAATTTAAATGGAAGCGGGACTTTCAAAGTTTGAAAGTTATGTGTTGGAGCATTTGGGGACACGTGGAAAGATGAAAGAAGCATTGTCTTGCATGTTCGAAACGTGGCATAATCCTATAGCGAGACCGTTAGGGTCGAATTAGTATAAATAGAAGTCTTAGTATTAGGATTTCAGTGTGTCATATCTGTTATACAAAATACTCAATAACATTCAAACTACCACATGGCAAGGGAAACGAATGCAAGAGAGATGTATGTATGATAGCACCATGTATTTTTAATTTAATGAAAGCCTTTTTACCATTTCCAGTACTTTCCTCTTTTCTTTTTATCGAATAACATTTACAAGTTTCTTTATTTATCGTCTTTTCATTTCAAAGTCTTTTCCTCAAAAGTTTTGCTCTTTATTGCTTTCTTTATATTTCGAGCACTTTATATTTCAGAGAACTGTTACGCTTTCAATACCTTTACTTCCAAGTATTGCTTTTCAAACGCATCTTTTTAATTAAAATTGCATTAAACGCTTTCTTTACATTTTAAACTTCTACATTCCAGAAACCTTTTATGTTAAATGTTTTGCAAATCGAAATCATTTACTTCATTTTCCATACAGTTTTACATGTCTCTTCAATCAGCATTACAATTAGCATTTATTCGTATAATTTAGTTTTCATGTACAATTTGAACACATTCTTAAACTCTTAGAGAGAAGGATCGAAATAAACCAAACACTTGTACAATAGCAACCATGAATAATTGTTCGATTGTGAGAGTAACTTTAATATCCAAGGAGTCCTAGGATCAATCTAGTCGATCCTGTGAGTTACCAGAGAGATTGAGTAGCGTTAATAAAGATTATTCGATAGTTTGGAAGACTAGCGGTTGTTTACCAGAAATCACTGGAAACACATGCGTTAATCAAGAATTTCACAATTAATACGACTAAAAAAATACGCAACAAATATCAAACTATTTTTCACAACAAATTAATCTAGACAACTGTTTTGGCAAAATGGTTTCAAATGGATTTTGACTAATTGCGCATTTAGCCAAAATCTCCGCAATCACTACTCCCGGTCAAAATGCGAGGTGATTCAAAATACATTTGCAACCCCTAAAAAACACCAACCCTATACGAACTATGAATTGAGACTCTGATTCTTCATAAGAGGATACGTAGACATACGACTAAAATCGTGACGAGTTTCCCTACTAAACTTAAAACCCTGTTTTACCCGAACCTAAACCTAAAACCTAGTATCCTTGTGAACAAGGTAGATGAAAGGTGCCTAACACCTTCCTTTCATCTAAAAGAGTCTGAAACTTAGAATCTTTGTCTCTACGAATTATGGTTTCCTATTAGATGCCCTTTCCCTAGGATAAAAACTAATAATGGCGACTCTGATTTTAAATCCAGTTGCAACACCTAGCTCCATATACCTTTAATCTTCAAATTAGCATTCATGTTGCAAGTAATTATCCTTTTTTAAGTTGTTGGTACTGATTATTGTTTTTAACATGTATAACTCTCAGATGCAAATCATGTTTTTACCAATGTTTTAAAAACTGGACCGAACCGTCCAGTTCATCCGGTTGACCCGAGAACCGGAGGTAACTCCAGTTCGACTAGTCTTGTAAAATCGCAGGTGAGCCAAAGGCTGAGTAAAACTGAAAAAACCGGATTAAATCGCTCAAAATTAATCGAACCAAAGAATCAGGGCCGATTTTGTAAAACCGTCTGGTTCAAAGAAATGCCTATCATTGACCAATTTTAGTATTTTTTTATAAAAAAATTAAAAATAATTATTATATTAGCAATAATACTTAAAACATTTTCACTTCACAAAAAATAAATTCTTCTTTAACACAAAAGAGCAACATAAATTTCTACGTTATAACAGTGTAATTATGTTATAGTTTTGTTTCTTTAAACATACCATTATATTGTGTAATTATGTCTATTATTAATCTCATAGTATTAAGTTTGTAATAGATTTTTAAAACATTTAATTTATTAATTTGTGAACATATGATTATGTGACTTATCCATAAAATTTATCTTTATATTCTTAATTTAATTAATAGACGGTTCAACCATAAGTTTAACCAATTGAATCAAATGAATTTTGAATTGAAAGTCTTACTAGTTCGACTTCTCTGATTTTTAAAACATTAATTTTTACTAAATAATTTTTTATATATTAATAATGTATATTAATCAAACTCATTAAATAGTATTATTTTTTATTAAAAGTCAAATATATATTTATGAAGATTAAAAAAATATGTTCTGTCTATATAACTTTTTACCTGTAAATGAGATAAAATCACATCATATAAATTTTCTTCTAGTCTCATATTTAAAATATTAATTATAATATTTTGAATAGCTTTTAGTCTCGTAATTTAGGTTGCAAAAAGAAACCACTCACAAATTCACAATAGTATATAAGAAAAATACCAACGTCGTTTGCAGCTTTCAGATCTCTTCTCATTCGATCATTCACCAGCAGAAGAAGAAGCTTCTAGAGAGAGAACAGAGAAGAACCGATTTGCGATGGGTTACAGAAACAAGAGCTTGGTGACAAAGGATCAAACTGTTTCTTCATCATCGAATTGTGAATCACCGAGTGATGCAATGCTTGTTTTCACTATGAATATCATTGGTTTACCAGTTGATGTTCATGTTAAAGATGGTTCTGTGTATTCTGGAATCTTCTATACTGCTTCTGTTCATGACCGTTTCGGTACTCTTCTTTCTCTCTCTCATTCGGTTATTCAATTTTTCTATGGGAAAGTTGTTTTCTGTATTGATTCCCTCAATAGCTCGATTAGGTTGTGAATATTTTTTTATGTAATTTGTGCAATTCTCATGATTAGTGTTATCTTACTTAGTTATTGAATTTTTTGTTGTGGTTTCCCTAACTCTATTTTGCTTAAACCTTAAATCATAGATCTTAAGACAGTTGATAGTTTTAGTGTTCATTCATTTTGTGTGTCTTCCTTTGTCTAGGAGAATCTTAGGAATTGAGTAAGCAATTCAATCAGAAAAATTTATATGTGCTAAATTACTAACTACTAATTGTATGTGTTACTCTATGTAGTAGCAACCTCTGATGCTACTATGTAGCAATGGCACTTTTGAAAAAAGGCGTCCAATAGTGACACGACACCGACACTTGTGATTATGTTCAATTTATTCTCTTTTTCTTCAAAATTTTCCAGGTGTAGACGTGTCAGCGTTGTGTTGGTGTCGTGTCCGGTGTCCGAGCTTCATAGGTAGTGACACTTCACATTGAAGGCTTGTCTAGTCTTCGCGACAAATGACATCAACACATGTAGATATAGTCAATCACTTTCATTTTCTAAATTTATTTCGGGTGTCTGTGTGACGACCTGTAGACACCAGAACAAATGACACCAACAAATAGACATTTAAATGTCTGTGTTGGTGCCTACAGATCGCTACACATAGACACCCGGAATAAATTTAGAAATTGAAAGTGATTGACTATATCTACATGTTTTCGTGTCATAAGAAAAAAAACTGAGTGATAGGAAAAGCAGGCCGAGTTGTTAACCTTTTTAAGTATTCAGTTTTGGCGTGTAACCAGAAGTTTTTTTTCCCAGAGAATGAATTATTGGTTCATTTCAGTTAAAAAATTTAGAGAATTATGTATCTCAATTTTCGTTTCTTAATTGTTGAATGATTACAAGGGGTTGCACTCCATATATGGGAATGTTTGAGCTACACACGCTTTAACTTACTTCTCACTAGTCTAACTAACTGAGATTGACTCACTTCTACATTATAGTTTATCCTCTAGGTGTACACCTATGCCAAGGTGCTGTACAATTCAGTAAATTACATGAGAAAGTGTTCCCAAAGGTGCATCCCCATGTTTGACATGAGCATTCTATGCATTCCCTAATACATTTAAATTTTATAATCTGTTATATAATTAAAAACTCAACATCATTCACTTACTTTGCTGCGTGTTTAGGTATTGTTTTGAAGCAAGCTAGGATGACCAAGAAGGGAAATGGCCACAGCAATGTTGGAAAAGAGGCCTTGATAGATACATTAGTGGTTCAATCAAAGGATATTGTGCAGGTCATTGCTAAGGTATAGCCATTTGTCCATGCAATGTATCTTTTATGACTACATATCTTCTTAGAATATAACTATGTGCTTAAGGTTAAGGTACACATGACTTTGTGCGTAGGGAGAAACACTTCCCGGGGATGGTGATAATGGAAAAATAACTGGCGAGGATGAGGAAGCAATTACACCCAAAGTTTGTTGTTCCGATAACCGTTCAGTGGATGCAGAACAGGTTAATCAATCAAGGTATTGTCTTTGTCAAATTCATTCAAATGGACGGGAATATGTGGTGAGCATAGCTAGTTAATTTGTTATTAAGTTTCATAACCAACTCCCAAGGAAGCATTGACTGTGTCTTCCTTGCTTTTCTTAGCTTTTGATATGATTTATTATACAATAAAATCCGATTAAGCACCTACCCCAACATGAAATTGTTAAGCTAACATTTTTGCAAAACATTTTTGCAAAACATTTTATCTCTTCCAGAATGTTAGACCCGAGTTATGAGCCTTGCTCTTTAAGTGAGGCACTTTTCTGCCATTTTCTAATACACTAAGATTCAATGATTTTGATATTAGCACGTAGCAATCTAAGTTAATACATTCAAAACATTCTTGCAACTTGAGTTTTCAAGTTACTAGGAGTTTTCTATCCTAAGCCAGGAAAATATGTACTCCCACTTGTCACTATTATGAGGAAATATTTCATTTTTCAGATTTATTGAATAACTGGTGTATTTGGCCTTAAATATAGATCAAGTACATAAGTTATTCAAGGAACCTGAAAAAATATATTTGTTTATAATAGGTGATCGGAGCGAGTATCGGTTAACTATTCCTTCTTTGGTTCTTGTCTGAAATAACTCATACCTCAAGTAACCCCTTCACAATGAAATATAGTGAAGCCTTTATCTATTCATAAATTCAGATCAACTCATTATATGTATTTAGATTTACTCATTGGTTGGTTGCAAAGTCAAGCTCCTACTACTGAACTACACTATTAGGCTTCTCATAAAGGAAAAATGATGACTTAGCAATTATGTTAAGTGACAATTATTAAATTATTAGGAGTGTTTAGTGGGAAGTTATTATATCATTAGGAGCCGTTACATTTTATTAATACTGTGTGTTTACGTTAAAGAATAAATAGGGGAAGATAGGGAAAAGTTATTATCTTGAAATTTGACTAGAAAGGGTCCATTTTTGACATTAGGGAGATGCAGATACTCGAAGTGTTGGGACCTTATTATGTAATTCAAAGGAGTTTACCCTATTTCTTTGTGTACCAATGTATTATGTGGTTTCTATCAACTGGTATCAGAGCAATTATGATCCAAGAAGATTAAGTGGATGTGCTGGAAATTTTGGTATGAAGATGGCTGCAAATTTGATTCCAAGATTTGATGGAAGGGATTCCCATTGGTGGTTGATCTAGGCAGAGCAATATTTCCGTTCAAGAAGAATGAGAGAAGAGGTGAAGCTTTGGTGTGTTTTTGCATGCATTGAGAGGAGATGCTCTTGATTGATGGATTACTTGGAAGAAGAGCCATCCAAGCTTTGTTATGAAGATGGCTGCAAATTTGATTTCAAGATTTGATGGAAGGGATTCCTATTGCTTGTTGATCCTGGCAGAGCAATATTTCCGCTTAAAAAGAATAGGTGACGTGTTTTTTGCATTTGCATTGAGAGGAGATGCTCTTGATTGGTGAATTATGTGGAAGAACAGCCATCCAAATACTTGGTGGGATATTTCAAAGTCCATTTTCAAGAAATTCCAACCAAAAGTTTGGGATTGTCTTTAGGATTTAGAAAATGAATAATAGGAAAACAAAGGCAGCGATGAAATTCAAGATGAGAATCAAGAATCAATAGCATCCCAAACTGAAGAAAATATTTGAGGTGAAGTTGAAGACTCGCAGATCCAACAATACAGCAAAAAAGAAGTTTGTACGATGGATACCAAATCTGACCGCGAGGGCGACGAAGTGAAGAATGCGTAATCATTGATGGGTCCTACTGAAGTAAAAGTCCCGAGAAGTGGAGAGTTGGACATTCCATCACAGGCAGAAGGCTTGCTACCGATAAAGCTTTTAGAGGCTAGCTTGGCGATTTACACAAAGGAAAGACTGGTGATGACGACTAAAGTTAAGAAGGACCTTGTGAGAGGGTGAGGTAGCATGATATAAATGTAGTGCAGATGGCGGTCCCGTGCATGTTAGGCGATCTGTTGACATCACAGGTACCATCACACTTAAGAGATTCTGCAACAAGAAAATTAGAGAATTGGGATTCAGAGATAGTCCAAATAAGTGGCCACTGCCAGAATGGTTAGACGAATAATCACCATTGCTAAAACCACAAGATGTCGAGTCTCACATGGTGTTTGTTGATATTCTTAAGATAAAGTCTAGGAAAGAGAAAGTTCCACTGCCAGTGTCGCTGTCGCCCCAACAACCGGTTAGAGAGGACTGACAGCAGCCATCAACTTTGATCGGTTTTTTTCTTCTTATTTCATCTACAACTCAATCTTTCTACTTCGAGTTATGGGATATGGGAAGATATATTTTTCTATAGTGTATTTCTTTCACCTTCAGGACAAGGTGAATCTTTAGGGGTGGAGTATTGTTAGACCTCTCTCAAAGGAAAACTGATGACTTATCAATTATGTTTTTAAGTAGCAATTATTATATTATTAGGAGTGGTTAATGGGAACTTATTATATTATTAGGAGCAGTTACATTTTATTAATGCTGTGCGTTTATGATTTGAATAAATAGGGGAAGATAGAAGGAAAGTTGATTATTTTAGAATTTGATTGGAAAAGGGGTCAATTTGTCATTAGGGGAGGTGCAGACCCTCAAGTTCTGCGATTTATTCTGTAATTCAAAAGGATTTTCCCTATTTCTTTTATATATCAGTTGGTTTCTATCATACACATCAGGGATTCACAAAAGGGAAAGATAAACAATAATGTAGGACACTGTTACATAACGAATTGGAATGTCAAGTGATTTGATTGTGTCCCACCTGCCAGCATGCAATTTTTTGTTTGTTAGTTACTATTAGGGTGTTTTCCCAATCGTATTAGATGTAATGTATTGATTGTTCAACTCAAGGAAGAAGATTGAAATTGCTCTTACATAATACGTTTAAATTTAATTTTTCGTTTATCAAATGCTGTCTTTTTGTATGCCTGTCTTTAGTAGTGTATAGTTAACACATTCACATTGCAAGATACTAAGATTTAGGCTTTATTTACAACATATTTATATATCCAGTTTGTTAAAAATAATGTGAATCATGATAGAACAAAATAAAGTAGAAATTCTTCTCTAATTCTTTATTTACCCAATGGTATTTTTTCTTTTCTTGGGCAAATAGCGCTCCTGTATCATGTACTTATTGGCAGTATTATTTATTGTTTTGACTTAAAAATGGATATTTAGATAGCACTTTTCTACATATGTTAGATATACATTTATGTGAAATGTTATTTCGTTCCACTTAGCATATATTCAAATATCAATTTAGAGTTCATCTTTACCATGTCCCTCACCCTCTCTTCCTACTGTTAGCCAACTTAAGGAGATGAACAATCAAAAGTGAATAGAACTATTTCACTATACAGTTCTACTTTCCATAAGAAAAACATAAAGTATGATGGACTTCTTACATTATTGCATTTGGAATATATATGATTTCAGAAAATACAGATTTATGACATTATTTTCTTTTGCCCTTCTGTTCCTGCCAACTTTCTATTGACAGACAAGCTGAAGATAACAACTCAAAAGAGAAGACTGATGACTGCAGGCAGAAGTTTGAATTTCATAGTGAAAAAAACGTAGGTTGACGTATGCACAGCTGCACTTTTGGTGGTTTGATTATTTTTTTAAAATTCTAAAGCTGTGATTTTCCACAGGATGAAAAGATTCAAAGCCTTGACTCAGGCCATAAAAGTGAGTTGGATTTCTCTGATCTTTGTTTCATGTAAAATAATTGTAGTCACCATTGATGGAAATGCCACAAGCATAACTTATAACGGTTGTGAACATTTATTAGTTTGCGTACTTCTTCAACAAATTTTGTATGTTGAACAATGTGCCGGAGGCATGTTGTTTTGGATCTTTTTCCACCTTATGGATACCTTTATGCAAAGTACACATGAAAAGATAACATTGTTTTCTTCCAAGAATTCACATAATGTTACCCCTATATTTTCTGGTTTGCCGACACCTGTTCCTCTCAAAACTAGCCATTGCCTATGATCTCTCACCTCGTATTAATTGAACCCCCTCTTCTTAGCATTAGATGAGAAACATTTATTTTATAATTCTATGTTCCCTTATCAATTCTTATGTACTTGCATTGTAGTTGTTACATGTCTTAGCCAAGTTAAAGCTGATAAAGCCAATGATCAGGGTAGTGAAAGGTCCACTTCACCAGATTCTACATCTACACATTCCACCCTAAGTGAAGATCTCAGCGAGGCGTCACATAATGTTCCAGCAAAAATTATTGAAAAATCTGCTCCAAGGGGTACAGATTGTACTAGAAATGCAAAGGTAAATAAACCAGTTTAGCTTCCATCTACAGATGCTGGCAATACAGTTCCTGATAAAAAAAAAGGATGTAGATGGAAGGTTTATTTTGTCATGACAAAGCACATTCGATGCATTTGTGCTCTATTTAATGCATCTTATTAACTGAGTCATTTTTGGAAACGTATGCTAAATAAAGTTCATACATCCAATATTTCTTCCTAATACTCAGTTAGTTATAGTATCGCTTAAACATTTTGAATGGGTGATCTATTAAATTTTGATCTTGTTAGAATATTAGAAAATAATAATATCTTATAATATCTTTATATTATATTGTAGTATCTTAATTTATGTCATAAGATCACTTCATATTTTTAGATTATCTCTTAGGATTGGTTTTATATTACTTAAGATATTCTTATAATTTGTTTTACGGTTTCCGTATTTATTTAATATTTGAAGTATTGTATCCTTATAAACAAGGATTAATATTTAGTCTTCTGTATCAAGTTACTACCAAACTATTATTTATAACATTCAAGCATTTATTCTTTTTCCCCATTTTTTAAATCTAAAACTCATACTTTCAACACTTCTATTGCTCCTTAGATACGCCATCCATCATTTATAAAGTTAAGAGTACTAATCTAATTTTTAACAGATTTTAGTTTCACTTACGTAGCTGCATGATAAATAGCCGGTGCCAATTTTGATATAATATGGTTTTTTAGTTTAGTTCTTTTTGATATAACTTTAACTTTTTCTTTCTGTGACATTCAAATAGGAATTTAAGCTCAACCCAGCGGCCAAGATTTTCTCCCCGTCTTTTGTATATCCTATTTCAGCACCTTCTGCTATGCCAACATCTGCAAACATGGTATACATGCCAAATAGCCCTCATGCTCCAAATATGGTTTACATGCCAAATAGCTCTCCTCCAGTACATGTTGCTACTCTTCAACCTGAAGTCGGATTCAATACTTTTGCTTCTCGACCTTCTGTGCCTGTTAAGGCTTTACAGTATGGTAATTTGACAGTTGGAAATGCTGGCAGTGGTTCTCAATTTTCACAACCTGTATGTATTAACAAATTTACTGATATTCTGTCTCTTGTTTGCATGAGCATGTTTCTTTGATACACAGGTACCGTCAAAAAATATTTCTTAGGAACTCATTATTGTCATTTTTTGATTTCTTTGGCGACAGATTGTTGGTCAACTGGCACATAGGACACAACCTCTTCAGTATGCTGCACATTATACTCCAGTTCTATCTGAACCTGCTTATTTGCAATCAAGCTCTCCTGCTGTAAGTACACAGATATTATGTTCCGGCCATCTATCTAATTTAATATTTCTTCTTTAAAAGCTATTAATTGGTTTAGGAGGAATCACACGTTCCCACGAGATATTGTCTTTTTTTCTGAGTGCAGGTTATGGCTGGACGATCCACCCAGCTAGTCTATGTTCAACAAGTTTCCCACGTAAGATAGCATGTCTATAGCCCTTTTCACATAAGGAGTTTCTTCAGTTTGTCTTAATAAAAGTTAAGCCAAAACCTGAAGAAATTACTTCTATTGTAATAGGAAGAGAGAAATCGAAAGATAAAGTAGAGAAAGAGTTGCATTATTCTGTTTTTTATTTCTGTTTAACAACAAGCTGAATAGCTGAGTATTTATAACTCAGTTGGACTGTGCTGACTCAGCACAGTCAGATCTAGATTGTTAGAGCCCTTAGGCTTAGTTTGGCTCTGCACTATTATTTTCCTAATGCTTTTGTTACTCCATTATATAGAAGGTCTTATAGAACATTAGGAAATTCACAGTGGATAAAAAATTAAAAGATGATTTGTACACAATACTATTGAACTGAATTTCGTGTGCAAATGTATTTTCATAATATAAACTAATGATAATTGCACAAGGAATAACAACGATGAAAAATGCCACCAATGTTTCTCATGTTGGTGAATGAGTATCTATCATTATCAGTCTGTTAATTAGATCCTAAAACTACGCTTTGGAAAGTCCGTCTTGAGGGAACATAAGCTGTAGTGATCAAACCCTTGTCTAGTTTCTCTTTGATGAAGTGCATGTCTCTCCCTATGCTTTGTCATGTCATGCTGACTGGAATATGTGCAATGCAAGTGGCTGATTTGTTGTTAAACACTAGCTTTGTCAAGATTTGTACATCTCGTAGGTCCTCCAACACAATGTTCAACCGTAGTTCTCAAATTCCCAACTTCATGGCTCAGAACTCAACTTATGTGCTTGACTTGCCAACTACATTATGTTTCTTACTACTCGGTGCAACTAAGTTTCCATCCAAGGTCATGCATTCCCTGAAATTGATTCCCATCTCTGACTGATCTTGTATAAACAACATCGGTATAAACACCTTGTTGGAATATCCGCCTTCATTGTAGTCCGCCCCTAGTCACCTAAGTTGCGGTATTGGCTTGCCTTCATTGCAACCTCCAACACATTTATCGGGTTGGATTTGAAGGGGTGGATTTAGTCCCATATTGCTTAGAGATATGACATGTGTAGTATTTATAAAGTTTGGGCAGCCCTCACCTTACAAGCGGGTTTTGTAGGGATGAGTTAGGCCCGATCTAAATTCTAAGATGGCATCAGAGCCTATCCTAGATCTGTTATTGGGCTTCCCGCTTCGTCCACGCTTCGCCTCATTGAGGCCCAAACGCGAGGGTGTGTGTTGAAATTTCCGCCTTAATTGCGGTCCGCCCCTAGTTGCCTAAATTGTGGCATTTGACCTGTCTTCTTTGCAACATCCAACATCTTCATTATTTTTGGTTTAAAGAGGTGTATTTAGTCTCACATTGCTTAGATATATGACATGTAATGTGTTTTTAAGTGGTGGCAATCCTCATCGTACAAGCCGTTTTGTAAGGTTAAGTTAGGCCCAACAATCTCCACCTTTCTTTTAATAGTAGTCCTCTGCCAGGTGTATACTTCAAGATTTGTAAAATTCTACACTGCTTGTAATTTGTAAATGTATCACTCTCAAGTCACACATGATTTGGCTCACAATACCAATTGCTTATGCTAGGACAGGTCTTATATGCGTACAATATATCATTTTCCCACTAACCTTTAACCTTTGATATTGAGCTTTGTCAACTGTAAGAATTTCTTCATCATTTCCAATCCTATGATAATTTGATCGGTACAGTGGCAGTCTTACAACCTAATTTCCTATTTCTCTTACGGACATCAAATCATAGAGAATATCCTTGAGAAAATGAAGATGGCTTGTTATTGTTAGGAATATTGTTAAGATTCTGAATATAGAGAAGAAATGAAACTCTAGTACTGCTACAAAAGATTATGTAGGTAAACAAATCATGTTTCCTTCTCTCAGGGCAATAGGCAAGTCATTTGAGTTAGTAGAAACATTTAAAAGCTTATCTAAGGTATCAAGAGGAAGGGTAGGAAAACCGATACCTTCAATACTTACTAAGTTCAGATAATCAGACTAAATGTTCGCAAATATGGGTTTCTTCTGTATTTGATACAAGATTTGTGATGTGCTGTTAGGATATGGAACACACTGATAAGTTTGTTGGTTAATAGACTTAGTTACTAAGGCTGAGATTGTTAGATGAAATGCTTATAGTATGTGGCCTATAAATAAGAAAATGGGGTTAAAAGGGACAACAGTCACTTTTAGGAGTCTACAATTCTAGAGCATTTAACAACCCTTCACCTTAAGGACAAGGTGAATGTTAGAGGGTGGTGGAGCTCTTATGCTTATGAGAGTTTGTTAGTCAGGCTGAGATGGTTAGACGATATAAATAAGGTATGTTGCCTTTTAATAACAAAAGGATTGAGAGGGAGAGTTGTCCTTGGGTGAGAAATAGATTTGGGAATAGGAAGAGTGTTGGATCTCTCAAATATTAAGGGGGGACTTTTTATACATTTTTGTGTACACTTAGTAAAAATATATTCTTTATTTTTCTATTTCTGAGTTGAATTCACATAATGCTAACTAAGATCTATTACTAATATCCTATAGATCCTTTATAAAGGGATATGGATATGACTTCTGTGAAATTGTATGGATGTATCTATTTGCTAACTGAACCAAGAGTTACACTAACTTTTTTATATTTATATTTCCATGGTCAACCAAATCTAAAGTACAAAGCATTTCCTTCCCTGCATAAATGTTTATTAATTTGATCATCATAGCTGAGTCTTTCTACTTGTGATTGAAGGATTTGGTTCATGGTGTAACGGCTCCATTCCCAACCCGCCCCCTGATGAATCACGTACAATTTCCAAAGCATCAAGGTAACAATATGACATTTTTTTATTGCATTTGTTTTTCTTTTCAAATGCGCTCTCAAGCAGCTGCCAAAAGGAAAGTGACCATTTCCTGAAAATAAGCTATTCCAAACACAAATGTCATAATGAAACTCATTATCACTTTCCCTTTTGATATGAAACATAATTGTCTCTTGACATTCAAATTGAATACAATGTATGAATCTGCATTTCCTTTTGGCTAATTGTTCTATATTTCAAAAATAGGAGGAACATTTAGTCAAGCAATACCAGTTGTTATGCCTCCATCTGTCCTAACAAGCGCGCAACAACAAAACTTTGCATTTCAAAACCACATTCCAGTTTTACAACCTGGCTTTTCTCCACCTAGACCTATTTCAGTCCCAGGATCAAATGGTTTCTATGGCACCAAGTTTTCATGAAACTTTCATTCAGATTCTTGTGTTATATCCTCCGAGTTAAAGCTCATTTTTCTCTGCCATTTTTTTAAAATTATGTTCTAGTTTTTGAGTTTCTCATTTATTTCCCTTCTCTTGGTCGGAAGTGTATAGAGTTTTGTGCTGGTTAGAAATTTTAGGGTTATAGTACTTTTTTAGAAGAAATTTTGTGAGTCCTCACGTGAAGGAAAAGTAAGGTACTAAAGTTCAATTCTTGTCTTGGGAATTGAAGAAAAGTTTTATTTTCTTTAGGGGTTGATATTGTATGTTTGGCAATTGCACTTAAATGGGTTGGCTATAAACTCCACTACATTGATAGTTAGATTTGAGGTTGGCTATAAATGGGTTGGCATTGTTGAATATAGATTTGATATTGGTCTTTCATATTCAAATTTTAATGTTTATTTTGGACATTTGATAGTTAGATGTTGGTTTATGATAGCTATCTTCATACCTTTATTTTATCTATTTAGGTTTAATGAGATCTAAGCGTTATAAGCCTTTGGCTAACATTGTAGACAGACATAGGACGTTAACGAAGTAGTTGATTACATTTAAGTTATCCAATTTAGATCAAATATATTTTCTTTTAAGAAATAGTTTTTTTCCTTCATTTTTGTATTACATTATCAATGGGGTATACTAAAGAAAATCAAAATAGGTGAATAGATCCACCATTAAAACTCCAAAAAATAAAATTTAAAACAATTAACTCATTATTAAATTCAAAGATTTAATTATGCTTTGTAAGTAAACGAAAATATTTGGCTGAAAAAATAAAAAAATAATTCAAAGAAAATTAAATTAAAAAATCGACAATAAGTATAGATTTAAATATAATTTTCGTCTTTAAAATTATTATTTATTATAATCACGATAAAATTTTGTCTAGTCGCTACAAATTCAAACACTTGTTTTTAATTCCTAACATTGGGTTACTAGTCCCTATAATAGAATTTTATTTCATCAATTATAACATGAAATTTCTTAATGCACTTTATGTATTTATGTATTAGTAGGACACCTCGTAAAAATATAATTATGTTCTTAGGTTTCAGAGATATATTTTCGAGTGCATTAAAATTTAACACATTT
Source organism: Vicia faba (assembly GCA_948472305.1). Lineage (NCBI taxonomy): Eukaryota > Viridiplantae > Streptophyta > Magnoliopsida > Fabales > Fabaceae > Vicia > Vicia faba. The sequence continues at coordinate 240,499,745 of OX451737.1, forward strand.
ATGAATTATGTCTTAAATGAAAATAATTAATCGGAGATACATTTACGTGGATGCACCAAAATTCAGTGCAAATTTGATGAGATTTCAACTCCAGGCGCAATTATTTTGGAGATACATCTTCGTAAAATTTACGTAGATGCAAGACGCTCTTTGTTTAAAAATGCGCCAGGAGCCTTCACATTTCTCACTTACTCAAACTCCCAATTTATTTTTTCAAACTTTTTCAAATCCCATTTTCTCAAGTTTTCTCAAACAACATCAAGAAACTTCAAACACCTAACTTCAAACAACATCAAACAACTTTAAGACATTATCTGTAAGTTTACAACATATACTCAAAAATTGAAGATATATCTCTGAATAATTAGTTTGCAATATTTTATCTTTTTTGTATAAAACTCATTGTGTAACGCTTGTCTATTTACAAAAATTGTGGCTGATAGACAATCCCGATTGAGACACGACAAGATTGCACAATATACATCCATTTAGAGGAAAAAGAGGCAACCATCCCAAGCTCATGTTACCTCTATCTAGGTTGATGCAGAGGCTTCAGATTCTGGGACTCATGTATTTCCGCCTTTTTCTTCATCTTTCCATAGCAGACGAGGGTCTCCTTCTCATGCATCCTCGACTCCATCTTTTCGTAGACGACTCAATTCATGTATTCAGGCATCCGATGCAGCAGAGATATCCCAGTCACCCGAGGTACCTTAGACTATAGGCATCTGAGGCATCCCAAACCCAGGAGACCACAACGACACCTGAAGTATCCCAGGCCTAGGGGGCAGCAGAGGCACCTCAGAGTTTTAGACGAGTAAAGAGAGTAATCTTAGAAGAGGCTCATAAGAGCGATTTTATCATCCATTCAATTTCTTCTAAAATGTATCAGGATTTAAAGAAGAACTTTTGGTGGTCCGGTATGAAAAAAAAATTCCATAATTTGTGGTTAGATGTGTAGTATGTCAGCAAATGAAAATTGAACATCATAGACAATTGAATTTCTCGTTATTAACTGAAATCAGAACGTACAAAGTCTTGGACATGAATCATTGTCCTGAATCCATCTTTATAAATTTTTGAAAACAAATTTTAATTATAATCAGAACAATCTCAAATCAATCATTTTAGATAAACAAAGAGTAATGAAATTCGACAATCGATTTGATTCACTCTACTCTTTATAATGCTTGGTTTTATCATAGCAAATAATATATATTATTGTATTTCTTTTCAAACTAGTAGGATGCCCGTGCGTCCGCACGGGTACATATGTGGACCGCGGAATTGTGAGTAGTTTGATTTTGAAATTTAAACAAAATAGAAAATGTTTAAATTTAATTGTAAAAAAGGAAAAATAATAATAAAAGTAAAAAATAAATATATAAGTTAAACAAAATATAACAAAAATGTAAATAAGATTTTTTTTTACCAAAATAGTTTATTATTTCTAAAAGAAAGACATCAATTATATTTATATATATATATATATATATATATATATATATATATATATATATATATATATATATATATATATATATATATATATATATATATATATATATATATATATATATATATATATATATATATATATATATATATATATATATATATATATATATATATATATATATATATATATATATATATATATATATATATATATATATATATATATATATATATATATATATATATATATATATATATATATATATATATATATATATATATATATATATATATATATATATATATATATATAATCTTAAAAATTATTGTATTTTAAATTAAAAATAATTATAAAATTAAAATATTAAACATATAAGTGATAAAAAAACAATATATTTTTCCCGTGTTTGAATTCATATATTATTTTAAATATATTTAATTTAATTTTTTTTAATTGTAAATAAAATATAAGAACACGTGCTTTCACACAGATTTTGATCTGATTACCCGTGTGTTCACACTTATTTTGACTTGGTTAGCCGTGTGCTCACACGATACTGGTGTGTTATACATATACGATTTTGTTTACTAAAATTATTTTACATCAATAATATATATTTTACCTTTTCATATGTAAACACGTACGTTCACACGAATTTTGATATAATTATTCGTTCGATCACACGGTATTAGTGTGTTATTCGTGCATTCGCACGGATACTGATATGGTACACACACTTTTATTTTAAAAATATAATAAAAATATTAATACGAAAAACAATTATTTTATCAAAATTATCCTATTGATATTTATTAATTATATTTAATTACATTTATTAAAAAGAAATTGCATACTTTTATAATAATTTATATTTATTAAAAAGAACGTAGACCTAAATCATGGACAATAAATATGTACCTTTTCAAAATTTTCATTTTACTATAGCTTTATGATATAGGGTAGAGTTAAGAGATAGAGTTTACTTTATGAGAAGCAGATTTTTGACAGAAAATAACTTTTCAAAAAGATATTTATTGGGAAGATGCATTTTATATACATTTAGATTTCAAATCTTGGCTGGTCTGCATACGGAAACACATCATATAGAAGCAAAAGTTTATATTTTGGTTCAGATAGGATAACATATAACTTTAGTCATTAAAAGTTACATTTTGACTCTAATCAATTGGATAAAGTTTTCATTGGCCAATGTTATAATTTAGTCACCAAAAGTATTATTTGTACTTAAATTAACCTTGATTTCAATAGGTGGACTTATTTAAGCAAATGAAAAATTAATATTAATTAAATACATTTGTGTTCTTATATTATAGATTGTGTAATTTTGTGTGTGGTGTTCTTTGGAATTCATGAGATATGTCAAAACAATCTTTGTTAAGAGTTTTAACCATCGTGGGAAGTATAATTCTGTTTAGGATGTCATATATAACTTTGACTGTTTTGTAGGAACTGTCTAGCATGACTTGTACTATGAAGACACAAATTAGATGGTTTTAAGACTGATTCTTGAAAGGGAGGAACACATGGTTTTACTGTTTCACGTTCTATTGGAAAAATGTTTATTAATAAGAAAGTATGAAAACAAAAAAGATAAAAATTAAATCTTAATCATTTATTAGTACTATTATCTCATAATTTCTACTAAAAAGGAAATTAAATTTAAAATTATTTTCTAAAACAATGAAAAGTATAAATTATTATATTTTTAATTCAAATGATTCTTAATATATAATATTACTCTATTCTATTGTTTCAAAATTTCTACCAAATTTGGTAGCCATGGAAGAGTATAATTTGGTAATTATAATCTAGTGGTAGAATTGCCACAATACAGATTCAGATTTGATTCTCGGCAGGTGCAAATCTTTTGGGACTATGATGAATAATATTGTGATGTTCAATAACATCACCTATCCTAAAATACTCGATGAAAAATATGCCAATGAATTCTCTCTATCTTTTTATCATTAATTACCACCGATCCAGAACCATGGCAACAAGAGTTTTTCATTTGCTAACAAGAAACTACATTGTCGTTACAAGATGTCGTTACAAAACACACGAAAGTTATGAAACAGTATAATCTGTGATTTTCAAAACATATCAACAAGCACCCGTGGTCTAGTGGTAGAATAGTACCCTGCCACGGTACAGAGCCAGGTTCGATTCCCGGCTGGTGCAAATCTGTTGGGAGCTATGATGAATAATATTGTGATGTTCGGTAACATCACCTATCTTGAAACACTGGATGAATAATATGCCTCTGAGCTCTCTCTGTCTTTTTTTTATCATTACTTGTTCTATTCAATTGAAACACTGGATGAATAATATGCCTCTGAGCTCTCTCTGTCTTTTTTTTATCATTACTTGTTCTATTCAAACACAAGAATGCTACTTACTTACTACTTGGATAATTGATTGTGTATTTTAAATGAATGTTTCTCTTGGCTCAACTGAGTTGTGCCTTGTATTTTGTATCTAACCGTTCTAGGTGGATGAGATATTTTAACTAGTTTATGCATGAATATCATTTAGGATTTCAAAACTATAAGTTTATAAAAAAATCTCTAAAAAGAGTTTTGTAAGAATATTATTTTTTCTTTTTCTATCTAAATTTTAAAATCTCCAAAAAGTGGTGGGAAAGATAGATCTTTGAGGACATCTTTGCCACCTATTTTTTAATTAACATCTTTACCATCATTTTGAAATAATGTTTTTGTTCTATACTAAAAAACTCTTTTAAATTTTTTACTTTTTAGCAAAATTTAAACCTTTTGAAACGGCTTTTATTAGATTACCTTCACCTAAGACAATATTTAATTTTAATTTTTTTCAAATATATATTATGTAATTTTAAAATTTTATTATATATTATACCTCTCCGTAATTAAGATTTCGAATATAAAGATATGTTCCTCTTTAAGTTGTTTGTTGAGTCGATCTCAAAGAACCTGTTTAGAGAACATTTAGACTAAGCATTTTCATATCAATTAGATGAAATGTGAAATGCGTATGATTCATTAAATTGATGTGAAAATCTTCTACGAGAAAGCTAGAAACTAGGCAATGCCGGATGATACCAACTTGTTTCTAATGTGGATTTTACTCAGAAAGACAAACATTAATTAGCTAAATTAGTTTATAATTTATCACATCATGATCTGCAAGGTGAATTTTGGCCGCCATCTCTTCTACACCTCTCTCATCCAAACCGCTCTTGAAAGAAATGATATTTCATCTACTAATGTTAATCTCTCTGAGGCGCCAAAGTTGTTTGATGATCAAGCGGTGAAACATATGCAATATTATCTAGATGCGATCAATGTCTATTTTTAGTGGATTAAGACATCGTTGGAGAGAGGCGAAATCACCTTGACGGATGGACTGGAGTAGTTTGAGATCAAACGAACCAGGATAAAATACTGTGTCATTGAGCTTTTAATTTTAAGTTTTCAATTCAACCCCCCTTCTTGTGTTTTTCACATCTTCAAATGCATCTCTGACATAGTTCACACATAGTTGACCAACATCTGTTAGATGTCTGATATAATTCACACACAATTGACCATCATCTACCGGTGAAACAACCGGCTGAAAATCATCAAACAATGAAGTCGTAATCGAATGTATTTTATCCCACATGAAGGGAAAGGAGAACATCGAGAAAACTTGAGAAGGGAGAAATCACGATCTTGCGACCGAGAGATTGGGTAAGGGAGTTTGTTACATGAGGGGAAGGTATTAGCACCCCACACACCCGTGGTACTCTAAGGTATCCACTCTTGTTATCTATCTTATGGGTGTGTTTAATCTATGTCTACTGCTTAATATTAAGGAAGAATGCATGCAAAAGAAATGCAGGGAAAAGAAGGAAGTATTTACGAATTTCGCTCGGTTAGGCTCTGAGTCATGTTTCCTATGTATCCCTTTCGAGGAATCAAAGTGTCGTAGTTTGGCTCACATGTTTTGGTTTATTTTGTGTTTTTTATGGGTGACGAACCCTTATGAAAACAAATTTGAGTTACGCCCTCAAGGCAAGATGCCACGTTTGGTTGGTTTGTGTTTTGTTACCTTGAAAAAGGGTTTAAGTGTGATTAGCATGTTTTATGATTTGCTAAGAAAAAAAAAGTTTTAGTTTTAATGCACATGCAAAAGAGAAAGAAAATGCTAAAAGGGAAATTTCTACCTATGTTAGCATGCCAAAAACCTAAGGGTGGGGATAACTATCTTATAGGGAACATGCAAAGGGCTCGAATTCGTTATCTCAATTCTAATTGAGTGACATCATCAATCATTAGCAAAGGAAAACGATAAATCCCTAAGGGATCATGCAAAGATCGAAGTCATTATCTCAATTCTAATTGAGTGACATTATCGATCATCAACAAAGAAAGAAATTAAATCCTATGGGGAGCATATAAAAGTCGAAGTCGTTATCTCAATGCTAATCGAGTGACATCATTAACCGTCAAAATATGAAAGCAAACACAACCATAATTAGCAAACAAGTGCGGAATTCCTACTACAGGTCTTTAAACAGCGACTTCGAGTGCACACTCTTTATTTCCTACTTCTCATGATGTCTAGAAAGCGGTAAAGAAATGCGATAAAGTGTGGGAAAATGTAAAAGCAGTAGCGGCGACTACCAGAAGCAAACAAATCGTCAAAAGCAGACGAAAGCAATGGAGAAGCAAGGAGTATGTGTCGAGCAAGCTTCACCAAGAAACAAACAAAGTCAGAAACGATATCCAACTAAGATAAAAAAAAGACACACATGTTGTGAATGCAACGTGTAATCAGAAGTTCCTGCCTAAAGTATCACAAAATATCACATGCACCCGGACAACATATAATATAATATAAATCTCTCATGACGATGAGAAATGAGGCATGTCACATCAGCAACAAGCATAAGCCATATGCTTCGATCTATAACAAATTGTTATGTTACATGATCGAAAGTACCAAAGCATACCATGCACAATGAACAAACGCATAAAAAATAACAAGGCAAAACAGTATGAAATATAAATAAAAAACTAAAAGAAAAATAATATTTTTATTAATTTTTTATGTGAGGAAAATTCTATCAAAAAAAAAATCTAGAAAAATTCTATTATGTTCTACCATTTTTATTGTTTTCAATTATTGAAATTCAAAAGAGAAATGAAATCAAAAATCAAATAAAAAGACTAAAAAACTAAAACAACACCAAGACTTAAGGGGGTATATGCCTGAAACTGGGAGTGTAGGCTAGTATTTTTGCATAAGGCCCAGCCAGATAAAGTCCAAGGAGCATTTGTTGCACAAAATCCAGTATGCCAAGAACAGAGCTACGGGCTCAACCAGCAAGGTCCAACGGATTTCAGTTCAGTCCAATACAACACTGCCGAATCCATTTTTTATCCCAATTTTATTTTTGATTTATTCAGCATATTATCAGTTATTGAATTATCAACAAAACTAAAATAAAAATAATTGAATTAAAAAAGAAAATATGAAACATGGTCGTTTGGTGAGGGAGAGATAAGGTTACACGAACAAGCAAACATATTTAATAATCCAAATCATTAATATTCTTGCAAATTTTATAACCAGATTTATCTAAACTCAACACTTCTTAAAAATCTTTAGCAGTACACTGAATTGTCTAAATTTTCAATTTGCACACCAAACTAACTCTAATAGCTTTAGCTTGAACACAACAATAAAATGTTCTAGTATGGTCAATGTTGAATTTTTGCGATAAGCCTAGAAAAGTATATAATTTATGTCTTTAAAAATGTTAAGAAAGTCCAATCTTGTTGAGATGTTGCATCCTTAATGACGAAGTTTCTCGAATGGCTTGCCGAAGAAATTGTCGCTGCCCTTAAATAATAGGCCTTAAATTTGAACTAAATCTCTTAGATAATTCATTTCTCAATTTTTATTTTATTTAAAAAAAAAATGAAACTCTCACTTTTAACTAAAACAAATTCTTCTAATTTTTTTTGCCATTATGTTTCAGTTTGAAATTACTAAACATTTTCTTCTCCATGAAAATTATGCGTACATACAATCGGATGTTTCTGCAGGTAGCAATTGAGTTGAACTAACAGATAAAAATATGCCTTTGAACTCTTTATCTTTTTATCATTAATTACCACCAATTCAGAACCATGCATGACAATAATAATTTTACAAACACACAAAAAATAACTTTAGTTTAATTAAGAAATCCCACATTAATTTAAAATTTAAAACTTGACATTTTTTTAATTAAAAAAACAATTATGTTTAAATTAAGAAATCACACGTTAATTGTATTTTTTTAAAGACTTAATCTTTTTTTTACTATTTATACAAACAAACTACATTACAAACACACAAATTTATGTTATATATATTAATGCCTAGTCTTGAAAAATTGAGGGAAGGTGCTGAAAGTGTTATTACCACAACAATGACGCGCACCATGGGGGAAAAGGAGCATTATTTACAAGTGAGCACCATGGATAAATGGGAGATCGCAAAATTTTCCGGAGACAATGATTTCGTGTTATGGAAAATAAATATGCAAGAAATTTTAATTCAAGGGAAGTGTATTTATGCTTTGAAGGGTGAAGCATTGATGCCTGCTGCACTTACACAAGCACAAAAGACTGTGATGATGGATAAAGCCAAGAGTGTCATTAGCTTATGCTTCGGGGATAAAGTTCTAAGAGAAGTTGTAAGGGAGCAAACTACGGTTGAAATGTGGGAAAACATGAATTATTATATATGACCAAGTCTTTTGCTCATAGGTTGTGTCTGAAATAACAACTCTATTTATTCTGAATAGTGGAGAATAAATCCACAGTGAAGCAACTTATAGAATTTCACAAGATTATTGATGATCTTGAGAATATTAAAGTGAAGATTGATGATGAGGACAAGGTTATACTCTTGTTGAAGTCATTACCCAAACCTTTGAGCACTTTAAGGATGTCCTTGTTTATGGTAAGAAAAGTACTATTACTTTGAATGATGTCCAAACGACGATGAAATCTAAAGAGTTTTCTAAGGAAAAAGATTTAAAGATTGACGACATTGGTGAAGGCTTAAGTGTGTCAATAGGAGGAACTAAGTGTTGTTAAGGACCAAAATATTGATATATTTGTAGATAATTTTGTGGTCCTTTGTACTCTATTTTGATAATTAATAGTGTTTAAGTTTGTAAATTGATGTAAATAAGTAATTATCTAGTTTTTGTTGTAAATTAATTTGTTTACTTAGTTTTATGCTCATTTTGTAGGTTTTGATGTTGGTCATTGGAGCATTGGAGCTTTGGGCAAGCTAGAACCAACAGTGAGGTGCAACAAGTCAAGGGTTGGAAGATTTGTAGGAATTCAATCATTGGAAACTTTAGACATGTTTGTCACGGATTAATGGATCAGAGCCTAGGCTCTTGATGCCAAATGTTGGAACCTGCACAAGAAAGGTTGATGAATTAATGGTGAAAATGATTAATTGAAAAATATGAAGTTAGAGAGAATTTGAAGGTTATGAGAGAGAGAGAGAGTAGTTGAGGAGAAATGTTTATTATTGGCATTAACTGTTAACAAAATAAATATTACATGAGAGTTTATATAGGATATCACTAAAATACAATTTAGAACCAATCAGGCCCAAGAAAACAGCTAAAACTTTAAAATATCGCACTAGAAATCAATTTTTTAAAACAGGGGAATCGATTTCCTGAACTGAAAAAGAAAATTCAGGAAAAACCTAGTTGTGGAAATCGATTACCCACTTTGTGGAAATCGATTTCCTCTTCGAAAATTCCAAATTTCAGATTTTCAAAAGTGCTTCTCAAATAAGTTATTTTCAACGAAACGATTCCTGACACTCCCACGATGCATTTGAATTATTTTTAAAATTCCAATAATACTTAAGAAATTTTAATAACAATCGTTCAAAATTAATTTCTATAGAAAAAGAATCTCTTTTTCATAAAATTAACAATCCTTCAAAATTAATATCTATAGTAAAAGTTACTGATAGATCCATAACAACATGTCAATAAAATTTAAGAACAAAATAATTCTTTATATTATTTGTAAAAATAACACTATATATCACAAATATTAAAATAGAGAAAATAATTTTGAATATATAAATATAGTGAAGAAGTTTTTCAACAAATCAGAGTTGCGTAGTGGAAGCGTGTCTTCCTTCGACTTTTGACTCATGATAGATATTATTCTCTCTAGATGCAAAAAAGTGAAATATCAAAGAAAATGAGATAACAACAAACTAGAAAAGACAACTAAGAGAAATTGAGAGTTGTCTTTTCATGAATTTTATGTTGGCGTGCTAAGGAAAATAGACCCTCAAAGTTCCAAATCACTTGCATGTAAAACTCAAGTACTCTAGTTCTTCATACTCATTATGAGGGTATCGTTGAAAACATATTTGAAGTGTGAGACACATTAAAGGCACAACTTCCTAGGACTACAACACTTCCCCTTGACTTAAAAGAACATCAGAAAAACAGTTGGTCGTCGAGAGAGATATGACAAACCCTTGAACTACCATGCAGAGACAAGGGCTTGAAGATAATTTTTTTAGGACAATCACAAAGGTCCCCAATCAACTATTCAAAGAGGGACGCGGGTTATATAAAACCTTCTCACCATATGACAAGTATCATGTAGATGAATACATGTAATCCAAGTCCTAGATACATCTAACGACTTCCCACATTGGACGCCTAACAAATAGTATGTTGTTATAACAATTTATGACATTCAATTTAAAAATTAAATTTTCATTCATTCATCACTCTCACATAATAACTTTAGTGTTGAAGTGTTAATCTTACAGGTCAGTTTCCTACACCGCACGAAAAATTCTGATCCACTGGAATAATCTATATTCACCAATACTTACTCTATTTTACTTCCGCAACTGAACAAAATAATTTTTTTCAAGATCAATACATATTAAATTAGAGAAAATAAAAGATGTTCTATTAATAAAAAAGGTTCATCTATCATCCAAAGAGTAACTTGTATTTTATTAAATCACATAGATATTTTAAATCTAATTATTTAAAACAATTATTTTTATTAAGTGCTATTTTTAATCGGATCAATTATAATATAATTCACTTTTAATGATTCATATTCTAATAGCGAAGAAAATTGAAACTCATTTTAAAAAAATTAATAGAAAAAGTTATCGATAGATCCTAAGTAAAAGTCAATACAATTTAAAGACTTAATCTTTTTTTACTATTTATACAAACAACAAATTTATGTTATATATATTAATGTCTAGTCTTGAAAAATTGAGGAAGGTGCTGAGAAGATAGTTTAGAATAAAATTGTTTAGAGTTGATATCACTTCAACAAATCAGAGTGTTTGGAATAAAGTTGTTTAGAGTTGATATCACTTCAACAAATCAGAGTGGCGCAGCGGAAGCGTGGTGGGCCCATAACCCACAGGTCCCTGGATCGAAGCCAGGCTCTATTAAAATGGTTTTTTTTTCTTCGATTCGCTTCATCCACTTGTTCGTTATTTTTTCCTCTTATTTTTTTTTGTTAAAGTTCCTCACTACAAATTCAAACCTTCCTTCAAAAATTTTACAATCTAAAACATTACCGTGAAATTTCCCAATTTATAAACCCTAAAATTGTAATAAGGATTTTTTACAATCTAAAACATTACCGTGAAAATTGTAATAAGGATTTTGCAGAAGGCAAAATGAGAAGGAGGCCTGGAATTGGAGGGTTACAGACAGCTGCTGCTGCAAGGGATCAATACCGGTTGCTTGGTGAGAATGTTGCTAAGATCAGAACTGACATGATGAAGGAACACCTTTCCACCTTTCGTTCTCAGCTTGAAGATTTTGCTCGCAAGCATAAGGTTTTTTTTTTAGATTGTGGTTGATTGAATTGATGTTTTTTTGTTGTTCTGACAAGTTAGAAAAAAGTTTATTCCATGGCCAATTGGTGAAGGTTGGTTGCACCACGGTGTCTTAGGTGGATAGCAATGGCTTAAAATGGCAGATTTTTCGACAACTTCCATGGCTAATTGGTGAAGATCGCCGGCGCCATGATGTTTTAGGCAGATAGCAGTGGCTTAAAATGGCAGATTTTCCCACAAATTTATGGCCATGCATGGTGTTTTAGGCTGATAATGGCGGTTAAAATGGTTGATTTTTGGCTTTCTGTCATCCACATCGATAAAACTGTTAACAATGTGATTGTAATCATTACATGCAAGTGGGATGAGTTTGATGTATTTTTTGCTGTAAATGGCGCTGGTTGCTGATTGATGGAGTTGCTGTAATGTTTGGGAGGTTATTATCAGCTTTTCAATGTCAGTCGAGTTCTGTTCAGGGGCATGATTGATTAACAATTCACTTTCATCATGTCTTATGAATTCTTTTTTATATTTCTTTTATAACAATCCTACTTTTAGTTTTTTCTTGCAGTTAATGATTAAAATAACATTAACTGTTGTTATCACTGGTTCAGAATGACATCCGCAAGAACCCTGCATTCAGATCACAGTTTCATGAGATGTGTGCTAAGGTTGGAGTAGATCCCTTGGCCTCAAATAAAGGATTTTGGGCTGAGCTGTTGGGAATCGGTGATTTCTATTATGAACTTGGTTGGTAATATCTTTTTAAACTTGTTTTCTGTTGTTCAAACTATGAATAGTTTAGAGACTACAAATTTTAGTATTCTTTGTCTCATTATAGATTTACTTAGTGATAGATGGGGTGAGGGTGATAATTCTCATTTAACATTGTCGTTGGTTTTGGAATAAAAATCAATGAGTTGGAGTTAGGTAGGTTGTCGAGACTCGAAAGACAAGGGATGCGTTTAATCTAACGACGACTAATGTTAAATATTGGCATAACACGTTGTCTTGTTATGGTTTCATTCACATTGCTTTATAACTCTATACTTGCAACTGTTAAACAATTCATCTTTTAGTTTAATAAATCATTCATCCATGGTTTAGTTTTTTATCCATTAACTATGAGCTGTTTAATTTCACTCTATTCTTAGAATGTTTTGTTAATATGAGCTACTTGGCTAGACAGGAGTTCAAATAGTGGACATTTGCTTGGCTACTAGACCCCTCAATGGTGGATTAATCAACCTGCAGGAACTGTGTAATCTCCTTCGCCAGAGACGAAAAAGTGACAGAGGAGTTGTTTCCGAAGATGATTGCCTGCGCGCTATCAGTAAACTGAAGGTCTTGTGCTTTACCATGTCCTTAAACCTAACTGTGACTGTTAGTTTTGATGAACGTCATGCAAATAAATAGTATTTGCTTGCATGTATTTTGGAAGAGCATCTGCGTTTGTCCTTACTTCATTTCTCTTTAGTTATTACTTTTCTCTGTGAGTTTAAAATCTTTGTTTTGTTACATGCATCGTGGTTGACCATGTTGTGTTGCATACTGATTGTGTCACAAAAATTTCAGGTTCTAGGCAGCGGGTTTGAAGTTATTTCTGTTGGAAAGAAAAAACTTGTTCGTTCTGTTCCAACTGAGCTGAACAAAGACCATAACGAAATTCTAGAACTTGCCCAGGTAACTATTACTCATTTTTTAAATATACTAATATATACACGCGGTTACTCGCCCCTTCCATTTTCCCGCTCTTTAAGAGTCACAGGACTATGAACTTTCTTGAGCATGTCTTGTAATTGCATGGTGATGATGGCATGAACCTATTTGGCTGATGTTCTCTTTTTAGCTTATGAGAGTGGAAGTTGCTTAATGACTTCATCTTTAGGCCATGTTTAGATAAACCACTTAATTAAGTGCTTATAACATAAACCCTTTTCATATAAGTGTATTTCTATGACAAAGGGTAAAATAATGTCAAATTGTTTTCATATAAGCCACAAGTTGTTTTCATAAGCTATAATTGAGAACCTATGGAAATAAGCTGAAAACAACTCATGGACATGTCATAAGTTGCTGCCGTAATCTCTTTCAATAAATCTCACAAGCACTTATATCAGTAGTAGATAAGTTCAAATAAGTCAATTCAAACATACCCTTACTCTATCTAGTAACATTAAATATCTGTTGAATATACTACCTTTTTTGCTATTTCAGAAAGATTACATTTTTTACACTTACATAACACTTTGTATATTTCAGGGTCAAGGGTTTGTGACGGTAGATCAAGTAGAACGGCAGCTATCTTGGACTTCGGGTCGTGCCATTGATGCACTTGATACATTACTTGATGTAAGATATACTATTTTTTAATTTTCTTCTTCTTTAGTAATACTAACCTCCAATCGCATGGATACTAAACCACTGTTGTATTGGCTCATGCAGGACGGGCTTGCAATGATTGATGATGGCCACAAAGATGGAAAACGGCGGTACTGGTTTCCGTGTGTATCACCCATTTCATCTTTGACAGGAACCGATTCCTTGTAAATTTGTCAGAAAAATATCTGAGGTCAAATTTCTCAAGAACTTTGTTTAATTGTTGTAAGTTTGCGAAATGTTTATTCCTCTTGGATTCTTGACTGTTTTGTTGCAAAATGTGTGATTAGTTCTTTTTATCCAGTTTCTTTACGCAAGTATAGGATACACCTTATTTTTATGTGACAATAGTGTACACCTTGAATATGAGTCTAAGCTATTGTTTTCATGTTAGTTCAACAAGCACCAGTGGTCTAGTGGTAGAATAGTACCCTGCCACGGTACAGACCCGGGTTCGATTCCCGGCTGGTGCAAATCTGTTGGAGGAGCTATGATGAATAATATTGTGATGTTAGGTAACATCACCAATCCTGAAACACTGGATGAATAATATGCCTCTGAGCTCTCTATTCTTTTTTATCATTACTTGTTCTATTCAAACACCTTCTCAAAGTACAGTTTCAATGTTACTTGAGACTCCTGCTACTACTACTCAAATTATACAGCAACATTGGATTATTATGGTTATGCTTTTTATTCTTCTTTTTTGCTTATTAAATGTATTACTTAACATGGTTTCAAACTCTCATTGCTTTTTTGTTTTCATTTTCAATGTTGTTGTGCCTTTAAAGGGATTAGAATTTTAAATGAATGTTTCTCTTGGCTCAACTGAGTTGTGCCTTGTATTTTGTATCTAAGCGTTCTAGGTGGATGAGATATTTTAACTAGTTTATGCATGAATATCATTTAGGATCTCAAAACTATAAAAGTTTATAAAAAAAATCTCCAAAAATCGTTTTGTAAGAAGAATATTATATACTTTTTCAGTTTCTAAAATTTAAAATCTCCAAAAAGTATTTTTTATTTTTTAACCAAAATTTAAACCTTTTCAAATACCTTTTATTTGATTACGCTTACCTAAGACAATATTTAATTCTAATTTTTTTAAAATATATATTATATAGTTTTAAAAATTTATTATATATTATATATCTATGTAACTAAGACTTCGAACGTGATATATACTCTTTTTTAAGTTGTTTGTTTGCTAAGTCGATCTCAAAGAATTTGTTTAGAGAATATTTTGATTCGTGAATTTTCATATCAATTAGATAAAATATAAAATACATATGATTCATTATATTGTTGTGAAAATCTTCTACGGGAAAGCTGAAAAACTACGCAATGACTAATGATCCCGACTTGTTTCTAATATAGATTTTACTCTGGAAGACTAACATCAACTAGTTAAATTAGTCTATAATTTATCAGATCATGATTTGCAAGGTTAACTCTGACCGTCATCTCTTCTACACCTCTCTTATCCAAATCACTCTTAAAAGAAATGGTATTTCATCTACTAATGTTGATCTCTCTGAAGCGCCAAAGTTGTTTGATGATCAAGATGCGATCAATGTCTACTTAAAAAAGAGGATATGGATATTACTCAAATATGAGTGAAATGTCTACTTAAAAAAGAGGATACGGATATTACTCAAATATGAGTGAAAATATTTCTAACAGAAAGTAAATACAAAAAGTAAATGAAACTTGGCTCACTTGGCTCTATGCATGCTTGTGTAATTTTATATATGGCTCTTCATTAGTTTGGGTAAATTCGAATTAAATCGAAATCTGAATCAAACCATAGTGTTTGCGTTGGATATTTTTTCAACTCGGGCAAGAATCGAACAAAACCAATGAAATTCAATGACAATTAGTTCGGACATTGAATTTTCAATTTTCTACCCGCAAACCCAACCCGAACCAATCATAATTAATTATCATGAAAATTACTACCAATCATTCAAGTTCAAGAAGAAAAAATATGAAATGTCGTACGTGAACAAGTTATTCTATTGTAATTTGTTATTAGAAAATTGTTAGTGTATTGTGGTAAATGAGCGTAAAACTATGAAACACATTCATTATCATACTAACTCAAGTGACTAATTATAGATTAAAAAGCCTTGATGTTATATATATTTTTGTTAGATATTTTAGAAGCTATTAGGGAAAAATTACTAGTATAATATTTACGATTAAACACTATTAAATTGCTTTAATCTGCTTGAACAATGAAATTTGTCTGATGCTTGATGATTCTTGATGAACTTTTCGCAAAATGGGATGACTTTGACATAATGGGGGTTTGAGAGAGTTTGAGAGGGTTTGTTGTGTTTTTCAAATGCTTTCTGAAATAAAGAAGGGGAAGAGGCATGGCGAGTTCAAGTGGCAACACGAACCGGACATACACATTCGGTTGTAACCGTAAATGTATTTCTGATTCGTATATGTGTTATATCTTGTTTTTCTCAGTGTTAAATATTGCGTGCATTTGAGGTGAAATCGGAAATACAAATACAGTTTAGACCGTATACATATTTCCGATTTGTGTCCCACCTTTTCATATGGTCTAGGCAACAATATGTCTGTTCAAAATGTGTATCAGAAATGTGTTTCTGATTCCTGGAGACATTTACATATTTTTGCACGGTGAACTAAAAATATATAGGGTGCTTTAAGAAATTCTCTAATTCTAATCGGTTTGGGTATCAGATTTTCTCAAAACTGAACCAATTGACCCGCGAACAACCCTAATTTTATATGTGTTCTTTGCAATTCAGAGATGTATATATAAAATGTGATAACCAAACCATTAAGACAATTCTCATTGAGAATTGTAACCATTGTAGGAATTGTCTAGCATGACTTGTACTATATGTAATGCTTGTATTATCATTAGACAAATTAGAAAAATAAAGCCTAGCTTTTATTTTATGTGCTTGAATCTACCAACAATAAAATCCCCAACCAAATTTTTTTTTTGGAAAGATCTGAACTCCAATTATGAAAAAGGACAACACAAACACGAACCTGAGAACTTCTATCTAAAGCAACTTTCTTTCGATGCAAACTCTACAAATATTAAAAAAACTGGTTAAAAAAATTTTTGCGACCTCATTTCAAAATGAATTCTACCTACTTGTTTGTCACGAATAGATAAAGACTTCATTTCTTAAAATGTAAGAAACTCTAAAGGAGATGAAATTTGTGTCAATAAACTATTGTTGTAGTGATGGAATTGATTCAAAATCAACTACTGGTCATGCCATTCCTTAATGAGCCAATACACAATCTTCTTGAATTAGGGTGTTTTAACCCACTACATACATCGTTGATTGTCATTGGACCTGCCAATAAAATCAACTATTGGTCCATCCATTCCTTTATTCATTTTTGAATGTTAAGAAATTAAAATCGTGTTAAGATGTTGCATCTATAATTCTGGCACTTTAAAACAGATGTAAGGATTGATGTTCCAACACCAAAACACAATGTCAAGACAGATGTTAAGACATCATCTGCTGACAGAACAATTTTACCAAAATAGATATTATGCAAAATTAAATTGCAGAAGGTAAAATACACAATCAATTATTAACCCATTTGATTGCAACATCACCTACTCTGGGGGATACCAAGCCAGAAAGTAAATTCACTATAATAGTATTAGTTCAAAGCCTAAACAATCCTAGTTTACAACTTATTATTTAATCACTATCCTATGTAATTTCTACCTAAGAACCTCCTAGATATGATGACCCCTCTCACTTCCCACAATCACCCCAGTGATAAAACTAGTCACAAACCAGTCACCAGAACCAAAACATAAGATTACACTTCTAATAAACAATACTCAACTCTTTGCTAAAAAGCTCATGAGTGAGAACAATAAATTGACACATAATAACTCTTTGCTTAAAAGCTCATGAGTGATGGGAAAGTAACAATGAACAATGAATCCACCTCAACGTATAAGAAGATACATGAGTTACATACAAAAAACAAACAAAGCACCTAATGTACTCTTCAAACCCTAAACCCTTATACTATGCACCCACTGTTTTTTTATTGTGAATGCTTGCTATTTTAGGTTAAGCAAGTCCTTTTTATACTCTTGCAGAATGGGCTTGGACTCTTCAATCAAATCAAATCTTCTAATTTTAAATCAGCTGCAAGATCTTCAACAAAAGTAGGAACAAATCTTCAAAGTTTTTTAAAAAGTCTCAAAGATCCTTTTTATGAAACCAAATCAAATATGCACCGTTCCTAATATATCCTTGATTGGATGCATCTGTATGAAAACTAAAATCAACCATAAATCATATTTAACAATAAAATCTTCAAGGATTTAAACAACTGTATTATTTCGATATTCTGGTATAACATGTCACAACATTTGTCAAAAATAGTAACAACACACCCTGTTGTACCAATTGGTCAAGATGTCATGACATCTTGCTCAACATATGCTATGAAACATGTTTGAACCAAATTTATGTCAATCATAAAACCATGAATCTAACAACATCCTTAATGATGAAGTTCCTTGAATGGTTTACCGAAGAAATTGTCCTTGTCCCCAAATAATAGGCCTTAAATTTGAACTAAACCTCTTAGATAATACCTTTCCCAATTTTTATTTTATTTTTTAAAAATGGAACCCTCAAGAGATTTCTTGTGGAGCTGCAAGTTTGGTCGAGAGTTCAATTGGGCATAAGTAGATCAACAAGAAAAGGAAAAGGCCCATCAAGAAACTATTCATGACAATGATTTGCAAGCTGATTTGGCTGCATCTGTTGATGCTGGGTGTTTTTAGAATTATTATACGACATGGGGTTACATTGTCAAGTTTAGAAAGGGGCGAAAAATCCTTACAACATGCAATAGGGAAATTTTCTCAATGGGTCCTAGTTTAGCATAAGCCCTGGGAATTCATTGGTGCCTGGAACTGGAAAGAGAACTGAGGTGGAGAAGCCTTGTTATCCAAATAGATGCCTTAGTAGTGGCTGAGTGTATGCAGAAAAGTCGCATTGTGGCAACTCTAGAACCAACAGTTGAGGACTACATTTGTCTCATTGCTAACTTTAATTATGTTTTAGTTAGTTTTATTGGTAGGGATAGAAATAAGGAAGCTCATAGTTTGGTTGGTCTAGCTTTGCGTTATGGATCCAAAATGCACTCTCCCCAACTATCAAGATTAACTTGCATCACATATGCTTCACCCGCAGAAGAGTAGGTAGGAGGTGGAATCAGAACATATATAGTAGGAAGGATATCTTTATCTAAATAATCATCATTTTAAGATATAATCTTCCAAGGAACATAATCTGGAGGATCTACAAAAGTGTTCTCATATAAATTTTTTTGAGCTTTTGAGAGGAATTCCCTAAAACTTGTTACAATTGACTGGGAGATTTTATAATGGTTGATCCCTCAAACCAAAAAGAACCTTTTCATAGTCTAAGTTCACAAACCTCTCTAGGAACTTACTTTGTTCTATTTCTAGATTGTACCACAACAAGCTGCTTATTTTTCTTGCAAGTCCTTTTATTGTGGCCTAGTTCAAAACATGCTTTAGACCTATGACTAATATTAGTTCCCTACCATTTTGTTTGGTTTGCTTCATCGGGTTCTCTCCTACGTAGTTTTTTGGGCCTGCTTGGGCCACGTTTGAATAAGGAGGGGAGAGGGTAACATAATAAGATCATATGTTCTAGGACATTTCTTCTATCCATTCAATGAGCACTTCATTGTAGCATTTTTCATATGTGATCCTATGATAGCCTTTGTGCACATAGCTGATGGGGTCATCTACTTTCTTATGTATGGCAGCCACAACATGTCTACATGTTATTCTCACTAGTTTCCAAAAGTTGCAAGTGCATGTGTGTTTTTCCAGATCCACTACAAAACTATTAGTAAAAAGGACATGTGTAACTTGAAAGGTTAAGCAACCAACATATGTGATTGTCCAACTAACACTCTTCTCAATTTCTCTATCTAATATCCTTAATGGTTTAGTCATTATTAGACCCTTATATCCATCTACCTTTTCTCTAAGGGTTGCGAACCTACCCATTAGATAATTTCTAATCCACTCAATCATGGTAATTATTGGCTTGTCCCTTTGTAATAGGATTGTTGCATTAAAAGACTCACTTAAGTTGTTCATGAACATATCACACTTTGAGAAAAAAGGGAAAGCATGCTTACACCATTTTATCTTGGGAATAGCCTCTAACCACTCATAAGCATCCAAGCTGGCCTCCTAGATCATAAGCATCCTTGATTCATATGCCTCAAAATAAGTTGCCTTGGAAGCTGCTATCATAAGATCCTTAAACAAAGTTCCTCCTCCAAAATTCTTTTTTGAAGTTTTCATATAAATATCTCAAACAAAACCCGTGCTCATAACCTGGATATCTCTTCAAACACTTGAATCAGACCCTACACAAACAAAATAACAAATGTTAAAAGTTTCAACTAACAAACGTAATTAATGAGTAACAATTATTACCTTTTGTTAGTCAAATATGAAACACCATCTGCCTTCTCCAATGTCTTCAATGAGAAATTTCATGAACCAACTCCATGAGTCTTTTGTTCCATTCTCAACTACACCAAATGCAATTGGTAAATATTGGTCATTTGGATCTCTTCATACATCAATCCGTAAGATACCACCATACTTGTGCTTCAAATGACATCCACCTAAGCCAATAAATGGTCTACATGCTTTTATCAATGATTTCTTGGTCCCATCAAAGCACATATAACACCTCTCAAATCTTTGTTTCAAACTGGGAGCTAAAGTAGTAGTGTTGACATTGAAAGTATTTCCTATTGAAGCTCTTCTCAACTAAACACCATAAGACCACAACATACTAAATTGTTTACTAGAATCCCCTTCAACAATTTATCTTGAAATTTTCCTTGCCTTGTATGCTCTACAGCCTGGGATTTATGTGGCATACCTAAGTCTAACATCTACTTGTTAGAACAAGATCTGGATATGTGTTTAAATCTCTATGTTTTGATGATAACAATGCATATATTTTATTTAGAAGAATTTTAGTTCTAATATGTTTCTTGAGTGTGCAGATAAGAAATTCTAATTGATTCAGGACTATTGTATGGAGAATCATAAATACGCAAAGCACATAAGAAATACTGTTCACACCCACTTCTGAAGAAACATCAGTAGTTCGGAAGAATGCTGAATGTTCACCAGAAAGAGGATCATGTGTGTACTTCTTAACAAGATGTTGCTTCATAAGTCACAAGTAATCAAGAAGAAATAATTATAGATAAGATGTTTCTTCAAGATCATAAATAAGGATTGTAAAGAAACAAGCTTCCAACACAAAGATCAAAAGTCAATATTTGCTCATCAGAAAAGCTGTTGCTTATATTTCTGAAGACAAAGTCAAGATTCTGAACACATGAAGAGAAAGCTTCTACTTCTGGATCAAAAGACAATACTTTCTCATCATAAGAGTTAATGCTCATATTTCTGAAGATAAAGTCAAGTTTCTAAAGGATCATATAGTTTATGGAATACATGTATATCCTCTCAATATCTGAAGTATTCCATTAGAAGAAAGGAAGAAATATCTTCTAGACTCAATTCTAATCAACATCATATAGTCCATTAGAAGACAAGATCAAAGGATGATATCTTATCAAGTCAATATACTCAGCAGAAGAACTATTATGATCGTTTCTAAAGAAACATTAGCAGTTCTAAGAAATACTGAATGTTCATCAAAAAGGGAATTAAATGTGTTCTCAGAAAAACGCTACTCTCAAATCAGAAATTACATGCGCTTCCAGAGAGAAATAATTCATGATCACAAGACAAGATGTAGTTGACATAAGATGTTGCTTCCAACTCAATCCAAAGATCATAATTCAAGAGATCAGTAAGAAAGAGTTCAATGTCAAAATTAGATGTAGTGATATAAGCTTTTGCTTCAAAAATTAGACATTAGATATGCAGCTCAGAAAAGTTGTCACAAGAAATCAAGATCAATTCAAGACGTATAGATCAGAAAAGATTTTGCTTAAGAGACAAGACATTGTTCATTAGATAATTTGTTGCTTATATATTTGAATACAATATTCAACTAACTGAAAGACTCTAACTCTACAACAATGAAGCATCAACTGGATCATTTTCATTCATCATATCAGAATCAATCTAGCCAAGAGAAAAGGGACAATAATCAGAAAGAGATATCTTCCAAGCTTACTACTTTAAGCTAGAAGTAAAACATTAGAAGATAAGTTCCTAGTAAACTTAGCCATGAATAATATAGTACAGTCAATACGCTTCAAATTCCACGACATGCTTACATATTATACTATTTTGTCTCCCCCGATGAAATGCTATCGTTACTGTAGCTGGAAAGTGACAACGACATTTTTGTACTACCAACAGTATATTTCTCAAAGTCTATATAAAGAGACCTCTGCATTATTTGAACATTAACGAATAATACTACAACATCAAGCTTGAATCAAATTGTTGAAATACTGAAAAACATAAAGAGAAAAGAAGAATCACTATTCAAGTATTTATTCATAAATATTCTTCTAGAGAAATATCAAGAACATAATAGTTGTTGCTTATTATTGTGTTAAGATATTATGGATTAAACACAAAGAGTTGTTTCTCGTTATTTGTGTCTATCTTAGAGTTCTCAATACAATGAGTTGTTGCTCATTATTTGTGTTAGAGATTTTGTTCTTCATTGTTGTGTTAATCTGCTTTTTAGAAGCAAACATTGTAAACACATTTGATGCATAGTACTAGTTAGCACTCAACAACACATAACCATCCACACCTGAAACAAAGTGAGTCATACAAAAAAAAATTTCAAGCTGAATCAAAGTGAGGAATACAACACACAACCATTCATGCTAATTGAAAATTCACAAACACCATCATTTATTACTTATCAATTTTATTCTACCAGTCAAGTTTGTTGTGACATACAAACACTATTAATCGACATTAATATTTTATGCCTACATAGACAAGTATATGAATTAAACTTGAAATCCTATCGGCAAATGTTAATATTTTGATAGAAACTTAGAAGTGTATGTGTTAGCCGTAAATTCGACACTCAAAAGGAATAAGAAATGTCAAGAGAATTTTTGAGAAAAATATTTGAAATAGACAAGATATTTTCGACGAAGAAGTCAGATAGCATTTCAACCGAAGCATGGTGAAGAAGCTTCAAAGTGGCGAAATGATACAATGATTGGGACCTGAGTTTTTTGGAAATAATTCGAAATGAATTCGACAAGAATATTTAGAAACAAGGTTGATAAATGAATTTTGGTCTTATCCATTCTTGGAAAAAGGACGTGTGGAAGCCTGTGAAAGGCAAAGTACATGCAAGTGAAAACGTGTCATTTTCTAGAGAAAAGACAGTTTGTTACCGTTACCGTCGAAGTATTATAAATAGGAGTCTTAGCATTAGGATTATGTGTGTTTGATATTGTATCAAACTCATATTCACTCCAAGTATCTAAGTGTTATTGAGAAAATAATTTTCTGAGAAATGTACGTATGAAGCATCATCTTTAATTTCAATGTCAATTTACTTTCATTAAAGTCATTCCCTTTAATTCCAGTCAAAACTTCTTTATCTTTCTGTTATTTTCATAAACTGTTTCTGCACCATTTTCAAATTCACAATCACCGTCAAAGAAATTACCATTAAGAAAACTTAAACAAAAACTATACACATTCGTCCCAAGATCAATCAAGTCGATCCTGTAAGTAATCAAAAGCATTTAATTTTGGAAGACTAGCGGTTGTTTACCAAAATCAAGGTAAACAAATTGGCAGACCCGATAGGAGCATTGTGTCTAGTTTGTGTGTTTTGTAAAGTGTTTTTGTATTTTTCTTCACACAATTTTTTCACAAACATTGTTGCATGAGATTAAGAAGTGGTAGAGTAGGCAAAACTAACAAAGTAATATAAAAAAGAAAGTACGTTAGAAGAATGGTCAATCCACCAAACAGTAATGGAGAACAACCCCCTCAATTGACAGGGGAGAATGCGACCAAAATGTCTGTGACCGAACCAATACCCACTACGATGAGTATGACGACAATACCGTCAAACACTCAGAGTGGACTAATACTCTCTTTCCTAGTGCAAACCCAGGGTCAACCAATGACCCCAAGGCCGCCAGGGACTAGTAATTTCAGGAAGTATGTGTCTGGACTTACAATGCTAATGAATGGCCGCGAACAACATTATGACATGCCAACTTTTATGATGGTAAGTTTGCATACTGGTGCATCAACATTTGCTGATCCAGTGATGTCTACATTTTCACCATTGCAAGGATCAGGTTCAACTATTAATAATTCTGGTCGAAACACCCAACCCCCAAGGGCAGGATTCTCTGCCTAATTGTCTTCTTTTACAACAAACTATATGACAATATTAAGGCAACAAATAGACGACAGTAACCATGAGATGATTGGTTTAATTGCCCAGTAAATGGGCATAATATTCAACCATTTGATCCAAAATGCTACCCAAACTAATCAACAAAATTCTTAGACTAATTAGCAATTGGAAGCGCAAATGACACAAATTGCAGATTTCTTTGGTGCCCCTCAAACGCCAATTCGACAACCCCATCGAGAATAGATGAGAGAAAATTAAGGGGTGGTTTTGGAGGAAGATCCAACAATCAACCAGGCCCAACCGTTCACACCCAATACTCGCAAAGTCAACTAGGGCCTATGAGTCGAATCTCATTGGGTCGAACAGGAGATACCAAGGGAGGGAGAATCCCCAAGAGTGGTAATGGTTAATCGAAACCAAGACACAGACAAAGTCATCTAATGTATTCGACAAGACGAAGTTGCAAGAGAGAATAATCTGGAAGCCGTGGTCAAAAGGATTATGGCTCAAAATGGGGTAAGCATAGGCCTTCAAAAGCCAAACTATACTTCCCCTTTATCTGAGTATGTTTTACAAACCAAATTACCCAGGGTATGGAAAGTCCCGAAGTTCATAAAGTTCTATGGTGATACCATCGAATCCATTGTCGAACACATAACCAGGTATTTAACCGAGGCTGAGGACATTGCGAATAATGAAAACTTGAGAATAAGATATTTCTATAGTTACATCACTAAAAATGCTTTCACTTGGTTTACTACTCTCCCAGCAAATTCCATACATGAATGGAATCGTTTGGAGAGATTATTCCATGAGCAGTTTTACATGGGGCAGTCAAAGATAAGTTTGAAGGAATTGGCCAGTATCAAGGGAAAATTTAGTGAGCCAATAGATGATTATCTCAATAGGTTTAATTTGTTAAAGGCGAGGTGTTTTACACAAGTGCCTGAACATAAACTAGTCGAAATGGATGTAGGTGGTCTAGATTACTCTATTAGGAAGAAACTAGACACCAAATACCTAAAAGATATGACCTAGTTAGTAGATAGAGTTTTACAAGTATAACGTCTAAAGGCTGAAAAGGCTAGGGAAAGTAAGAATAATATAAGAGAAAGGGTAGCATATGTCCAAATGGATGAGGATAAACAAGAGGTTTACAGTGACTTATAGGTTTTGATGAAAGCGGAGTGGATCAGGCCAAATTGAAACAAGGGCCACCTTATTCTTGTAAAGTTCTTGCACCTTCGAATGGGAAGAATCCTGTCAAACCAGAAAAGAACGATAAATTCCCTAAGAAAATATATACCTTCGACGTGATGAAGTGTGATGAGATCTTTGATTTGTTAGTCAAAGCTGGCCAAATGATAGTACTACCTAGTGCTAAAATACCACCGTTAGAACAATGAAAGAAAAGAGGTTTATGAAAATATCATAATTTTTTAGGCCATAAAACGTCATAATGTTTTCTTTTCAGGGATCTTGTGCAAAATGCTATCAAGGACGAAAGGCTGAAGTTTGGTGAGAAGAGCAAGGCCCAGATGAAGATCAATTCAGATCCCTTGTAAGTGGCAGATGTCCATTACACTGAGCCACCAGATGTTAATATGATCGAGGCTACTGAGTTGGTTTGTAAAGAGGATTTATGGTGTTAGTGTATCTTGCGATAAGTTGTTGGTGTTTGCATTTTCTTAAATTTTTTAAAATTCATGTCTTGAGTTTCAGGTGTCCGTTTGACGCGCTATTTGAACTTATGGAAAGCTAAAAACATTTTCTATCATATTAATTTTTTTCGAATACAATGGGTGAGTATTTGTTGGAAGGCTTATGCCTTTTGTATGAAATTTGTCTAATATGTTTGAGATGTGTGCATGGAAATATGAGTGATGATGCTATATGATATTGTTTGAGAATTATGGATTACGTGCTGCATGGTTGAATGATTGGTGGCCTGTAACAACGTGTTTCATTGATGAATATGAATATCAATATGTTGTATTTTGTCGCATGTTTATGTTGCATGCATTCATGGTGAGGACCTTAGTCTTGTTGGTGTGCTTTGATCCTATGGTGGAGATCAGGAGTGATGTGAACCTAATTATTCACGATATTGGTGGGCCCTGGTCCTATGGTGGGGATCCAGAGCAAGGTGAACCTATTTGTTCACGGATGGTATCATATACAGTGAGTTTGTGAGTCGGTCTTATTTCATTACATTGTCATTATCATAATGTTTGAGCTGTGCGGTTGGTATATGTATTATATGGTAATTTGATGATACGTGTTGATAGTGTGTGTGATTATATAATTGACATGTAAAATGATTGTTGTATATTGTGTGAAATAGTGATATGTGGAGTGTGTGACTATGCATGAATAAATCTATCATCCACTTATTATTATACATTCCTTTATATTGTTGTGATATCTCACCCCTTCTGTTTGAATGTTGCCTGCACGTGGATAATGCACATGTGATCCGCAGTGAAGGTGTGGATGAGTAGAAAAGTGTGATCTTTGTTATGATTTTATCGAGTCGGATCTTGTCGGATACGTAACACCACGAGGGGATGAACACTTAGTTATTTTGTTGATTTTAACAAATTATTTGGAGTCTTATGAACTCCTTAGTATTTGAATAAATGTCAAATTATTTTTGGATAATTTTGATTCAATTTTAAGTATGATTCTTTTTCCACTGTTTAATGAAAATTAAAGTTGAAGACTATGATGTGTTGTTTTTGGTTCATCCATAATTGTGTTATGTATCTTATTCATGTTATGAGCAAGTTAAGTATGTTTTTGAAAATGTAGCATCCTAATTGTATATTGAATGTTTTTAATTTACTCTGATTTTTGTTTAAAATTATTTGGGGGAAAATTAGGGTGTTATATTATGGCATCAGAGTAGGTCGGTCCTTTCGGCCAGGTTGTCTAATGTTGTTTGTTCCTTAGTATGCAACATATGTGTGAAACATTGTCGGTGCTTGCTTGATTTTATATCATTTGTATGCAGGAGTTAGTTTGAGACAAGTTTGGGAGGCGATTTTGTTTCCCAGAGATGTTTTAGTTGTGAAGTGTTGGTGTATTGTATTGCTAATTGCAAGAGTGCGGGTGTTGTTAAGGTGATATTGTTCCCAATTTCAAAGGGAGTACAAATTCAATATTTATATCTAGCGGTCAGGTCGAAGTGTCCTTAAGAGGGAATGATCAGGTACTTGTGTTGTTCGTATCTCTAGAAGTGGAGGGAAATGTTATGGATAATAATGTACCAATTGTGTGTGAGTCCTGATGCTTTTTCAGGGATAATTGCGACTTGTTGTTAGAGAGAGATGTTGGATTAACTTGATGTTATCATTGAGGGAACTATTTGGAGTTAAACCAAGCGCTTACAAATTGTTTTGATGATTCGATGCAAATTCTTATGCTAGAAGATAATACGAATTCAAGGTTCTTGTTTGTTGGTCAAGTGGGGACGTCTATGAGGGAGAACGATTAGGTATTATTGAAGGTTTCTCCTCAGGGGAGAGCAATGTGATAGCTAGTGATATACCAGTGGTTTGTAATTTCCTGATTTTTTTCCTGAAGATATTTACTAAGCAAGTAAAATAACTCTTAGGAGATGAGGCTAAGATGTTTGCATGTTTGGGACAATGGTTGTATGAGGTTGTGTGTGGATTACCTATAGTTGATTAAGGTAATAATTAAGATTAAATATCCACTTTAAAGGATTGACGATTTGATGGACCAACTGGTAGAGGAATATGTCTTAAGTATAATCGAATTGAGGTCGAGTTACCTTCAGACTCAGGTAAAGGGTGAGGATAGTTAGAGGAAAACTTTTAGAACTCGGTGAAGGCATTATGAATATTTGGATCAATTTGTTGCATTATGAATAAGGGCATGTTGAACATTACGAATTGAGTTACAGTGTTAAAAGGAAAGAAACTTTATGCTAAGTTGTCAAGGTGTAGATCATGGTTTGAGGAGGTGAGTTTTCTTGAGTGTGATGTTTCAGGTGATGGTATATGTGGATCTATCCAATGTAGATGCAGGTCTATATTGAGAGGCTCTGAAATTGGTTACAGAGACTAGAAGCTTTTTGGGCTTAACGGGTTATTATCGTGATTTGTTTGAGATGGGGTCAATTATATTATGTTGTTAATGAATGAATTGAGAGAATGAGATGTTTGGTATTAGGAAGGATCTAAAGGTATTGGAGAAGCACATAGAAGTGAAGCTTATGTCGATTAAGAATGGTTAGAGTGACGATATCTTTTGAGGAAAAGAGAGGTATTGGTATAGAAAAAAAATAATAAGTTCAAGATAGATTGGAATCATGTTTGTGATGACAAAGTATCGACATCTGTCTGGGAGAATTTGGGAGGTTTATATCACCAACCGGATGTCGGGATGGTATTATTGAGATTGCGATTGGAATGAGATACAAATGCAAACATATATGGATCCTCGATATTGTGAGACTTAAAGGAAAAATAAGGAGTTATGGATGTTGTTAAAGTCCTCTGCATGGATAAAGACTTTAATAGGAACAAAATGAATTGTAATGTATTTGGTATATTAGCATTTCTTGAGTTGGAGGATACTTAACATTTGTGTGATGCTAAGTTAGTGTGAAGTATACTATGTAATGTGTTTGGGCGGTGGTTTCTCACCGACGAGATCGAATGAGAAAGAAATTGTGGAAGCATTTGTAAACCTCAAGGGAGATTATTGGATCATGGTGCTTTAAGTTGCTTTGAGTAAAAGTTCTAAAGGAGCGCTATTATAGTTTGGTAATGATGGTTTATGCTCCATTATGGTTTTCGACTACCTATTGAAAAATTGAGGAACTGATCACCCTTAATCTCTTGCTGATAGTAGACAGGATCGTGTTGGATGGGATAGACTTGTATTTTCGACTTGATGGTGTGTAAAGTGATTGAAGTTCTACCGAGAGGATAATCATTCACCATTTCGTGTGAACCTAAGGGAAAAATGGCTATGAAAGAGTTGGAACTTATTGAATAGTTCTAAGACTTGAGTTTGTATGCGAGCTAACACTGTAGAGCGAAAGGTTAAGGATATCAAAAGTGAACAATGATTTTCTGGTGTATATTAAAGAGAGTCATAAGCTAGATGTGAAATTTATAAATCTGATAGTTGACGGAAATAAAAATGAGGATAGTGACTTTAAGGTAGAGGATCAGAGTGGCGTAGCTGAATCATGATGTGGCGCAGTTCGTTATGCATGTGTGACTTATTAGGAGTCAAGGATTAAACATCAGAAGCTTGAGGGAATGATGCAAACCATTGGACATTCCAGAACGAAAGTGATAGGTGAAAGGTTTATATATTATTCGTGTTACTTCCTTGTCGATAGATGTATTGATTTACATGTTCGATTGGTGAATCGTAGAATTGTGGTACTACTATTGTGTGTCAATGTTGTCGATATTATGGTTACATTGATGTTCTTATAACATTGTTGTTGTGTAATGAAATGATAGAGACAATGTTCATGTCATGGAACTCTATGTTCTTAAATTATGTTATTTCCTCGTTTCCTATGGAAAGGGTTCGAGTGCGAGTAGTTCGTTTCTATGAAGGGAAATTAGGGAAGAGTTACATATGGTGATGGTTAACAATCTCGTTATATTCCAATTCAAGAGTGAACAATATCTTAAGGTGATGGATCATGTATCCTAGGGTGATGGGACAAGGAGTCAAATGAACGTGTGCGTTTATAACTCGATAGCATTGTATCTTGTTAGATTAATGTGGTTAAAGATGTGGAATGTTGGTTAGTAGTATTCGAAATATTGCCAAACATGATGTGAAAGTTGTAAAGTAGGATGCAAGAGTCGTATTCGGAGTGATTCACATCAGATAATTTTCGAGGATAAAAACATTCTAATTGGGGGAGAATTGTAACACCTTGAAAATTATAATTAATTATTTAATTGATTAATTGTGATTTATTGGTGAATATATGTGAATTATTGTTGAATGTTATGGGTTATAGGTTCTATGTGTCATACCCCAAAATTTCCCTACCATTTTAATAGCCATATTATCACTGTGAAACCTATTTGAATTTGACTATTTATGAATATTTGCTTATGGGGGTTTAAGTATAAAAAAAGAGGTACATTTCCAAGAGGTTGTTTAAAAGGCTATTATGTGATTTGGCTAGCCATATCAATTTATTCTTAAAATCCCAATAGACTAGAAGTCCATTCAGATTGTAAAAGGGGTTGGTGCATTAATAAGGCCCACTTAGTTTTTTGAATAAGATTGAAAGAGTATGTAAAACAATCTGTTTTTTGTTTAAGGCCTAATAAGGAGGCATGTTCAGTTTTTTGATTTGTTTTGAGGAGTGCTTTGTTTTAAATATTACATTATTAAAATAATTGTTATTACTATTATTAATTAAATAAATTTTCTCTTTAATTGAAAGGCATTTGACTAAAAGGGCCAGAATTGTAACTTGTCCAAAGCCATTACAGGCCCAACCCATAACAAGAACGATTACTGTTATCATTAAGAAGAGTAACGCTTTGCTTCAATGGAAAAATGATTCACTGTTCGAATTAAAGGAAAAAATAACGCAAGCAGTAACCAAATCTGGACTTTATTTCATCCAATCATCAAATAATAAAAACAAAAGAATCTATACATTAATTTTCCAGAACACAAAATCAAAATTTTACAAACTAATATAAAAACTAGATTAATGTGCATAAACAGAAACAAAATAAATTACAGACAGATTAATATGTTTCCTAAATCTATACTAACCTAAAAAACACTATAAAAACCTAAAAAAAAATAAGAACAATGGAGAATATGGATATTGACAGAGGAAGGAGAAATTGTTACAGACGAGGGGAATTTACAGAGAAAAAGTCATTACAGAGGAGAAAATAAATTTACAAAAATAAATTGAAAGAGAAAATCAACAGAAGAAGTATAAGAACAAAGAGAGCCTCTCTAACGCTTGTTCACCTCCGCCTAGGGTTTCAAGATCTGAAACCCTAGATGGACCGTCGCTGCTTCAGTCTCCACCGTGTCTCCGTCAAGCCACCATTGTTGTACCTGTCAATGACAAACAAAGGGAGGTCAGAAGAAGCTCAAGCAAACGCGAAGTTCAAACTCAGAAGGATCTGAGGTAATAACATAGCTTTCCTTTGGATCTTTGAAACTGTTGTAGGGGTTTTGGAAGCATTTTTAGGGTTTAGGGGTTTATAGTGGAATCAGAGAGGAAGTGAAGGGATTGGATGTAGCGCCGCCTCCAAGATTAGAAGTTAGGGTTTCAGTGTTGTTTGGGTGAGGTTGGAAGATAAGAGAAGAGAGAGCGCTCAGAGAGAGAGAGAGAGAGAGAGAGAGAGAGAGAGAGAGGCGGAGGAGATAAATGAAATGACAAAAATATTTTGTAAAATGAGTATAGTTTATTTTATAATATGATGTGTGTCGTCCCACAACAATTATCATACTCCCCCCATCATAGCCACATGATCGCCATCCAACAGCCTAAAGTGCACGCCCCACCATGTTATCGTGCGATTGCCCACATAGATTCTAGCCAGATCCCAAACCTCTGGGCCAGGCCTAACTATTCACACCCACTTTCAATGTTGTTTTACTAATATGTGTAAGTTTGCACCCCCTAATTCCAATGGGCCAAGTCCAATATCTGGACTTGGACCCTATTTCTTACACTCCCCAGTTTTAATAATTAGTTCAAACCTGCACTCCCATGCGCTGATGGGCCAAATCCAATATCTGGGTTTTGGCCCATGCTGTTAACACCCCCTAGTTTACTACCCTAATCTAATTTACACCTCTCCTATGTTTTTGTTTTATTTCTTTTATTTAAAATTATTATTTTTATATTTTCTATTTTTATATATATTTATAAATTATAATATTATATTAACTATTATTTTTATAAATCATAATATTTTTCTTAAAAATGCATTCAAATATATATTTTTTATTTATTGCATTAAAATATTTTTTATCATGCATTTAACTAAGATATTTTCGATAATTAATACCTAAAAAAATACTCAACCAACAATTTAATTATTTTTCATAACTAAATTAATTCAACAATTAATTTTCAAAAAGGATTACGAAGCATATTTTAGTTAACTGCAACTTGGGTTCAAAATCTCCGTTATTCACACACTCAGACTAAGTACGGGGGGAATTAAAATATCTGCGTAATCTATAAAAAACACAAACCCGCGAACTACGAATTGGGACTCTGATTCCTCATAAGAGGATATATAGGCATATGACTAAAATCATGGTGAGTTCCCCTAATAAAACACTAAAACCCAATTTCTTAAAGACCGTATTTCTAAGCATAGTATCCTTGCTGTAATATGGTGGGAGAACTAACTTTTTTGGTTTTATCAGAATGTGCAGATATCTAGAGTCGCCACCGAATTTTCTTTTATCCAATAAGGAAAGGGTGAAAAGAACAGGAAATACCTTGATAGATTTTGAGTTCGGGGGGTAAGTTATGAAAAGGGAAGGTGTTAGCACTTTTTTCATCCGTAGTTATCTACGGGCTCTTAATCGCTTAACTCACTTCTAAAAATCTGCTTTTTTGTGTATGCGATTTGAAAATCTTTTTGAAATTCCCCATTGTTATACGGTGGGAGAACTGACTTGGGTGTTTTGCATTTGATTGCAATTGTTGCGGATAGCAAGAGTCGCCACCGACTTTTCTTTTATCCAATAAGGAAAGGGTGAAAAGAACAAGAAAGACCTTTGAGATATTTTCTTGAGTTCAGAGGGTAGGTTATGAAAATGGAAGGTGTTAGCACCCTTTTCATCCACAGTTGTCTATGGGCTCTTAGTTGCTTGCTAGATCACTTGAAAGTTGCTTTGTTTGAAATGTGTTTGTGGTGAGTTTTGAAAGTATTTTTGCAAATCGCCTTCGTTTAGGAAAAATTTGTAATGATTCCCGTCTCTATAAGAATGCATAGAAAGTGTTGGACTTTTGAAAACATTTCATGTTTTGAAAGTGTTTGGTGTGTTTGAAAATATGCTTTATTTTTGAAGATGGGTTGTGAGCAAGCAACTAAGAACGTTCTACCTACTCAAAAGTCTTTTGTTCATTTCTCTCTTCCTTTGATATTGTTATCTCACCATTGATTGGTAAGTAACTCTATCTTTGGAGGTGAAGGGACGAGCGTGGATCATCGTATAGTCACGAATAACAATGTTGCGAGATATCTTAGCATTTTTCTTAAGGGACTAAGATCATTTTTAAGACAACATTCGAAGCGTCATCGAGGGACTATGCTCTTGTGTTTTTGATTGTTTTTGCTAATATGTCTCACATGCATATCATGACCATTTTTTAAGGCAACAAAGTGGAGTAAACCCTAGAGGTGAAAAGTGTGCAAGTGTTTTGTATTTCATGCTTGATTTATCTTGGATTGGGGTTTTCTAAGTATTGATTTTATCTTTCCATACAAACCCTAATTAACTAGCATTTATATGAAAGCAGTAAATTGCTGAAAGTAAGTATCCTATGCTATTACATCATTTGGGGGTGGGGGATACAAATTTACAATTGGGGGATGACAAGTAATTTAGACCTAAGTTACTATTACAACCATATTGAATTGAATGATAATGTACAAAAACTGTAAAGAATATATAATGTACAAGAGATAAATGGCAAAGGAATGTATTTTGTTTGGTTTGGATTTTGTTAAGAAAAGATTTTGACCTAATTAACTAAATGAGGACAATTAATTAAAATAGGAAAATTGAACTAAGTTTAAAATTAAATTAATCAAAGGTGCATTTTTTAGGGTTTTTGTATGAAAAGAGTTTTAATTCTAATTAAATTAACGTAAAAAGTAATTAATTAATTAAGAAAAAGGAAAACTAAATTCTAAGTTAATTTTAAATTAAATAAATATAAATTAAACCCTAGTCTAAATATTAATTGATTAAAAAAAAGAAAACAAATTTGTAATAAAAATCTTTTGGTGTTTTTTGTCTTGAAAAATAAAATAAGTATATAGTATGATAAATAAAATATTTTTTGCCTTTGTTATTAATAAAAATATATAGAAAAAGTAAAATAAAATAAAAAGGCCAGGGGTGTAAAATGGGTTGGAAGTGTATGTTAGAAAAAAAAAATAGTTTATTTATTGTAGGCCCAAAAGCCTGTTTTTTTGTATAATCAGAAAATAAATTAAAAAAAGTAAAGGGCCTGCGTGTTATGAGTGAAACTGGGGGGGGGGGGGGGGGGGGTGGGAAGTCAGCAAAAATCCCAGGCCCAAAATCTCTAGGCCCAGGTGTGATACGGTGGGAGAACTGACTTGAGGTTTGCGTTCGTATTCGCAAATGTTGCGGTTAGCAAGAGTCGCCACCGACTTTTTATTTTATCCTAAGGAAAGGTTAAAAAGCACAGCAAAAACCTTTTGAGATGTTTTCTTGGGTTCGGGGAGTAGATTATAGAAAGGGAAGGTATTAGCACCCTTTCTATCCATGGTTATCCATGGGCTCTTAGTTACTTGCTTAGATCACTTGCCTTTTATTTTCAATTGTTTTAAATGGTGCTTGAGTGTGTGGGTTTTGAAAATGTTTTTGAAAAGAGGCCAATGTGGTGGCAACCTTTGTAATGATCCATGTGGGGATGTATACAAAGATGTATGTCTTTTGAAAAAGTTTTCATTTTGTTTTTGAAAGTTTTGTTTTGAAAGTGTGGTGAGGTGTGATTTTGAAATTAGGCAAGTGTTTTTGTTTTGCAAGTTGATTCAAGTAACTAAGAGGTTATCTACTCCTAAATTTCTCAAAAGATTATTGCTATACTTTAACCCTTTTAACAAGTTTGCACCACCATTGTATTTGGTGGGCAACCTTTGTGTTAGGATGTGAAAGGGACAGGCGCGGGTCATCGTTTAGACCATAATTGCAACAACGTTAAATGTCTTTGAGCAATCTCTCTAAGGGACTTGATCATTTGTTTTTGTTTGTTTTTGAAAAGTTTTATCGAGGGACTATGATCATTCAAAATTATTTGCTTTGCCCAAAGAAGTTTAACATGCAACATGGCCCATTTATTTGAAGGCAACAAGTGGAATACCCTAGGGGGTGCAAGTGTGATTTGTGTGTCCATTTTCATGCTTGTTTATCTTATATTAGGTCAAACTATTTTTTTATCGTTTTTTCGCATACAAACCCTAATTCTAACATGTTATCTTTAGAAAGCAATAAAGTGCGAAATTAAAAATTACTAAGCTATTACACAACCAAATATGGGAAGGGGGGTACAAATGTTCAAATGGGGATATTGACAAGAATTTAAATCTAAATTATTACATCAATTTGAATATTTGCAATTTAATCAATGTACAAAAATTAAATAAGAATGCAAGATGTAAAAAGAATGTTTTGTATATGTATGAAAAAATATTGTTTATGTAAAAGAGAAAAGAAAATAAAAATGTATTATTTTTGGAGTATTTTGAACTTAGGGTAGAAACCCTAATTTTTAAAGAAAAGGTATTATTATCTAATTTAACTCTACTATTTATTTATTATTTATAAAAATAAAATAAAATGAAGTGTATTGTGAAAAAAAGGTATTTTTGTATCAAATATTAAATAAAATGGAAAATCAAGTATTTTTATATTTTTGTCTTAAATATATTACTAATCACATATATATATATATATATAACCCTAAATATGTATTATTCTAAAAATAAATATTTATTTAATATTTTAATAAAATAAATAAAAAGTATTTTTTGTGTGAAATATTTTCAGAAAGTAAATAAAAAATAAAAATTGTATTTACATTATTTCTTATTTATTCTAATAATCATACATATATATATATATTATATACAAACTAAGAAAATAAACAAATAAATATGCAATAAATGCAAAAAATGATGAAAAAAATATTTTTTAATTTTAAATGTCATGAGAAAAAATAAACAAAGTCAATCAAAAAAGAAAAAGTCAAAAATGTTTAAAAATAAGCAAATGGGCTCAGGGGGGTGTAAACCAAAAAAGATGGTGTGAAAAGCAAAACAGCACAGGCCCAACCCACTTCACTCCTTCTTCAACCTCCAGCACAGATTATTTGAAAAAACGCGCGCCATGTTCAGTTCCTTCTAACTCTTGATTCCTGGCTTTTTAGCAAAAACTCATAACACAAGAAATGTTCAGCATGAAGAGACGGTTCTAACCATATAAAGAACTTGACCTATCTCTCTAAGATGAGGGAGAATTTCTCTCCCCCTCTTTTCTGACCTAATTTTTCTACCATTTTCAAGCTCCAAATTCTCTCTACTCAGGCAAAAGAAATGAAATGTAAAGACATGTACATGTTCAGGGCTATGAGTAGGACCTTGTTTCTTCACAAACTTAAGACTAAAGATGCCTAATAAGAGAGATACGAATTCAAACTTTTACCTGTGCAGTTGAACTTCTATGTGGAGAATGAGAGACTTTTGGTGCAATGTAATGATTGGAAAAGCTTCCTTGAGGTCCAGGGATGCTTTTTCAATGCTTACTTTGTCTTGAACCTTCTTGTATCAAGCTGTAGAACTTCACCTGCAAGTTAAAGATGTGAAAATGGTGGAAGTGGTTAGAGCAACTACAGATCGTGCCTTAGCTTCTGGATAGCTTGCATAGGTTGTAAGGAAGGTAGAGGAACAGGTTTTGATCAAAATGCTCGAAGGGATTGAGAGATTGCACTCAAACTGCAGGGGCACCCCTGTTTGTGCAGTTTGAGGATGATTCTGAGATGGAGGGTGTATTGGAGGTCCAAAACTCGCGTGTTAGCTTGGATATGTTATGTGTAATGTGTTTGACAACTTTTCTCTTCTGTGTGTAAGCTGAAAAGAGAGATGGCCTCAGTTATGGATGTTTCTTCACACTTAAGCTACAAAAGCAAGTTGGTTGTTTTAGGTTAGTAGGGGGCCTCCTAATGTGCTGCATAAGCCTCTCTTGATCAGTGTGTTATGCACATAATCTTGTGCAAAGCAGATCTTTCATGTACTTGTTGGATTACAAACTTGACATAAAGCTAAACTTTTCAAAAATGGAAATTCCACTTTATCTAGTTTAGGATTAAACCATTATGCAATGTTAGAACACAAAGAACATGACCTTAACACATTGAATATGCATTAAATTATTGAGTATGAAAGGGTTCAAGGACCTGTAATCAAGCATAAAGCAAACTGATTTCAAATTGGCAAGGTTATGAACATGTCTTGATGAAGAACAAAAGTGAATTTTTGCCAACTTGTGAAATTCGAATCTCTCAAGTTATGAGGTTGTTTGATGAGTTCTTGGACATTTTGGAAAGCTTAGAATGTGTACTACAATCCATCCTTGAAATGCAAATCAAAATTCCAAGTGGAAGGGTATGAAAAGTGGCCTTGAAGTAGGGTAGAAAACCTTGTCAAAATAGGTCAAATTTCACTAAGTTAAAAGATGGTTTAGTGCCCTTATTCAAAAAATCATAACTTGAGATACAAGCTTCAAATGAGAAAACTTTGTGAATCAAAGTTGTAGACTATGCAACAATCTACAACTTTCATGTTTTGACTTTTGTTTGAAT
This sequence comes from Vicia faba, assembly GCA_948472305.1. Lineage (NCBI taxonomy): Eukaryota > Viridiplantae > Streptophyta > Magnoliopsida > Fabales > Fabaceae > Vicia > Vicia faba. The sequence goes on from OX451737.1 coordinate 240,537,549, forward strand.
CCAAATGGATCATGGTGAAAAGATGGGGCAAAGTTGGGAAAAAATTAGGGTTTTTCATAACTTAGAAAAATTCTAAGTTATGAAAAATTCCATTTTCAAACCCTAATTTGCATTTTGAGATTTCTTGGTGAACAAGTTTCATGATTTGGCATGTTTTGATGAAAAATGAATCTTGACTCTTGATTTTGACCAAAAAGTCAAAGTTTGACTTTTCAGTATACAGTCAAAATTGATCAATTGACTGGGAAATTCAACTGTCAATCTTGTGTACTTGGGATCTTTTGAGCTTGATGAACATGTCAAGATAATTCCATGGGGTCCTTGAGTCCATATGTGAGCTTGGTTTGCCATTGGCTAGGTCAAACAGTCAAAAATTGCCTTTGTGCAGTCAAAACCCTAGAAATGACCATTTTGCCCTTTTGATGATCTGATCAAATTTCTTGTGGAATTGTGATCCAAACTTGATCAAATGGTCCATGTGAGTTCATAAGGTTGATGTGGATCAAATTTCATGAGGTTTGACTGTCAATTGGCCACAGTTGACTTTTTCCCCAATACAGCTGATTTCTAGGTCAACTGTCCAATTGACTGGGTAAAACTTGGAATCAAGACTTGAAACTTGGTATAGGTAAACCTGGGAGTCCAACATGAAGCATGAAAGTCATCTTAGGCATTTTAGGTCAAAACATCTTTGTGCAAACACCAACCCTAATTTGAGTCCACAGTGCAAGGAGAAGTCTTGAGCAGAGGAAACCCTAATTGTATCTTGATCTTCAAATGTCTTGTGATGAGAAAATGTTGAGGAAATGGGAGGGCAAATTTTGGGGTACAACAGTTGCCCCTGTTTAATCTTCTTGGACCTGATGAGTTAGATTGGCAAGTTTGCCTTTCGTGACTCGAGGGTAAAAGGAGATTGGACACTAGAGTGCCCGGAAATTTGCACTCGCATGTTGAAGTATCAATAATGTGATGTCAGGAATGGGCTTACAGATGCCATTTGGAGAGATGGTGGATAGGGTGATGGGCTTACAGATGCCATCTGGAGCAGTGACAGAACTTTGACGGGAATGGGCTTATTGATGCCATTTGGAAGTGTTGATCGCATAAGAGATTCCTTAGCGAGAACTTGTGTATTTGAGAAGGACGGATGTTTTCCTGGCTTGTTACAGGTGTTTGATCTTCAGTCTCCTTATGCAGATATGTCCTGGCTAGATACAGGTATTGAATCTACAATTGGTTGCTCAGATGTGCCCTGGCTGGATACAGGAGTCGAATCTGGAAATAGTCGTCAAATAGATGTGCCCTGGATGGATACAGGAATCGAATCTTCAAACTCTTCAGACGTGCCCTGGCTAGATACAGGAATCGAGTCTGGAAACGTGGTCAACAGATATGCCCTGGCTGGATACAGGAGTCGAGTCTGGAATCGTGGTCAACAGATATGCCCTGGCTGGATACAGGAGTCGAGTCTGGAAACTGGTCACTCTCAGATGTGCCCTGGCTAGATACAGGTATCGAATCTGGAATTGTGACAGTTGAAGGTAGTCGTTTTTGAGATTGTCTTTTTCCTGAAAAGGCAAAGACGTAAGTTGTATGCAATGTCATGATGTATGATATGCATGATGTCATGATGTTCAACATTTGATGTTGTATGTGTTTCATCATGTATGTAAGCAAGATGTATGAAAATGTGAAATGTTTATGAGTGTAATTTCATCTTAGGAAAATAAATTCTCGACGAATGGCCGGGAAGTTGCTCTGCGGAAGAGATACTTGGCTGAAGTTTTGATGAGAGGCCTGCTGAGGATTTTAATGATGGATTCCGCTGAGGATAATGATGATAAACTCCGCTGGGGAACTCCAAAGATAAACTCTGCTTGGGAATACCAAAGATAGACTCCGCTGGGGATTGAAGGAACTTTGCCGAGAGCGGTCTTCCGTGGCCTTTAGCTGAGGATAACCCAGTTATAAGTCCTTGTGAGGAAATAACTCTAAATAAAACTTGGGCGAGACGTCCGTTCTTCGCAGGGGATAAGCTTCCAGAATCTACTGGGGATGAGCTTTAAGACCTGCCGGGGAATGTTGGGCTTCTTCAGGATCGACGGGGGATCAACTTCTCTTGGGGAAAGTATTGCTGAACCTTGTTTTTACTCTGCGGGGAGTTAAGATGATTTGGCCACATTCTTCAGTTGAACCTACCTTGGTGCCTTGGCGAACAAAACAACCAGACGGCAATAGACAAACCCACATTGCCCCTGTCTTTGATGTCACCTGTAATTAATCTCTTGTTTTATGTGCAAATATTTATGAATCAGCAATTTAATGTCAAATGCATATATCAAAAATGAACATTGGACGTTCTTCGCAAGACAAAACAAGAAAGGAAAACAATGGTAATCTGTATGGACAAGTGAATTTGTATTGATTTAAACTTTTGCCTGTGAATAGGCGTTTTTTGTACAAGAGACTGACATCCTAGTAAGAGGACATCGCCAAATAGTATAGAGTTTACATTTTGAAAAAGAAAACAAAACAGCTATGTGAACAATCCCACTGGGTTCCAACTCTGCTATCGCCTTTATGTTTTTGAACATCTCATCGCCTTACTGCCTAATCTGAAGATGAAGCTGATTGGTCAATGCCGAAATTTGGGGCCAGATAGTTGATGCCGAATTCCGGATGCGAAGTGATCCAATGAGGCATAGTGTTACGCTTTTATCCCTAACTTTTGCCTGGACCGCCCTTTCGGGTTTTCAGTCCACCGGGATACCCTTTTTTGCCCAAGCCGCCCTTTCAGGTTTTCGACTTGCCGGGTGTACAGATTTTTTCATTTCATCCCTTATTTTTGCCCGAACCCTTTTGGTTCGCCGGGAAGCCCTTGTTTTTGCCTAGGTATGTCAACCTAGCGGGTCTTTTATTTATGCGTAGTATTTTTTCACTATGTCTGCATTGGTGGGGTGAGGAAGGTCGTCACCGTCCATGGTGGTTAGGATCATGGCTCCTCCTGAGAACACACGCTTAACCACAAATGGCCCTTCGTATGTAGGGGTCCATTTGCCCCGGGGATCACTTTGAGGAAGGATGATGCGTTTGATTACCAGGTCCCCAACTTGATACTCTTGCGGTCTGACTTTCTTGTTAAATGCCTTGATCATCCGTTTTTGATACGTCTGACCATGACAGATAGCAGTGAGCCTCTTTTCGTCAATCAGATTTAATTGATCAAGTCGAGTCTGGATCCAATCATCTTCATTCAAGTCTGCATCCTTCATTATCCGGAGAGAGGGTATCTGGATTTCGATCGGCAAGACTGCCTCCATGCCATAGACCAAGGAGAAAGGAGTTGCCCCGGTTGATGTCCTTGCTGAGGTGCGGTACCCATGAAGAGCGAATGGTAACATCTCGTGCCAATCTTTATAGGTCACTGTCATCTTCTGCACAATTTTCTTGATATTTTTATTGGCTGCCTCTACAGCCCCATTCATCTTCGGCCGGTAGGGAGAAGAATTGTGGTGCTGTATCTTGAATTGTTCACAGAGTTCAGTGATCATTTTGTTATTGAGATTGGTACCGTTGTCCGTAATGATTCTTTCCGGGACTCCGTACCGACAGATCAGATTATGCCGGATGAAACGCGCCACGACGCTCTTGGTTACTGTGGCATAGGAAGCTGCCTCGACCCATTTCGTGAAGTAATCGATCACCACCAAGATGAAGCGATGCCCATTGGATGCCGTTGGTCGGATCTCACCGATCATATCGATGCCCCACATTGCGAAAGGCCAAGGTGCCGTTAGGACATTCAAAGGAACTGGAGGGATATGCACCTTGTCAGCATAGATCTGGCACTTATGACAAGTTCGGGAGTGCTGGTAACAATCGGCTTCCATTGTGGACCAGAAATATCCTGCCCGAAGGATTTTCTTAGCCATGGTGTGTCCACTGGAATGGGTTCCAAATGTACCTTCATGCAGTTCCATCATGATTTTCTCAGCTTCAGCCTTATCCACACAATGCAGCAGAGTTGAATCATGATTCCGCTTGTAGAGAATGCCGTTGCTGAGGAAGAATTTTGCAGCAAACCTCCTCATGAACTTCTTATCATTGACAGACGCACCTTCAGGGTATTCCTGAGCTTCCAAGTACCTCTTCACCTCATGATACCAGGGTTTTTCAGTCACCTTTTCAGCCTCGAGCTCGCAGCAGTATGCCGGTTCATCCAACTTCCAGATTACGATTCGGGGAGCCTCATTGTCCCATTTAACTTTGAACATTGAAGACATCGTGGCTAGTGCGTCCGCTAGCTGATTCTCCTCTCTGGGGAAATGCTCAAAAGTTATCTCTTCAAAGTGAGGGAGCAAGGTCGACACATACTCCTTGTAAGGAATGAGATTCGGGTGTTTCGTATCCCACTCGCCTTTGATCTGATTGATCACGAGAGCGGAATCTCCGAAGACACTTAGAAACTTGATCCTCAAATCGATCGCAGCTTGTAAACCCATGATACATGCCTCATATTCTGCCATGTTGTTGGTGCAGCTGAAACATAATCGGGCGGTGAGTGGAGTATGAGTCCCCTTGGGAGATATGATTACAGCGCCGACGCCGTTACCCAAAGCATTGGAGGCTCCGTCAAAATGCATAGACCATCGGGATCCTTCCTCAGGTCCTTCATCCGGTCCAGGTACTTCACAGTCAGTTACCACCATGATGTCTTCGTCCGGAAAATCAAAGTTCAATGATTGGTAATCGTCCACAGGTTGGTGTGCCAAATGATCAGCCAGTACACTTCCCTTAATTGCTTTCTGAGTTGTATACTGGATGTCATATTCTGTTAAGATCATTTGCCATCTTGCTATTCTCCCAGACAGAGCGGGCTTTTCAAATATGTATTTGATGGGATCCATCTTTGAAATCAATAAAGTAGTGTGAGTCAGCATATATTGTCTCAACCGGCGAGCAGCCCATACAAGAGCGCAGCAAGTTTTCTCAAGCAGTGAGTAACGAGACTCACAGTCGGTAAACTTTTTGCTCAAGTAATAAATAGCGTGCTCTTTTCGGCCAGACTCGTCATGCTGCCCCAGCACACACCCCATTGAATTATCGAGTACCGTCAAGTATAGTATCAGAGGTCTTCCTTCCACTGGTGGCATAAGAATAGGTGGCTCTTGGAGATATTCCTTTATTCTTTCAAAGGCGGCCTGACATTCATCATTCCAGCGTACCACTTGATCTTTCTTCAGTAATTTGAAGATTGGCTCACAAGTAGCAGTCAGATGTGAGATGAATCGGGCAATGTAATTCAGTCGTCCTAGGAAACCTCTGACTTCTTTCTCTGTTTTTGGAGTCGGCATCTCTTGTATGGCTTTTACCTTGGCAGGGTCCACCTGAATACCTTTATCACTTACAATGAAACCTAGCAATTTTCCGGACCTCACCCCGAAGGTGCATTTGTTGGGATTCAATCTCAGCTTGTACAACTTGAGTCGGTCAAACAACTTCCTCAGATGATCAAGGTGCTCCTCCTCAGTTTGAGACCTTGCAATCATGTCATCAACGTATACTTCAATCTCATGATGGATCATATCATGAAATAAAGCAACCATGGCACGCTGATAGGTTGCCCCAGCATTTTTCAATCCGAATGGCATGACCTTATAACAGAAGGTCCCCCACTGAGTTACAAATGTAGTCTTCTCCATATCTTCAGGAGCCATCTTGATCTGATTATACCCTGAGAAGCCATCCATGAAGGAGAACACCTTGTGTTGAGCTGTATTATCAACAAGGACATCGATGTGAGGTAGGGGGAAATCATCCTTGGGGCTGGCCCTGTTCAGATCCCTGTAGTCGACACACATTCTGACTTTACCGTCCTTCTTCGGCACTGGCACAACATTGGCAACCCACTGAGGGTAAGAAGTTACTGCAAGGAAACCCGCATCAAACTGTTTCATCACCTCGACTTTAATCTTCTCAGACATCTCTGGACGCATCCGTCGAACTTTTTGCTTTACTGGAGGGCAATCTTCCTTGGTCGGCAAATGGTGAACTACAATGTCGGCATCCAAACCAGGCATATCTTCATAAGACCAAGCAAAGATCTCCATGTAGTCCTGTAACATCTGGATCAGTCGTTGCTTCACGCTGAGCTCTAGATTGGCACCAATCTTGACCTCTTTCCTATCTGTCTCAGTACCCAAGTTAATTGTCTCCACAGGCTCTTCATGTGGTTGAATAGCCCTCTCTTCCTGTAGTAGCAGTCTTGCAAGTTCACCAGGCACTTCGCAATCATCTTCACCTTCGTCTTCGGCCAAGTTGATCGGATTTTCGAAGTCATAACTGGCGGTAGCAGAGCTGTTACCAGTAAGATCCAGAGTGGATTGAAACCTGTATAAGTGAGTGTGTGTAAATACAGCTGTTTTGCAATATATATAACACAGAAAGGGAAAGAGCAAAAGATTTGAAATGCAACAAACGTCCAATGTTTTGATTGATGATATATGAAAATGTCATACAAAAAAAGCCCTCACAAATGGAGCTACGATGCCCCGGGTAGGACACCGAGCCAACAGAGTTTTAACATATTGTTTGTTACAAATTGGAAATCAAAAGAAATCAATTACTGCGTGACAAATGTGATAGGGGTAAAATCCCTTGCTGTCCAGTTGCTCGGTCCGTCGCTGGCAGTCGGGTAGATCCAACTGTCAAACTCAGCTTCCTCCACATCCTCCTCAATAGCATTCACCCTTGAGCTGGAAATGAACACCGGAGCCTTTCCGATCTTCTCTTTGCGTACCGCCTTCTGAGCCTCTGCAGTAAAGCCTAGCCCAAACTTGTCGTTCTTCTGAGTGAAGTCAGGAAGCTGACCCCAGTGTGCACAATTGCCTTTCTGAACCACAGCCCGGGCATCCCTTAGGGAAGCCATCTTCGAGGAATCATTTTCTTCGGCCATTGTCTCCGCAGCTGCTGAAATTGGATGCACCTCCTCGAAATGTTGGAAGGGAGTTTCAATAAATTCTCCGTCCATCTCGATGTACCTGAAGGAATTCAAATGGCTCACCATATACTCCTCTTCTCCTTGTACCGTGACGATCTTCCCCCTGACGGGATACTTCAACTTCTGGTGCAAGGTGGAGGTCACTGCCCCAGCTTTATGGATCCAAGGTCGACCCAACAGACAGGAGTACGATGGACGTATATCCATCACGTAAAAGGTAGAGTCAAACACTTGAGAGCCCACACGAATAGGGATGTTAACCTCTCCATGAACCATCCTCTTGGAACCGTCAAAGGCCCTGACAATGATATTGCTGGGCTTCAACTCCAGGCCTTCATAATCCAGGCGATCCAAAGCCTTTTTCGGTAGAACATTCAAGGAAGAACCGGTGTCCACCAATACATGTGCCAGAGTAGTGCCCCTACATTCAATAGAGACATGCAGGGCATCGTTGTGGTCTCTCCCTTTTGCGGTCAGGTCAGCATCTGAAAAACCCAAGCCGTTGTCCGCCGTCAGATTCGCTATGCAGTCAGTGAACTGGACTGCAGACGTCTCTTGCGGCACATGGGCCGTCTTGAGAAATGAGATCAAGGCTTTAGCATGAGCCTCGGAGCATAGCAATAAGGAGAGCAGAGAGATCTTGGAGGGTGTATGCCCCAACTGTTCGACAACATTAAAATCACTTTTCTTTATTATTTTCAGAATCTCCTCCATTTCTTGTCGGGAGGCCTCAGCATTTACGGGCATTGGTGCCTCCATCCGGGCAGGCTCTTCTTCAATCCCTTTTCCCTGAGCCTTTGATGACTCGGCAGCAGGGGATGCAATTTGATCAGCAACAGGACTAGGTAAACTTGCAGGTTTTATGAGGAGGGGTTTTCGAATAGCGGGCGGCGCAATGTCAGGCGAGAAGAGCCTGCCACTGCGGGTGACTTTAGCTGGACCGGTGATATCGCAGATACTGGCACTAGCATCAAATTCTTGCTTGATTCCATTTACATACACGTCCGCCCCATAATGCCAGGGGACAGCTTTATCAGACACGTAGGAGAGGGGTCCTGGAACAGTAATGATCACAGGCGCAACTGTCAAGATTTGGATAGGCTTTTTCGGGGGAGCCTTGATTGGATTTTTGAAGATGGTAATCACGGAAACTTCTTTCATCGGAACCAATTGAACAGCAGTCTTTTTGAATAGAATCTCTTTGCTATCCATTAGGCCTTGGATGCCTAACCTTAGCAAGGGACAATCAGATGGGGAAATAGCACAGAATGGGCAACCTTCGCCGCAACCCGGAAATAAACCGGCCCGCAGTAGGTTCTTCTTAACAGTCTTCAGAGGGGTAACAACTTCATCTACCGAAACAGCGTACACTTCTTCCTCAATGGCATTTACCCTATGCTGGGGCATAGGAGCCGTTACAACATTTGGTCTTTCCGGCGCTTCAAACTGAATTTCTTTCGCGTCGATCAGATCTTGCACTTTGTTTCTCAAGGCCCAGCAATCATCAGTAGTGTGCCCGGGACTATCAGAATGATAAGCACACCGGGCATTTGGGTTGTATTTAGGAGACGCAGTGTTGACGACCTTAGGAGCTTCTTTGAGGGTCACCAGGTTGGTGGATAACAGTTGGGGTAAAATTTGAGATAATGTCATACTCAATCGGGTATACTGCCTCTTGGGCCTTTCACTTCTCTGTTGATTGTACTGCTGAGGAGCAGCAACAGGTTTGGAGATGACCAAAGCATTGACGGCTTGGTGACTTTCGGGCTTGACTTGTCTCCTAGGGCCATAGACGGCGCTTGCTTCTTTCTTAAATGGCCTCTTCTCAGCACTTGTAGAGGCGGCCTTCTGTATCTTGCCTGACCTGATGCCAGCTTCAATTCGTTCTCCTGTTAATATCAAATCTGTAAATCCAGCGGAGGAGTTACCAACCAAATGATTGAAAAACGGACCAGACAACGTCCCCAGGAACATATCAACCAGCTCTCGATCAGTTAATGGAGGCTGCACCCTGCCAGCCAAATCTCTCCATTTTTGAGCGTACTCTTTGAACCCTTCACCCGTCCCTAGAGACATACCCTGAAGTTGGGTACGCGTAGGAGCGAGATCAGAATTGTATTGGTATTGTCTGTAGAATGCAGTTGCCAAATCTTCCCAGTGCCGGATGCTAGCTCCGTCCAATTGGTAGAACCATTCAAGTTGTGACCCCGAGAGGCTATCTTGGAAGAAGTGAATCCAGAGGTTCTTATCCGCCGTGTAAGGTTGGATTTTCCTTACGTACGACCTCAGATGCAGCTTTGGGCAGGAGACCCCATCATACTTGGCGAAGGCAGGCGCCTTAAACTTGTGTGGAATTACTACTCCGGAAGATAATCCCAAATCTCCGAAATCCAGTCCCGGCACGTTCTGAATTTCCATAGCGCTCAAGCGGTCCTCCAATTGTTTGTATCTGTCAGCAGCAGGTGGGTATTGTTCATCGTTATAGTCCGTCTCGTTGTCGGAGACTGCGGGACTAGGAGCTCCTCCCCCTTGGGGACTATTTTTCTCAGCAGAAGAAGTGGTTGGATCAGCTTCATTGTGGAGTGTGTTCCCAAATCTGCGTCCGGTGTTGAACAATGCAGTCCTCTTTTTCTTCTTCTTCTTCAGGAGTAGAGTCTTCAACTCTTGCTGACCTTGGGCTAGGCTTAGGACCATCTCTTGAAACTGTGCACTTTGGGCCTGAAGGGCCTTGATTGCTTGCTCACTGGAGGACTCTGGATTCATGATGACTGTGCAAAATAAACAGCGAAGGAGATTAAGCAACCTGTGAAATAGGGTACCTGCTATGCATATGGTGTAATGGAATGCGTATGTTTTATGTTTTCAAAGACAAACAAGATTCAACTTTGTAGACAAAAAGGGAAACACACTTCATTAGATTAAAGTTTTCAATTGTTCAACAATTTGCCCTTAGGCATTACAGGAATGAAAAAAAATACTGGAAAGGAAATAAACTATAAAAGGAAACATCCAAAGCTCCTCAATGCTCCCATGGCCTCCTCTTTTCAGTGCTGATGTAGTTGTTCAGGACCCGTTCTTCCTCCAATTGCTTAGTCAGCCTTTGGATCTTCCTTTCCTGCTCGTTGAACTTCTCCCGATAGAAATCCCGTTCTTCCTTTAGCTGTGCCCAAGATCTCTTCATGGTGTCAAAATCAGTAGGTATCTGAGGAGGGAGGACAGTTGGAGGCATCCCATCTTCAACAGGAGACTCAAGAATGAGAGGTCTAACAGCTTCGTAGGGCATACCTAACTCCTGAGCACGGATGCGGACCCATTTGCAATAGGGCTTCAATGGCAGAGAAGTCTTTGGTCCTAACTCATGTGGGTCAGCTTTGTGAATTCTGTCCCAAGCTCTAATGAATCCCTGGCGTAGTTTGTCACTGTCTGCCTGAAACTCAAAATGGAAGTGAGGAACCAGCATTTCATGAGGCCCATCTCCTCTGGCTCTTCCAAACTGACGGAGAGCTAAACACGGATTGTAAGAGATTCCTCCTTGGATACCAATCAACGGGACATTAGGGTATTCTCCGCAACGGTCGATAACAGCTACCTCATCCAAACCTCTGAGAGTCCAAGTGATATCCTTATCTGTGAGAGACATTAACCTCCGAGCCCAACCTTTTCCTTCTTCATTCTTCAGCACGGACTTAGGAAGGTGCGAAATAAACCACCTTACTAGCAAAGGAGCACAACACCACGGAGTCCCCCGTTTTCGAGCAGTACGAGCATAGAGTTGTTGTAGAATGTCACCCAAGAGAGTGGGTACCGGATTCCGAGACATGAAGATTCTTATGACATGGATACTGATAAAGGTGTCAGGGTTGGGAAACAATACCAGACCATAGATCAAAAGAGCCAGAATATCCTCATATGCCTTGAAGTCCAAGTCATTCCAGAAATCATTAGCCTTGCCAACCAGAAATTTGACCAAAAAGCCCTTGACCCCATTTCTAGTTTCCCAGTTGGACAACACCTCTTCTTTGGTCAAGGGGAGAATTACAGCAATCTCTTCAGGCCTAGGAGTCCTTTCCAAACCAGTGAAAGGAGTTTGTTCCAAGACAGGAATCCCAAGCAAATAAGAGAATTCTTCCAGGGTAGGAACCAGCTGGAAGTCTTGAAAGGTGAAACAGTGATGCAGAGGGTCATAAAACTGGGTCAGAACACTTATCAATTGTTGGTCCCATTTTGCAGTGATCAAGCCAAGGAGGGAACCATGTCTGTTGATGAAGGAGGTAGTGTTTGGAATCCTTTCAACCAGATCCTTGAGTAAAACTGGTGGTTGAACAAAGTTGAGCCGGACAGTATTTCTACGCACGGGCATCATAATGTCCTGCAAAACAGAGCAAAGGTGAAACCTTTTTGTCTTTGAAATGGGTTAGCCTTTTACACAGGATGCATGCAATGGTATGATGGAATTATGCTATGATGAAACACACCACAAATATTCACATAGACAGATAAGGCACACAAGTCACACAAGATACCCTTAGGTTTCAGGCCAGCATGAGTTTCAGGTATTACCCTCTTTTGGTTTTGTTGGTTAAAACCTGTCCTATCAAAAGTAACCGGGTTCTAGAGGATCTCAAATCATTGGCTACCCTCAATCGGTCATAACTCCAGCATCGCAATCTTTTCTCGCGGCCAGAACCATCTCGAGAGTTTAGCCTCAATGAGTGTAGCATACTGCTACTGTCCTAATAGCCAAGTTGGTCAATTTAGGGTTCTAAGGTTGGTTGGTGTTTAATGACTCCTTAGAAGACCTATATTCTCCCCGTTACAACACAAGGGATATAGGTACAGACTAAGATGCCACACCAACGTAGCCATTGCTTCACCCATGTCGGTCTACGCCGGACAGGTCCCTCACAGATTATGCTACCTAAAAAGGGTATTTCCCAGATCCGGGTTAGGATCTATGAACTCCGATGCAAAGCCCACAAATATAAAAGCAAACAAAGCAAGCAATTGAAAACAAAAGTGATCTAAGCCCTAAGGTTACTCCACTTTTAAAAGTTCTCCCCAGCAGAGTCGCCAGTTCTGTGATACGGTGGGAGAACTGACTTGAGGTTTGCGTTCGTATTCGCAAATGTTGCGGTTAGCAAGAGTCGCCACCGACTTTTTATTTTATCCTAAGGAAAGGTTAAAAAGCACAGCAAAAACCTTTTGAGATGTTTTCTTGGGTTCGGGGAGTAGATTATAGAAAGGGAAGGTATTAGCACCCTTTCTATCCATGGTTATCCATGGGCTCTTAGTTACTTGCTTAGATCACTTGCCTTTTATTTTCAATTGTTTTAAATGGTGCTTGAGTGTGTGGGTTTTGAAAATGTTTTTGAAAAGAGGCCAATGTGGTGGCAACCTTTGTAATGATCCATGTGGGGATGTATACAAAGATGTATGTCTTTTGAAAAAGTTTTCATTTTGTTTTTGAAAGTTTTGTTTTGAAAGTGTGGTGAGGTGTGATTTTGAAATTAGGCAAGTGTTTTTGTTTTGCAAGTTGATTCAAGTAACTAAGAGGTTATCTACTCCTAAATTTCTCAAAAGATTATTGCTATACTTTAACCCTTTTAACAAGTTTGCACCACCATTGTATTTGGTGGGCAACCTTTGTGTTAGGATGTGAAAGGGACAGGCGCGGGTCATCGTTTAGACCATAATTGCAACAACGTTAAATGTCTTTGAGCAATCTCTCTAAGGGACTTGATCATTTGTTTTTGTTTGTTTTTGAAAAGTTTTATCGAGGGACTATGATCATTCAAAATTATTTGCTTTGCCCAAAGAAGTTTAACATGCAACATGACCCATTTATTTGAAGGCAACAAGTGGAATACCCTAGGGGGTGCAAGTGTGATTTGTGTGTCCATTTTCATGCTTGTTTATCTTATATTAGGTCAAACTATTTTTTTATCGTTTTTTCGCATACAAACCCTAATTCTAACATGTTATCTTTAGAAAGCAATAAAGTGCGAAATTAAAAATTACTAAGCTATTACACAACCAAATATGGGAAGGGGGGTACAAATGTTCAAATGGGGATATTGACAAGAATTTAAATCTAAATTATTACATCAATTTGAATATTTGCAATTTAATCAATGTACAAAAATTAAATAAGAATGCAAGATGTAAAAAGAATGTTTTGTATATGTATGAAAAAATATTGTTTATGTAAAAGAGAAAAGAAAATAAAAATGTATTATTTTTGGAGTATTTTGAACTTAGGGTAGAAACCCTAATTTTTAAAGAAAAGGTATTATTATCTAATTTAACTCTACTATTTATTTATTATTTATAAAAATAAAATAAAATGAAGTGTATTGTGAAAAAAAGGTATTTTTGTATCAAATATTAAATAAAATGGAAAATCAAGTATTTTTATATTTTTGTCTTAAATATATTACTAATCACATATATATATATATATATATATATATATAACCCTAAATATGTATTATTCTAAAAATAAATATTTATTTAATATTTTAATAAAATAAATAAAAAGTATTTTTTGTGTGAAATATTTTCAGAAAGTAAATAAAAAATAAAAATTGTATTTACATTATTTCTTATTTATTCTAATAATCATACATATATATATATATATTATATACAAACTAAGAAAATAAACAAATAAATATGCAATAAATGCAAAAAATGATGAAAAAAATATTTTTTAATTTTAAATGTCATGAGAAAAAATAAACAAAGTCAATCAAAAAAGAAAAAGTCAAAAATGTTTAAAAATAAGCAAATGGGCTCAGGGGGGTGTAAACCAAAAAAGATGGTGTGAAAAGCAAAACAGCACAGGCCCAACCCACTTCACTCCTTCTTCAACCTCCAGCACAGATTATTTGAAAAAACGCGCGCCATGTTCAGTTCCTTCTAACTCTTGATTCCTGGCTTTTTAGCAAAAACTCATAACACAAGAAATGTTCAGCATGAAGAGACGGTTCTAACCATATAAAGAACTTGACCTATCTCTCTAAGATGAGGGAGAATTTCTCTCCCCCTCTTTTCTGACCTAATTTTTCTACCATTTTCAAGCTCCAAATTCTCTCTACTCAGGCAAAAGAAATGAAATGTAAAGACATGTACATGTTCAGGGCTATGAGTAGGACCTTGTTTCTTCACAAACTTAAGACTAAAGATGCCTAATAAGAGAGATACGAATTCAAACTTTTACCCGTGCAGTTGAACTTCTATGTGGAGAATGAGAGACTTTTGGTGCAATGTAATGATTGGAAAAGCTTCCTTGAGGTCCAGGGATGCTTTTTCAATGCTTACTTTGTCTTGAACCTTCTTGTATCAAGCTGTAGAACTTCACCTGCAAGTTAAAGATGTGAAAATGGTGGAAGTGGTTAGAGCAACTACAGATCGTGCCTTAGCTTCTGGATAGCTTGCATAGGTTGTAAGGAAGGTAGAGGAACAGGTTTTGATCAAAATGCTCGAAGGGATTGAGAGATTGCACTCAAACTGCAGGGGCACCCCTGTTTGTGCAGTTTGAGGATGATTCTGAGATGGAGGGTGTATTGGAGGTCCAAAACTCGTGTGTTAGCTTGGATATGTTATGTGTAATGTGTTTGACAACTTTTCTCTTCTGTGTGTAAGCTGAAAAGAGAGATGGCCTCAGTTATGGATGTTTCTTCACACTTAAGCTACAAAAGCAAGTTGGTTGTTTTAGGTTAGTAGGGGGCCTCCTAATGTGCTGCATAAGCCTCTCTTGATCAGTGTGTTATGCACATAATCTTGTGCAAAGCAGATCTTTCATGTACTTGTTGGATTACAAACTTGACATAAAGCTAAACTTTTCAAAAATGGAAATTCCACTTTATCTAGTTTAGGATTAAACCATTATGCAATGTTAGAACACAAAGAACATGACCTTAACACATTGAATATGCATTAAATTATTGAGTATGAAAGGGTTCAAGGACCTGTAATCAAGCATAAAGCAAACTGATTTCAAATTGGCAAGGTTATGAACATGTCTTGATGAAGAACAAAAGTGAATTTTTGCCAACTTGTGAAATTCGAATCTCTCAAGTTATGAGGTTGTTTGATGAGTTCTTGGACATTTTGGAAAGCTTAGAATGTGTACTACAATCCATCTTTGAAATGCAAATCAAAATTCCAAGTGGAAGGGTATGAAAAGTGGCCTTGAAGTAGGGTAGAAAACCTTGTCAAAATAGGTCAAATTTCACTAAGTTAAAAGATGGTTTAGTGCCCTTATTCAAAAAATCATAACTTGAGATACAAGCTTCAAATGAGAAAACTTTGTGAATCAAAGTTGTAGACTATGCAACAATATACAACTTTCATGTTTTGACTTTTGTTTGAATCCAAATGGATCATGGTGAAAAGATGGGGCAAAGTTGGGAAAAAATTAGGGTTTTTCATAACTTAGAAAAATTCTAAGTTATGAAAAATTCCATTCAAACCCTAATTTGCATTTTGAGATTTCTTGGTGAACAAGTTTCATGATTTGGCATGTTTTGATGAAAAATGAATCTTGACTCTTGATTTTGACCAAAAAGTCAAAGTTTGACTTTTCAGTATACAGTCAAAATTGATCAATTGACTGGGAAATTCAACTGTCAATCTTGTGTACTTGGGATCTTTTGAGCTTGATGAACATGTCAAGATAATTCCATGGGGTCCTTGAGTCCATATGTGAGCTTGGTTTGCCATTGGCTAGGTCAAACAGTCAAAAATTGCCTTTGTGCAGTCAAAACCCTAGAAATGACCATTTTGCCCTTTTGATGATCTGATCAAATTTCTTGTGGAATTGTGATCCAAACTTGATCAAATGGTCCATGTGAGTTCATAAGGTTGATGTGGATCAAATTTCATGAGGTTTGACTGTCAATTGGCCACAATTGACTTTTTCCCCAATACAGCTGATTTCTAGGTCAACTGTCCAATTGACTGGGTAAAACTTGGAATCAAGACTTGAAACTTGGTATAGGTAAACCTGGGAGTCCAACATGAAGCATGAAAGTCATCTTAGGCATTTTAGGTCAAAACATATTTGTGCAAACACCAACCCTAATTTGAGTCCACAGTGCAAGGAGAAGTCTTGAGCAGAGGAAACCCTAATTGTATCTTGATCTTCAAATGTCTTGTGATGAGAAAATGTTGAGGAAATGGGAGGGCAAATTTTGGGGTACAACAGGTGCCCCTGTTCAATCTTCTTAAACCTGAAGAGTTAGATTGGCGGATCCGCCATTCGTGGCTTGAAGGTGAAAGATGATTGAACACTAAAGTGCCCCGAAATTTGAACTTGATGATGTATTGATTCGGGAATGGTCTTTATGTTGGACATGTTTTAAAATTACAATTAGGACTATGTCAAATTTTGCTAAAAAGTTAGGTCAATATCCCGACTACAATACTCAAAATTTCACTAAGTGTTTTTGTTTCATGTACATGTCTTCATGAATTTATAACTTAAAATCCAAGCATTTCTAGAAAAATTTATGTTCTACAATATTTTAGATATCATTGAGATCTACAACTTTCATGTTTGAAGTTTTTCTTGAATCATCTTGCATCATGGTGAAAATTTGGCACAAAGTCATGAAAAAAGGTTAACTTTCTAACACTTAGAAAAATTTCTAAGTCTTAGAATTTTGACTTTTTCAAAGATAAATTTGAATTTGAATTTCTTGATGAACAATCTTCATATTTTGACATGTCTTGATGAAATATGATTTTTGAAACTTGATTTTGATCAAAAAGTCAAAGTTGGACTTTTCAGTGTACATTTGACTTTTTCATCAGTTGACTGAAATTCATCTATCAATCCAATTGATCATGAGAAATGTTTTGAACCATGTAATTAGGTCAAAATTATGTATTTGAAATCTTGATATCTTGTCTCAAACCAACAAGTCAGGCATTAGGTCAAAAGTAAAAAACTGAGCCTTCTCAGTCAAAACCCTAATTTTGACCATTTTGCCCCTTTGGTGATCTGATCAAAAATCTTGAGGAATTGTGATCCAAACTTTACCAATTGATATATATGAATTCAAAATCTTGATATGGATAAAAAATAATGAAATTTGACTGTAAATTGACCATAATTGACTTTTTGCCCAATACAGTTGATTTTAGGTCAACTGATCAATTGACTGAGCAATAATGTGACCCAAAGCTTGAAACTTGACATGAGAAATCTTGAGAGTCCAAAGTGATCCACGAAAGTCATACGGGGCCTTAAAAGTACATTTGTACTTGTGCAAAATCAAACCCTAATTTTGAGTCATCAGTGCTTAAGGAGGTGTCTTTAGCTGATCCATCCTTGTGCATTCTTGAGCCAATGGACATCTTGTGAGAGAAATCTTTAGAAAATGAGAGGGAAAATTTTGGGGTACAACAGGTGCCCCTGTTCAATCTTCTTAAACCTGAAGAGTTAGATTGGCGGATCCGCCATTCGTGGCTTGAAGGTGAAAGATGATTGAACACTAAAGTGCCCCGAAATTTGAACTTGATGATGTATTGATTCGGGAATGGTCTTGTAGATGCCATTTGGAGAGATGATGGTAGAAAATGGGAGAAACATCAACATAAATCTTTGGTCGATTCGTGCTGAAAACTAGGTGTCTTGCTTGTCTTTAACTGGAAGAATTAATTATGATTAAGAAGAGCTCTTTGGATCAATTTTTTTCCCTATGAGGAACAAAGGGGTTAGATGTATGCGTATGTATACATGGTGTAATTATGTTCTCAAGATAAATGAGATTATGCTGTATGTATATGTTATGTATGTTATATGATGTATGAATGTGACATGTTGTCGAAGCGTATCCTTGACAGATACTGGGGAGTTTTGAGAAGTTAAATCTCGGACTGCTGTTGGAGGTGAAGAGTATGTGTATCTTCAGATTTTGTTAAAAATTCTTCCATTGGGGATTCCTGCTTTGTTGAGAAGAAACTTCACTAAGGAATATTTACTTTTCTTGAGAAGACTTTATGGAGAGTGTTGATTTCTGCTTGGGAACCAGAATTCAGGAGTTTTAGTTGTCCATTGATCTGGTGGGGAATTATCTCTTGAAAGTTAGTTATTATCTGGTTAGGTTCCAAGCTTCACATCGACTTGTTGGGGATAAAGAAGTTAACTGTTATCTGGTCGGATTCCAGGCTTTGCAACAAATTGGAGTTGTTAATTGTCCGGGTCCAAGCTTTGCAGTAGATAGAGAAGTTAAGTTACTATCTGGTTGGGTCCAGGCTCTAGCCACTTGAAATTGAGGTTTACTGTTATCCGGTCGGGTCCAGTCTTTAGCAATTTGAACTTGAGATCAACTGTTATCTAGTCGGGTCTAGGTTTTAGTAACTCGAACTGTTAACTGGTCGGGTCCAGGCTCTGGAATTGAAGGAGTTAAACTAATATCTGGTCGGGTCCAGGCTTTAGAAACTAAATTTGAGATTTACTATTATCTGGTCAGGTCTAGGTTTCAGAAATTGGAGTTGTTACTTGGTCGGGTCCAGGCTTCAGAATTTTAAATTGTTAATTGGTCGGGTCCAGGCTTCAACAATTTATACTTTGAGGTTAACTGGTATCTGGTCGAATCCAGGCTTGAACTGTTGACTGGTCGGATCCAGGCTTAAATAATTTGAAAAGTTATACTATTATCTGGTCGGGTTCAGGCTTTAGTAACTTGGAATTGAGATTTACCGTTATCTGGTCGGGTCCAGTCTTCACAGTAAGTTGAGAGTAGGATGAAGTTAAACTAGTATCTGGTCGGGTCCAGGATTCATAATAACTTGCTTGAAAGGATGAAGTTGACTGTTATCTAGCCGGGTTCCAGGCTTTACAACAACTTTTGGAGATAACAATGACTCTGTTGGCGACTTCACTGGGGATTAGGGGTTGCAGTCCCTTGATTTGTAATAGTCTGAGAGGCAAACTCAAGCTGGGGAATCTGTAGTTTGTTGGGGAAATAAACCTTGTTGAAGAGGATATTTGAGGAACTGCTGGGGAGGATTTTTTTAGGAAGAATTCCATATGGCTTCCTTTTAAGACCAACTCAGCTGGGGAGAGGCTCTTCCGGAGATTGAAACTCTGGCTGGGGATTTTATGAATCCAAATTTGTAGGGATAATGTTATTGAAATAACTCTGTGGGGATATCTCAAATGCATTTAAGGAGATGCTTGTCACTGTTTTTAAGCATACATTTGTTAAAAGTTTAATCATGTTCATATGCATATGTTCATTCAATTTTAGTCATTGGACACTTTTGCACTCAAAATAGAAAAAACAAAAAGTTCGCACTTCAAAGTATATTTGTATTGATGTTTTGCCCATGAATAGGCATTTTTGTACAAAGAAACCGAGATCCTAGTAAGAGGAAATTGTCGAATACAAAGTGAAAACAAAAAATAATAGCCATGTGAAAGTGATCTCATTATGTTCCAACCCCACTATTGCCCCTATGTCTTCGAACATTATCCCTTGCTGTTGAATAGAAGTTGATTGGATTGATCTTGAACCATTTGAATCTGGACCTTGGTAGTAAAGCGGGCTATAAAGACCCACGAGACATAGTCATACACTTTCAATCCTTAACTTTTTCCTGGACCACCCTTTAGGGTTTTCATCCCACCAGGATACCCATTTTGCCCAAGTCTCTCTTTCGGGTTTTCGACTTGTCGGGTGTACAATCTTTTGCATATATCCATAACTTTTTCCCGAACCTTTTGGTTCGCCAGGATGCCCTTATTTTTCTTAGGTGTGTCAACCTAACAGGTCATTTTATGCATAGTATTTTTTAACTATGTCCGCATTCACAGGATGTGGGAAGTCTTAACCATCCATAGTAGTCATCATCATGGCACCACCAGAGAAAACTTTCTTTACAATGAATGGTCCTTCGTAAGTGGGAGTCCATTTTCCTATGGGATCGCCTTGTAGAAGAATGATGCACTTTATTACCAAGTCGCCAACTTGATATACTCGAGGCTTAATCTTTTTGTTGAACGCCTTGATCACACGCTTTTGATACATCTGACCATGACAAACAGCAGCCCTTCGCTTCTCATCAATCAAATTTAGCTGACCCAACCTAGTCCGCATCCACTCGTCTTCGCCTAGATCAACTTCTTTCATAATTCTTAGGGAAGGAATATGAACTTCTATAGGTAAGACGACTTCCATACCATAGACCAAAGAGAAAGGAGTTGCCCCAGTTGACGTTCGAGCTAAAGTACGATAGCCATGGAGAGCAAACATTATCATCTCATGCCAGTATTTGTAGGTTACCACCATCTTTTGCACAGTCTTCTTGATATTTTTATTGGAAGCTTCCACTGAGCCATTCATTTTGGGTCTATACGGAGAAGAATTGTGATGCTTGATTTTGAACTGAATGCAGAGTTCCGTAATCATAGCATTATTGAGATTAGTTCTATTGTCAGTGATAATCCTTTCAGGGATACAGTAACAACAAATGAGATTATGCTTGATGAATCTGGCTACAACGTTCTTCGTGACAAATGCAAATGAGGTAGCTTCGACCCATTTGGTGAAGTAATCAATATCGATAAGAATGAAATGATATCCATTGGAAGCAGTAGGTTTGATTTCTCCAATCATGTCAATGCCCCACATTGCAAATGGCCACGAAGCACTCATGACATTTAGAGGAATAGGAGGTACATGGACCTTGTCAGCATAGATTTGACACTTGTACCAAGTCCTTGAGTGATGATGACAATTAGTTTCTATTGTGGACCCATAGTAACCAGCCCTCATGAGTTTCTTGGCCATAGTGTGTCCACTAGAGTGGGTCCTAAAAAGGCCATCATGCATGTCTTCCATAATTTTCTCTGCCTCGTTCTTGTCCATACATCGGAGTAGAGTAGAATCATGGTTGCGCTTGTATAGGATTCCGTTGCTTAGAAAGAATTTGGCTGAAAATATTTGCAAGAATTTCCTATCATTGATGGAAGCCCCTTTAGGATATTCTTGTGCCTCAAGATATCTCCTCACCTCATGGTACCATGGTTTCTCTTCGTTAGTGTCAAGATCATAGCAATGGGCAGGTTCATCAAATCTTTCAATTATAATCATAGGAGCTTCATTGTCCCATTTGACTTTGAACATGGAAGACATTATGGCCAAAGCGTCGGCTAACTGATTTTCCTCCCTAGGGAAGTGTTCAAAGGTGATCTCTTCGAAGCATGGAATCAGAGTTAACAGAAGCTCCTTGTAAGGAATCATGTTAGGATGCTTACTGTCCTATTCTCCCTTCACTTGGTTAATCACTAGAGCAGAGTCTCTGAATACGTCTGAATGCTTGATCCTTAAGTCAATGGCAGCCTTCAAACCCAAGATGCATGCCTCGTACTCAGCCATATTATTCTTACAATCGAAGCACAATCTAGCAGTGAAAGGAGTGTGACAACCTTCAGGAGAAATTATCATCACACCAATTCCATTACCCAGAGCGTTGGAAGCTCCATGAAAAAACATAGTCCATCGGGATCCTTGTTCAGGTCCGTCATATGGTCCAGGTTTTGCATATTCAGTCACTAACATGATATTCTCATCTGGGAAGTCAAAGTTCATAGATTGATAATCATCAACAGCTTGATGGGCCAAATGATCTACCAATATACTTCCTTTGATGGCCTTTTGTGTTATATATTGAATATCGTATTCAGTCAGAATCATTTTCCATCTAGCTATCCGTCTGGAGAGAGTGGGCTTCTCGTAGATGTACTTGATAGGGTCCATCTTAGAAATAAATAAAGTGGTGTGAGTCAACATATACTGTCTTAGCCGACGAGCAGCCCATGCCAGAGCACAGTAAGTTTTTTCGAGTAGTGAATATCTGGTTTCACAGTCGGTAAATTTTTTGCTCAGGTAGTATATTGCATGCTCTTTTTGGCCAGACTCGTCATGTTGGCCCAACACACACCCCATAGAATTCTTTAGCACAGTCAAGTACATGATAAATGGTCTTCCTTCTACTGGAGGCATAAGGATATGAGGTTCTTGCAAATATTCCTTGATTTTATCAAAGGCAGCTTGACAAACATTGTTCCATCTGACTAATTGATCTTTCTTCAAGAGTTTGAATATTGGTTCACAAGTAGCAGTTAAGTGGGATATGAAGCAGGAAATGTAGTTAAGACGACCCAATAATCCTCTAACCTCTTTTTCAGAGCGGGGAACTGGCATTTATTGAATGGCTTTTACCTTTGCAGGATCAACTTTGATGCCTTTACCACTAACAACAAAACCTAAAAGCTTTCCAGATCTTACTCCGAATGTGCACTTATTAGGGTTCAACCTCAACTTGTACTTCTTAAACCTCTCGAATAGCTTGTATAGGTGATTTAGATGTTCTTCTTCAGTTTGTGAACTTGCAATTATATCATCTACATAGACCTCTATTTCATGATGGATCATATCATGGGATAAAGCTACCATAGCTCTTTGATATGTTGCCCCTGCATCATTTAATCCGAACAGCGTGACTTTATAGCGAAAGGTGCCCCACTGTGTAACAAAGGTTGTCTTTTCCATGTCTTCGGGAGCCATCTTGATTTGGTTGTAGCCAGAAAATCCATCCATGAAGGAGAAGACATTATGTTGAGCGGTGTTATCAACCAAGACGTTAATATGTGGTAGAGGAAAATCATCTTTGGGGCTTGCCCTATTCAGATCCCTATGATCTACACGCATGCGAACCTTTCCATATTTCTTTGGCACGTGGACCACATTTGCAAGCCATTGAGGATAAGATGTGACATCCAGAAAACCTGCATCAAATTTCTTCATTACCTCAACCTTTATCTTTTCAGACATGTCTGGCCGCATACGACGAACCTCTTGCTTAACAGGAGGGAAATCTTCCTTTGTTGGTAAATGATGAACCATAATGCCGGTATCCAACCCTGGAATATCTTCGTATGAGCAAGAAAACACCTCAATGTAGTCATGTAACATCTGAACCAATCTTCTCTTGATACCATCTTCTAGGTTGGTGCCGATCTTGACTTCTTTCATGTCTATCTTGGTACCTAGGTTGATAAATTCAACGGGCTCTTCATAAGGTTGAATAGCTTTCTCCTCTTGCATCAGCAGCCTGGCTAGTTCTTTTGGTATTTCAAAATCTTCCTCGTCTTCGTCTTCGTCTTGGTTAATTGGATATTCAAAGTCATAACTGGAAATAGTAGAGTCGTTGGTAATGAGATCCGGAGTGGATGAGGATCTGCAAGTGTGTGTGTGTGTGCATGTAAGATACATGGCTATTAAAAAATGTAATAAAGGAAAAGAAATACAATGAACATAAACATTTGAATGCAAAAGGTCCAATGGTTTATATTAAATGATCATATGATAAATAAACATGAACAAAACCCTTAACAAATGGACCATAGTGCCCCGGGCCAAGGCACATGGCTTAAAAGTCATTGTTTGAAATTTAAGGTTACAGACAAAAGTTCTTGAATTGACAGAAAACAGTAAACAATAATTACTCCTCAATAAAGGAGATGGGAGTGAAATCCTTTGCATGCCAGTTTTTGAGATTTCCTTTGACAGTAGGGTAGATCCAATCTTCAAAAGTATTTTCATCATCAGAGTCTTCCACAACGTTCACTTCTTGATTCCCGATGCGGAGAGGTGGCTTTCCCATGCGAGCGCGTCTGACTTCTTTCTGAGCTTTGATGGTGAAACCCAATCCAAATTTGTTTGCTTTAAACAGAATGTCGGGGAGTTTCCCCCAGATAGTACAGTTTCCATCTTCGACCACGGCACATGCATCCTTAAGTGAAACTATTCTTGGTATAACTTCATCATCTTTTGATATGTTGGAGGAGATTTTGGTGCCGACAACCATAGGAGGAACAATTTCAAAAGCCTTGCATGGAGTTTCTATGAATTCGCCATCCATTTTCACATACTTGAAGGAATTGAGGTGGCTCACCATAAATTCTTCTTTGCCTCAAACAGTAACAATCTTCCCTTTGACTAGATACTTTAGTTTTTGATGAAGGGTGGATGTTACTGCCCCTTCCCCATGGATTTAAGGGCGCCCAAGCAAACAAGAATAGGCGGGACGTATGTCCATTATATAAAAAATGGAGTTGAAAATCCGTGAGCCAACTTTAATTGGGAGATCCACCTCTCCATGAACCACTCTCTTAGACCCATTGAAAGCCCTTACAACATTATCACTTGGCTTCAATACCAGTCCTTCACAATCTAGTCGGCCCAGAGCACCTTTGGGTAACACATTTAAAGATGAGCCAGTATCAATTAAGACATGTTCCAGGGTGGTTCCCTTGCATTCAATAGAGACATGAAATGCTTTGTTGTGGTTCTTTCCCATAGGAGTCAAATCAGCGTTGGAGAAACCTAATCCATTGTCAGCCGTTAAACTTGCTACACAGTTATCGAACTGGTCAGCTGTGGTTTCTTGGGGGCACATGGGCTTTCTTCAAGAACTTGATTAAAGCTTGGGCATGAGTGTCAGAACAGAGTAACAACGACAACATGGAGATTTTGTAGGGGTTTCCCCCAGTTGCTCAACTATTTTGAAGTCACTCTTCTTTATAATTTTCAGGATTTCCTCCATCTCTCGAGTGGAAGGCTCTTCAAAAACAACATTTTTGGTAGGTGCCTCTATCCTAGCAGGCTCACTTACTCTTTCTTTGCCTCTAGTGTTGGAATTAGGCTTGTCATTGGTTATGCGAAAAAGAGTTGTTGTAGTAGTGGGTGGTGAAATATCAGGGGAACAGATCCTCCATGTTCTTTTTACTTTACTAGAACCTTCAATATTAGTAACATAAACTTCGTCTTCGTTGATCCAAGAATCTTATTTTATCCCATGATAATAAACATCGACGCCATAGTTCCGTGGAACCGCTTTGCCAGAGGAGTAGGAAATAGGCCCAGCAGTAATGATTATTAAAGGAGAAATGGTTGGTTCATTTGAAATCCTAATAGGACTCTTTGAGGGGATCCTAAGAGGCTTATTGGAGAGGGTTATTATGGATAAGTCTTCATTTTTATTGGTTAAACTTTTGATGGTAATAATCTTCTCAAATAGTATCTCGCGACTATTTATCAGATGTTGCACACCTTCCTTCAGCCACTTGCACCCATTTACTTGTTGACCACAACAAATATAATATTTAGAACATCCAGGAAACACTCCGACTCTCAACAAATTATCCTTCACAATAGTTAATGGAGGAAACAAAAGTAGCATCATTAATTGTATTGACACCTTTTCCATGGTTCGACATTGATGCAGTTATTACATTTGGATTAGTAGGTGGATCAAATTCAATTGCTCTGTTGTCTATCAGATCTTGAATTTTATTTTTCAGAGCCCAACATTCATCAATTTCATGTCCAGGGCTGTTGGAATGATACGTGCACTTGGCATTTAGATTATACTTAGGTGATGAAATGTTTGGATTGGATGGTGGATTGCTTAATGTCACTAAGTTGGCCTTCAACAGATGTTGTAAGTCTTGGGACAGTGACATGCTTATCCTCGTGAACTGTCTTCGAGGAACTTCAGATCATTGATTGTTGGATGATTGCCTTTGATAAGATGGAGGGTTGGAGATTAACACAACATTAACAAAGGTTGCCCCATACACATCATTTGTTTCCTTCTTTCCAAGGAAGGGCTTATTTACAGTATTGGATGCGGAAGCAGATGTCATGGGAATTTTCCCACTCTTAATTCCACTTTCTACCCTTTCACTAGTTAGTATCAACTCCGTGAAACCAGACGAAGAACTCCCAATCAATAGGTTGAAAAATGGGCCAGTTAATGTACCCATGAACATGTCAACTAGCTATCTGTCAGTTAGTGGTGGTTGGACCCTACCAACAAGATCCCTCCATTTTTGTGCGTACTCTTTAAACCCCTTATTAGTACCCATTGTCATACCTTGAAGTTGGCTCTGGTTGGCGCCAGATCAACA
Organism: Vicia faba; assembly: GCA_948472305.1. Taxonomy (NCBI): domain Eukaryota; kingdom Viridiplantae; phylum Streptophyta; class Magnoliopsida; order Fabales; family Fabaceae; genus Vicia; species Vicia faba. The sequence continues at coordinate 240,563,537 of OX451737.1, forward strand.
TTGTATTGACACTGATGATAAAAAGCAGTGGATAGATCTTCCCATGTGTGGATGCGGGAACCCTCCAATTGATAGAAACATTCTAGTTGAGTCCCAACCAAAGTCTCTTGGAAGAAATGGACCTAGAGCTTTTTGTCGGTAGTGTGCGGCTGTATCTTGCGCACATAAGACCTTAGATGAAGTTTCGGGCAAGAAACCCCGTCATACTTGGCGAAGACTGGTATTTTGAACTTATGGGGGATGACGACCCCAGGTATTAAGCCCAACTCACTAAAATCCAAACCTGGAATGGCTTGAATTTAAACAGCCTTTAGTCTATCCTCCAACTGCTTGTATTTATCCGTATCCAGAGGATATTTCTCATCAAAATAATCTTCGTCTTCGGAAGCTTGATTATTGAAATCCCTAGCACGGGTGCTCCTTTCCTCCTCGTCTTAATTTTTGTCCTCCTCAGACGACTCTTCGACTATATTTACCTGACGAACCAGACCTTTGAACCTCTTACCCATGTTGATGAAGGCCTTCTTTTTGGCTTTCTTCTTGGCTATTAGCATAGTTATCAGCTCTTGTTGCCCCCTAGCCAGGGTCAGCAAGGTCTCTTAGAACTGGGAATTCTGTGCTTGTAAGTCCTTCACTGTTTGTTCGATATCCATCTTACTGAAATAAACAGTAGAAAGATAAGTGTGATACGGTGGGAGAACTGACTTGGAATTTTGCGTTTGTGTTCGCAAATGTTTCGGTTTAGCAAGAGTCGCCACCGACTTTTTATTTTATCCTAAAGAAAGGTCAAAAAGCACAGGAAAGACCTTTGAGATGTTTTCTTGGGTTCGGGGAGTAGATTATAGAAAGGGAAGGTATTAGCACCCTTTCTATGCATGGTTATCCATGGGCTCTTAGTTACTTGCTTAGATCACTTGCTTTGCTTTTCAATTGTTTGAAATGGTGCTCATCAATTGTTTGAAATGGTGCTTTGTGTGTGATTTTGAAAGATGTTTTGAAAAGAGGCCATCATTGTGGCAACCTTTGTAATGATTCTTGTTTGAATGTATACAAAGGTGTTTTTGTCTTTTGAAAAGTTTTCAATGTTTGAAAGTAGGGTTTTGAAATTGTGTTGTGAAGTGTGTTTTGAAGATAGCAAGGATGTTTTTTGCAAGCTTTGATCAAGTAACTAAGAGTTGTCTACCCTATTTTACTCAAAGATCTTTCTTATGTTTTTAACCCTTTTAACGGTGTTGTTTCACCATTGTATTTGGTGAACAAACTTGTGTTAGGATGTTAAACGGGACATGCGCGGGTCATCGTATAGACCATGATAGCAATAGTGTCAAGTATTTTTGGCAATTTTCTTGAGGGACTTGATCATTTTGTTTAGGCAACTCAGATAGCGTCATCGAGGGACTATGATTTTTTGTTTGTTTTTTTGTTTTGCCAAAATACTTGACATGCATACCATGACCCATTTTTGAAGGCAACAAGTGGATTGAAACCCTAGGGGTGTATGTGTGCATTGTGCTTGTTTTTCATGCATTGTCATCTTGGATTAGGTCAAGCTAATTGTTGATTTTATTTTGCATACAAACCATAGGTCTAATCATGGCATAATTGAAAGCATTTAAAGGTGCGAGAATTTAAATTCTACACTATTACAACATGATATAGGGAGAGGGGGGGGGGGGGGGGGGTACAAATTTGAATTGGGGATTATTTTGCAAGAAATTAAATCCTAAATTATTACAACCATATTGAATGGGTAAGGCATAACAATTAAATGTACAATATTTAAATAAATACAATAAATAAATATGTAAATAAAATGAATTATGCAAAGAAAGTTTTTATGTATGTAAAAAGTATTTTTAATGTGAAATGTAAATAAATAAAAAAAATCAATTTTAATTATTTTTGTCTTTAGGGAAAAAACCCTAATTTCTTAAATAAATAGTATAATTTATTATTTACATACAATAATGTATTAATTTGTACAAAAATATAAGTATATTGAAAAAAATGGTATTTTTAGTATAAAATATTAATAAAAATGAAAATGTATTATTTTTGTGTTTTTTGTTGTTCTAGTTATTTAACAAAATATATTATATATGTATATATATGTATTAAATATATTAAGTGTATATAAAATAAAATAAATTATTTAAAAAATATATATATTTCAAGAAAATATTTTCAAATGTGAATAAAAATAATAAATAAAAATAAAACATATTTTTACATTATTTTCTTAGGTTTTAATAAAAGAATATGAAGTATTTAAACATTTTTATACTAGTAAAATAAAAATAAATACCAAATAAATATGGAAAAAATATAAAAATAATTTTTGGCCTTTTTTTAATATTTGGACATAAAATAATAAAGTCAGAATAAAAATAAAAATACAAAAATGACAAATATTCAAAGAAATGGGCCAGGGGGGTGTAAACTGAAAAGGCAAGTGTTAGAAGTAAAAACAACCAGGCCCAGCCCAATCAACTTCATCTTCTTCCTCAGTTCAAACCAAAACGCGTGCTTTATACACAAAATGCTATCTCCTGATTCCTTGCTTTTTTGACAAAACTCATAACATGAAACTTGTAGAGCATCAAACAACGAATCCAACCATATAAAAAACTTAAGCTAACTCTCAAAGACCAGAGAGAATTTCTCTGGCCCTAATTCTTAACCTAGTTTTTTCAGAAAGTTCATGAACAAAATTCTCCTAGCACGATTAATATAAATGAAAAATAAGCACATGTATGGTTTCAGGGCTATGAATACAACATCTTTCATTCACAAACCTAAGTCTAACTATTCCTAAATAGAGAGATAGAAGTTCATGAAATACCTGTTTCAGTTGACTTCGAGCTGGACAATGCAGCAACTTCCAAGGGCGCCTGAGGTTCTTTTGAGCTTGCCTGATGTCCAATGAAGCTTTCCCAATGCATGGCTTGTTTTGAAGTAGCCTGAATCGTGCTAAAGAACCCAACCTGCAAAGCTTCCAAACAAAAATGGCAATGTGTGTTAATGGTGTTACAACTTGCAATGGAGGTCTGGAATAGTTTAGGTGAGTTGAATGGAAGGTATTGGAACAAATTTGAGGCAAAACGCACGAGGGAAAGTGGAGATGGAGGTGGTTCTGCAGGGCTTGCCCTGTTTTGCAGAAAAATGGGGTTTTGGAGTATGAGGGTGCTTTTGAGGGTGAAAGGCTCGTGCTTCTGACTTGTGAGGATATGCAAAACTTGTTTGACAACTTTGTTCTTGTTGGTTTTATCAGATATCAGAGATACAAGCTTTTGGCCCTTTGACTTGTTTTGAAAGCAAAGTTGGAAGTGAAGTGTGATAGGCCTGTACAGGCTATCTCCAATTATGCACCAACTCCTTGTACTTTTGCCTAAGTTTGTGGAACCTGTTTGCTGCAAAGAAAGAAGTTCAAAGCTCAAGAAAGACAACTTTGCAAAAGTTCATGCTTTATGAAAATGGAAGTGTGATCTTTATGCTTAAAATGGAAATGTTCAATGTACAAAGCTCTCTTGATCAGAACAATGCCAATATCCAATGTATTTGCATTCAATTTTGGAGTGTAAATTGGTTTAGAGGCCTGTAATCATGTACTAATCTAGTTTGGCCAGACTTGCAACTTGGTATGAACATGTATTGGCCATGGTTTCAAAGTGAGTTTTTGCCAACTTTAAGCATTCGATTCTCCCTAACCACAAAGGTGTTTGAGGAGTTCTTGGACAATTTGGAAAGCTTGCAACATGTACTACAATCCATATTTGAAATGCAACTTTAAAATCCAAGTGGAACTATTTGAAAAATGGCCATGAAGATGGGTCAAAATCCTGCCTAAACTAGGGCAAAATTTCTAAGTTAAAAGTTTTAGGTACCCTTGTTCCAAAAGGCATAACTTGAGATAAAAGCTTATTTTGAGAAAACTTTGTGAATAAAATTTGTAGACTTTGTGATGGACTACAACTTTCATGTTGCAAGTTTTGTTTGAATCCATTTGCATCTTGGTGAAAAAATGGGACAAATTTAGGAAAAAATAAGAAAATTTTATAACTTAGAAAAATTCTAAGTTATGAAATTTTTCCATTTTAAACCCTAATTTGCATTTTTTGGGTTTCTTGATGAACAAGTTTCATAATTTGACATGTCTTGATGAATAATGACCTTTGGCACTTGATTTTGACCAAAAAGTCAAAGTTTGACTTTTCAGTATACAGTCAAATTTTGATCAGTTGACTGAAAAAATTCATCTGTCAATCCTATGCATTTGGGATCTTTTGAACTTGTTGAATGGGTCAAGACAAAGTCATTGAGTCCTTGAGTCCATGTTTGAGCTTGATTTGCCATTGGCTAGGTCAAACAGTCAAAAATTGCCTTTGTACAGTCAAAACCCTAAAAATGACCATTTTGCCCTTTTGATGATCTGATCAAATTTCTTGTGGAATTGTGATCCAAACTTGATCAAATGGTTCATATGAGTTCATAATGTTGATGTGAATCAAATTTCATGAGGTTTGACTGTCAATTAGCCACAATTGACTTTTTCCCCAATACAGTTGATTTCTAGGTCAACTGTCCAATTGACTGGGCAAAAATTTGAATCAAGGCTTGAAACTTGGTATGGACAAACTTATGAGTCCAACATGAAGTATGAAAGTCACCTTGGGCACTTTAAGTCAAAAAATCACTGTGAAAACTCAAACCCTAATTTAGGTCAACAGTGCAAGGAGGTGTATTGAACGAAGCTAACCCTAGCTTGATCTTGAGTTCCAAGAGTCTTGTGATGAGAAATGTTGATGAAATGAGAGGGCAAATTTTGGGGTACAACAATAAGGAAACCTGTCGTGGAAAACATGTTTATGTTATGATGCATGAAAATGCGTATGTAAATGATTTCAAGGATTTAGAAGATTTAAATTCGTTTAGACAAAAGGGAACAAACATTAATTGCATTAATAAGTTCAGATTGATTACAACTTACCTCTTGGGCTTACATTGAAATAAAAGAAACAAAATGAACTAAAATACAATAAAAATGGCTCAAGTGTCTTATGGATGCTTCCTCTTTGGAGCGATATAGGCATTCAGGCTCCTCTCCTGATGAAGTTGTCTCGTGAGCTCCAATGATTTCTTCTCGCTTGCATAAAACTGGGCTTCAAAGGTGTCTTGCTCCCCCTTTAGCTTAATCCAAGATCTTTGCAAATCTTCAAGAGAAGTAGGCATATCAGGATAAAGGATAGCATATGGAACATCTCCTTCAGTGACAGGCTCTATGATGATAGGTAGGATGGCTTCATAAGGCATCATGAGGTTTTGGGGGCGAGTTCACACCCACTTGAGATAAGGCTCCAAAGGAATGGAGTTTTTATGCCCCAACGTCTTGCTATCAACCTTGTTAGCCATGCCCCAAGCTCGTATGAATCTCCGACGACAACCTTGGTCATTGTTCTCGTAGTCAAATGGAATTCCTTGGACAAGTGAATCATGAGGGCCATCCCTCCTAGAATACCCAAACTATCTCAAATACAAACAAGGATTATAAGTAATACCTCCCCTAATGCCAAGTAGAGGGACATTAGGAAATTCCCCACAATGGTCAATAATAGTAATGTCCTCCATGGATCGAGCACAACAATAAATATCAGAATGTGTGAGTGTCTTTAACCTTTGAGACCATCTAGAAAGTAATGGAATGCAACATAAAAGAGTACCCCTTTTCTTCATGGTGCGAGTGTGGAAACAATGTAGAATGTCTCCAAGCAAAGTAGGTATGGGATTACGAGAGAGAAAAATCTTGATGGCATTCACATCTATGAGTTGGTCTGGATTGGGAAATAGAACCAAACAATAGATTAGAAGGGCCAAGACAACTTCAAAAGCTTGAAAATCCATATCTTCCCAGAACAAACGACCCTTCTCCAACAATAATTTGGCTAAGAAACCCTTAACTCCACTTCTTGTCTCCCAATTTTTCACAATGTCAGATCTCTTCAAATGCAAAGCTTTGGAAATAACTTCAGGTTTTGGAGTCTCTTGTAAACCAGTGAATGGTATTTGATCAAACACAGGAACTCCTAACAATTGAGAGAATTCTTATAATGTGGGCACCAATTGATAGTCGTGAAAGATGAAGCAATGGTGTAAAGGATCAAAGAATTGGAAAAGCACACACATAATTTCTTCTTGGAAGTTTGAGGTATCCAATTTGAGAAGTCGACCATATTTCTTGGTGAAAGGAGAATCCTCAGGCACTCTTGATGCTAACTCTTGAAGTTGAGGATGCACTTCCACGAAGTTGACTCAGATGGTATTCCTACACGTAGAAGTCATGACATACACAACAGAACAAAGGTAAATTCCTAAATCCTTGAAATGGTTAGTGAGAATGCTTTATGATGTTGTGATGTTTATGATGACATGAACAATAATCCAAAACAAAGCTCACAAAGACATTAGGTTCAAGTTTTCCTGAGTTTCATAGGTAAGTACCCTCTTGAAGTTTAGTTGGTTCAACCTGTCCTACAAAGTAATAGGGTTATAGGGAATCTCAATATCATTGATCTTTCTTCATTGGGCATTGTTTTAGCACAATCAATCTTTTCTTGCAGCCAAAATATCCCAAAAGTCTGATCTCAATGAGCGTACTATCGAGTATCAACCAATTTTCAACTTTCCACCGAAATCGGCTATCTCACTACTTCCTAATGGCCAAGTTATATAATTAAAGGTTCTAAGGTTCGTTAGTGTTTTATGACATCACTCAGTGGCCTCGTATTCTCCTTAATTCTCCAGTACCCACAAATATGTCACACTAACATAGCTATTGTCTCAACCATATCGGTCTACACCGTACAATCTTTATAATCTTTGCTATTTACCTAATGGTGTTCCCAGATCTGGGTAGAGGATCAATACAAACCCAAAAAAGGACCCATAAATGTAAAGCAAAAAAATCAAACAATGAAAGCAAGTAAATGTGATCTAGCTCTAAGGTAACCCCACTTTTAAGTATATTCCCCAGTAGAGTCGCCAATTTTGTTATACGATGGGAGAACTGACTTGGGTGTTTTGCGTTTGATCGCAATTGTTGCGGATAGCAAGAGTCGCCACCGACTTTTATTTTATCTAATAAGGAAAGGGTGAAAAGAACATGAAAGACCTTTGAGATATTTTCTTGAGTTCAGGGGGTAGGTTATGAAAAGGGAAGGTGTTAGCACCCTTTTCATCCATAGTTATCTATGGGCTCTTAGTTGCTTGCTAGATCACTTGAAAATTGCTTTGTTTGAAATGTGTTTGTGGTGGGTTTTGAAAGTATTTTTGAAAACGGCCTTCATTTAGGCAAACTTTGTAATGATTCTTGTCTCTATAAGAATTCATATAACGTGTTAAACTTTTGAAAATATTTCAAGTTTTGAAAATGTTTGGTGTGTTTGAAAAGATGCTTTGTTTTTGAAGATGGGTTGTGAGAAAGCAACTAAGAACATTCTACCTACTCGAAAGTATTTTGTTCATTTCTCTCTTCCTTTGATATTGTTATCTCACCATTGATTGATAAGTAACTCTATCTTTGGAGGTGAAGGGACGAGCGTGGGTCATTGTATAGTCATGAATAGCAATGCTGCGAGATATCTTAGCATTTTTCTTAAGGGACTAAGATCATTTGTAAGGCAACATTCAAAGCTTCATCGAGGGACTCTGATCTTGTGTTTTTGATTGTTTTTGCTAAGATGTCTCACATGCATATCATGACCATTTTAAGGCAACAAAGTGGAGTAAACCCTAGAGGTGCAAAGTGTGCAAGTGTTTTGTATTTCATGCTTGATTTATCTTGGATTAGGGTTTTCTAAGTATTAATTTTATCTTTTCATACAAACTCTAATTAACTAGCATTTATATGAAAGCAGTAAATTGCGGAAAGTAAATATCCTACGTTATTACATCATTTGGGGGTGGGGGATACAAATTTACAAATGGGGGATGACAAGTAATTTAGACCTAAGTTACTATTACAACCATATTAAATTGAAAGATAATGTACAAAATCTGTAAAGAATATATAATGTACAAGAGATAAATGGCAAATGAATGGATTTTGTTAAGAAAATATTTTGACCTAATTAACTAAATGAGGATAATTAATTAAAATAGGAAAATTGAACTAAGTTTAAAATAAAATTAATCAAAGGTGCATTTTTTAAAGGTTTTTGTATAAAAAGAGTTTTAATTCTAATTAAATGAACATAAAAAGTAATTAATTAATTAAGAAAAAGAAAAACTAAATTCTAAGTTAATTTTAAATTAAATAAAAATAAATCAAACCCTAGTCTAAATATTAATTGATTAAAAAAAAGAAAACAAATTTGTAAGAAAAATGTTTTGGTGTTTTTTGTCTTGAAAAATAAAATAAGTATATAGTATGATAAATAAAATATTTTTTGTCTTTGTTATTAATAAAAATATATAGAAAAAGTAAAATAAAATAAAAAGGTCACGAGTGTAAAATGGGTTGGGAGTGTATGTTAGAAAAAAACAGTTTATTTGTTGTAGGCCCAAAAGCCTGTTTTTTTGTATAATCAGCAAATAAATTAAAAAAAGTAAAGGGCATGCGTGTTATGAGTGAAATTGGGGGGGGGGGGGGGGGGGTGGGAAGTCAGCAAAAATCCCAGGCCCAAAATCTCTAGGCCCAGGCATGCTAGCTGGGAACAAAAAAAGAAGAAAATGTTAGTGAAAAATGAAAATGGCAGCGCTAGGGTTCAAACCCACGCCCTCAACATAATACGCGCGCTGCCTTACCACTAGGGTGGCTATACATCCGGTGTATAAAACAAAATGATAACAATATATTATAAAACACTTCCATGGCCTGAACTTCATCTTCAACCTTGCGCCAACCAGACCATCTGTATCTCATTCATTTCTCAACAAAAATGGAAAATGCAAATATGAAAGCTGTAGCAAATTTTATCATGGTTCCAAAAATATAAAGCACTAAAACTATAAATTAAAGATGAATGAGAATTTTGATGGCCCTAATTTGAACCCTAATTTTTCCAGAAATTTCAATCTTAAAATTCTCTAAGCTCAGGTAATATAAATGAAAACTATGGACATAGTTAGCTTTAGGGCAATGACATCTACATTTTTACTTCAGAATGTATGCACAGAAGATACTTGTATAAAGATATTGAGGTTTGAAAACTTACCTCTTGCAGCTGAATTCATGCATGGAGTTTTAGCAACTTTTAAGATGGCCTGATGATCTCTTTAGCTTGCCTGGACCTCCTTGAGTGTATTCCAACTCCTACTTTGCCTTGAGGATAGATGAAACTCCCAACTCAACTCAAGTTGTAAGCTTCAGTTTTGAAAATGGTGGATGATGATGGAGTGATTACAATCAGGAAAGAGGGACTTGGGTCACTTGTATGTGAAGTATGTAAATTTTTTGGATGGTTAAAACTCAATACGCACGAGTGGATTTGGAGATGGCTATGTGAAACTCAAAACTGTCAAGTTGTGGCAGATATTGAGTTGCAGAGTTCTTGGGACTGTTTTAGGGTGCTTAAGCTCATCTCTTATTCTGCAATAGACCTGTGTATATGTATGGAAAAGGTTAGAGATCAATTGCACTCTAGGTTTCTGAGTTCTAGCCTTTTGGCTCTATAACTTGCTTTTGAAGAAAAGTGAGAAGACAAGTCTCAAAGTATTGTACAAGCATGGTCTGAGTTGGTAGAGGCCTTAGACATGTTTCTTTTAGTTTTGACTTTGCTTATGTGCAGAGAAAACAGTTGAGAGACTCAAGAAGTTTACAATTGCAAAATCAATGCTTTATCAAAATGGAAATGGTAACTTTGTGCCATAAATGGAAAATCAATTTGGATAAAGCTTCAAACACTTGGATAAGGGCCTAATCAGTTTTTTAAACCATTAATTATGGAGTGAAACACAAGTTTGATACCTGCAAAGTGAGATTTGTACAACATGCTTGAAGATTGGATAATTGTTCATCACAAAATATGCCTTGCAAAACAAGAATGAAACCCTAACTTCATGACTTTGATTCTCTTAACTCAAACATGATCTTAATGAGTTCTTTGACTTTTTAGAAAGCTTGTAACATCCTATACAACCTTTATGTTGGACATGTTTGAAAATTATAATTAGAACTATGTGAAATTTGGCCAAGAAGTTAGGTCAATATCCCGACTACAATACTCAAAATTTCACTAAGTGTTTTTGTTTCATGTACATGTCTTCATGAATTTATAACTTAAAATCCAAGGATTTCTAGAAAAAGTTATGTCCTACAATATTTTAGATATCATTGAGATCTACAACTTTCATGTTGGAAGTTTTCCTTGAATTATCTTGCATCATGGTGAAAATCTTGCATCATGGTGAAAATGGTATCCGTGTCTGGAATGCATTTGAACTGTATCTTGGAGACTGGGTCTGTATGAGCAAAAGAATGGCGTCCGTGTCTGGAGCGTATCTGAGTTGTAACTGTATTTGAACTTTGAATGAATATTAGAATGACTGCGTGTCTGGAGTGTATCTGTATTATATCTGAATTCTGAATGGGTGACAGAGAAACATCTGTGTATGGGGCATCTCTGGGCTGGGGATAAATTCCGAATGAGTGACATAATGGCAACCGTGTCTGGAGCGTATCTGGACTGTATCTGAAATTGAGATCTGTATGAGTAGCAGAATGACTTCCGTGTCTGGAGTGTATCTGAGACTGTAACTGGGATCTGAATAAGTGATAGAATGACTTCCGTGGCGATTGCACCGGGGAGAATCAAACTGCTGGTGTAAGGGCCAGAATGGGATCCGTGTCTGGAGCGTATCTGAACTTGTGGTTGATAGTTAAATCTGAATGAGAGATAGAATGGCTGCTGTGTCTAGAGCGTATCTAGTCTGTATCGGATTGCTGAAGTCTGAATGGGTAGTAGAATGACCGCCGTGCCTGGGGTGTATCCATACTGTATCTGAATAATTGTTAACAATAGCCTTTTAATCTTATCCTGAAAAGGGTAAAATGTTAGCTAAAACACAAAGTTATGTTGCATGATATGTATGATGCAATGAATTGTGTTTCATCAATGTTTATGATATATGAATGTAATGGTTGCGCATGTAAGCTGAAAAGCTGTCTTGCTGAGGAAAATAAATCCTTGATAAATGGAATCTTTGACTGCTGTCGGGGAAAGTAAATCCTTGACCGATGTTGGGGCTTCAAAAATATTGGATTATTGAAGATGAGAAATCCCTGCTGACTGCTGACCGCTTGGGGATTAAAGATCTCTGGTTGCTGAGAAGGGGAAATCCTGGGACCACTGCTGGAGATTGAAAATCCTCGGCGATTTGTGGGGATTAACAAGGTCTTTGATAATTTCTGTGGGGAACGAGAATCCTTTATGACTTTCCTGGGAAATAAGGAAAACTCTGAAAATCTCTACTGGGGAGCTAAAACCTAGGAGGCTTCTTCTTGGAGAAATGAGACCTAGAATCTTCGATCTTGCTGGGAGATAACTCTTGGGGGAATGTTCACTATTCTGGCTCCGCTGGGGATAGGATTTTCAGGGTTTTCGGGCTCCATTGGGGATCTCGAAGCTTAACTCTGATGGGAATTTTGAGTCTTAACTCAGCTGGGGAATCAAGTTTTAGAATGCACTGGCTCCGCTGAGGATCTTGAAGCTTAACTCCGCTGGGGAAATATACTCCAAATTTAGCTTTGTTGAGGATCTGAATGATGTATCGTAGGGGATTTCTTCTGAAATGGCACAAAGATATCTTCCTACACCTTCAACCTATCAGTAATTACCCTTTTTCAATTTCGTTTTATTTGTAAGCAGTGATTATATTCAAATGCATATGCCTATTTAACAAAATATTGGACGTTTTCAAATAAAACATAAGTGTAAAAAAGAAAAAACAGGCAAGAAAATTTCTGCACTTTGAAGTATCTTTGTATTTAATTTTGTGAGTATCTTTGTACAAAGGAGACATGCATCCTAGTAAGAGAATGTTGTCGTAAAAATTGAAAATTTTTATACAAAAGAAAGATGGTTATGTGTAATAATTCCATGGGATTCCCATTCTGCTATAGCCTTCACAACTCTGAATATCTTATCCATTCGCTGCTTCGTCCGCTGATGATTGGATTGATCAGAAGCTTGGAGCTTATTGGTGAAGAGATTGTTCTTAAAGTGATCCGACGAGACATAGTCATACGCTTTAATTCCCTAACTTTTGCCTGGACCGCCCTTTCGGGTTTTCGATCCACCGGGAAACCCTTTTTTCCCCAAGTCGCCCTTTCGGGTTTTCAACTTGCTGGGTGTACATATTTTTTTGTTTTATCCCTAATTTTTGCCTGAACCGCCCTTTCGGGTTTTCGATTCACCGGGATGCCCATTTTTTTTGCCCAAGTCACCCTTTCGGGTTTTCAACTTGTCGGGTCATTTTATGCGTAGTATCTTTTGACTATGTCTGCATTCGCAGGGTGCGGCAAGTCGTCACCGTCCATGGTGGTCAGAATCATTGCCCCACCAGAAAATATGCTCTTGATCACAAATGGTCCTTCGTAAGTAGGAGTCCACTTGCCCCCGGGATCACTCTGCGGTAAGATGATCCGCTTGATTACAAGATCTCCGACTTGATATACCTAACGCCTGACTTTCTTGTTGAAAGCCTTGATCATCCGTTTTTGATACGTCTGATCATGACAAACAACAGTAAGTCGCTTCTCATCGATCAAATTAAGTTGATCAAGCCGGGTCTGAATCCAATCGTCTTCACTCAAACCGGCATCTTTCATAATCCTCAAGGAAGGAATTTGAACTTCCATGGGTAGAACAACTTCCATGCCATACACCAAAGAAAATGGGGTTGCCCCTGTTGAAGTATGTGCCGTGGTATGATATCCATGCAGGGCAAACAGTAACATCTCATGCCAGTCCTTGTAGGTAACTGTCATCTTTTGAATGATCTTCTTGATATTTTTGTTCGCGGCTTTAACATCACCGTTCATCTTCGGCCGATAGGGAGATGAACTATGATGATAAATTTTGAACTGTTCGCATAGAGTGGTGATCATGGTGTTGTTCAAATTTGTACCGTTGTCTGTGATGATCCTGTCGGGGACACCATACCGGCATATGAGGTTCTGCTTGATGAAGCGGGCAACCACATTCTTTGTAACTGAGGCGTAGGAAGCTTCCTCGACCCACTTGGTGAAGTAGTCAATAGCGACCAGAATGAAGCGATGTCCATTGGATGCCGTGGGCTTGATCTCTCCAATCATGTCAATGACCCACATTTCGAATGGCCAAGGAGCTGTCAGAACATTGAGAGGAACAGGAGGAATATGTACCTTATCAGCATAGACTTGGCATTTGTGGCAGGTACGGGAATGTTGATGACAATCAGCTTCCATGGTATACCAGTAGTAGCCTGCCCTTAGAATCTTCTTAGCCATCGTATGTCCACTCAAGTGGGTGCCAAATGTGCCACTATGTATTTCAGTCATGATCAACTCTGCTTCAGCTTTGTCCATACAGCAAAGTAAAACACAATCATGGCTGCACTTATAAAGGATCCCATTTCTTAGGAAGAACTTGGCAGCAAATCTCCTCAAGAACTTTTTGTCATTGACGGAAGCTCCTTCAGGGTATTCTCTAGTCTGGAGATACCTTTTGATTTCATGAAACCAGGGTTGTTCCACTACTTCTTCGGTATTAATCTCATGACAGTGCGCAGGTTCGTCCATTCACTCGATGGTAATTTGGGGAGCCTCGTTATCCCAGTTGAGTTTAAACATGGAAGACATTGTAGCCAGAGCATCTGCTAGCTGATTTTCTTCTCGCGGGAAATGCTCGAAGGTAATCTGCTTGAAATGAGGCAACAATGTTAAGACATGTTCTTTGTATGGGATAAGATTAGGATGTTTGGTGTCCCACTCTCCTTTGACTTGACTGATAACCAAAACCGAGTCCCCAAATACGACCAAAGATTTGATTCCCAAGTCTATAGAAGCCTTGAGACCAAAGATGCAAGCTTCATATTCAGCCATGTTGTTGGTACAGCTGAAGCAAAGTCGGGCAGTAAAGGGTGTATGGCAACCTTCCGGAGAAATGAGTACTGCACCGATACCGTTGCCAAGTGAATTTGAAGCACCATCAAAGTACAGGGTCCATCGGGATCCTTGTTCAGGTCCGTCATACGGTCCGTTACCTTTGATGTTGTCCAATGTCATGATGTCTCCGTCAGGGAAGTCAAATCTCATAGATTGGTAATCTTCGACGGCTTGATGAGCTAGATGGTCAGATAGTACACTACCCTTTATGGATTTTTGGGTAGTATACTGGATATCATACTCAGTCAGGATCATTTGCCATCTAGCGATTCTTCCAGATAAAGCAGGCTTCTCAAAGATATACTTGATCGGATCCATTTTGGAAATCAGCAAAGTGGTGTGAGTCAACATATACTGCCTTAGTCGACGAGCAGCCCATACCAAACCACAGCAAGTTTTCTCGAGCAGTGAGTAGCGAGTCTCACAGTCGGTAAACTTTTTGCTAAGGTAATAAATGGCATGCTCTTTTCGGCCAGACTCGTCATGTTGGCCCAGCACGCACCCCATTGAGTTATCCAAAACAGTCAGATACATGATTAACGACCTTCCTTCGACGGGTGGCATCAGAATAGGAGGTTCTAGCAAATACTCCTTGATCTTATCAAAAGCAACTTGACAATCATTGTTCCATTCAACTACCTGATCTTTCTTCAACAGTTTGAAAATTGGCTCACAGGTAGATGTCAGGTGAGAGATGAACCTTTCAATATAGTTCAAGCGTCCCAAGAATCCTCTAACCTCCTTTTCAGTACAGGGGGAAGGCATTTCTTGTATAGCCTTTACTTTAGCTGGATCAACCTTAATGCCTTTGTTGCTGACAATAAATCCCAAAAGTTTACCAGACCTAACTCCAAAAGTGCACTTGCTTGGGTTCAGTCTGAGCTTATACTCCTTCAACCTGGCAAACAACTTTTGCAAATGATTGAGGTGTTCTTCTTCTGTCTGTGATCGAGCTATCATGTCGTCTATGTAAACTTCTATCTCATGATGTATCATATCATGAAATAAAGCTACCATGGCGCGTTGATAGGTTGCCCCTGCATTCTTCAGTCCGAATGGCATCACTTTGTAGCAGAAGGTACCCCATTGCGTGACAAAAGTAGTTTTCTCCATGTCCTCGGGGGCCATTTTGATCTGGTTGTATCCCGAGAATCCATCCATGAAAGAAAATACCTTGTGTTGAGCTGTGTTGTCAACTAAGATGTCGATATGTGGCAAAGGAAAATCATCCTTGGGGCTAGCCCTGTTCAAATCCCGATAGTCCACGCACATTCTGACTTTGCCGTCCTTCTTAGGCACGGGCACGATGTTAGCAACCCATTGTGGATAGGAAGTAACAACCAGAAAGCCAACATTGAATTGATTCATTACTTCAGCTTTAATCTTCTCATACATGTCAGGCCTCATTCGGCGGACCTTTTGCTTGATCGGTGGACAATCTTCTCTCGTAGGGAGACGGTGAACCATGATATATGTGTCTAGTCCCGACATGTCTTCATAAGACCAGGCGAAAATTTCAACATATTCATTCAACAACTGCACTAAGCGCTCCTTGACACTTGGTTCCAGGTTGGCACCCACTTTTACTTCTTTCCTGTCTTCCTCTGTCCCCAAGTTGATGGTTTCTAGCAACTCTTCATGAGGCAAAATAGCCCTCTCTTCTTGTTGCAAAAGTCTGGCTAGCTCTCCTGGCACTTCACAATCTTCGTCAACTTCGTACTCAGTGTGATTGACCAAATCTTCAGAGTTATCAAAGGCTAAAGCAGAATAGTCACCCGTGGAATCCGGACTGGATGGGTACCTGCATTTGTGAGTGTGGGTGTGTGTAAGGGATAGCCATCCTTAAAACAAACAAAAATGCAAAAGGAAAGAAAATGAACACATCAGTTTATAGATGAAAAACGTCCAATGATTCATTAAAACATGACATATGATAATGAAGAAGATCAAGCCCTTACAAATGGACCTACATGCCCCGGGCAAGGCATGAGGTGCAAATTGTTTAGTTATTACAGACCATAAATGGGAAATTGTTCAAAGATAAAATTACTGGTTGACAAAGGTGATGGGAATAAAATCCTTTGCTTCCCAATTGCTTAAGCCCCCTTCAACGGTCGGAAAGATCCAATCTTCAAAGTGGCTCTCTTCATCTTCATCTTCTACAACATTGATTCCATGGTGAGAGATCTTGACGGATGGTCCTCCAGCCTTGGAGCGACGCATAGCTTTTTGTCCTGCAGCAGTGAACCCTAACCCAAACTTATCCGTCTTATGGGGAAAGTCAGGAAATTGTCCCCATATTGTACTCTTCCCTTCTTTAATTACAACCTCTGCGTCCTTGAGAGATGCCATCCTAGATACATGCTTGGGAACGACAGGCACCTCAACCATTGTCTTCGCAACTGCTACCTCAGGGGAAACTTCCTCAAAATGTTAGAAAGGCGTTTCGATGAATTCTCCATCCAATTCCACATAGCGGAAGGAATTGAGATGACTTATCATGTACTCTTCCTCGCCGTGCACTGTTATAATCTTACCCTTAACAGGATATTTCAGCATCTGGTGCAAAGAGGAGGTAATTGCCTCGGCATAATGGAACCATGGTCTTCCTAACAAACAAGAATATGACGGACGAATGTCCATCACGTAAAAGGTGGAGTTGAAAACTTTTGTGCCTACTTTGATAGGAATATCAACCTCTCCATGAACCATTCTTTTGGACCCATCAAAGGCCCTAACAACGATGTTACTAGGTTTGAGGGTCAATCCTTCGCAGTCCAAACGGTCTAAGGCTTTCTTCGGTAGCACATTCAAGGAAGAACCAGTATCAACTAAGACATGGGCGAGGGTGGTTCCCCTGCATTCAACTGAGACATGTAGCATGTCATTGTGTTTCCTTCCTTTGGGGGTCAAGTCAACATCGGAAAAGCCCAGGACATTATCAGCAGTAAGACTGGCCACACATTCCTGAAATTAGTCAGCCGAAGTCTCTTGGGGTACATGTGCCGCCTTCAAGAATTTGATCAGGGCCTTAGCATGGTCCTCAGAACAGAGTAGAAGAGCCAACATTGAAATTTTAGAAGGGGTCTGCCCTAGCTGTTCCACAACGTCGTAGTCACTTTTTCTGATTATTTTCAAGATTTCATCCATTTCTTTCTGAGTGGTTTCAGGGATAACCACAGCATGAACCTTCGTCCTGATAGGCACTTCTAGTATCCCCTTACCCTTATTGGTAGTATTAACAAATGGTCTTACTTCAGGAATATCCAATTCTTCAATCAACGGGCCTTGCACAGATGGCCTAACAGGTACGGAAGCTTTCGAGGGTCCGAAAACTGCTCGAGGGGGAGCAATCTCTGGAGAAAAAATCCGGCCACTGCGGGTTATCTTGCTTGTACCTGCAATGTTCCCTATATCAGGGTTTTCTTCTTCAGAATTTTCTTGGACTGCCTCAATTTGTTTGATACCATGGTAGAAGATTTCTCCCCCATAGTTCCATGGTATCGTTTTGTTGGATTAGTACGGAACAGGTCCCGGCATGGTGATCTTTAATGGTACACATTCAGAGTTGGGTGTAATCCTGACAGGCCTTTTGCAAGCCTTGGGAGGATTTTCAGAAATGGTTATGATTGCAATATCGTTGGTTGAAGTAGAAAAAGTAACAGGAGTAACAGGATTGAAGGTATCAACAAGGGTTTTCTGGAAAAGTATCTCTTGGGTATCCATCAGGCATTGGACACTTGACTTTAACATTGGGCAATCACCTCGTATGTTCAAACAAAAATAGCAGTCTTTACCACAACTAGGAAAGATCCCGGCTCTCATCAAATTCTCTTTAATCACTAACAACGAAGTCAAAAGATTGGAAACATCAGTAACATGGAGGTCTTCTAAAATGGCATGAACATTGTGGCCGTGCTTGGGCATCAGAGCAGATATAACATTGGGCTTCTCAGGAGCATCAAATTCTACTTCTTTGGCATCAATCAGATCCTGGATTTTGTTCTTAAGTGCCCAGCAATTATTGGTATCGTGCCCAACACTGTCAGAATGGTAAGCACATTTGGCATTGGAGTGGTAGTATGGAGAGGAAGTGTTAGGATTCTTTGGCGCTTCCTTCAAACTGGTAAGATTCAGCTTCAAAAAATGGGGGAGTACCTGAGCGGGCGTCATGTTGATTCGGGTGAACTGCCATTGTGGCCTTTCTACCCGTTGTTGATTAGGTCTTGAATGATTGTTACGAGGTTGATCATTTGACAAGTTTTGAATCATCACAGCCCCTACAGTCGACCGACGCTCGGTTCTTCCCTGACCCTTCTGAGAATACACAGCGGATGCTTCCTTCTTAGCTGGGAAGGGTTTCTTAATAGCTGTGGATGCGGAAGCATCCTTCTGAATCTTTACACTCTTAATACCGACCTCAACCCTTTCACCGGTCAAAATTAGTTCAATAAATCCCACGGAAGAACTCTCGATTAGATGATTGAAAAAGGGGCCAGACAGGGTCACCAGAAACATGTCAACTAACTCCCTATATGATAGCGGTGGCTGCACCCTTCCAGCCAGATCACGCCACTTCTGGGCTTACTCTTTAAACCCTTCATTGGAAGCCATCCCCATACTTTGTAACTGAGTACGAGTGGGCGCCAAATCAGCATTGTATTGATACTGACGGTAAAAAGCAGCTGCTAAGTCTTCCCAATTGTGAACCTCTGATCTCTCGAGTTGATAGAACCAATCTAGCTGCGTGCCAGACAAATTGTCTTGGAAAAAATGTACCCAGAGGTCCTTATCGGATGAGTGGGGTTGGATCTTTCTGACATACGACCTTAGGTGCATATTTGGGCAAGACAGACCGTCGTACTTAGCAAATGTTGGCACCTTGAACTTGGGAGGGATAACAATCCCAGCTACCAGCCCTAGTTCTTCAAAGTCCAAACAAGGGACCCTCTGCAACTCCATGGCTGCCAGTCTATCTTCAAGATTCTTATATTTATCATCCGCTGGAGGTTCGGAGTAGTCTTCGTCTTCTTCCTCTTCCTTCTCTTCAACCTCAGATTCAGAAGGTACAACATCCCCTTTCCTTTTACCGGCCCCTTCGTCAGACGTCAAGGGGAACTCAAGAACCTTTCTAGCATTGCTTTCGAACCTTCTTCCAAAAGTGGCTACTCCAGGTCTCTTTTTATTTTTCTCTTTATTCTTCTCCAACAAAGCTTTGAGGTCCTCTTGACCCTTTGCCAAGGTCATGAGGAGTTGCTGGAATTGTGAATTTTGTGCCTGCAGATCCTTTACCGTCTTCTCCAAATCCATCTTGCTGAAATAAACAACAGAAAGATAAGGAAACCTAGTGTGAAGACCTGTTTATGCATATGATGAATGGTATGCTATTCATGTAATGCATTCAAGGATTCAAAAATTCAAATTTGTTGCAAACAAAAGGAACGCACGTCAAATTAAGAAGAAATTGTTAGTACATAAGTGCCTCATGGGAAAATTTTTACAAAATTCTTAATGTAAAAAGACATTGCGCATCCTCTTTGGTGCGATGTAAGTGTTAAGAGTTTCCTCCTCCTGAAGTCGGCGGGTAAGCTCCAAAACCTTCTTCTCACTGGCATAGAAGCTGGCTTCAAAAGTATTCCGTTCTTCCTTGAGTTGGATCCAACTCTTTTGCATTTCTTCCCATGATGTTGGCATGTCAGGATGTAGGATGGTGTATGGAACCTCTCCTTCCGTAACAGGCTCTTTGATCACGGGGAGAATGTGAGGGTATGGAATCATAATATTCTAGGCGCGGGTTCGTACCCACTTGAGATAAGGCTCAAGGGGGATGGAATTCTTGTGCCCCAGTGTCTTACTATCCACTTTGTTGGGCATCCTTCAAGCTCTGATGAACCTTTGTCGAAGTCCTTGCGCATTGTTGTCGAAGTCAAAAACTAGGTCAGGAATCAGCATGTCATGAGGGCCATCCCTCCGAGCATATCCAAATTGTCTCAAAGCTAGACAGGGGTTGTAGGTAATGCCTCCCCTAATGCCAAGTAGTGGGACATTAGGGAATTCCCCACAACTATCAATGATGATGACATTTTCTCTGGACCGAGAACACCAATGTACATCAGAATGTGTGAGGGTCATCAATCGTTGCGACCACCTTAGACCCTGCTCATTCTTCAGAACTAATTGTGGAAGGTGAGAAATAAACCACCTTGCTAGGAGAGGAGTACAACACATAAGAACACCTCTTTTCCTCATTGTTCGTGTGTAAAATGAGTGTAGGATGTCCCCAAGCAATGTGGGTATAGGATTCCTGGATATCAAAATCTTGACAACATTCACATCTATAAGTTGGTCAGGGTTTGGGAACAGGACCAACCCATAGATAAGGAGTGCCACAATCTCTTCAAAGGCTTGTAGATCAAGAGAATTCCAACAGTCTTGTGCCTTCTCAAACAGAAACTTTGCCAAGAAACCCTTGACACCACTTCTGGTTTCCCAATGCCCCTTGATGTCAGATGGTTGCAAGTGTAATGCTTGAGCAACATCTTCAGGCTTTGGTTCTTTTTCCGTACCGTTGTAGGGTAGTTGATGAAGAATAGGAATTCTCAGGAGTTGAGAAAATTCCTCCAAACTGGGTACTAACTGGTAATCCGGGAACGTGAAATAGTGGTGTAGGGGGTCAAAGAACTGGAAGAGGACTTTCACAAAATCTTCTTCAATGTTGGTGTTGACCAAGTTGAGGAGTCTACCATGTCTTTCACTGAAGAGATAATTCTCTGGAATCCTGGATGTAAGCTCCTTGAGTTGAGGAGGGATTCTCACAAGGTTGACTTGAATTGTTTTCCTGCAAAGAGACTCAATGACCTACAAAACAAGAACAAAGATGAAGATCCAAACCCTTGAAATGGTTAGTGGATGCATATGATGCTTTATGATGTTCATGATGTATGCACAAACACATGTACAAGCAAGTCACACAAAACTCTAGTTTCAGGCTTGCATGAGGTTTCATAGGTAAGTACCCTCTTGAGTTTAGTTGGCTCAAACCTGTCCTATAAA
Organism: Vicia faba; assembly: GCA_948472305.1. NCBI lineage: Eukaryota > Viridiplantae > Streptophyta > Magnoliopsida > Fabales > Fabaceae > Vicia > Vicia faba. The sequence continues at coordinate 240,584,730 of OX451737.1, forward strand.
TAGTAACCGGGTTCTAAGGAGCTCAATATCACTGGATTGTTTTCTATGTTCATTGTTTTGGTTTAGCCACTTAACTAGCGACCAAAATATTCCAAGAAAACAACTCTCAATGAGTGTAGTATCGAGTATCTACCAACTTCAGACTGCACCAAGGCCGGTCATCTTACTACCCCTAATAAAAGGCCAAGATGGTCAAGTAAGGTTCTAAGAGTTCATTAGTGCTTTATGACATCACTCAGCGGCCCCGTATTCTCTTTGATTGACTCAAAGGCTACCGGTACTCACAAATATGTCGCACTAATATAGCTATTGCTTCAACCATATCGGTATACCCCGCACAATTTCCACAACATATTGCTATTTACCTATGAATGTTTCCTAAATCCGGGTAGAGGATTTCAAGCCCAAACAAGAGAACCAAATGTAAAGCAATCAAAGCAAACAATATAATCATGCAAAGGTAATCTAAGCCCTAAGGTTACTCCACTTTTAAAATATTCCCCAGTAGAGTCGCCAGTTCTGTGATACAGTGGGAGAACTGACTTGGGATTTTGCGTTTGTGTTCGCAAATGTTTCGGTTTAGCAAGAGTCGCCACCGACTTTTTATTTTATCCTAAGGAAAGGTCAAAAAGCACAGGAAAGACCTTTGAGATGTTTTCTTGGGTTCGGGGAGTAGATTATAGAAAGGGAAGATATTATCACCCTTTATATCCATGGTTATCCATGGGCTCTTAGTTACTTGCTTGGATCACTTGCTTTGCTTTTCAATTGTTTGAAATGGTTCTCATTAATTGTTTGAAATGGTGCTTTGTGTGTGATTTTGAAAGATGTTTTGAAAAGAGGCCATCGTTGTGGCAACCTTTGTAATGATTCTTGTTTGAATGTATACAAAGGTGTTTTTGTCTTTTGAAAAGTTTTCAATGTTTGAAAGTAGGGTTTTGAAATTGTGTTGTGAAGTGTGTTTTGAAGATAGCAAGGATGTTTTTGCAAGCTTTGATCAAGTAACTAATAGTTGTCTACCCTTTTTTACTCAAAGATCTTTCTTATATTTTTAACCCTTTTAACGGTGTTGTTTCACCATTGTATTTGGTGAACAACCTTGTGTTAGGATGTTAAACGGGACATGCGCGGGTCATCGTTTAGACCATGATAGCAATAGTGTCAAGTATTTTTGGCAATTTTCTTGAGGGACTTAATCATTTTGTTTAGGCAACTCAAATAGCGTCATCGAGGGACTATGATTTTTTGTTTGCTTTTTTGTTTTGCCAAAATACTTGACATGCATACCATGGCCCATTTTTGAAGGCAACAAGTGGATTGAAACCCTAGGGGTGTATGTGTGCATTGTGCTTGTTTTTCATGCATTGTTATCTTGGATTAGGTCAAGCTAATTGTTGATTTTATTTTGCATACAAACCCTAGGTCTAATCATGGCATAATTGAAAGCATTTAAAGGTGCGAGAATTTAAATTCTACACTATTACAACATGATATAGGGAGGGGGGGGGGTACAAATTTGAATTGGGGATTATTTTGCAAGAAATTAAATCCTAAATTATTACAACCATATTGAATGGGTAAGGCATAACAATTAAATGTACAATATTTAAATAAATACAATAAATAAATATGTAAATAAAATGAATTATGCAAAGAAAGTTTTTATGTATGTAAAAAGTATTTTTAATGTGAAATGTAAATAAATAAATAAAATCAATTTTAATTATTTTTGTCTTTAGGGCAAAAACCCTAATTTCTTAAATAAATAGTATAATTTATTATTTACATACAATAATGTATTAATTTGTTCAAAAATATAAGTATATTGAAAAAAATGGTATTTTTAGTATAAAATATTAATAAAAATAAAAATGTATTATTTTTGTGTTTTTTGTTGTTCTAGTTATTTAACAAAATATATTATATATGCATATATATGTGTTAAATATATTAAGTGTATATAAAATAAAATAAATTATTTACAAAATATATATATTTCAAGAAAATATTTTCAGATGTGAATAAAAATAATAAATGAAAATAAAACATATTTTTACATTATTTTCTTAAGTTTTAATAAAAGAATATGAAGTATTTAAACATTTTTATACTAGTAAAATAAAAATAAATACCAAATAAATATGGAAAAAATATAAAAATAATTTTTGGCATTTTTTTTAATATTTGGACATAAAATAATAAAGTCAGAATAAAAATAAAAATACAAAAATGACAAATATTCAAAGAAATGGGCCAGGGGGTGTAAACTGAAAAGGCAGGTGTTAGAAGTAAAAACAACCAGGCCCAGCCCAATCAACTTCATCTTCTTCCTCAGTTCAAACCAAAACGCGTGCTTTGTACACAAAATGCTATCTCCTGATTCCTTGCTTTTTTGACAAAACTCATAACATGAAACTTGTAGAGCATCAAACAACGAATCCAACCATATAAAAAACTTAAGCTAACTCTCAAAGACTAGAGAGAATTTCTCTGGCCCTAATTCTTAACCTAGTTTTTTCAGAAAGTTCATGAACAAAATTCTCCTAGCACGATTAATATAAATAAAAACTAAGCACATGTATGGTTTCAGGGCTATGAATACAACATCTTTCATTCACAATCCTAAGTCTAACTATTCCTAAATAGAGAGATAGAAGTTCATGAAATACTTGTTTCAGTTGACTTCAAGCTGGACAATGCAACAACTTCCAAGGGCGCCTGAGGTTCTTTTGAGCTTGCCTGATGTCCAATGAAGCTTTCCCAATGCTTGGCTTGTTTTGAAGTAGCCTGAATCCTGCTAAAGAACTCAACCTGCAAAGCTTCCAAACAAAAATGGCAATGTGTGTTAATGGTGTTACAGTTGGCAATGGAGGTCTGGAATAGTTTAGGTGAGTTGAATGGAAGGTATTGGAACAAATTTGAGGCAAAACGCACGAGGGAAAGTGGAGATGGGGGTGGTTCTGCAGGGCTTTCCCTGTTTTGCAGAAAAATGGGGTTTTGGAGTATGAGGGTGCTTTTGGGGGTGAAAGGATCGTGCTTCTGACTTGTGAGGATATGCAAAACTTGTTTGATAACTTTGTTCTTGTTGGTTTTATCAGATATCAGAGATACAAGCTTTTGGCCCTTTGACTTGTTTTGAAAGCAAAGTTGGAAGTGAAGTGTGATAGGCCTGTACAGGCTATCTCCAAGAATGCACCAACTCCTTGTACTTTTGCCTAAGTTTGTGGAACCTATTTGCTGCAAATAAAGAAGTTCAAAGCTCAAGAAAGACAACTTTGCAAAAGTTCATGCTTTATGAAAATGGAAGTGTGATCTTTATGCTTAATATGGAAATGTTCAATGTACAAAGCTCTCTTGATCAGAACAATGCCAATATCCAATGTATTTGAATTCAATTTTGGAGTGTAAATTGGTTTAAAGGCCTGTAATCATGTACTAAGCTAGTTTGGTCAGACTTGCAACTTGGTATGAACATGTATTGGCCATGGTTTCAAAGTGAGTTTTTGCCAACTTCAAGCATTCTATTCTCCCTAACCACAAAGGTGTTTGAGGAGTTCTTAGACAATTTGGAAAGCTTGCAACATGTACTACAATCCATCTTTGAAATGCAACTTGAAACTCCAAGTGGAACTATGTGAAAAATGGCCAAGAAGATGGGTCAAAATCCTGCCTAAACTAGGGCAAAATTTCTCTAAGTTAAAAGTTTTAGGTACCCTTGTTCCAAAAATCATAACTTGAGATACAAGATTATTTTGAGAAAACTTTGTGAATCAAAGTTGTATACTTTGTGATGGACTACAACTTTCATGTTTCAAGTTTTGTTTGAATCCATTTTCATCTTGGTGAAAAAATGGGACAAAGTTAGGAAAAAATAAGAAAATTTTATAACTTAGAAAAATTCCAAGTTATGAAAATTTTTCCATTTTAAACCCTAATTTGCATTTTTGGGTTTCTTGATGAACAAGTTTCATAATTTGACATGTCTTGATGAATAATGACCTTTGGCACTTGATTTTGACCAAAAAGTCAAAGTTTGACTTTTCAGTATACAGTCAAATTTTGATCAGTTGACTGAAAAAATTCATTTGTCAATCCTATGTATTTGAGATCTTTTGAACTTTTTAAATGGGTAAAGACAAAGTCATTGAGTCCTTGAGTCCATGGTTTAGCTTGATTTGCCATTGGCTAGGTCAAACAGTCAAACATTGCCTTTGTACAGTCAAAACCCTAAAAATGACCATTTTGCCCTTTTGATGATCTGATCAAATTTCTTGTGGAATTGTGATCCAAACTTGATCAAATGGTTCATATGAGTTCATAACGTTGATGTGAATCAAATTTCATGAGGTTTGACTGTCAATTGGCCACAATTGACTTTTTCCACAATACAGTTGATTTCTAGGTCAACTGTCCAATTGATTGGGCAAAAATTTGAATCAAGGTTTGAAACTTGGTATGGACAAACTTATGAGTCCAACATGAAGTATGAAATTCACCTTTGGCATTGTAAGTCAAAACATCACTGTGCAAACTTGTGATCGGTGGATCTAGAACTGACTGTTTAACGCTGGTTCGCGAAATGTCGCGGAAGCAACAGTCGCCACCGTCTTTTATTTTCTCCAAATGGAAAGGACAAAAGCACAGAAAAATTCCTTAAAGAGATTGCTCTCGGTTCGGGAGGTAGGTTATAGAAAGGGAAGGTGTTAGCACCCTTTCTATCCATGGTTATCCATGGGCTCTTAGATACTTGCTCATTGTGTTTTCAAAAATGGTTTGTTTGCTTTTCAATTGTGGGTTTTAAAAAGTTTCTTTGAAAATTCCAGTTCGACTCTTGTATCGGTCCTCAAGAGTGTTTGAAAAATTTCTTTCGAAAGCTTTTTGAAAAGGTGTCGGTGTGAAAAGTATTTTTTTAATTTTGTTTTGAAATTAGAGCAAGTATCTAGAGTCGTCTACCTACCTACCCTAAGGAATTCGTCTGTGTAGATGTCCTTTAAAGTAGTGCCATCCCACCATTGAGAGGTAGGTAGCACCACCGTTGGAGGTGTTCGGGTCAATTCGAGGTTCGGGACATGGTGATCACCAGAGCAATGTGAAGACACCTTAGAAGCTACCCTCATGCCAGGTTCCCGGATCATGAGGACTTACTAAGACATCCTCTACTCGACGATCACCTTTCGAGGCAAGGCAACAGTGAGGCGTACCCTAGGGGTGGTGTGTGATTTGTGTGTCGTTTTCATTTGCATTTATCTTGTCATGTTATTGGTGTTCTACGCTTGTTTTTATTTTTGTCCATACATTCTTTCATGCCATTTGTTAACAGTTAAAAAATTGCGAGAAAAGTAAATTCTAAGCTATTACAAAAGGCGCGGGTCCACATCGCCAAAATTAAACCAGGACCCGATTTGACAGGAAAAATAAAGAAAGTAAAAGTACGAGAAAATTAAAAGGTTACATGGCCTTGGGAGAGATACATAAATATTATAAAGACATAAAATAAATATGCGAATAAAAAAAATTAAATCGAAACGAGGGCGTTGGACCCTTTTTGCAAAATTAAAATTACTTGGATTTAATTAATTAAAAAGAAAAGGAGATGTTTTTTGGTATTTTTTAGTATTTTAGGATTTAATAGAAAAAATTAATTGAAATTAAATGCTAACCCTAATTCTATTTTATTTTAATTTATTAAGAAAACATTTAGAATTTAACCTAAATTAACCCTAATTTTTTTTTACATACAAGTTTAATTATAAAAATAAATAAAATAAATAATATTAAATATTTGATTATCATGAAAGAAAATAAAAAGGATGAAAATTAACTAATTAAACCCTATTTCTACATTTTTTAGATTTTGTTATGAAAATATTAAATTAAACCCTAATTTAAACTAATTAATTTACATGCAAATTTATTTACAAGAAATATTAAAGTAAAACAATATTTATTATTTTTTCTGATTTTTTTATGTTTTTGTGTTCTTTATTATATTTATGAAAATAATTAATTAATTAAACAAATAATAGTTAAAAGAAAATAGAATTAAAAATAAAACTAAAAAAAATAACATGGCAAACCTAGGGGGGTTGTAGTCCCCAACATGGAGGTGGATCTTTAGGAATCTGGCCCATTAACCTTGGCCTTTTTGGACTTTTTCCAGGTAGCGTGCTGAAGCGTTGACCAGGGTTTATGGTGTTCCTCAATTCTGAGCCTTTGATTTGAGCCTGATATGCACGTGGATGGTTTGATCTGGAGGGTGTATGATGGAACAATAACGTTGAACCTGCATGTGATTGTTAATTGGAAAATAATATTGAGATAATGAAGACCTGGGGCTCGAACCCAGGTCATGATTGTTACCAGCACTTATGCCTTGCCACAGGACCAATTTGTTTACTTTGTATATTATCTGCATGAGAATCATCATAAGACAAAACGAACGCTAGTGGCCTAAGTCAGAAAATCGCGCGCCAAGATTCAAAGCATCCAGTCATGGTTGGCCACGTACCCTTCTTCTTCGTTGTGTTTTATTTTTCCTGAAACAAGAACAAACTAGCAACGGTTTTATAAACGTTGCCATAGGTAAGATACCAGAAAATAGCGAATGGCCCTGTGACGCTCATAAATTGAGCGCGAGGGTGGGTTTAAGATCGTCCAGACGCGCTGATTCTAATGGTGTAGGTCTTGAAGGCCAATTTTTTCTTATGTGAAAAACCCCAATCTAAGGTCCTGTAAACCCTAAAAATTGACAATGGCGAAATCACATATAGCATGTAATAATCCAATCCAGGCATATGGTTAGTTTCAGAACAAGTTAATTAGTGTGAATGCATCAAGAAAACACAATGAAAATGCCTAAAATATGAAACACGATTATGCATTTTTCATGAAAAAGTTTGAATCCATGGTACCAATTCTGGGCGTTTTGATGAGTGTTTGTGACTGGAGAACGTTTAGTGAACCTTCAGCAAGCTAATGAAACAACAATCGTGCCTTGAATCGCCCTGGGAATTGGTTTTCAGAATTGGGATTTTTTGAAAAAATGCAAGTTGGTCTAGAGTTTTCTGCGCAGCTTCAATGGTCCATCTCATTAGGGTTATGATCAGGCTTAAGTACTGAGTGAATTAGGTCAAGTTCCTTGTCCAAAGAATCAAAGATTTGATATATGGATATTTAGTTTTTATGGCAAAATATTTTCATATCTTTTCATGCAATTTGATACCAAATCTTTCCAAAACTTTCCACAAATGATCATGCACGATTTTGAGTGTCCAATGAGAATAATTTCTGCACAAAAAGATTTTATTTCATTAGTTTTGTATTTTTCATACCTTTTATTTAATTAAATGATTTATTAATAATAAAAAATCCAAATAAATAAATAAAAATGGAGAAAAACTTCCTTTTGGGCCTAATGGTCGTGTGCATGCTTGGGATAATGAATTGTGGAAGAAAAAATGGGCCCATTAGCAATTTTAGGTCATTTGAATCAATGTTGACTTTTCAAAATATCCAAAAATTTCCCAACTTCCATAAGGCATAACTTGCTCAATTTTTAAGCTTTTCTCATGTTCTTGGACATTTTGGAAAGGTCTTTGAGTCCTCTAACCAATGCCTGTGGTACCATGTCATTTTGATTTACCAATCTCAAGTTATGGCCTTTGACTTAAAGTCCCTTTTTGTTGACTTTTGAAAATGACCTATAATGTTGAAATTGATAACTTTTTGTGAGAGTATTTCTTGGACTTGAAGTATGAAGATGAGTTGTAGGAAATGTCTTTCTCTTCAAAATGAGCTTTGGATGGAATTTTTCTGATAATCCATGTGAAAGTTATGCCCTGGTCAATTTACAGTTGACTTTTTCAATTGTCCAAATAAGGAAACTTTTGCATCTTGATGATTTTTGAGCCAAGCTTTGAGAATCATGATAAAGCATTGATCAAATGATGTTTGTGGCTTCAAAAATGATATGTTGACCAAAAATTTGAACTTTTGACTGTCAAATGACCATTTTGCCCCTACAGTTGACTGTAGTGCAATTAGGGTTTTGACTGTGCAGTTTTGTGCTGAAAGCCTTGAAACTTGGTTTGAGGATGCTTGACCATATTTGTAGGCATATGAGACTTGATTGGGCCCTTGAAAACTTCATTTTCTTGATCAGAACAAAAACCCTAATTTTGACTGTATAGGAGGTCTATACACTGTGCAACCCTTGGGGAACTTTTGAGGCTTGACTTGGTAAATCTTTGAAGAATATGGGAGGGAAAATTTTGGGGTACAACAAAACTCAAACCCTAATTTAGGTCAACAGTGCAAGGAGGTGTCTTGAACAGAGCTAACCCTAGCTTGATCTTGAGTTCCAAGAGTCTTGTGATGAGAAATGTTGATGAAATGAGAGGGAAAATTTTGGGGTACAACAATAAGGAAACCTGTCGTGGAAAACATGTTTATGTTATGATGCATGAAAATGCGTATGTAAATGATTTCAAGGATTTAGAAGATTTAAATTCGTTTAGACAAAAGGGAACAAACATCAATTGCATTAATAAGTTCAGATTTATTACAACATACCTCTTGGGCTTACATTGAAATAAAATAAACAAAATGAACTAAAATACAATAAAAATGGCTCAAGTGTCTTATGGATGCTTCCTCTTTGGAGCGATATAGGCATTCAAGCTCCTCTCCTCATGAAGTTGTCTCGTGAGCTCCAATGATTTCTTCTCGCTTGCATAAAACTGGGCTTCAAAGGTGTCTCGCTCCCCCTTTAGCTGAATCCAAGATCTTTGCAAATCTTCAAGAGAAGTAGGCATATAAGGATAAAGGACAGTATATGGAACATCTCCTTCAGTGACAGGCTCTATGATGATAGGTAGGATGGATTCATAAGGCATCATGAGGTTTTAGGCGCGAGTTCACACCCACTTGAGATAAGGCTCCAAAGGAATGGAGTTTTTATGCCCCAACGTCTTGCTATCAACCTTTTTAGCCATGCCCCAAGCTCATATGAATCTCCGACGACAACCTTGGTCATCATTCTCATAGTCGAATGGAATTCCTTGGACAAGTGCATCATGAGGGCCATCCCTCCTAGCATACCCAAACTATCTCAAAGCCAAACAAGGATTATAAGTAATACCTCCCCTAATGCCAAGTAGAGGGACATTAGGAAATTCCCCACAACGGTCAATAATAGTAATGTCCTCCATGGATCGAGCACAACAATAAATATCAGAATGTGTGAGTGTCATTAACCTTTGAGACCATCTAGAGAGTAATGGAATGCAACACAAAAGAGTACCCCTTTTCTTCATGGTGCGAGTGTGGAAACTATGTAGAATGTCTCCAAGCAAAGTAGGTATGGGATTACGAGAGAGAAAAATCTTGATGGCATTCACATCTATGAGTTGGTCTGGATTGGGAAATAGAACCAAACCATAGATTAGAAGGGCCAAGACAACTTCAAAAGCTTGAAAATCCATATCTTCCCAGAAAAAACGACCCTTCTCCAATAATAATTTGGCTAAGAAACCCTTAACTCCACTTCTTGTCTCCCAATTTTTCACAATGTCAGATCTCTTCAAATGCAAAGCTTTGGAAATAACTTCAGGTTTTGGAGTCTCTTGTAAATCGGTGAATGGTATTTGATCAAACACATGCACTCCTAACAATTGAGAGAATTCTTCTAATGTGGGCACCAATTGATAGTCGTGAAAGGTGAAGCAATGATGTAAAGGATCAAAGAATTGGAAAAGCACACACATCATTTCTTCTTGGAAGTTTGAGGTATCCAAGTTGGGAAGTCGACCATATTTATTGGTGAAAGGAGAATCCTCAGGCACTCTTTGTTAGAACATAGTTTGATTCTACAACCCTCAGTTAGAGTTTTGATGATAACAAAATACAAGATTAAATGAATTATGAGATTTATATAAGACATATATGCTACTCAAAAATTATGTTGTGTATTTGCAGAAACTCTGATGGAATCAACATCAGAATATCAGTATCAACATCAACATCAGAAGATCAAAACATGTGCTACGCTGAAGCCTGATGAACAGAATCTGCGCTTAACATACTCTGATTCTGATCAAGATCATATCCATGTCATCAGCACTCAGGAACTCCAGCATAAGCTAAAGCCAAGAACACTCTGATTTTCATTAAGCAGAACATTCTGAAGTGTCAATGTTACTATGCATTCAAGGCAGATTAATTACCAACGGCTTTATCAAAGACAAAGATCTTCTCAAAAAGGAAAGAACGTTATGAGCATTGAAATGGAATTATGGACAGCAACGTATCTATTCCATGCTATATAAACAAATCAGTGAGAAAAGAATTGGCTAATACTCTTTCACGCACGCACGCATAAGAAATCTCTCTCACTCAAATTGCTAAAGCTTTCAACCACGCCTACTCAATAGCATTAGCAGTCTAGTTCTTAATAAGCTTCATATTATGTATTATCACAGTTGTGATATATAGTTTTTCTAGAAAACATCAAACACACATTTGTTCATTTATCTGTAAAAGAGAATTTCCTTGAGATAAACCGGTCTGTGGTTAGACTCAAGAAGGCTTTGACAGTTGTTAAAGCAATTTGTGTATTCAGTTGAATATAGTGGATTAAGACCTCGTTGGAGAGAGGAGAAATCACCTTGACGGGTGGACTGGAGTAGTTTGAGATCAAACGAACCAGGATAAAAATAACGTGTTGTCTGTATTTGATTTCAAGTTTTACAATTCAACCCCCCTTCTTGTGTTTTTCACTTCTTCAATTGGCATCAGAGCGCCTGGTTCTGAGCTTATAACTCTTAACCGTGTCAGTACGAGATCCAGCGTTAGAAAAACACTATGGCAGGACAACATCAAAACATCAACAATGACAACAATGAAGAAAGAGACAGATTCAGTGGCGAACCTCCAGTCTTTGATGGAGAGAACTTTGATTACTGGAAAGACAGAATTGAAAGCTTCTTTCTGGCCCACGATGCTGATCTATGGTATATGGTGACTGATGGATACACACACCCAGTGAATGCAAGTGGTCAGAAGATTGACAGGAAAGCAATGTCTGATCAACAAAAGCGTGATTTCAGAAATCATCACAAAGCAAGAACAATTCTTCTCAGCGCCATCTCCTACTCTGAATATGAAAAGATATCAAACAGAGACACTGTAAAGAATATGTTTGATTCTCTGAGAATGATGCATGAAGGCAACATTCAAGTTAAAGAAACTAAAGCTCTTGCGCTCATTCAGAAGTATGAGGCATTCAAGATGGAAGAAAGTGAATCCATTGAAACAATGTTCTTAAGATTTCAAATTCTGGTTGCTGGTCTCAAAGTACTGGACAAAGGGTATTCTACTGCTGATCATGTTAAGAAGATCATCAGAAGCTTTCCAAAACAGTGGAGGCCAATGGTCACAGCGCTGAAGCTAGCTAAGGATCTCAACACAATCTCTCTGGAGGAACTTGGCAGCTCCCTCAGAAGTCACGAGATAGAGCTAGAAGCTGATGAACCTCAAACGCAAGGTAAGCCATTAGCTTTAAAATCTAACAGAAAATCTGACTCCAAAGTTTTGCAGGCTGTAGAAGAAACCTCTGATGGGTCCTCATCAGAAGAAGATGAACTGTCTCTCCTCTCTAGAAGGGTGAACCAACTGTGGAAGCAGAGGCAAAGAAAGTTCAGGAATCCAAGAAGATCAGAGAATCAGAATGAGTCCTCCTTCAGATACAGAAGGTCAGAACCCTCCTCTGGATACAGAAGATCTGAAGGCTCTTCAGGAAGCAGAAAGCCAAACAACAAAGACATAATCTGCTATGAATGTAACGAGCAAGGACACTACAAGAGTGATTGCCCAAAGCTTCAGAGGGAAAAGCCCAGAATGAAGTTTGGCAAGGAAAAGAAGAAAAGTCTCATGGCTACATGGGATGACTCTGACACATCTGAAGCTGACTCAGAATCAGATGATGAGAGAGCAAACATAGCTCTCATGGCAAACATATCAGAAGACAGTGAAGCTTCTAAATCAGACTCTGAATCAGACACAAAAGAGGTATTTCCTGACTTTGCTATTAACTTTACTAAGGCTGAACTAGCTGAAAGCCTTAATGAAATTCTGGAAAGATATCAGCAGATCAGAGTCAAATTCAGAAACCTAAAAAGGAATCTTGCTTCTGACTCTGATAAAACTGAGAGTCTCAAATTGGAGAATTCTGAGTTGAAAAACAAAGTTTCAAAATTAGAAAATCTATTACAAAATTCTCAGAAGGAAACAATTCTTGAAACTCCCAGTAGTGCTGATGAGATCATCAAGGAGTATGATCACAGCTTTCAGAAGTTCCTTGCTAAAAGCATAGATAGAAGCAAAATGGCTTCAATGATCTATGGAGTTAGCAGAAATGGCAGAAAAGGAATAGGATACCAAGGTAAGGTACCTACACCAAAGAATGCCATGGATTTAGTGATTAAACGAACTCCACTTAATTCACACTTTGTATATGGGCACACACACGACATTAAATATACCAGTAGTAATTATTCTGTCAAACCAAAATTCAACCAGAGTTTTGGTAAAACTAACAAATCAGGACCCAAGAAAATATGGGTACCTAAGGATAAAATAATACATGTTGCAGATATCTTTAGCAGCAAAGCAGAAACACCAGTCATGGTACCTGGACTCTGGCTGCTCACGACACATGACGGGAAGAAGGCATATGTTCCAAAGCCTGGAACTTAAGCCTGGAGGCCACGTAGGCTTTGGAGGAAATCAGAGGGGAAAGATCATTGGCTCTGGAACAGTAGGTAATGTAAATCTTCCCTCTATAAGTAATGATTACCTGACACGTTGCAGGAGCTGATTTCAGATGCTTGGTATAGATGTGTCCTGACTGGTTACAGGAGCTGAGTCTGGAGCTTCACAAGATGATGAATGAACCAGGGATGGTTACTACCTTAGCATGAACGGTGAGAGAACCTTGGGTGACTTTAACTTCAACAACGCTCGTTGAGAAAATCTTGGTGGGAATTACCATCTTCGCAGTATCGGGAAGAGAACCAAAGAAAATTATAATCTGAAAGGGAATTACATGTCACACACCGTCGGGGAGAGGACCACAGGAAATTATAATCTAAAAGGGAATTACATCTCACGCACCGTCGGGGAGAGGACCATAGGAAATTATAATCTGAAAGGGAATTACATCTCACGCACCGTCGGGGAGAGGACCATAGGAAATTATAACCTAAAAGGGAATTACATCTCACGCACCTTCGGGGAGAGGACCATAGGAAATTATAACCTAAAAGGGAATTACATCTCACGCACCGTCGGGGAGAGGACCATAGGAAATTATAATCTGAAAGGGAATTACATCTCACGCACCGTCGGGGAGAGGACCAAAGGAAATTATAACCTGAAAGGGAATTATCACCTCACGCACCGTCGGGGAGAGGACCATAGGAAATTATAACCTAAAAGGGAATTATCACCTCACGCACCGTTGGGGAGGGAACCATAGGAAATTATAATCTCAAAAGCGAACGTCTGAGAAAAACCTGACTAACTTCTACTGAGTCTTCATCAGAAAAATCTGTTGGGAGTCGATTTAGCTGGACTAGAGAAGGCCTTGGACTGGATAAGAAATCTTTGGAGTCGATTAACTGAACCGGTCTAGGTCTTGAAATATAATTGAGAATTTAACCGAATCTTTCCTGAAAGGTAAAGGTCAGTCATATGCAATGCATGATATGAACCGAGCAATGATGTTCTCAACATAAATGAGATTTGTATGATATGATGCGTACATGCATTCTATAATGATGTATGAGAATGTTTAGAATGTGTTTTTCGTCTAGGAAAGTAGATCCTTGACGGGTGCCGGGAAGTCATATCCTGGGCTGATATTGAAGAATAAGCTTTCGCTTCCGCTGGGGATGATAACTGCAAGAATACCGGTAGGAGAAGATGACTCCGTTGGGGAATAAACTTGGCAAATGGAAGATTCTGCGGGGAGAAAAATACTCTAGCGATCTTGTTGGGGAGCGATACTCTGTGGGGAGAGAGATGCTTTGCTGAATTTGTTGATAATAACTTGCTGAGGATATCTTCGCTGTATCGGAAGTATTGATAGACTTCGCTGGGGGTAAGAGAACTTCGCCGAGGACGCTCTTTCCGTGGCTTTTGGCTGAGGATAACCCAGTTATATCCTGTTAAGGAAATAACTCTTTAAATAAAGCCGGACGACGCGTTCGTGCTCTGCGAGGATAAGCTTCAAGAATCTACTGGGGATAAGCTTATTGCTTGGGGATATGAATTCCAGCCTTCCTAGGGAACTGGATTGGACTCTCTTGGGGAAGTTTTGATATGCTGGGGAAGTGATTCCTTTGAATGTTGGTATACCGCCGGGGAACAATCTTTAGACCAAGACTGTCGGGGATGCTTGTTAAGAATATATGTACATGGCTGCTGGGGGAGTGTTGAGATCTATTGGAGGATACTTAACTTCTTGGAGATTTGATAACTCTGCTTGGAGAAGAATGCACTGACCTGCCTTACTCTCTGGGGAATTAAGATGTACTGGTCATGTTCTTTAACTGAACCTACCTTGGTACCTTGGAGGATAGAACAATTAGATTGCTCAGACAACTCTTTATTGCCCCTGTTTCTAGTGTCACCTGTAATTAATCCTTTGTTTCGTATGCAAATATTTATGAGTTAGCAAATTATTGTCAATGCATATATCACAAATTGAACCTTGGACGTTCTTCGCAAAACAAAACGGAAAAAGAAAAACAATTGGCACGTTTAACTGAAAATGTATTTGTATTGATTTTTGAATAGCCTGAAAATAGGCGTTTTGTGTACAAGAGGCTGACGTCCTAGTAAGAGAACGCCGCCGAGCAAAAGAGTTTATACAAATATTGTACAAAAGAAAAAAAAACAGCTGTGTGAAATGAATGATCCCACTGGGTTTCAACTCTGCTATTGCCTTTATAACTCTGAGCGTCTCATCACTTGATGACCTTGGTTGAAGGTGAAGCTGACTGATCGATGCCGTCTGAACTTGATATAGATACCGGATTCTGGATGCAAGGTGATCCAATGAGACATAATATTACGCTTTTATCCCTAATTTTTGCCTGGACCGCCCTTTCGGGTTTTCAGTCCACCGGGATACCCATTTTTGCCCAAGCCGCCTTTTCAGGTTTTCGACTTGCCGGGTGTACAGATTTTTCATTTCATCCCTTCATTTTGCCCGAACCCTTTTGGTTCGACGGGAAGCCCTAATTTTTGCCTAGGCATGTCAGCCTAGCGGGTCTTTTTTCATGCGTAGTATCTTTTTACTATGTCTGCATTGGCGGGGTGAGGAAGGTCGTCACCATCCATGTTGGTCAATATCATTGCTCCTCCTGAGAACACATGCTTAACCACAAATGGCCCTTCGTATGTAGGGGTCCATTTGCCCCTTGGATCACTCTGAGGAAGGATGATTCGCTTGATTACCAGATCCCCAACTTGATATTCCTGTGGTCTGACTTTCTTGTTAAATGCCCTGATCATCCGTTTCTGATACGTCTGACCATGATAGATAGCAACAAGTCTCTTTTCATCAATGAGGTTGAGCTGATCAAGTCGTGTCTGGATCCAATCATCTTCGTTCAGATTTGCATCCTTCATTATCCGGAGAGAGGGTATTTGCACTTCGATCGGTAAGACTGCCTCCATACCATAAACCAGAGAGAAAGGAGTTGCCCCGGTTGACGTCCTGGCTGAGGTACGGTATCCATGTAGAGCGAACGGTAACATCTCGTGCCAATCCTTATAAGTCACTGTCATCTTCTGCACGATTTTCTTGATGTTCTTATTTGCTGCTTCTACAGCCCCATTCATCTTCGGTCTGTAAGGAGAAGAATTGTGATGCTGTATCTTGAACTGTTCGCAGAGCTCAGCGATCATCTTGTTATTCAGATTGGTACCGTTGTCTGTAATGATTCTTTCTGGGACGCTGTACCGACAGATCAGGTTATGTCGAATGAACCGTGCCACAACAGTCTTGGTTACCGTAGCATAGGATGCTGCCTCAACCCACTTCGTGAAGTAATCAATCACCACTAGGATGAAACGATGCCCATTAGACGCCGTAGGTTTAATCTCACCGATCATATCTATGCCCCACATTGCAAACGGCCAAGGCGCAGTCAGAACATTCAGAGGAACCGGAGGAACATTCACCTTGTCTGCATAGATCTGGCACTTATGGCATGTCCTGGAATGTTGGTAGCAGTCAGCTTCCATTGTGGACCAGTAATATCCTGCCCGTAGGATCTTCTTTGCCATTGTGTGTCCACTGGAATGTGTACCAAAGGTCCCTTCATGTAGCTCTTCCATGATCCTTTCTGCTTCAATTTTATCCACACAACGCAGTAAGGTTGAATCATGGTTTCGCTTGTACAAAATGCCGTTGCTAAGGAAGAACTTGGCTGCGAACCTTCTCAGGAATTTCTTATCATTGATAGAGGCACCTTCAGGGTATTCCTGAGTTTCCAAGTATCTTTTCACCTCATGGTACCAAGGCTTCTCAGTCACCAATTCAGTCTCGAGATCACAACAGTATGCCGGTTCGTCCAATTTCCAGATAATGATTCGGGGAGCCTCATTATCCCATTTGACCTTGAACATAGAAGCCATTGTAGCTAACGCGTCCGCCAGCTGATTCTCTTCTCTTGGAAAGTGTTCAAAGGTTATCTCTGTGAAGTGGGGGATCAGGGTCAACACACATTCTCTGTAAGGAATCAGGTTTGGATGTTTCGTATCCCACTCTCCTTTGATCTGATTGATCACAAGAGCGGAATCTCCGAAGACACTCAGAAACTTAATCCTTAGATCGATCGCGGCTTGAAGACCCATGATACACGCCTCATACTCCGCCATGTTGTTGGTACAGTTGAAACATAGCCGGGCAGTGAGTGGAGTATGAGTACCTTGAGGTGATATGATTATGGCGCCGATACCGTTTCCCAAAGCATTGGAGGCTCCGTCAAAGTGCATAGACCATCGGGATCCTGGTTCAGGTCCTTCATTCGGTCCAGGTACTTCACAATCTGTTACTATCATGATGCTTTCATCCGGAAACTCGAAGTTCATTGATTGATAATCATCTACGGCCTGATGTGCCAAGTGGTCTGCCAATACACTTCCCTTGATGGCTTTCTGGGTTGTATACTGAATGTCGTATTCCGTCAAGATCATTTGCCATCTTGCAATTCTCCCGGACAGAGCAGGCTTTTCGAATATGTACTTTATAGGATCCATCTTTGAGATCAACAAGGTAGTGTGAGTCAGCATATACTGTCTCAGCCGGCGAGCAGCCCATACCAAAGCGCAACAAGTTTTCTCAAGCAGTGAATATCGGGTCTCACAGTCGGTAAACTTTTTGCTAAGGTAATAAATGGCATGCTCTTTTCGGCCAGACTCGTCATGCTGCCCCAACACACACCCCATTGAGTTGTCAAGCACTGTCAGGTATAGTATCAGAGGTCTCCCTTCAACCGGTGGCATAAGGATGGGTGGTTCTTGGAGATACTCTTTGATTTTGTCAAAAGCAGCCTGACATTCATCGTTCCAACGTACTACCTGATCTTTCTTCAGCAGCTTGAAGATTGGCTCACAGGTAGCAGTCAGATGTGAGATGAAGCGAGCAATGTAATTTAAGCGTCCTAAAAAGCCTCTGACCTCCTTCTCTGTCCTGGGAACTGGCATCTCTTGAATAGCTTTGACCTTAGCAGGGTCCACTTGAATTCCCTTGTCACTTACCACGAAGCCTAGCAACTTTCCGGATCTTACCCCGAAGGTGCACTTGTTCGGGTTCAACCTCAGTTTGTACAGTTTCAACCGGTCAAACAACTTCGGCAGGTGATCTAGGTGCTCTTCCTCAGTCTGGGACCTTGCGATCATGTCGTCAACATACACCTCTATCTCATGATGGATCATATCATGAAATAAAGCAACCATGGCACGTTGGTAGGTTGCCCCAGCGTTCTTTAGTCCAAAAGGCATGACCTTGTAGCAGAAGGTGCCCCACTGAGTAACAAATGTAGTCTTTTCCATGTCTTCAGGTGCCATCTTGATCTGATTGTAACCTGAAAAGCCATCCATGAAAGAGAATACCTTATGCTGAGCTGTATTATCCACAAGGACATCAATGTGAGGTAGGGGGAAGTCATCCTTAGGACTGGCCCTGTTCAGATCCCTGTAATCGACACACATTCTGACCTTACCGTCCTTCTTAGGTACCGACACCACATTAGCAACCCACTGAGGATAAGAAGTCACTGCAAGGAACCCGGCATCAAACTGTTTCATAACCTCGGCCTTAATCTTCTCGGACATCTCTGGACGCATCCGACGGACCTTTTGCTTAACTGGAGGGCAGTCTTCCTTAGTTGGCAAGTGATGGACCACAATATCGGTATCCAACCCGGGCATGTCTTCGTAGGACCAGGCAAAGATCTCCATATAGTCATGTAACATCTTGGTTAACCGTTGCTTCACGCTAAGCTCTAGGTTGGCACCAATCTTTACCTCTTTCCTGTCTTCTTCAGTACCCAGGTTTATGGTTTCCACTGGCTCTTCATGGGGTTGAATTGCCCTCTCTTCCTGAAGCAACAGTCTTGCAAGCTCGCCAGGCACTTCGCAATCATCTTCACCTTCGTCTTCGGCTAAGTTGATCGGATTTTCGAAGTCATAACTGGCAGTAGCAGAGTCGTTACCAGTGAGATCCAGAGTGGATTGAAACCTGTATGAGTGAGTGTGTGTGTAAATACAGCTGTTTTGAAATATATGTAAAAGAAAGAAAGACAGAAAAGGAGCATAAGGTTTGCAATGCGAAAATACGTCCAAGATTTTCATTCATGATATATGAAATGACAATTTATATGCCCTCACAAATGAAACCACGGTGCCTCGGGTAAGACACCGGGCCATAGAGTTTATTTATTGTTTATTACAAAATAACGAAACAAAGAAATTTATTACTGCGTCACAAAGGTAACAGGAGTATGGTCTTTGGCAATCCAATTGGTCAATCCGCCTTCAGTCGTTGGATAGATCCAGCTATTGAATTCAGCTTCGTCCACTTCATTGTCTTCCCCAACAGCATTCACTCCTGGATTTGTAATGAATACATGAGGTCTTCCGATCTTCGCTTTCCTCATAGCTTTCTGACCCTCTGTAGTAAAACCCAGCCCAAATTTATCAGTTTTCTGTGTGAAGTCTGGGAGCCTGCCCCAGTTAGCACATTCACCCTTCTGAACCACAGCCCGGGCATCCTTCAGGGAAGCCATCTTCAAAGGAACAATTTCTTCTGCTGCTGTTTCTGTTGCTGCTGCAATTGGAAGCACCTCCTCGAAATGCTGAAAGGGGGTTTCAATAAACTCCCCATCCATCTCAATGTATCTGAAGGAGTTCAAGTGGCTCACCATATATTCCTCCTCTCCTTGCACAGTGACGATCTTCCCTCTGACGGGGTACTTCAGCTTCTGGTGCAAGGTAGAGGTCACTGCCCCAGCCTTATGTATCCAAGGTCGACCCAATAGACAAGAGTAAGATGGACGGATGTCCATCACATAAAAAGTAGAGTCAAACACCTGAGAACCCACACGAATCGGAATGTCAACCTCTCCGTGAACCATCCTTTTTGAACCGTCAAAGGCTCTGACGATGATATTGCTGGGTTTTAATTCCAGGCCTTCAGAATCTAGACGATCTAAAGCCTTCTTGGGTAGCACATTCAAGGACGAACCAGTATCCACCAACACATGTGCCAAGGTAGTGCCCTTGCATTCGATAGAGACATGCAGAGCATCATTATGGTCTCTTCCCTTCGCGGTCAAGTCAGCATCTGAGAAACCCAAGCCATTGTCTGCTGTCAGATTTGCTACGCAATCAGTGAACTGGACTGTAGATGTCTCATGTGGCACATGGGCCGTCTTGAGGAACGAGATCAAGGCCTTAGCATGGGCCTCAGAGCACAGCAATAAAGAAAGCATGGAGATTTTGGAGGGCGTGTGCCCCAGCTGTTCCACAACATTAAAGTCACTCTTCTTTATAATTTTCAGAATCTCCTCCATCTCTTGTTGGGAGGCCTCAGCAGTTATAGGTACAGGTGCCTCCATCTGGGCAGGCTCAACTTCAACTCCTTTGCCCCGAGCATTGGATGACTCGGCAACAGGAGAAGCAATTGGATCAGCAGCAGGAACAGGTACACTTGCAGGAGTTATGAGAAGTGGTCTTCGAGCAGCAGGCGGTGCAATATCAGGCGAGAAGAGCCTGCCACTGCGGGTAACTTTGGCTGGGCCAGTGATGTCACAGATGCTGGCGCCAGCGTTGAACTCTTATTTAATCCCATTCACATACACATCTGCCCCATAATGCCAGGTGACAGCTTTATCTGATACATAGGGCAGGGGCCCCGAAACAGTGATAACAATAGGTGCGACAGTCATGATTTGGACGGGCTTCTTCGGGAGAGCCTTGATCGGATTGTTGAATATGGTAACCACAGAAACTTCTTCCACTGGAACCAACTGAACAGCAGACTTCTTAAACAGAATCTCCTTGCTATCCATTAGGCTTTGGATGCCTAACTTTAGCAAGGGACAACCAGATAGGGACACAGCACAGAACAGGCAACCCTCACTGCAACCCGGAAATAAACCGGCCAGCAGCAGGTTCTTCTTGACAGTCTTCAGAGGAGTGGCTAGATCATCCACAGAAATAGCATAAACGTCTTCATCAACAACGTTTACCCCATGCTGAGGCATAGGAGCAGTCACTACATTTGGCCTTTCAGGCGCTTCGAACTGTATCTCCTTCGCATCGATAAGGTCTTGCACCTTACTCCTTAAGGCCCAACAGTCATCAGTAGAGTGCCCCGGGCTATCTGAATGGTAAGCACAACGAGCATTCGGGTTGTACTTAGGAGATGCAGTATTGGGGAACTTTGGAGCCTCTCTGACAGTCACTAAATTGGTGGATAGTAACTGTGGTAAGAATTGAGACAGGGTCATGCTTAACCGGGTAAACTCTCTCCGGGGTCTTTCAGCCCTCTGAGGATTGGTTGGCCGAGGAGCGGCAGCAGGCTTAGCAATCATTACCGCACTGACAGATTGGCGGCGCTCAGGTCTCTCTGATCTCTTGGAACCGTATACAGCGCTAGCCTCCTTTTTGAAGGGTTTCTTCTCAGAACTGGACGATGCACCCTTCGGAATTTTTCCAGACTTTAACCCAGCTTCAATTCTCTCTCCAGTCAGAATCAAATCAGTGAACCCTGCAGACGAATTCCCGATGAGATGGTTGAAAAATGGCCCAGATAGGGTCCCCAAGAACATGTCTACCAACTCCCGATCAGTCAATGGTGGCTGCACCCTGGCAGCCAAGTCTCTCCACTTTTGAGCGTACTCCTTAAAACCTTCACTTGAACCTAACGACATACCTTGGAGTTGGGTACGTGTAGGGGCAAGGTCGGCATTATATTGATACTGCTTATAGAAAGCAGTAGCCAACTCCTCCCAGTTACGAACCTTGGTCCCATCCAGCTGATAGAACCATTCGAGATGAGTCCCTGAAAGACTCTCCTGGAAGAAGTGGATCCACAAATTCTTATCCGCAGAGTACGGTTGAATTTTCCGAACATAGGACCTGAGATGTAGCTTGGGACAAGACGCCCCGTCATACTTAGAGAAAGATGGTGCTTTGAACTTCCGAGGGATGATCACACCAGTAGACAAACCCAGATCTCCGAAATCCAGCCCAGGTACCTGTTGAATCTCCATAGCATTCAACCTATCCTCCAGTTGCTTGTATCTGTCTTCTGCAGGAGGGTACTGCTCTTCATCAAAATCAGTCTCGTTGTCGGAGACTACCAGACTAGGAACCCTTGCTTCTGCCTGAGGAGTACTCCTGCCAACAGAAGAACCAGCCTCTTCCTGCTGCAGAGCATTGCCAAACCTTCGGCCCGAGTTGAACAGAACAGTTCTTCTCTTCTTCTTCTTCTTCTCCTTCTTCAGGAGCATAGCCTTCAGCTCTTCTTGGCCTTGAGCCAAACCCTTGATTAATTCCTGAAACTGCGCATTCTGCGCCTGAAGAGCCTTGATGGATGTCTCAGTTGATGACGAGTCGGGATTCATGATGCTGAAATAAACAGCGAAGAACTGTAAGCAACCTGAAAAGAGGAAAAACCTGCTATGCACATGATGTATGAAATGCGTATGAATTATGTTTTCAAAGACAATCGGGAATCAACTTTGTAAACAAAAAGGAACACACTTCATTAGATTCAACTTTGGAACTGAAATTATTCAATAGGTTGCCCTTAGGCGTTACATGAAAGGAAATACTGAAAAGGAAATAACTGTAAAAGCACATCTGGAGCTCCTTATTGATCCCATGGTCTCCTCTTCTCAGTACGGATGTAGGCATTCAGAGCTCTCTCATTCTCCAACTGTTTTGTCAGCTTCTGGATCTTTGATTCCTGCTCGTTGAACTTTTCCCGGTAAGAATCCCGCTCTTCTCGTAGTTGCGACCAAGATCTCTTCAATGTCTCATAATCAGTAGGTATCTGAGGAGGAAGGACAGTTGGAGGAACACCATCTTTGTCAGGACACTCAAGAATGACGGGTCTGACAGCTTCATACGGCATACCTAACTTCTGAGCACGGATGCGAACCCATTTGTAGTAGGCTTCCATAGGTAAAGAGGTCTTTGGCCCTAACTCTTGTGGGTCAGCTTTATGAACTTTGTCCCAAGCCTTGATGAACCTACGACGCAGTTCGTCACTATCCACCTAAAATTCAAAACTGATGTGAGGCACCAACATCTCATGGGGGCCTGCTCTTCTTGCTCTTCCAAACTGACGGAGTGCTAGACATGGATTGTAAGAGATCCCTCCTTGGGTACCAATCAGAGGAACATTAGGGTATTCTCCGCATCAATCAATAATAGCTATCTCATCCAAACCTCTGCAAGTCCAAATGATGTCTTTATCGGTGAGAGACATTAACCTATGAGCCCAACCTCTTCCTTCTTGATTCTTCAGTACGAACTTAGGGAGGTGCGAAATAAACCACCTCACCAACAAAGGGATACAACACCATAGGGTTCCTCGTCTTCGGGTAGTACGGGCATGAAGTTGTTGCAAGATGTCACCCAAGAGAGTGGGCACAGGATTCTGAGACATAAAGATCCTTATGGCAGTGACATTGATGAAGTTGTCAGGATTAGGAAACAGGACTAACCCATAGATTAGGAGAGCCAAGATGTCTTCATATGCCCTAAAGTCCAGGTCATTCCAGAAACTGTTAGCTTTACCAATCAGAAACTTGGCCAAGAAACCCTTAACTTCGCTTCTAGTCACCCAGTTGTCTGTTACCTCTTGATGGGTCAAAGGAAGAGCTGCAGCAATATCCTCAAGCCTGAGGGTCTTTTCCCAACCAGTAAAGGGAGTCTGATCCAAGATAGGGATACCAAGCAAATCAGAGAACTCTTCCAGGGTAGGGACCAGCTGGAAGTCTTGAAAGGTGAAACACTGGTACAGAGGGTCATAGAACTGGGTCAGAACACTCATCAACTGTTGATCCCGCTTTGTAGTGACTAAACTGAGAAGAGAACCATGCCTCTGGATGAAGGAAGTGGTATTTGGAATTCTGCTAACCAACTCATCAAGCAATTCAGGTGAACGAACAAAGTTGAATCGGATAGTATTCCTTCGCACAGGCATCATGATGTCCTACAAAATAGAGCAAAGGTGAAACCCTCTTGTCTTTGAAATGGTCAGTCCTTATGCAGGATGCATGCAATGCTCATGATGCTATGATGTTATGATAAAGCACACCACATATAGATACAGAGGCAAACATGGTAAGGCACACAAGTCACACAAGGCAAGCCCCTAAAGTTTAGGCCAGCATGAGGTCTAGGTACTACCCTCTTTCAGTTTGTTGGTTCATACCTGTCCTAATCAAAAGTAACCGGGTTCTTAGAGGATCCCAATATCATCGACTACCCTCAATCGGTCATAACTCCAGCATCGCAATCTTTTCTTGCGGCCAGAACCATCACGAGAGTTTAGCCTCAATGGGCGTAGCATACTGCTACAATTCTAAAGGCCAAGTTGTGTCAATTAAGGTTCTAAGGTTGTTGGTGCTTAATGACTCCTTAGAAGACCCATATTCTCCTCGTTGCGACACAAGGGATATCGGTACAGACCAAGGTGCCACACCAATGTAGCCACTGCTTCACCTGTGTCGGTCTACGCCGGACAGGTCCCTCACAGCTTATGCTACCTAAACAGGGTATCCCCAGATCCGGGTTAGGATCTATGTAACTCCGATGCAACCCACAATAGTAAAGCAAGCAAATCAATACAATTGAAAACACAGTTATGAACTAGCCCTAAGGTACACCTCACTTTAAGTTTGATCCCCAGCAGAGTCGCCAGTTCTGTGATCGGTGGATCTGGAACTGACTGTTTAACGCTGGTTCGCGAAATGTCGCGGAAGCAAGAGTCGCCACCGTCTTTTATTTTCTCCAAATGGAAAGGACAAAAGCACAGAAAAATTCCTTAAAGAGATTGCTCTCGGTTCGGGAGGTAGGTTATAGAAAGGGAAGGTGTTAGCACCCTTTCTATCCATGGTTATCCATGGGCTCTTAGATACTTGCTCATTGTGTTTTCAAAAATGGTTTGTTTGCTTTTCAATTGTGGGTTTTAAAAAGTTTCTTTGAAAATTCCAGTTCGACTCTTGTATCGGTCCTCAAGAGTGTTTGAAAAATTGCTTTCGAAAGCTTTTTGAAAAGGTGTTGGTGTGAAAAGTATTTTTTTGATTTTGTTTTGAAATTAGATCAAGTATCTAGAGTCGTCTACCTACCTACCCTAAGGAATTCGTCTGTGTAGATGTCCTTTAAAGTAGTGCCATCCCACCATTGAGAGGTAGGTAGCACCACCGTTGGAGGTGTTCGGGTCAATTCGAGGTTCGGGACATGGTGATCACCAGAGCAATGGGAAGACACCTTAGAAGCTACCCTCATGCCAGGTTCCCGGATCATGAGGACTTACTAAGACATCCTCTACTCGACGATCACCTTTCGAGGCAAGGCAACCGTGAGGCGTACCCTAGGGGTGGTGTGTGATTTGTGTGTCGTTTTCATTTGCATTTATCTTGTCATGTTATTGGTGTTCTACGCTTGTTTTTATTTTTGTCCATACATTCTTTCATGCCATTTGTTAACAGTTAAAAAATTGCGAGAAAAGTAAATTCTAAGCTATTACAAAAGGCGCGGGTCCACATCGCCAAAATTAAACCAGGACCCGATTTGACAGGAAAAATAAAGAAAGTAAAAGTACGAGAAAATTAAAAGGTTACATGGCCTTGGGAGAGATACATAAATATTATAAAGACATAAAATAAATATGTGAATAAAAAAAATTAAATCGAAACGAGGGCGTTGGACCCTTTTTGCAAAATTAAAATTACTTGGATTTAATTAATTAAAAAGAAAAGGAGATGTTTTTTGGTATTTTTTAGTATTTTAGGATTTAATAGAAAAAATTAATTGAAATTAAATGCTAACCCTAATTCTATTTTATTTTAATTTATTAAGAAAACATTTAGAATTTAACCTAAATTAACCCTAATTTTTTTTTACATACAAGTTTAATTATAAAAATAAATAAAATAAATAATATTAAATATTTGATTATCATGAAAGAAAATAAAAAGGATGAAAATTAACTAATTAAACCCTATTTCTACATTTTTTAGATTTTGTTATGAAAATATTAAATTAAACCCTAATTTAAACTAATTAATTTACATGCAAATTTATTTACAAGAAATATTAAAGTAAAACAATATTTATTATTTTTTCTGATTTTTTTATGTTTTTGTGTTCTTTATTATATTTATGAAAATAATTAATTAATTAAACAAATAATAGTTAAAAGAAAATATAATTAAAAATAAAACTAAAAAAAATAACATGGCAAACCTAGGGGGGTTGTAGTCCCCAACATGGAGGTGGATCTTTAGGAATCTGGCCCATTAACCTTGGCCTTTTTGGACTTTTGCCAGGTAGCGTGCTGAAGCGTTGACCAGGGTTTATGGTGTTCCTCAATTCTGAGCCTTTGATTTGAGCCTGATATGCACGTGGATGGTTTGATCTGGAGGGTGTATGATGGAACAATAACGTTGAACCTGCATGTGATTGTTAATTGGAAAATAATATTGAGATAATGAAGACCTGGGGCTCGAACCCAGGTCATGATTGTTACCAGCACTTATGCCTTACCACTGGACCAATTTGTTTACTTTGTATATTATCTGCATGAGAATCATCATAAGACAAAACGAACGCTAGTGGCCTAAGTCAGAAAATCGCGCGCCAAGATTCAAAGCATCCAGTCATGGCTGGCCACGTACCCTTCTTCTTCGTTGTGTTTTATTTTTCCTGAAACAAGAACAAACTAGCAACGGTTTTGTAAACGTTGCCATAGGTAAGATACCAGAAAATAGCGAATGGCCCTGTGACGCTCATAAATTGAGCGCGAGGGTGGGTTTAAGATCGTCCAGACGCGCTGATTCTAATGGTGTAGGTCTTGAAGGCCAATTTTTTCTTATGTGAAAAACCCCAATCTAAGGTCCTGTAAACCCTAAAAATTGACAATGGCGAAATCACATATAGCATGTAATAATCCAATCCAGGCATATGGTTAGTTTCAGAACAAGTTAATTAGTGTGAATGCATCAAAAAAACACAATGAAAATGCCTAAAATATGAAACACGATTATGCATTTTTCATGAAAAAGTTTGAATCCATGGTACCAATTCTGGGCGTTTTGATGAGTGTTTGTGACTGGAGAACGTTTAGTGAACCTTCAGCAAGCTAATGAAACAACAATCGTGCCTTGAATCGCCCTGGGAATTGGTTTTCAGAATTGGGATTTTTTGAAAAAATGCAAGTTGGTCTAGAGTTTTCTGCGCAGCTTCAATGGTCCATCTCATTAGGGTTATGATCAGGCTTAAGTACTGAGTGAATTAGGTCAAGTTCCTTGTCCAAAGAATCAAAGATTTGATATATGGATATTTAGTTTTTATGGCAAAATATTTTCATATCTTTTCATGCAATTTGATACCAAATCTTTCCAAAACTTTCCACAAATGATCATGCACGATTTTGAGTGTCCAATGAGAATAATTTCTGCACAAAAAGATTTTATTTCATTAGTTTTGTATTTTTCATACCTTTTATTTAATTAAATGATTTATTAATAATAAAAAATCCAAATAAATAAATAAAAATGGAGAAAAACTTCCTTTTGGGCCTAATGGTCGTGTGCATGCTTGGGATAATGAATTGTGGAAGAAAAAATGGGCCCATTAGCAATTTTAGGTCATTTGAATCAATGTTGACTTTTCAAAATATCCAAAAATTTCCCAACTTCCACAAGGCATAACTTGCTCAATTTTTAAGCTTTTCTCATGTTCTTGGACATTTTGGAAAGTTCTTTGAGTCCTCTAACCAATGCCTGTGGTCCCATGTCATTTTGATTTACCAATCTCAAGTTATGGCCTTTGACTTAAAGTCCCTTTTTGTTGACTTTTGAAAATGACCTATAATGTTGAAATTGATAACTTTTTGTGAGAGCATTTCTTGGACTTGAAGTATTAAGATGAGTTGTAGGAAATGTCTTTCTCTTCAAAATTAGCTTTGGATGGAATTTTTCTGATAATCCATGTGAAAGTTATGCCCTGGTCAATTTACAGTTGACTTTTTCAGCTGTCCAAATAAGGAAACTTTTGCATCTTGATGATTTTTGAGCCAAGCTTTGAGAATCATGATCAAGCATTGATCAAATGATGTTTGTGGCTTCAAAAATGATATGTTGACCAAAAATTTGAACTTTTGACTGTCAAATGACCATTTTGCCCCTACAGTTGACTGTAGTGCAACTAGGGTTTTGACTGTGCAGTTTTGTGCTGAAAGCCTTGAAACTTGGTATGAGGATGCTTGACCATATTTGTAGGCATATGAGACTTGATTGGGCCCTTGAAAACTTCATTTTCTTGATCAGAACAAAAACCCTAATTTTGACTGTATAGGAGGTCTATACACTGTGCAACCCTTGGGGAACTTTTGAGGCTTGACTTGGCAAATCTTTGAAGAATATGGGAGGGCAAATTTTGGGGTACAACAAAACTCAAACCCTAATTTAGGTCAACAGTGCAAGGAGGTGTCTTGAACAGAGCTAACCCTAGCTTGATCTTGAGTTCCAAGAGTCTTGTGATGAGAAATGTTGATGAAATGAGAGGGAAAATTTTGGGGTACAACAATAAGGAAACCTGTCGTGGAAAACATGTTTATGTTATGATGCATGAAAATGCGTATGTAAATGATTTCAAGGATTTAGAAGATTTAAATTCGTTTAGACAAAAGGGAACAAACATCAATTGCATTAATAAGTTCAGATTTATTACAACATACCTCTTGGGCTTACATTGAAATAAAATAAACAAAATGAACTAAAATACAATAAAAATGGCTCAAGTGTCTTATGGATGCTTCCTCTTTGGAGCGATATAGGCATTCAAGCTCCTCTCCTCATGAAGTTGTCTCGTGAGCTCCAATGATTTCTTCTCGCTTGCATAAAACTGGGCTTCAAAGGTGTCTCGCTCCCCCTTTTGCTGAATCCAAGATCTTTGCAAATCTTCAAGAGAAGTAGGCATATAAGGATAAAGGACAGTATATGGAACATCTCCTTCAGTGACAGGCTCTATGATGATAGGTAGGATGGATTCATAAGGCATCATGAGGTTTTAGGCGCGAGTTCACACCCACTTGAGATAAGGCTCCAAAGGAATGGAGTTTTTATGCCCCAACGTCTTGCTATCAACCTTTTTAGCCATGCCCCAAGCTCATATGAATCTCCGACGACAACCTTGGTCATCGTTCTCGTAGTCGAATGGAATTCCTTGGACAAGTGCATCATGAGGGCCATCCCTCCTAGCATACCCAAACTATCTCAAAGCCAAACAAGGATTATAAGTAATACCTCCCCTAATGCCAAGTAGAGGGACATTAGGAAATTCCCCACAACGGTCAATAATAGTAATGTCCTCCATGGATCGAGCACAACAATAAATATCAGAATGTGTGAGTGTCATTAACCTTTGAGACCATCTAGAGAGTAATGGAATGCAACACAAAAGAGTACCCCTTTTCTTCATGGTGCGAGTGTGGAAACTATGTAGAATGTCTCCAAGCAAAGTAGGTATGGGATTACGAGAGAGAAAAATCTTGATGGCATTCACATCTATGAGTTGGTCTGGATTGGGAAATAGAACCAAACCATAGATTAGAAGGGCCAAGACAACTTCAAAAGCTTGAAAATCCATATCTTCCCAGAAAAAACGACCCTTCTCCAATAATAATTTGGCTAAGAAACCCTTAACTCCACTTCTTGTCTCCCAATTTTTCACAATGTCAGATCTCTTCAAATGCGAAGCTTTGGAAATTACTTCAGGTTTTGGAGTCTCTTGTAAATCGGTGAATGGTATTTGATCAAACACATGCACTCCTAACAATTGAGAGAATTCTTCTAATGTGGGCACCAATTGATAGTCGTGAAAGGTGAAGCAATGATGTAAAGGATCAAATAATTGGAAAAGCACACACATCATTTCTTCTTGGAAGTTTGAGGTATCCAAGTTGGGAAGTCGACCATATTTATTGGTGAAAGGAGAATCCTCAGGCACTCTTTGTTAGAACATAGTTTGATTCTACAACCCTCAGTTAGAGTTTTGATGATAACAAAATACAAGATTAAATGAATTATGAGATTTATATAAGACATATATGCTACTCAAAAATTATGTTGTGTATTTGCAGAAACTCTGATGGAATCAACATCAGAATATCAGTATCAACATCAACATCAGAAGATCAAAACATGTGCTACGCTGAAGCCTGATGAACAGAATCTGCGCTTAACATACTCTGATTCTGATCAAGATCATATCCATGTCATCAGCACTCAGGAACTCCAGCATAAGCTAAAGCCAAGAACACTCTGATTTTCATTAAGCAGAACATTCTGAAGTGTCAATGTTACTATGCATTCAAGGCAGATTAATTACCAACGGCTTTATCAAAGACAAAGATCTTCTCAAAAAGGAAAGAACGTTATGAGCATTGAAATGGAATTATGGACAGCAACGTATCTATTCCATGCTATATAAACAAATCAGTGAGAAAAGAATTGGCTAATACTCTTTCACGCACGCACGCATAAGAAATCTCTCTCACTCAAATTGCTAAAGCTTTCAACCACGCCTACTCAATAGCATTAGCAGTCTAGTTCTTAATAAGCTTCATATTATGTATTATCACAGTTGTGATATATAGTTTTTCTAGAAAACATCAAACACACATTTGTTCATTTATCTGTAAAAGAGAATTTCCTTGAGATAAACCGGTCTGTGGTTAGACTCAAGAAGGCTTTGACAGTTGTTAAAGCAATTTGTGTATTCAGTTGAATATAGTGGATTAAGACCTCGTTGGAGAGAGGAGAAATCACCTTGACGGGTGGACTGGAGTAGTTTGAGATCAAACGAACCAGGATAAAAATAACGTGTTGTCTGTATTTGATTTCAAGTTTTACAATTCAACCCCCCTTCTTGTGTTTTTCACTTCTTCAATTGGCATCAGAGCGCCTGGTTCTGAGCTTATAACTCTTAACCGTGTCAGTACGAGATCCAGCGTTAGAAAAACACTATGGCAGGACAACATCAAAACATCAGCAATGACAACAATGAAGAAAGAGACAGATTCAGTGGCAAACCTCCAGTCTTTGATGGAGAGAACTTTGATTACTGGAAAGACAGAAATGAAAGCTTCTTTCTGGCCCACGATGCTGATCTGTGGTATATGGTGACTGATGGATACACACACCCAGTGAATGCAAGTGGTCAGAAGATTGACAGGAAAGCAATGTCTGATCAACAAAAGCGTGATTTCAGAAATCATCACAAAGCAAGAACAATTCTTCTCAGCGCCATCTCCTACTCTGAATATGAAAAGATATCAAACAGAGACACTGTAAAGAATATGTTTGATTCTCTGAGAATGATGCATGAAGGCAACATTCAAGTTAAAGAAACTAAAGCTCTTGCGCTCATTCAGAAGTATGAGGCATTCAAGATGGAAGAAAGTGAATCCATTGAAACAATGTTCTTAAGATTTCAAATTCTGGTTGCTGGTCTCAAAGTACTGGACAAAGGGTATTCTACTGCTGATCATGTTAAGAAGATCATCAGAAGCTTTCCAAAACAGTGGAGGCCAATGGTCACAGCGCTGAAGCTAGCTAAGGATCTCAACACAATCTCTCTGGAGGAACTTGGCAGCTCCCTCAGAAGTCACGAGATAGAGCTAGAAGCTGATGAACCTCAAACGCAAGGTAAGCCATTAGCTTTAAAATCTAACAGAAAATCTGACTCCAAAGTTTTGCAGGCTGTAGAAGAAACCTCTGATGGGTCCTCATCAGAAGAAGATGAACTGTCTCTCCTCTCTAGAAGGGTGAACCAACTGTGGAAGCAGAGGCAAAGAAAGTTCAGGAATCCAAGAAGATCAGAGAATCAGAATGAGTCCTCCTTCAGATACAGAAGGTCAGAACCCTCCTCTGGATACAGAAGATCTGAAGGCTCTTCAGGAAGCAGAAAGCCAAACAACAAAGACATAATCTGCTATGAATGTAACGAGCAAGGACACTACAAGAGTGATTGCCCAAAGCTTCAGAGGGAAAAGCCCAGAAAGAAGTTTGGCAAGGAAAAGAAGAAAAGTCTCATGGCTACATGGGATGACTCTGACACATCTGAAGCTGACTCAGAATCAGATGATGAGAGAGAAAACATAGCTCTCATGGCAAACATATCAGAAGACAGTGAAGCTTCTAAATCAGACTCTGAATCAGACACAAAAGAGGTATTTCCTGACTTTGCTATTAACTTTACTAAGGCTGAACTAGCTGAAAGCCTTAATGAAATTCTGGAAAGATATCAGAAGATCAGAGTCAAATTCAGAAACCTAAAAAGGAATCTTGCTTCTGACTCTGATAAAACTGAGAGTCTCAAATTGGAGAATTCTGAGTTGAAAAACAAAGTTTCAAAATTAGAAAATCTATTACAAAATTCTCAGAAGGAAACAATTCTTGAAACTCCCAGTAGTGCTGATGAGATCATCAAGGAGTATGATCACAGCTTTCAGAAGTTCCTTGCTAAAAGCATAGATAGAAGCAAAATGGCTTCAATGATCTATGGAGTTAGCAGAAATGGCAGAAAAGGAATAGGATACCAAGGTAAGGTACCTACACCAAAGAATGCCATGGATTTAGTGATTAAACGAACTCCACTTAATTCACACTTTGTATATGGGCACACACACGACATTAAATATACCAGTAGTAATTATTCTGTCAAACCAAAATTCAACCAGAGTTTTGGTAAAACTAACAAATCAGGACCCAAGAAAATATGGGTACCTAAGGATAAAATAATACATGTTGCAGATATCTTTAGCAGCAAAGCAGAAACACCAGTCATGGTACCTGGACTCTGGCTGCTCACGACACATGACGGGAAGAAGGCATATGTTCCAAAGCCTGGAACTTAAGCCTGGAGGCCACGTAGGCTTTGGAGGCAATCAGAGGGGAAAGATCATTGGCTCTGGAACAGTAGGTAATGGAAATCTTCCCTCTATAAGTAATGTTTTATTAGTAGATGGATTAATGCATAACCTGTTATCCATAAGTCAATTAAGTGATAACGGTTATGATATAATCTTTAATCAAAATTCATGTAAAGCTGTTAGTCAGAAAGATGGGACTATCATATTTAATGGAAAGAGGAGAAACAACATTTATAAAATAAAACTTTCTGAACTAAAAAGTCAGAATGTAAAGTGTCTTCTATCTGTTAACAACGAGCAATGGATCTGGCATAGAAGATTGGGGCATGTTAGTATGAGAAGAATATCTCAGATTAACAAACTCAATCTGGTTAGAGGACTTCCTAACCTGAAGTTAAATTCAGATGCTCTGTGTGAAGCATGTCAGAAAGGCAAGTTTGAAAAACCTGCTTTCAAATCTAAAAACGTTTTTTCCACCTCTAAGCCATTAGAACTTCTGCACATTGACTTATTTGGACCAGTTAAAACTGCTCCAGTCAGTGGCAAGAAGTATGGGTTAGTAATCGTAGATGACTATAGCAGATGGACATGGGTAAAGTTCTTAAGACACAAGGACGAGTCACACTCTGTGTTTGTTACCTTCTGTAACCAAGTTCAGAATGAAAAGGATCTTAGAATCGTCAAAGTCAGAAGTGATCATGGTGGAGAGTTTGAAAACAAAGATTTTGAGTCATTTTTAATGACAAAGGCATTCTGCATGATTTCTCTTGTCCTAGAACTCCCCAGCAAAATGGAGTTGTAGAACGAAAGAACAGAACATTGCAAGAAATGGCCAGAACCATGATCAACGAGACTAACGTATCTAAGATCTTCTGGGCAGAGGCAATAAACACAGCGTGCTACATTCAGAATAGAATCTCTATAAGACCTATTCTGGAAAAGACTCCATATGAATTGTGGAAGAACAGAAAGCCCAACATTTCATATTTTCATCCATTTAGATGTACTTGTTTTATTTTGAATACTAAAAATTATTTGAACAAGTTTGACTCTAAAGCACAGAAGTGTATTATGTTAGGATACTCTGAACGCTCAAGAGGGTACAGAGTATACAATACAAAAACACAGATTGTGGAAGAATCAATCAGTGTTCGTTTTGATGATAAGCTTGACTCTCAAAAGTCAAAGCATAATGAATTACTTACAGGTATGGAAGTTGAATTCACAGGTACTGAAGACAAGTCATCAGAAGCTCTTAACAGAGACACTCCCTCAACATCAGAAAGAGGCACTGCAAGAAATCCAACATCTTCTGTTGATCTACCTCAAAAAAGACCATCCAGAAGCAGCATGGATCACCCTGAAGAAGCTATCTTAGGAAGAAAGGAAGATCCAATCAGAACAAGAGCTAGCTTCAGAAACTCTAAAGAATCCCTCATGGGACTTGTTTCTCTGATTGAACCATCAACAATTGATGAAGCACTTCTGGACAATGACTGGATTCTAGTAATGCAAGAGGAGCTGAATCAATTCACAAGGAATGACGTATGGGATCTAGTTCCTAAACCAAAAGGATTCAACGTCATTGGAACTAAATGGGTGTTCAGAAACAAACTGAATGAACAAGGTGAAGTAATCAGAAATAAGGCATGATTGGTGAAGCAACCGGCAGAAAACACAGAGCCGCCACCGAACTTTATTTATCCCGAAGGAAGGGGGAAATATCGATAAAACCACAAGGGAATGGATAAGATGGTCTTGCGACCAAGAGAAAGGGTAAGGGAGTCGGTTATGCGAGGGGAAGGTATTAGCACCCGTCACATCCGTTGTACTCAACGGGATCCATTTTGTTTGTTTGTCTTAAAAGGGGTATTTATCTACAACTATGCTTGCTTAAGGGGAAATGAAAGGTTTTTGATTATTGCGTTCGTGAGGGTTTCGTGACCCTTTGCCTACGTATCCAATGAAGGAATCAGAACACCGTAGTTCCTCCTAGAAAATGGTTGGTTTGTGTTTTTTTTTGTGGGCGACGTTAACGCATGCGTTCTAGCAATAGGCACGACCGATATCGCAGTAGAACGGAGATAACATGCCCTTTGGGGGAGTTTTTTTTTGATTTTTTGAGTGTTTTTGCATGTTTTAAAGTAAATTCAAGTAATGATTAAATAGTGTTTTTGGATTTTTTGATTTGTGAATGTTTTGGGGGTTTTATATTTAAGTAAGGATTAAAGAGTGTTTTTTGATTTTTTTGTTTGTTTATTTGTTGATTTTTATCTTGCCTAATTACTAGCATTGGTATAAAGTAAATAAAATGCAGAAAGATAAGATCCTACGCTATTACAACCGTATCAAACAGCATAAAAAAAAGAAAAAAAAAGACAAAAGCAAGAAAAAATAAGTGTCTTTTGATTCTGAAGGAGCAGCCTTCGACCGACATTCTGTTGGCCTCCTTCGATTGGGGCTGAAAAGGGTGAAGGCATGACTTTTGACTGAGGCTTTGGCAGGGGAGAAGTCCTGTCCTTCGATTAGGCTTTGGCAGCAGCAAAGTCCTGTCCTTCGATTGGGCAAAGGAAGCAGCAAGGTCCTGTCCTTCGATTAGGCCTTGGCAGGGGCGAAGTGGTATCCTTCGACTGGACCTGGAAACAACAAGTTGTATCCTTCGACTGGGGCTGGCACCAGTGAGTTGCATCCTTCGACTGGGGGCTGGCACCAGTGAGGTTCTGTCCTTCGATTGGCCTGGAAGTCAGTTTGTGGCGAAGTCTGCCTTGTTGCCTTCTTCGATTGAGCCAGGAAGTCAGTGAGGGAATGTCTTTCGATTGAGCCTGGACTTGGTATGGAAACCAAAGGCTTCGTTCATACTCCTGTTTCCTGTTTCTTTCGTTTGAACTTTTAGAACAGTAACATGGCATAAGGCCATGCTAATATTGCCTTACAATCAGTTAACACTTAATGCATATTTAAATAAACAAACAGCAAATTGAAAGAGGTTAGCTCTGAAAACATATTAAGTAGGTGGAAACGAAAAGAGCCAAAGTGTTATGTACATGTTATGCTAGAAATGAAAGGGGTTCGAGGTTAAGGATGGCTTACCTTGCTTGGGGCTGGAATGTGTACTAGGCCTTTAAGTGGTTTTCCTGGAGCGCTTCTGGATTCGAAGGGAGGGACCAGGGGTTGGCCTTTGATGCTGGATTCAAAAGGGGATGACAAGCGTGAAATCTTTCCTGCTGGATTCGAAATGGAGGGACCAGGGGTTGGCCTTTGATGCTGGATTCGAAAGGGGATGACAAGCGTGAAATCTTTCCTGCTGGATTCGAAATGGAGGGACCAGGGGTTCTGGGTTTTGGTTCGAAGGGTTATCACACAAGGGTGTCTAACTTGTTTGAACAAACTTCTATGTGTGAGTGTTCTTCAGAATTGAAGGAGACTGAAGTGTGTGGGTTTCTGTTTTTTTTATTTCTCAAGTGTTTATAGACTTTGAGAATTTTTCTGTGTTTGAGAACTTTGAGAGTTTCACTGTTTGAGAATTTTGGCAGAGGTTCATCTGGCCCAAAAGTCCTCCCTTCAAACATGCATTGGAGTCTTATTTATAGGTAGATTGGCTGAAGCATTGATATGGTTTTGGAGGGAAAACAAAATGATTTGAACAGTTTGAGAATGCTGTTTCGATCCTTTCTTCTACGCAGCTCTTGTGCACTCCTTTTTGGGCAAGTACATGACTGTTGTAGCAGGCTCAGCAGTGCTTTGGAGCGTAGTGGAAGGTTGGTGCAAGACTGTTGTAGCAGGCTCAGTAGTGTTTGTTGCATGGCAGTACAGTGGTCCAACTTGTGAATCGAAGGAGACTGTATTGCCCATCGAAGCTTGTGAATCGAAGGAGACTGTATTGCCCATCGAAGCTGGTGGATCGAAGGGAGACTGTATTGCCCATTGAAGCTGGTGGATCGAAGGGAGACTGCATTTCCCATCAAATCTTGTGGATCGAAGGGAGGCTATTGCCCAATCGAAACATGTTTGCAGGCAGCAAACTTGTCCAATCGAAAGCAGGCTTGCAGGCAACAAATTTGTCCAATCGAAACAGGCTTGCAGGCAGTAATCTTTGTCCAATCGAAAGCAGGCTTGCTGGCAGCACTTGTCCAATCGAAAGTAGGCATACAGGAGGAAAAATGTCCAGATTCGAAAGAGGCCAAGAGTCAGTCGAAGGGTACTGAATCGAAGGAGACCTATTTTCCTCCAAACTTGTCAAAATCATATTTTATCTGTTTTGCTCTTTCAATAGTTTCCTCTTTGACTTGATGCTTGAAAATCCAATATGATCCAATTATACTTGTGCAGACTTAAACCCTGAGAATCCTGACCAGCACACATAGGGAAATGAACCCTAATCCAGGATCTGATAGAATTGAGCAAGAACCAACCTTGTAACATGATGAAAAAATTCATTCCACAACCCGCTAATCAAGAACCAGATGTGCTTCCTTTTTACCTGATAAGAAAAACCTCAAAACAAGATTAGACCAAAAGAGGGCGTAGCCCTAATACTTCAAACCAAAGTGCATAATTCCCTGAGATGCGGGATATGAAAATAACTGAATGATGAAATGATGTAAATGGAATGCAGAGTTCAAATCCAGACAAGAATAAAAGAGATATGGCAAATTTGGGGTACGACAGCTTCCCCTATTTAATCGTCTTAAACCTGAATGTGAGATTGGCGTCAGCCTTTCGGAAGTTCAAGGTGGAAGATGATTAAATACCAGGACCCGAAATTTGCCCTGGAGATATGGTGTGAGTGTTATTCACTGGTGTGAATGTCTGCTTGGGGAAAGACAAACTGGTCTTCTGGTGGATTGGTCCTAATGGATAAAACATGGTTGAAAAAGGGTAGCTCGTACTGGGGTAACGGTGCCAATACCAGGGTTTTTTTTGAGTAGTAAAGCGACTGAAAAGATATGGTTGACGATGTCGTGATGACTGAAAGTAGAATCAATTGACAAAATGATAACTTAAATGCAATGAGTAGAACTTGACGATGACAGAGAACCCATCAAGCGGTATTTCATGACCCACAAAGAAAGTTAAAGACAACAGGTAAAGATAGACGTACTGTGATACGGTGGGAGAACTGACTAGTGTTTTGCGTTCGTATTCGCACTTGTGCGGTTGAGCAAGAGTCGCCACCGACTTTTTATTTTATCCTAAGGGAAAGGTTAAAAAAGCACAGCAAAAACCTTTTGAGATATTTCGTGGGTTCGGGGGGTAGATTATGAAAAGGGAAGGTATTAGCACCCTTTCCATCCATGGTTATCCATGGGCTCTTAGTTACTTGGTTTTTTAGATCACTTGCCTTGTTTTTTCGATTGCTTGAAAATGGTGTGTGTGTGGGTGCATTTTGAAAATGTTTTAGAAAAAGATGCCTTGTCTTAGGCAACTAATGTATTTGACTCGTGATTGAGTGTTTTACAAAAGTGTGGATCTTTTCGAAAATATGTTTTCAAATGTTTTTGAGAGTTTGTTTGAAAGTGTTATGGATTGTGGTTTTTGAAAAGAAGGCAAGTGTTTTTGCAAATCGATCTCAAGTAACTAAGAGTTTTGTCTACCCTATTGTACTCAAAGGTTTTTGTTATGTTCTAACCCTTTTTAACAATTTCGTTTCACCATTGAAATTGGTGGACGATCTTGCGTTTAGGAAGTTTATTCGGGACGGGCGCGGGTCATCGTATGGACCATGAATGCAATGATGCCAAGTGTCTTTGGCAATTTGCTTTGAAGGGACTATGATCATTCCGTTTAGGCAACACTTTGAGACTTATGATCATTTGATTTTGTTTTGCCAAAGATACTCGACGTGCAAGCATGGCCCATTTTGGAAGGCAACATGTGGGATTACCCTATAGGGTGCAAGTGTGATTGTGTATTGACTTCATGTATTTGTCTTGTATTAGGTTATCTAGCGTTTGATTTTATGTACATGCAAACCCTAGGTCTAACCATAGTATAATTGGAAAACTGTAAATTGCGAAAATGTAAAATCCACGCTATTACAAAGTAGTATCCGGGAGTGGGGGTACAAGTGTATG
Organism: Vicia faba; assembly: GCA_948472305.1. Lineage (NCBI taxonomy): Eukaryota > Viridiplantae > Streptophyta > Magnoliopsida > Fabales > Fabaceae > Vicia > Vicia faba. The sequence continues at coordinate 240,623,553 of OX451737.1, forward strand.
AATGGGGATGAGACTTATAGTATCCAATAAGTTACAACCAAATCGAATGTGCGATCAAATGTAAATATCGAATATACAGATATAAGATAACAAATGTGTATAGGGAAATGTGAATGTATTTACATTGTGTAAGTGTAAGTGTGAGATGTATATGTATTGTGTGTAATTATTTACAGGTGCGACATGTGAAATTGAAGCGTATTAGGGTTTTTGACCTAAAGAAATGTTTGCTTAGTCTTGCATTTTGTATTTAGATATGTACAATAAGAAAATGTTTTAATTGAAAGTTCTTATTTCTAATTAAATTATGAAATGATGTTTTTTAAGAAAGGAAACTATTTCTAGGTTTTCATTATGTATAAAAAGTATGTAAATGTCAAGAATTGAATTTTGTATAAAAAGAGTGTATTTTTTATATTATTATATACAAAGATATTTCAAGAAATCAAATTATACAAAAAAAAGTTTATTTACTTATTATGTGCAAAATGTATTTTAATTAAAAGAATGGAAAGATATTTTCAATTTTTAATATATAAGGTAGAAAAAATATATTTTAATTAAGTTATGTACAAATGTATTTTAATGTGTATTAAAAAAAAATCAAAGATTAAAAGGAGGTAATTTTAAGTATTTTAGTATTAATGCATTATTATGACAAATGTATTAAATTAGAAAATATAGGGTATTTATACATAAAAAGAGATTAGTGTTAAAAAAAGGTTAAGTTAGTTAATAAAAAGGAAAACAATTTGTTTTAAAAAAGTTTGTTTTGTATAAGTGGGTTTAGGGCTCTTAATGGACTTTTAGAGATGTCAAAAACGGGTTAGGCCCATGGTTTGAAGCAAACGATTTAGGGTTTCAGGGTTTTGTATCATTCTGGGTTAGGGTTAGGCAATTCAGAGGCGCCGTTCATGTGTTTCGCTCATCTTCGTCTTCCTTGTTTGCTGTCTCAGTGTTCCCTTCGCTTCGAGGCCACCAGCGCTACCCCCACATCTCATCTTCCCTCCATGGCATGAACTCAGCGTCCTCTTGATACAAGGTTTGTTTCAATGTTTATGCTCTTATCTCTTTCTTTTTACGAATTGCGTGTGTTGTTTTAATTTGAGTTTTGATCCTTAAATTTGTACTATTATGAGGTGAAGGAGAAAAAGAGAGGGAAAAGGATGTACCACCTGACTTTGGAGAAGGAGGAGAGACGGGGAAGTGGCGCTCAGGAGGCCGGAACGAGCGGAGGGGGATTCGCGCGATTCTTCGCTTCTTGGTGACCCTGGTATCTTTTATCTGGTTGTTGTTTTTAGGGTTTTAATGATGATTTTTACTGAAAAATCCTACCTTGAATTTGCAAGGGTTTTATCAGTTAGCAGGTTATTGTGAGGTTTTGTTTTTACTGATGCAGGTTTGAAGCTTTGTTGTGTTTGATGGCTTTGAGGGTGAAGCTTCAGGTTTTGCTTCAGGTTTGAACCTGGTGTGCTTCTGGTTTTGGAGGTTTATCAGGTTGCAAGTTATGTGCTTGTTTTGTTGTGAGGCCTGTCTCCTTGAACTTGGTAGCAGGTTCACAGTTTTGTATATTGGTAAAGCTGATGCAGGTTTATGAGGTTTTTGGATGGGTTGAACAAGGTTTGTGTGGATTAATGCAGGTTATGGTTCTTTGTGGGTTAATGCATGTTATGGTAGTGCAGTTTTGTGTTTGGCATTTTTTGAATGATTTTTGACAGGTTAATGGTTGTTTCTTATGGTTATGAGATTGGATGGTTTTAGTGATGGTTGAGGTGTTTGGTTTGACAATTGACAGTAGGCAAGTTGTTTTTTGCTTGTATGGTTCTATATTTGTGATGTTGGTGCTTGGCTCAATCAGGTTCTCTTTTTAAGCTCAGTATATTTTCTTTTGTTCTTTTGTCCTTTCTTCTCTTGGTCTTTGGCGCCTAATACTTGTTCAAACCTTGGTATTTTTTCTTGATCCAAGTTGCTGGGTAGTTTTACAAAGTTTCTTGGCACTTTTCTGTTTTGGTAATTGCCTCTGCTGTGTACTTCTGCCCAGTTTTGAGTAATGCTGAATTAATGCTTCTTTTAGCTTTTGCCTTACTGTCTAAGCCTGAAAAACCTGCTTCTATCTCTCTTTTTTCTCTCTCTGTACAGTTTGCATTATAATATTATGCTTTTTGTACTATTTTTCCTGAAAGTGGCCCTGATGGGAAATGATGAAAAAAGAACTTGCTTGCATAACATATTACTTCTGCATATTCATCTTTCTTTGACAGCTTTGGTACTTTGTCTTTTCCTTGATATCTTGGCTAAAACTTCCTCTTTGGTAGCTTTGAGTAGCTTTGTTGATAACTTTGACAGCAAATTGCACTTTTGGCTTTTGATAGAAAGTTGTAACTTGGATTTTTTTCAGTTTGGTTTGAATTTGAAGTTTGAGATTTTGAAACTATGCAGTTTGATATTCTATGCATTTTGACATTTGCATTTTTTCAACTTTGCATAAAAATTCTTCCCTCTCTGTGAATCGGGAAAAATCCCGTGATTTGCAGAGAGGGTTAACTGATCCCAGTCAGTGGCCCTTAATGATGAGTCTAATTTTAACTGTCTTCTTTAATTCAACTGCTTTCTGACTTTCTTTTTCTTTTTTGCAGATAAATAATGGAGCACCGGAGCGAAGTGAAGAATGAAGAATATTAGAAATAGGATAGTTTTTTATTTTATTTAATATTTAAATTAATGTAAATTATTGTTTGTAATTTAAATTATAAACAACAATTTGTACAAATAATTCAAATATCAATAAAATCTTTATTACCCAATTAATTCTAATTTTCTTTCTTTATTGTTTATTTATTTATTTAAAACTCTTTGAATTAAAACAATTGAAAAATAAATTTCAATCATTCAATTTTAGAATAATAAATAACTTAAATAAAAACAATATTGATCAATTAAACCTGTCTCTTCCAATATCCAAAGCAAAGCAGCAGTCAACCAAAATAAACTGATCAAGCACATTCCTTCTTCACTGATTTGCCATAAACACTGTGAATCCAATACTGCATACTGTATTTGACCGGCTCAAAGAAAACAACATGAATTCCAACCACTGTCTCTTTCACTGATTAAATCAAAACAATGCGAATTTAACCCCAATCTCGGAATAACTTGCAAAGTGCTGTGGAATTTAAATTTTGCTGAGAATATGCCCATAAAACCTTAATTCCTGATTAAATGCCAAATAACGTTCGCCTGCTCAAAATGCGCCAGAATCAACCAAAACCCTAAGCCAACTGTATGAAACAATCCAGAGTCCTAAAAAATCAGTAAAAACCCTAACTTTGCTTGACTGTCAAGAAAAGTCCGTTTGTCCGATTCTTGAGCCAGTTTGAAAAGTCAGGAAAGGCTTGAAGCTGAGATTTCTTGGGGAAAAATGCGAGGGCAAATTTTGGGGTACAACAGTTGCCCCTGTTCAATCTTCTTAGACCTGAAGAGTTAGATTGGCAAGTTTGCCTTTCGCGACTTGAAGGTAAAAGAAGATTGGACACTACAGTGCCCAGAAAATTTGCACTCGGCGATATGATGGTAGATGTGAATGGGCTTACAGATGCCATTTGGTGATGGGCTTAAAGATGCCATCTGGTGCGGTAGAATTTTGTCGGGGGATTGGCTTAGAGATGCCATCTGAAAATGGGCTTATAGATGCCATTCGGCGACTGCTGGTAGGAGGATGGGCTTATAGATGCCATCTGAAATGTTGAAATGTATGTCAATGATGAGTGGACAAGTATCAGAAGGGCCTCCATGTTTTGGAACATCTCTGAATCGGGGTCCGAACAAGCAACAGATTGACGTCCATGTCTGGAGAATCTGTAAACTATTTTCAGGATTTGGGACTGAATAAGCAATAGAGCAGCATCCGTTGTTGGGAAGCGTCCGTAAACTATCTTCAGAAGTCTGAACAAGTTGGTAGATCGACATCCGTTGTTGGGAAGAATCTGTAAACTGTTTTCAGGAATTCTGGAAGAAGAATCTGAACAAGTGATAGGTTAACATCCGTTTACTTGGAGAACCCGTGAACTATTTTCATAAATCTTGAGATTGAATCAGCAATGGAGCAGCATCCGTTGTTGGGAAGCGTCCGTAAACTAATTTCAGAGGTTGCATCTGAACAAGCTGATAGATTAACATCCGTTACTTGGGAAGAATCCATGAACTGTTTTCAGAAGTCTTGAAGAAGAATCTGAACAAGTGATAGGTTAACATCCGTTTACTTGGAGAACCCGTGAACTATTTTCAGAAATCTTGAGATTGAATCAGCAATGGAGCAGCATCCGTTGTTGGGAAGCGTCCGTAAACTAATTTCAGAGGTTGCATCTGAACAAGCTGATAGATTAACATCTGTTACTTGGGAAGAATCCATGAACTGTTTTCAGAAGTCTTGAAGAAGAATCTGAACAAGTGATAGGTTAACATCCGTTTACTTGGAGAACCCGTGAACTATTTTCAGAAATCTTGAGATTGAATCAGCAATGGAGCAGAATCCGTTGTTGGGAAGCGTCCGTAAACTAATTTCAGAGGTTGCATCTGAACAAGCTGATAGATTAACATCCGTTACTTGGGAAGAATCCATGAACTGTTTTCAGAAGTCTTGAAGAAGAATCTGAACAAGTGATAGGTTAACATCCGTTTACTTGGAGAACCCGTGAACTATTTTCAGAAATCTTGAGATTGAATCAGCAATGGAGCAGCATCCGTTGTTGGGAAGCGTCCGTAAACTAATTTCAGAGGTTGCATCTGAACAAGCTGATAGATTAACATCCGTTACTTGGGAAGAATCCATGAACTGTTTTCAGAAGTCTGGAAGGATAATGGTTTTAGTCTGTCGACTGATCTTACCTGAAAAGGCAAAGAGTTAGCTGTATGCAATGTTATGATGCATGATACAATGTATGTTATATGCTATGCATATAAATGGATGCGTTTGTAAGCTGGAGAGCTGTCTTGCAAATGATAGATGAATCCGGGATAGCGGGAGATAGAAGTATCCTGACTGCTGCTGGGGAACGAAGAGGTTGGGTTGTATACCCATCCTTTGGGGAATTCCTGAAGTCTTCTACTGGGGAGTACCAATCTAGTAGACTTAATGCTGGGGAGGTAGGATTGAGAGTCTTCAGCTTGGAGGGAAGTATCTTTGGAGATTTCACTGGGGAACTCAAGATTTCTCTTCCTAAAACTCTGTGGGGAGAAGGCTCAATGGTCTGGCTCCGCTGGGGATACTGAAGCTTAAACTCTGAGGGGAATTGAATTCCGGAGGATTCTCTGGCTGGGGATTTGCAAAGATAAGTTACTGTTGGGGTATTTTGATGAACTCCGCTGGGGATAGGAAGAATTTTGGCGAGCGCGATCATCCGTGGTGGTTAGCTTGAGAAGAATCTGAACAAGCGATAGGTTAACATCCGTTACTTGGAGAACCCGTGAACTATTTTCAGAAATCTTGAAGTTGAATCAGCAATAGAACCGCATCCGTTGTTGGGAAGCGTCCGTAAACTAATTTCAAAGGTTGCATCTGAACAAGCTGATAGATTAACATCCGTTACTTGGGAAGAATCCATGAACTGTTTTCAGAAGTCTTGAGAAGAATCTGAACAAGTGATAGGTTAACATCCGTTTACTTGGAGGACCCGTGAACTATTTTCAGAAATCTTGAAGTAGAATCAGCAATAGAGCCGCATCCGTTGTTGGGAAGCATCCGTAAACTGTTTTCAATGGTTGATAAGAGTCTGAACAAGTTGGTAGATTAACATCCGTTGTTGGGAAGAATCCGTAAACTTGTTTCAGAAGTCTTGAAGAGGAACCTGTGTAGGGCTTCCTGATGATGAGCTTGTGTAAAACTGCATCGGTTTTGAACACTTTTGACATTCGAATGCCCTAAGTGGTGATGTAGATAAATTCCTGGTTTATTACAGGTGTTGGTCTACAATCGGTCGTTCACAGATGTTTTCCTGGATTGTTACAGGTGTTGATCTGGAATTCTTCAGACATGCCCTGGCTGGATACAGGAATCGAATCTGGAAAGGTGATAGTTGACAGATATGCCCTGGCTAGATACAGGAATCGAATCTTCAAACTCTTCAGACGTGCCCTGGCTAGATACAGGAATCGAGTCTGGAAATGTAGTCAATAGATATGCCCTGGCTGGATACAGGAGTCGAATCTGGAAATAGTCGTCAACAGATATGCCCTGGCTGGATGCAGGAATCGAATCCTCGAACTCTTCAGACGTGCCCTGGCTAGATACAGGAATCGAGTATGGAAATGTTGTAGTTGATATATGTGCCCTGGCTGGATACAGGAATCGAATCTTCAACTCTTCAGACGTGCCCTGGCTAGATACAGGAGTCGAGTCTGGAAATGTGATAGTTGACAGATATGCCCTGGCTGGATACAGGAATCGAATCTTCAACTCTTCAGACATGCCCTGGCTAGATACAGGAATCGAGTCTGGAAATGTGATAGTTGACAGATATGCCCTGGCCGGATACAGGAATCGAATTTTCAACTCTTCAGACGTGCCCTGGCTAGATACAGGAGTCGAGTCTGGAAATGTTGTCAACAGATATGCCCTGGCTGGATACAGGAATCGAATCTTCGAACTCTTCAGACGTGCCCTGGCTAGATACAGGAGTCGAGTCTGGAAATGTGATAGTTGACAGATATGCCCTGGCTGGATACAGGAATCGAATCTTCAACTCTTCAGACGTGCCCTGGCTAGATACAGGAATCGAGTCTGGAAATAATGTAGTTGATTTGTTGAACACTTTTGACATTCGAATGCCCCAAGTGGTGAAGAAGGAGTCTTAAATCAGATTACTCTGCATATTGAGAGATTTCTTGAAATCTTGACTGGACTGCCCCAGGTTAACTGAACTTTGAAAGATCTGTTGGACCTTGACTGGACTGCCCCAGGTTAATTGAACCGTGACATGTCATGCCCCTTGTTGATAGGAGATTTGATGGAAGTGTTTATCATCTTGAAGTGGTTTTGACTTACTGAGAGAGTTTTCGTTCCTCCGAACATTCGCTGTATGAATTTCTTCGCTGTCAAACAAAAGGGTCAAATGCAGACAGTGATATTCGAATAATGCAAAGTTTATGTTTGTCTTTGAAGTTTTGAAAAATGCGTTTTTAGCAGAAAACTTTTCATAAGACAAGTCAACACAAGATTTAGAATAAAGCCCTACAGGAGTCAGGATACCTTTTGTAACAGTATGCTTTCGAACTAACTCATGCTTCAATTAGGACTTTTGAAGGGTTGTAACGTGGCCTGGTTCACGGTTTAAGAAACAAAGGATAAAGGCTCAAAGTATATTAATACCCACCCGCTCTTCGTGATGTTCTCCAACCTAAGCTCAGTTAATTGTGCGTCACACTCTGTTTTGAGTTTGGAACGACTTTTGGGTGATGGTTCACCAGTTGAATTTTGGGGGAGACAGTCATCATCTCCTTTTTTCTTTTTCAACATTTTTCATGTTGTTGAGGATTTTGTAATGACCTCACTATTTTGATTTTGATTTGTTATCCCTAACTTTTGCCTGACTGTTACCGTTTTCCGGGATTACTGTCAGCGGGATGCCCCAGCTTTCTTAAGCCTCCTTCATAGGTTTTGGCTCGGCGGGATTTTCTCTTTTGAGAGATTGACTGTCTATGTGATAGGGAACCACCCTTGTCTTTTGATTCCAAAGGAATGCTTTCTTTTTTGACATCGTTCGTTGTATTAAGAACGGAGAGTTTGCGACTTCAATGCGCATTTTCTTTTGAATTAACTGAGAGACTACCCTGCCCCAGGTTTATATCAAAGGTTTTGATTGTTTAGAACAGAAAACTCCTACTTCTTTGGCTCGAAGGGGTTGACTAGGGATTAACTTCCTTATAACTCCAGTGTTTGGGAATTGAAAGAAATGCCTGTACATCATCAGCAAGGTCTGTTCAAAAGCATACTGTATAAGATTATGGTATTGTTTCGTCATCCTCCCTCTAAAGGCTCGCAGCTTTTTATCAAGAGTCAAATATCATAAAGAAAAGCATAAGAGTAGTGAAACGAATGGATGAATTCAAGACAAACATATGCAATGCATTAATGAAAACAGAGTTTAACATCAACAGATAATTGTTTTGAAAGCAAAAGAAATTACAACTTTGAAAATTCAGAAAGAAGCAAAAGTCTTTCAGTTTGAGCTTCGTCACTTCAAGCGGAGAACCCTTTAACGGAAGATTTTCATCTCGCCGTCTGGCATGAATTCCAGCACCCCAATGTCGATCAGATCTTGAATCTTGTTCTTCAAGGCCCAACAGTCGTTGGTGCCGTGTCCCGGGCTGTGGGAATGGTAAACACAGAATGCGTCGGGGTTAAAGTGAGGAGAGGAGATATTGGGCTTCTGAGGAGGATCCTTTACGGTAAGCAAATTGACCTCCAACAGGCGCTTCAGTATGAAAAATGATGGTATTTCAGTCTCCGTGAACTGTCTTCCCGACTTTTCTTGCTTACGCCGATTGCCCCGTTGACGCTGGCGAGGTTGTTGATGGGTTTGTGACCCTGAAGCTAGCAAAGGAGCTTTCCCCTTGTCTTCTTGAGTGGATGGAGGCTGAGCGGTGACTTGCTCTTCAACCTCAGATGTTTGCCCCAGTTGGTTGTTTGGAAGCAGTTGGCGGACAAGAACTCTGAGTTCCTCTTGTCTTTGAGATAGGTCTTGGATGAGAGCCATCTGGCCCACCAACTGTCCCATCATTTGGGTCCTCAGTGTTGTTAGATCAAACTGCAGCTCCACAATCTGATCACTCCTGGCATTGTTGGAACTCCCCAAGCTTTTGGTGATGAGAGCTTTCATCTCTTCTTGCCCCAGAGACAAGTTCAGGAACATCTCCTGCAGCTGAGCAGTCTGGTCTTGGATGTCTTTGACAGACCTTTCTAGAGCCATCTCTTGCTGAAATAAACAGCAGGAGAGTAAGGAAACCTGAAAAAGGAAAGATTGTCAAAATGAAATGCATGATATGTGGATGCATGCTTTCAAGGATCTCTTGGGGTAAACACAAGAAAATGTTAGAGGTTGAACTTTGCTCTTGGATTGGAGATCTCTGCACCGATGGACGTCCTTCCGCGAGAATCAAGCTCACCATGTCGAGTGGGTCATAGCCACTGATTCAAGTTGTTGTATTTGATCTTTGATTGGAGAGCTTTGTATCGGTGGATGTCTTTCCACTAGAATCAAGCTCACCATGTCGAGTGGGTCATAGCCACTGATTCAAGTTGTTGCACTTGAACTTTGACTGGATTGGTTAGAGGAGAAACCCCCTTGCCCCTTGATAGATGTCTGGTTCAACGTAACCCTGCATCAAAAGAACCCTCGAGATCCTTGAAATGGTTATTGAAAATGCTATGGTATGATGTCATGATGTCATGTACATGTATGCACAAACAAGTAAGTGTATATACAGGCAAACATATTCACACAAAGCACACAAGGCCTTAGTTTTAGGCTTGCATGAGGTTCAGGTACTACCCTCTTTCAGTTTGTTGGTTAAAACCTGTCCTATTAGAAGTAACCAGGTTCTAAGGGTCCCAATATCACTGAATTACTTTCATTGTTCATTGTTTCGATTTAGCCACTGAACTGGCGATCGAAATATTCCAGGAAAGCAACCCTCAATTGAGTGTAGTATCGAGTATCAACCAACCTCGGACTGCACCAAAGTCAGTTATCTCACTACCCTAAAAAGGCCAAGATGGTTCGATTAAGGTTCCTAAGGTTAGTTGATGCTTCGCGACACCACGCGGCGGCCCCGTACTCTCCTTGACTGAACTCAAGGGTTACCGGTACACACCAAAGTGCCACATCAACGTAGCAGACTGCTTCAACCATGTCGGTGTACCCCGCACAGTTCCCTCACAGCCTTGTTGCTACTTTCTAAGAAGGTATCCCCAGATCCGGGTTAGGATCTATAAAACTCCGATACAAAGCCCACAAATGTAAAGCAAACAAAGCAATCAATTGAAAGTAAAGGTGATCTAAACCCTAAGGTAACCCCACTTTTAGAATATTCCCCAGCAGAGTCGCCAGTTCTGTGATACGGTGGGAGAACTGACTAGTGTTTTGCGTTCGTATTCGCACTTGTGCGGTTGAGCAAGAGTCGCCACCGACTTTTTATTTTATCCTAAGGGAAAGGTTAAAAAAGCACAGCAAAAACCTTTTGAGATATTTCGTGGGTTCGGGGGGTAGATTATGAAAAGGGAAGGTATTAGCACCCTTTCCATCCATGGTTATCCATGGGCTCTTAGTTACTTGGTTTTTTAGATCACTTGCCTTGTTTTTTCGATTGCTTGAAAATGGTGTGTGTGTGGGTGCATTTTGAAAATGTTTTAGAAAAAGATGCCTTGTCTTAGGCAACTAATGTATTTGACTCGTGATTGAGTGTTTTAAAAAAGTGTGGATCTTTTCGAAAAGATGTTTTCAAATGTTTTTGAGAGTTTGTTTGCAAGTGTTGTGGATTGTGGTTTTTGAAAAGAAGGCAAGTGTTTTTGCAAATCGATCTCAAGTAACTAAGAGTTTTGTCTACCCTATTGTACTCAAAGGTTTTTGTTATGTTCTAACCCTTTTTAACAATTTCGTTTCACCATTGAAATTGGTGGACGATCTTGCGTTTAGGAAGTTTATTCGGGACGGGCGCGGGTCATCGTATGGACCATGAATGCAATGATGCCAAATGTCTTTGGCAATTTGCTTTGAAGGGACTATGATCATTCCGTTTAGGCAACACTTTGAGACTTATGATCATTTGATTTTGTTTTGCCAAAGATACTCGACGTGCAAGCATGGCCCATTTTGGAAGGCAACATGTGGGATTACCCTAGAGGGTGCAAGTGTGATTGTGTATTGACTTCATGTATTTGTCTTGTATTAGGTTATCTAGCATTTGATTTTATGTACATGCAAACCCTAGGTCTAACCATAGTATAATTGGAAAACTGTAAATTGCGAAAATGTAAAATCTACGCTATTACAAAGTAGTATCCGGGAGTGGGGGTACAAGTGTATGAATGGGGATGAGACTTATAATATCCAATAAGTTACAACCAAATCGAATGTGCGATCAAATGTAAATATCGAATATACAGATATAAGATAACAAATGTGTATAGGGCAATGTGAATGTATTTGCATTGTGTAAGTGTAAGTGTGAGATGTATATGTATTGTGTGTAATTATTTACAGGTGCGACATGTGAAATTGAAGCGTATTAGGGTTTTTGACCTAAAGAAATGTTTGCTTAGTCTTGCATTTTGTATTTAGATATGTACAATAAGAAAATGTTTTAATTGAAAGTTCTTATTTCTAATTAAATTATGAAATGATGTTTTTTAAGAAAGGAAACTATTTCTAGGTTTTCATTATGTATAAAAAGTATGTAAATGTCAAGAATTGAATTTTGTATAAAAAGAGTGTATTTTTTATATTATTATATACAAAGATATTTCAAGAAATCAAATTATACAAAAAAAAGTTTATTTACTTATTATGTGCAAAATGTATTTTAATTAAAAGAATGGAAAGATATTTTCAATTTTTAATATATAAGGTAGAAAAAATATATTTTAATTAAGTTATGTACAAATGTATTTTAATGTGTATTAAAAAAAAATCAAAGATTAAAAGGAGGTAATTTTAAGTATTTTAGTATTAATGCATTATTATGACAAATGTATTAAATTAGAAAATATAGGGTATTTATACATAAAAAGAGATTAGTGTTAAAAAAAGGTTAAGTTAGTTAATAAAAAGGAAAACAATTTGTTTTAAAAAAGTTTGTTTTGTATAAGTGGGTTTAGGGCTCTTAATGGACTTTTAGAGATGTCAAAAACGGGTTAGGCCCATGGTTTGAAGCAAACGATTTAGGGTTTCAGGGTTTTGTATCATTCTGGGTTAGGGTTAGGCAATTCAGAGGCGCCGTTCGTGTGTTTCGCTCATCTTCGTCTTCCTTGTTTGCTGTCTCAGTGTTCCTTTCGCTTCGAGGCCACCAGCGCTACCCCCACATCTCATCTTCCCTCCATGGCATGAACTCAGCGTCCTCTTGATACAAGGTTTGTTTCAACGTTTATGCTCTTATCTCTTTCTTTTTACGAATTGCGTGTGTTGTTTTAATTTGAGTTTTGATCCTTAAATTTGTACTATTATGAGGTGAAGGAGAAAAAGAGAGGGAAAAGGATGTACCACCTGACTTTGGAGAAGGAGGAGAGACGGGGAAGTGGCGCTCAGGAGGCCGGAACGAGCGGAGGGGGATTCGCGCGATTCTTCGCTTCTTGGTGACCCTGGTATCTTTTATCTGGTTGTTGTTTTTAGGGTTTTGATGATGATTTTTACTGAAAAATCCTACCTTGAATTTGCAAGGGTTTTATCAGTTGGCAGGTTATTGTGAGGTTTTGTTTTTACTGATGCAGGTTTGAAGCTTTGTTGTGTTTGATGGCTTTGAGGGTGAAGCTTCAGGTTTTGCTTCAGGTTTGAACCTGGTGTGCTTCTGGTTTTGGAGGTTTATCAGGTTGCAAGTTATGTGCTTGTTTTGTTGTGAGGCCTGTCTCCTTGAACTTGGTAGCAGGTTCACAGTTTTGTATATTGGTAAAGCTGATGCAGGTTTATGAGGTTTTTGGATGGGTTGAACAAGGTTTGTGTGGATTAATGCAGGTTATGGTTCTTTGTGGGTTAATGCAGGTTATGGTAGTGCAGTTTATGTGTTTGGCATTTTTTGAATGATTTTTGACAGGTTAATGGTTGTTTCTTATGGTTATGAGATTGGATGGTTTTAGTGATGGTTGAGGTGTTTGGTTTGACAATTGACAGTAGGCAAGTTGTTTTTTGCTTGTATGGTTCTATATTTGTGATGTTGGTGCTTGGCTCAATCAGGTTCTCTTTTTAAGCTCAGTATATTTTCTTTTGTTCTTTTGTCCTTTCTTCTCTTGGTCTTTGGCGCCTAATACTTGTTCAAACCTTGGTATTTTTTCTTGATCCAAGTTGCTGGGTAGTTTTACAAAGTTTCTTGGCACTTTTCTGTTTTGGTAATTGCCTCTGCTGTGTACTTCTGCCCAGTTTTGAGTAATGCTGAATTAATGCTTCTTTTAGCTTTTGCCTTACTGTCTAAGCCTGAAAAACCTGCTTCTATCTCTCTTTTTTCTCTCTCTGTACAGTTTGCATTATAATATTATGCTTTTTGTACTATTTTTCCTGAAAGTGGCCCTGATGGGAAATGATGAAAAAAGAACTTGCTTGCATAACATATTACTTCTGCATATTCATCTTTCTTTGACAGCTTTGGTACTTTGTCTTTTCCTTGATATCTTGGCTAAAACTTCCTCTTTGGTAGCTTTGAGTAGCTTTGTTGATAACTTTGACAGCAAATTGCACTTTTGGCTTTTGATAGAAAGTTGTAACTTGGATTTTTTTCAGTTTGGTTTGAATTTGAAGTTTGAGATTTTGAAACTATGCAGTTTGATATTCTATGCATTTTGACATTTGCATTTTTTCAACTTTGCATAAAAATTCTTCCCTCTCTGTGAACCGGGAAAAATCCCGTGATTTGCAGAGAGGGTTAACTGATCCCAGTCAGTGGCCCTTAATGATGAGTCTAATTTTAACTGTCTTCTTTAATTCAACTGCTTTCTGACTTTCTTTTTCTTTTTTGCAGATAAATAATGGAGCACCGGAGCGAAGTGAAGAATGAAGAATATTAGAAATAGGATAGTTTTTTATTTTATTTAATATTTAAATTAATGTAAATTATTGTTTGTAATTTAAATTATAAACAACAATTTGTACAAATAATTCAAATATCAATAAAATCTTTATTACCCAATTAATTCTAATTTTCTTTCTTTATTGTTTATTTATTTATTTAAAACTCTTTGAATTAAAACAATTGAAAAATAAATTTCAATCATTCAATTTTAGAATAATAAATAACTTAAATAAAAACAATATTGATCAATTAAACCTGTCTCTTCCAATATCCAAAGCAAAGCAGCAGTCAACCAAAATAAACTGATCAAGCGCATTCCTTCTTCACTGATTTGCCATAAACACTGTGAATCCAATACTGCATACTGTATTTGACCGGCTCAAAGAAAACAACATGAATTCCAACCACTGTCTCTTTCACTGATTAAATCAAAACAATGCGAATTTAACCCCAATCTCGGAATAACTTGCAAAGTGCTGTGGAATTTAAATTTTGCTGAGAATATGCCCATAAAACCTTAATTCCTGATTAAATGCCAAATAACGTTCGCCTGCTCAAAATGCGCCAGAATCAACCAAAACCCTAAGCCAACTGTATGAAACAATCCAGAGTCCTAAAAAATCAGTAAAAACCCTAACTTTGCTTGACTGTCAAGAAAAGTCCGTTTGTCCGATTCTTGAGCCAGTTTGAAAAGTCAGGAAAGGCTTGAAGCTGAGATTTCTTGGGGAAAAATGCGAGGGCAAATTTTGGGGTACAACACGTACGATCTATGACCCAAGAGAAAAGGTAAAGTGAGGGTAAGACCTACGGGCGACCTACGACCTTAAAAAGATAACGTGAGGGTAAGACCTACGAGCGACCTACGACCCTATGAAGATAACGTGAGAGTAAGACCTACGAGCGACCTACGACCCTAGCAAAGATAACGTGAGGGTAAGACCTACGAGCGACCTACGACCCTAGCAAAGATAACGTGAGGGTAAGACCTACGAGCGACCTACGAACCTATGAAAGATAAAATGAGGGTAAGACCTACGAGCGACCTACGACCCTATGAAAGATAACGTGAGGGTAAGACCTACGAGCGACCTATGACCCTATGAAAGATAAAATGAGGGTAAGACCTACGAGCGACCTACGACCCTATGAAAGATAAAATGAGGGTAAGACCTACGAGCGACCTACGACCCTAGCAAAGATAACGTGAGGGTAAGACCTACGAGCGACCTACGACCCTATAAAAGATAACATGAGGGTAAGACCTACGAGCGACCTACGACCCTAGCAAAGATAACGTGAGGGTAAGACCTACGAGCGACCTACGACCCTAGCAAAGATAACATGAGGGTAAGACCTACGAGCGACCTACGACCCTATAAAAGATAACGTGCGGGTAAGACCTACGAGCGACCTACGACCCTAGCAGAAATAACATGAGTGTAAGACCTACGAGCGACCTACAACCCTATGAAAGATAAAATGAGGGTAAGACCTACGAGCGACCTACGACCCTATGAAAGATAATATGAGGGTAAGACCTACGAGCGACCTACGACCCTAGCGAAAATAACGTGAGGGTAAGACCTACGAGCGACCTACGACCCTATGAAAGATAAAATGAGGGTAAGACCTACGAGCAACCTACGACCCTATGAAAGATAAAATGAGGGTAAGACCTACGAGCGACCTACGACCCTATGAAAGATAAAATGAGGGTAAGACCTATGAGCGACCTACGACCCTATGAAAGATAACGTGAGGGTAAGACCTACGAGCGACCTACGACCCTAGCAAAAATAACGTGAGGGTAAGACCTACGAGCGACCTACGACCCTATGAAAGATAAAATTAGGGTAAGACCTACGAGTGACCTACGACCCTATGAAAGATAACGTGAGGGTAAGACCTACGAGCGACCTACGACCCTATGAAAGATAAAGTGAGTATTGAGAGATGGGGAGAAGTACAACGTACTGGCGCCTTGGTTTATTTTAGTTGGTAATGTAATAACAGATGTTAACTGGGAATTATGAGGATGAAGTTCTTTGTGAGGATGTTTTGTTGATTTGGGGTTGATCTGGCTCATGCTTCATATGCATTTGAAGTGTGACATGATGATCCATGGATATGCTATGCGTTTGAGGATGCGATGCAGTATGTCACGATGATTATTGTATGCAAAATGCCAAAAACTCATTGGGATCTGTTGTCCGTCATCTTGAGGTACTAATATGGATTGGTGCTTGAAATTGAGAGAAATGAGTTATATCCTTGTCGAGTTCACTGGGGATTGAATCTTGTTGAGGAGGAGTAGCTTGATCTGACTTCCTTCATAGATTGGGTTCTTGCGAATAACTGAATAGAGACATGGATCTCATCAAATGCCCCAAGTTTTCTCGGTGTTGGAGGATCGGGCGCTTGGTTAATTGTAAGGTGGCGACGAGGATGAAATCTTGGTCAAGGTGACCGTTATGACTTGCTACCTGCCCAGAAGAGTGAACACTTGAACGCCACAACAATCCCTTGGGATGTCTTCATATCCATGTAATGTAGTGTTTCACATCTTAGCTCGTGATTATTATTGACTTATCGTTTTCAATGCAATGCTTAACAAAGAATTTAAATCACAATTCGCATACGAAAAATAAAGTAAAAGAACATAACAAAGATTTTTAAATGGAAGGGCAAATTTTATTAATGAGTTTGGCCCGTGAATGGGCATCCGTACATAGAAACAACTCCTAAATGAGGAAGTTGCGGAAAAGAAATACAACGAGTAAAATGGCAATAAGAAAATCTTGAATTTTCGTTAAAACTGATATTGCTATAGTTCTCATATCCCGGGTCGTCCTAGTGCCGTGCTTCCAAAGGATAATAGTTAGATCGAGCCATCCCGCACTAAGAGGGTGTACGTGAAGAATATTCAGACTGCAGCCTCTCGCTTTCTGTCCCTAATTTTTGCCTGGATCGCCCTTTCGGGTTTTTAATCCACCGGGACACCCATTTTTGCCTAAGCCGCCCTTTCGAGTTTTCAATCCACCGGGACACCCATTTTTGCCTAAGCCGCCCTTTCGGGTTTTCGACTTAGCGGGTTATTATCTTTTTTCCTTTTTTAGACCTAACTTTTGCCTAAGCCGCCCTTTCGGGTTTTCGACTTAGCGGGTCCTTTCATGCGTAGTATTTTTTGACTGAGTCTGAATTAACTGGAAGTGGAACGTCTTCCCCATCCATGTTTGTCAGGATTAGAGCACCTCCTGAGACAGCTTTCTTCACGATGTACGGTCCCTCGTAGTTGGGAGTCCACTTGCCTCTTGGATCAGTGTGGATTGGGAGAATCTTTCTTAAGACCAGGTCACCTGAGTGGAACTCTCGAGGCCGGATCTTTTTGTCAAATTCCCTCTTGAGACACTGTTGGTATAACTGACCGGGACAAATGGCTGCCAGACGCCTTTCTTCGATGAGATTGAGTTGGTCGAGTCTCGTTTGAATCCATTATGCTTCATCAAGTTTAGTATCCATCAGGACCCTTAAGGAAGGAATTTCCACTTCGACTGGGAGTACCGCATCCATACTTTAGACTAGTGAAAATGGAGTTGCCCCAGTGGAAGTACACACCGAAGTTCGATAGCCATGCAGGGAAAAGGGCAACATCTCATGCCAATCTTTATATGTTCTCACCATTTTCTGGACGATCTTCTTTATGTTCTTGTTAGCGGCTTCGACTTCCCCATTCATCTTTGGCCGATAGGGTGATGAATTACGGTTCTCGATCTTGAATTCTTCACACATTTCCTTCATCATCTTGTTGTTGAGATTTGACCCGTTATCCGTGATGATCTTGTTAGGAGTCCCATACCAGCATATGATCTCTCTTTTGATGAAACGAGTGACAACTTGCTTGGTCACATTTTTGTATGAAGCCGCTTCCACCCACTTGGTGAAGTAGTCAATAGCAATGAGGATAAACCGGTGTCCATTTGAAGCGCTCGGCTCAATGCGTCCAATCATGTCGATGCCCCACATTGCAAAGGGCCATGGTGAAGTCATCACATTCAAAGGAGTGGGAGGAACATGTATCCTGTCTGCGTAAACCTGACATTTATGGCACATTTTGGCATATACACAACAATCACTCTCCATTGTCATCCAGAAATAACCTGCTCGTAGGATTTTCTTGGCCATGGAATGCCCACTGGCATGAGTCCCAAAAGAGCCCTCGTGTATTTCTCGCATAATGGATTCTGCTTCGTGTCTATCCACGCATCTGAGCAGAACTGAATCATAGTTTCTCTTGTACAGAACGTCTCCTGACAATAAAAACTTAGACGCCAACCTTCTGAGAGTCCGTTTATCACAAATCGTAGCACCTTCGGGGTACTCTTGCTTCTCAAGATATCTTTTGATGTCGAAATACCACGGCTTTTCCTCCGATACATCTTCAGTTGTAAGACAATGAGCAGGGAAAATATGTGATGGCTCCTGGTAACGACAAATCCTTATACTGGGTGCATGATTTGGGTAATTGACTTTGAACATTGCTGCTAAAGTGGCCAGAGTGTCTGCCAGTTGATTCGCTTCTCTAGGAATGTGCTCAAAAGTGACTTCATCGAAAGCGGGCAACAACTCAATGATGTAATCCCTGTATGGAACTAAATTAGGGTGCCGTGTATCCCAATCACCCCGTACTTGATGTATCACTAAGGCAGAGTCCCCATAAACTTCTAGAATCTTGATCTTCAAATCAATGGCGGCTTCAAGGCCAATCACACAAGCTTCGTACTCAGCGACATTATTCATGCAATCAAAACATAATCTGGCAGTGAAGGGTATATGAGTGTTGCATGGAGAGGTCAGAACTGCCCCAATACCGTGACCCATAGCATTTGACGCACCGTCGAACGTGAGAGTCCATCGCTCCCCTGGTTCAGGTCCTTCATTGTTATCAAGTTTCATAATATCCTCGTCTGGAAAGTCAAACTTCATGGGTTGATATTCTTCCAATGGTTGGTGAGCGAGATGATCAGCAAGAATGCTACCTTTGATGGCCTTTTGTATGACGTACTGGATGTCATACTCGGACAAAAGCATTTGCCACCGAGCCAATCTGCCTGTAAGTGCTGGTTTCTCAAAGATGTACTTTATCGGGTCCATCTTAGATATCAGAAGTGTAGAATGTGTAAACATATACTGCCTCAAGCGTCGGGTTGCCCACGTAAGAGCACAACAAGTCTTCTCAAGTAAGGAATACCTTGATTCACAATCAGTAAACTTCTTGCTCAAATAGTAAATGGCGTGTTCTTTTTGTCCAGTATCATCATGTTGTCCGAGCACACAACCCATAGATCCTTCAAGCACAGTCAAATACATAATGAGAGGTTTCCCAGGAACTGGTGGTAGGAGTATCAGTGGTTCTTGAAGATACTGCTTAATCTTCTCAAAAGCTTCTTGACAACTCTCATCCCAGTGGACATCTTGATTCTTGCGTAATAGTTTAAAGATGGGTTCACAAGTAGCAGTAAGATGGGAAATGAACCTGGCTATGTAATTTAACCTTCCAAGGAAACCTCGTACTTCCTTCTCACTTTTCGGCGCCGGCGTATCTTGTATTGATTTTACTTTGTCTGGATCTACTTCGATTCCTCGTTGACTCACGATAAAACCAAGTAACTTGCCCGACCGAACCCCAAATGTGCATTTGTTGGGATTAAGCCTTAACCTGAACTTTCGCAAACGATCAAACAACTTCTTCAAATGAACCAAATGTTCTTCTTCAGTCTGTGACTTTGCAATCATGTCGTTCACATACACCTCGACTTCTTTATGAATCATGTCGTGAAAGAGAGTCACCATAGCTCGCTGATATGTCGCACCAGCGTTTTTAAGACCAAAAGGCATGACTCTGTAGCAAAAGGTACCCCAAGGAGTTGTGAAAGCTGTTTTATCCATGTCTTCTGGAGCCATCTTTATCTGATTGTATCCAGAGAAACCATCCATAAAGGAAAACACCGAAGACTGAGCAGTATTATCAACCAATACATCAATATGAGGCAACGGGAAATTATCCTTCGGGCTCGCTCTATTCAAGTCTCGGTAGTCAACACACATACGTACCTTGCCATCCTTCTTAGGTATGGGCACAATGTTAGCAATCCAAGGCGGGTAATTTATCACAGACAGGAAACCTGCTTCGAGCTGTTTCTGAACCTCTTCTTTGATCTTCAAGGCTATGTCGGGTCTGGTCCTTCTTGGTTTTTGCTTTACGAGAGGACATTCTGGCTTGAGTGGCAATCTGTGCATTACTATATCAGTGTCTAAGCCGGGCATGTATTCATACGACCAAGCGAAGATGTCAGCATACTCTTGAAGCAATTCAATCAACCACTTCTTCTCTTTACTTTGCAAGGCGGCCCCTATCTTGACTTCTCTTTTTACCCCTTCAGTACCGAGATTGACAACTTCTGTTTCTTCTTGATATGGCTGGATGACTTTCTCTTCTTGTCTCAAGAGCCTGGCTAGTTCTTCAGGGACTTCACAATCTTCCCCATTATCTTCGTTAGCATGATCAACTGAATTCTCAAGGATATAAGGAACCATAACATTATCATTTCCAACGGAGTCCGAGATGGATCTGCATGATCGATGATTTTATGTTTTATTTTTAGAAAGTGCAAAGGAAAATTTAAAGTAGGAAAAGAAAAGTATTTCCATTTTTATTTTGAAAAAGTAAAAGTAAAAGAAAAGACAGAGAACAAAATTGTATGCGAAAGTGCAATTTTTTTCATTCATGGTTAAACAAAGATTGAAACATAAAGGGGCCCCTTCTACAAGCCGTCAGTATGCCTTGGGAAGGACATATGACTTAAAATGGAAAAAGAAAATTACACATCAAGGAAAACAACTTCAGGGATGTCGGTGGCGGTCCAATTGCTTAGCTCCTGGTCTGGCGCAACTTGATAGATAAATCTTGAAATATCCTCCTCGTCACCTTCAGCATCTATGGCGAGTACCTGTCCTTCTTTGCTCACACCAGCACTGACGAACACTTCAGAAATTGGAGGAACCTGCTGCCCTTTGAGAGGAACCCAACCAACTTGTACGGAGGATGATGGCTGATACCCAAGACCGAAATGATCTTTCTTCTCTGGAACCTCAATCAAATTGCCCCAACTGTCATGGGGAGGTCTAGCTTCTATGAGGGATTTGGCATCCTTCAAAGAGGCCATGGGTATCTAAGTCTTCTTACATTCCATGACGGGGATTCTGTCAACAGAAACAATCTCCAGAGCTTGAAAGGGCAACTCATGCACCTCACCTTCCACTTCCACATAACGGTAGGTTGTCAGATTATTGATCACTATGTCCTCTTCACTGCAAACAACGACAACTTGGTCATTCACAACAAACTTCAGGCGTTGATGAAGGGTAGATGTCACAGCTCCTGCTACATGAATCCACGGACGACCCAAGAGGCAAGTATAGGATGGACGAATTTCCATAACATAGAAGGACAAATAGAAAGTGTGGGGACCAATCTTGACAGGCAAATCGACTTCTCCATCCACCGATCTTCTCGAACCATCAAACGCCCGAACATTTAGAGTGGAGGGCCTCATCATTACTCCGTCCATATTCAGCTTAAACAAGGTAACCTTAGGCATCACATTGAGTGAAGAACCTGTATCCACCAAAACTCGAGATAAAATAGTGTCCAAACACTTCATAGAAACATGTAGCGCTTTGTTGTGGGCTCTGCCTTCAATTGGGAGTTCATCATCGCAGAAACCCAAACAATTTCCCACAGCAATATTGGTGACTATTCCTTCAAACTGGGCCACAAAGATGTCTTGGGTAACATGAGCGGAACATAAGGTCTTCAATAAGGCGTTGCGGTGGGCCTCTGAACACAAAAGGAGAGACAAGATGGAAATCTTGGATGGTGTCTGATTGAGCTGATCCACTACTTTGTAATCACTCCGCTTGAGAATTCTCAAAAGTTGCTCCGCTTCTTGTCCTTCCGAAAGTTCGTTTTGGTTATCCATTGCTTGCTTTCCCTTAGCCTTAGCTAGGGCTTCACTGTTAGTTTCCTTAGGAGGTGGGGGTGGAGGAGAAAAGATCTGACCACTGCGAGTCATGTTACTTATTCCCGCAATGTTGGTAACATTCTTGTCACCTACCGGAGGACACTCATACCTCTTTCCATGAATGTAGACTATGTTGTACTCCCATGGCACTGCCTTCAAGTTGCTGCTTGTAGGGGGAATATGAGCTTGAATCATTGTGGGGGTAATAGGAACCTGAATTGTTAAAGGAATACCGGGGGTGGCCGAAAAACTTCTCGGATAGTAGGGGATTTCCAGAACATCAATTTCTTCTTCTCGGAACACTTTCTCTATCTGCAAGACACCTTCATCGATCAACTGTTGGATGGCCATCTTCAACTCAGCACACTCTTCTGGTTTGGAAAAACAGGTTAAGTAGAAGTCATGGAGTTCTTGTAGCACTCCATGCTTTAACAAATGTTCTTTGAGAATTTCCAAAGATATCTTAATTTCATCAACCTTTGATACCAAAACCCGTTCATTAACTTCCTCAATAGCATGGACTGTTCCCCCTTGATGAGGAGGCATGGGATTATTTTGGATATTCGGACCAACAGGGTTGAAGTTGATGGCTTTCGCATCGATGAGATCTTAAACTTTGCACTTGAAAGCTCTACAATTTTCAACGGTATGGCCTGGGGCACCAGAGTGGAATTCACAATGAGCATTACTATCATATCCCCTAGGGAGAGGAATTGGCGGTGGACCGAGTTCGCGTAATTGAACCAATTGGCTAGCAAGTAACTGTGGGAGAAGCTGAGCATAGGACATGGGAATGAAATCAAACCTTCTTTCAGGGGCTCTCTGTCTTGGAGGAGCTCTTTGTCCTTGGAGATGTTGATTCGGTTGTTGATAAGTTGTAGGAGGTGCAAATTGTTGTTGCGGAACATAATGCAGTTGCGGAGAGAAAGGCCGTTGTTGGGCCATCCAAGGTGCTGGAGTTGCAGCAGCATATACTTGCGGAACAAACTGGTTGGGAACAGAAGCGAGTGTAGGAAAATAAGGGAATCGGACTTGAGGAAATGTGGGAGCTCTTCCTTGGTTGACGGTGATGGCACTGGTCTCGCCCTCTTGCTTCTTGCTAAAACCGGAAAATGGTTTCCTATTAATGCCTGCATTGTTGTTAGCATTATAAGGAACACCTTAAATCATTCCGGCCTTAATACATGTCTCAACACGTTCACCAATGATGACCATATCAGAAAATGAAGTAGAAGTGCTACTGAGCATATGCTGGAGATAAGGGCCTCGTAGAGTACCCATAAACAGATCAATCAACTCACGGTCCGAAAGAGGAGGTTGGACCCTTGCAACTAGTTCACGCCACCTCTGAGCGTATTCTTTGAAAGATTCTTCAGACTTTTGTACCATCCCCTGGAGCTGAATACGGCTCGGAGCCATAGCAGTATTGTAATGGTAATGTTTCAGAAAAGCATCGACAAGCTCTCCCCAAGTACCGACATGGGATCTCTCCAATTGCATATACCAATCCAAGGATTCCCCGGTCAAGCTGTCCTGAAAGAAATGCATGAGCAAAGGTTCATTTCCAGCATAGGCCACCATTTTGCGACAATAGGAACGAAGATGTGTCTCTGGGCAAGAAGTGCCTTTGTACTTGTCGAACTCTGGGACTTTGAACTTAGGAGGAATGACTACCCCAGGCACGAGGCACATTGCTGTAGTGTTGAATCCGGAAGCCTTGATTCCTTCCATGGCTCTAAGTCGCTCTTCAAAGGCATGATACATCTTTGCAGTTTCGGCAACCCCGACAGCAAGATTCACTTAGGGTTCATCGAGATCAATAACATCATGATGATCGTCGACATCATTCATAGGAGCACCGGTAGGAGTCTCAACATTAGCATTGTCATCTCTCCCATTAGCAGAAGTGGAAGGTGCAGTAGTAAGCTTGGAAACACTCTGGTGTAGTTCTTCTTGACCCTTAATCACGGCATGTAGATTTTCCATGAGTTGATCCATGCGGGTACCCATAGTGTCCATATCTCGACGGAGTGCATTCTGATTCTCTTCAAAAAGATCCATTAGCCTTTGCTGGTTGCCTCTGGTGCGGTAAGGATGTGGATGAGTCGTCTTTGCTGTTTACTGGATTCTGTGAAAGGGGACCCCAATGAGTTTTTACAGTGAAAAATGAATGCATGGTAGTATGGATGAATGCTTTATCTTCATTTCTAAGGAGACCCAAAGACTCGTCTATCCCCCCCTTTTTTATTTATTTTAAATTTCCATTTTGAAAAGATATATCGACGAGACTTGTCTTTAGATTCCCCTAGATATGAGATGTATATGATGATATGATGTCATGGTATGCTATGGCATGAAGTCTCAGCTCCACATATGTGTAACCCAAGTCCGGGTAAAGGACTAATCAAACCCAACAACACAATATAACCAGAATATGTGAGTAGCAACAAATATGCAATATATACAAAAGAATGAATAAAGAAATAAAACAGTAAAGCAAGATAAAACAAATAAATAAACACCCAAAAAGACAAGTAAACAAAACTAGGAGAGACTCGATAAAAAGTCCCCAGCAGAGTCGCCAGCTGAAACAACCGGCAGAAAACACAGAGCCGCCACCAAACTTTATTTATCCCGAAGGAAGGGGGAAATATAGATAAAACCACAAGGGAATGGATAAGATTGTCTTGCGACCAAGAGAATGGGTAAGGGAGTCGGTTATGTGAGGGGAAGGTATTAGCACCCCTCACATCCGTTGTACTCAACGGGATCCATTTTGTTTGTTTGTCTTAAAGGGGGTATTTATCTACAACTATGCTTGCTTAAGGGGAAATGAAAGGTTTTTGATTATTGCGTTCGTGAGGGTTTCGTGACCCTTTGCCTACGTATCCAATGAAGGAATCAGAACACCGTAGTTCCTCCTAGAAAATGGTTGGTTTGTGTTTTTTTTGTGGGCGACGTTAACGCACGCGTTCTAGCAATAGGCACGGCCGATATCGCGGTAGAACGGAGATAACATGCCCTTTGGGGGAGTTTTTTGATTTGTTGAGTGTTTTTGCATGTTTTAAAGAAAATTCAAGTAATGATTAAAGAGTGTTTTTGGATTTTTTGATTTGTGAATGTTTTGGGGGTTTTATATTTAAGTAAGGATTAAAGAGTGTTTTTTGATTTTTTTGTTTGTTTATTTGTTGATTTTTATCTTGCCTAATTACTAGCATTGGTATAAAGTAAATAAAATGCAGAAAGATAAGATCCTACGCTATTACAACCGTATCAAACAACATAAAAAAATGAAAAAAAAAGACAAAAGCAAGAAAAGATAAGTGTCTTTCGATTCTGGCAGGAGTAGCCTTCGACCGGCATTCTGTTGGCCTCCTTCGATTGGGATGAAAAGGGTGAAGGTATGACTTTCGACTGAGGCTTTGGCAGGGGCGAAGTCCTGTCCTTCGATTAGGCTTTGGCAGCAGCAAAGTCCTATCCTTCGATTGGGCAAAGGCAGCAGCAAGGTCCTGTCCTTCGATTGGGCAAAGGCAGCAGCAAGGTCCTGTCTTTCAATTAGGCCTTGGCAGGGGCGAAGTGGTATCCTTCGACTGGACCTGGAAACAGCAAGTTATATCCTTCGACTGGGGCTGGCACCAGTGAGTTGCATCCTTCGACTGGGGGCTAGCACCAATGAGGTTATGTCCTTCGATTGGCCTGGAAGTCAGTGTGTGGCGAAGTCTACCTTGTTGCCTTCTTCGATTGAGCCAGGAAGTCAGTGAGGGAATGTCTTTCGATTGAGCCTGGACTTGGTATGGAAACCAAAGGCTTCGTTTCATACTCTTGTTTCCTGTTTCTTTCGTTTGAACTTTTTGAACAGTAACATGGCATAAGGCCATGCTAATATTGCCTTACAATCAGTTAACACTTAATGCATATTTAAATAAACAAACAACAAAATGAAAGAGGTTAGCTCTGAAAACATATTAAGTAGGTGGAAACGAAAAGAGCCAAAGTGTTATGTACATATTATGCTAGAAATGAAAGGGGTTCGAGGTTAAGGATGGCTTACCTTGCTTGGGGCTGGAATGTGTACTGGGCCTTTAAGTGGTTTGCCTGGAGCGCTTCTGGATTTGAAGGGAGGGACCAGGGGTTGGCCTTTGATGCTGGATTCGAAAGGGGATGACAAGCGTGAAATCTTTCTTGCTGGATTCGAAATGGAGGGACCAGGGGTTC
Source organism: Vicia faba (assembly GCA_948472305.1). NCBI lineage: Eukaryota > Viridiplantae > Streptophyta > Magnoliopsida > Fabales > Fabaceae > Vicia > Vicia faba. The sequence goes on from OX451737.1 coordinate 240,649,616, forward strand.
TGGGTTTTGGTTCGAAGGGTTATCACACAAGGGTGTCTAACTTGTTTGAACAAACTTCTATGTGTGAGTGTTCTTCAGAATCGAAGGAGACTGAAGTGTGTGGGTTTCTGTTTTTTTTTTATTTCTCAAGTGTTTATAGACTTTGAGAATTTTTTTGTGTTTGAGAACTTTGAGAGTTTCACTGTTTGAGAATTTTTGCAGAGGTTCGTCTGGCCCAAAAGTCCTCCCTTCAAACATGCATTGGAGTCTTATTTATAGGCAGATTGGCTGAAGCATTGATATGGTTTTGGAGGGAAAACAAAATGATTTGAACAGTTTGGGAATGTTGTTTCGATCCTTTCTTCTACGCAGCTCTTGTGCACTCCTTTTTGGGCAAGTACATGACTGTTGTAGCAGGCTCAGCAGTGCTTTGGAGCGTAGTGGCAGGTTGGTGCAGGACTGTTGTAGCAGGCTCAGTAGTGTTTGTTGCATGGCAGTATAGTGGTCCAACTTGTGAATCGAAGGAGACTGTATTGCCTATCGAAGCTTGTGAATCGAAGGAGACTGTATTGCCCATCGAAGCTGGTGGATCGAAGGGAGACTGTATTGCCCATCGAAGCTGGTGGATCGAAGGGAGACTGCATTGCCCATCGAAGCTTGTGGATCGAAGGGAGGATATTTCCCAATCGAAACATGCTTGCAGGCAGCAAACTTGTCCAATCGAAAGCAGGCTTGCAGGCAACAAATTTGTCCAATCGAAACAGGCTTGTAGGCAGTAAACTTTGTCCAATCGAAAGCAGGCTTGCTGGCAGCACTTGTCCAATCGAAAGTAAGCATACAGGAGGCAAAATGTCCAGATTCGAAAGAGGCCAAGAGTCAGTCGAAGGGTACTGAATCGAAGGAGACCTATTTTCCTCCAAACTTGTCAAAATCATATTTTATCTATTTTGCTCTTTCAATAGTTTCCTCTTTGACTTGATGCTTGAAAATCCAATATGATCCAATTTAACTTGTGCAAACTTAAACCCTGAGAATCCTGACCAGCACACATAGGGAAATGAACCCTAATCCAGGATCTGATAGAATTGAGCAAGAACCAACCTTGTAACATGATGACAAAATTCATTCCACAACCCGCTAATCAAGAACCAGATGTGCTTCCTTTTTACCTGATAAGAAAAACCTCAAAACAAGATTAGACCAAAAGAGGGCGTAGCCCTAATACTTCAAACCAAAGTGCATAATTCCCTGAGATGCGGGATATGCAAATAACTGAATGATGAAATGATGCAAATGGAATGCAGAGTTCAAAGCCAGACAAGAATAAAAGAGATAGGGAAAATATTGGGTACGACAATTGGTAGCACAAGGTTATAGTCAGCAAGAGGGGATAGACTATACAAAAACCTTTGCTCCAGTCTCCAGGTTAGAATCTATCAAACTTTTAATTTCTTTCGCTGTTAATAAAGGCATCACTCTGTATCAGATGGATGTCAAGAGTGCATTCTTAAATGGCTATATAGAAGAAAAGGTATATGTGCACCAACCCCCTGGTTTTGAAAGTTCAAAAAATCCAGAATATGTTTTCAAACTAAAGAAGTCACTGTATGGTCTGAAACAAGATCCCAGAGCTTGGTATGAAAGACTAAGTAACTTCCTGTTAGAAAAGGATTTCACCAGAGGGAAGGTGGACACAACCTTATTCTGTAAGACAGTTAAGAATGACATTTTAGTCTGTCAGATTTATGTTGATGATATAATATTTGGATCTACTAAATCTTCTCTGGGAAGAGAGTTTGCTAAGTGTATGCAGGCAGAATTTGAGATGAGCCTAATGGGGGAACTGAAATTCTTTCTGGGCATTCAGATCAATCAAACCCCAGAAGGAACTTACATTCATCAGAGCAAATATGTCAGAGAACTTCTGAAGAAATTTGATCTCTCAGAATGTAAGTCATCAAAGATTCCAATGCATCCCACGTGCATTCTGGAAAGAGAAGAGGTAAGCAAAAAGGTAGAACAAAAGGTCTACAGAGGTATGATTGGTTCTCTTCTCTATATTACAGCTTCAAGGCCTGATATTTTATTCAGTGTATGCATTTGTGCAAGATTCCAATCAGATCCTAGAGAATCTCACTTAACAGCTGTTAAGCGATTTTTCAAGTATCTGAAAGGTACTACTAATCTGGGTCTGTTTTATAGAAAATCTAGTGATTACAGCTTAGTAGGATACTGTGATGCTGACTTTGCTGGAGACAGAGTTGAACGTAAAAGCACTTCTGGAAGTTGCCAGTTTCTGGGAGAAAATCTGATCTCATGGTCCAGCAAAAGACAATCCACAATTGCTCTATCAACAGCAGAAGCTGAATACATAGCAGCAGCAGGATGCAGCACACAAATGCTCTGGATGAAAAGTCAACTTGAGGACTTCCAGATATATGAGAGTAACATTCCTATCCTCTGTGATAACACTTCTGCTATTTGCTTAAGTAAAAATCCAATTTTGCATTCTAGGGCTAAGCATATAGAAATAAAACATCATTTTATTAGGGACTATATTCAGAAAGGGATTTTAAATTTTAAATTTATTGACACAGACCATCAATGGGCTGATATTTTCACAAAACAACTTTCTGAAGATAGGTTCAACTTCATTCTGAAACATCTCAGCATGAAGCTCTGTCCAGAATAAAACTGTTTTAATTTTATATATTAACCTTCAGAATTGTGTTTATTTCTCTGTGAACTTCTGATCAATCCTCTTTCAGAATCTTAGAAATGCAGATTGTATCAGAATCTATCCATGAAGATCTGAGCATTTCAGTTCAAGGATATATGTACTGTTCACTCAACCAAACAAGTGTCATCCAAGCATCAGCTGTTTCCTGAGGCTGAACACGCGTTCACGCTTCTGAAAAGGCAAAGCGCTGATTAGATACATTGAGACACATGTCATTGGTAACCGTTTAAGTATCTTTCTGAATCTCCTAAAATTAGCTAACATTAAATGCTAATAATCATGATTTATTTCTCTCTCTTAAAACGTTTACGTTTTCAAAAACTTTTTAGAAATCTATTTAAACACTCTTCACACCATTCACACACTTTTACCTTCATCTTCGTTTGCTTTCAATATTTCTGATTTCTGTGTTCTTCTATATCAAGATTGATTCTATAGCAAACATGGTATCTCAGCAACAGGAAACCAGCAATCAAATCAAGAGCATGTTGGAAGCTCTGTTCACATGACTTCCTCCTTCTTCTTAGAATTTTACTGTGTTTTCCTTGTTTTCTTTACATGTTTGTCTGTAATATTTTTACTTGTTCTAAACTCTCATTGCTTCTGTTTTAATACAAACGTTTTTGTTTGCTATGATCATTTTAACTCTGATTCTTCGTGCTTTTTGATAACTGACAAAAAGGGGGAGAAAGAATGATATTTTTCAATAACGGATTACTGAGACAAAAGTATCAAACATTCTAACATTCTTATATATTTGAAGTTCTTTGTTCTGAAAAGCTTACATGTACACGAATATGATAAACTCCGATGAAGTAACACTCTGATGCTCAAAGAAAGTTCAAGTAAAGTTCTGATGCTCAAGATCTCAAGGAATCAAAGGGAAGTAATCAACTCAGGGGGAGTTTTTCTTTTCATTACTCTGATACCTTTTACTCCTCATCTGTTCACTCTGATACTTTTTATTCCTTATCTTCTTATCTATGATAACTTATATTCGTTAATTAACTATCTCTGATACCGATTCCTCTCTATCCTTAAACTCTGATAACTTTCATCCTTTTATTTTAATTGAAAAAAATCTGGTTTTTGTCATCATCAAAAAGGGGGAGATTGTTAGAACATAGTTTGATTCTACAACCCTTAGTTAGAGTTTTGATGATAACAAAATACAAGATTAAATGAATTATGAGATTTATATAAGACATATATGCTACTCAAAAATTATGTTGTGTATTTGCAGAAACTATGATGGAATCAGCATCAGAATATCAGTATCAACATCAACATCAGAAGATCAAAACATGTGCTACGCTGAAGCCTGATGAACAGAATCTGCACTTAACATACTCTGATTCTGATCAAGATCATATCCATGTCATCAGCACTCAGGAACTCCAGAATAAGCTAAAGCCAAGAACACTCTGATTTTCATTAAGCAGAACATTCTGAAGTGTCAATGTTACTATGCATTCAAGGTAGATTAATTACCAACGGCTTTATCAAAGAAAAAGATCTTCTCAAAAAGGAAAGAACGTTATGAGCATTGAAATGGAATTATGGACAGCAACGTATCTATTCCATGCTATATAAACAAATCAGTGAGAAAAGAGTTGGCTAATACTCTTTCACGCACGCACACATAAGAAATATCTCTCACTCGAATTGCTAAAGCTTTCAACCACGCCTACTCAATAGCATTAGCAGTCTAGTTCTTAATAAGCTTCATATTATGTATTATCACAGTTGTGATATATAGTTTTTCTAGAAAACATCAAACACACATTTGTTCATTTATCTGTAAAATAGAATTTCCTTGAGATAAACCGGTCTGTGGTTAGACTCAAGAAGGCTTTGACAGTTGTTAAAGCAGTTTGTGTATTCAGTTGAATATAGTGGATTAAGACCTCGTTGGAGAGAGGCGAAATCACCTTGACGGGTGGAATGGAGTAGTTTGAGATCAAACGAACCAGGATAAAAATAATGTGTTGTCTGCATTTGATTTCAAGTTTTACAAATCAACCCCCCTTCTTGTGGTTTTCAATTCTTCACTCTTGATGCTAACTCTTGAAGTTGAGGATGCACTTCCACGAAGTTGACTCAGATGGTATTCCTACACATAGAAGTCATGACCTACACAACAGAACAAATGTAAATTCCTAAATCCTTGAAATGGTTAGTGAGAATGCTTTATGATGTTATGATGTTTATGATGACATGAATAATAATCACAAACAAAGCTCACAAAGACCTTAGGTTCAAGTTTTCCTGAGTGTCATAGGTAAGTACCCTCTTGAAGTTTAGTTGGTTCAACCTGTCCTACAAAGTAATAGGGTTATAGGGAATCTCAATATCATTGATCTTTCTTCATTGGGCATTGTTTTAGCACAATCAATCTTTTCTTACAGCCAAAATATCCCAAAAGTCTGATCTCAATGAGCGTACTATCGAGTATCAACCAATTTTCAACTTTCCACCGAAATCGGCTATCTCACTACTTCCTAATGGCCAAGTTATATAATTAAAGGTTCTAAGGTTCGTTATTGTTTTATGACATCACTCAGTGGCCTCGTATTCTCCTTAATTCTCCAGTACCCACAAATATGTCACACTAACATAGCTATTGTCTCAACCATATCGGTATACACCGTAAAATCTCTATAATCTTTGCTATTTACCTAATGGTGTTCCCAGATCTGGGTAGAGGATCAATACGAACCCCCAAAAGGACCCATAAATGTAAAGCAAAAAAATCAAACAATGAAAGCAAGTAAATGTGATCTAGCTCTAAGGTAACCCTACTTTTAAGTATATTCCCCAGTAGAGTCGCCAATTTTGTTATACGGTGGGAGAACTGACTTGGGTGTTTTGCGTTTGATCGCAATTGTTGCGGATAGCAAGAGTCGCCATCGACTTTTATTTTATCTAATAAGGAAAGGGTGAAAAGAACATGAAAGACCTTTGAGATATTTTCTTGAGTTCATGGGGTAGGTTATGAAAAGGGAAGGTGTTAGCACCCTTTTCATCCATAGTTATCTATGGGCTCTTAGTTGCTTGCTAGATCACTTGAAAATTTATTTGTTTGAAATGTGTTTGTGGTGGATTTTGAAAGTATTTTTGAAAAGGGACTTCGTTTAGGCAAACTTTGTAATGATTCTCGTCTCTATAAGAATTCATATAAAGTGTTGGACTTTTGAAAATATTTCAAGTTTTGAAAGTGTTTGGTGTGTTTGAAAAGATGCTTTGTTTTTGAAGATGGGTTATGAGAAAGCAACTAAGAACATTCTACCTACTCAAAAGTCTTTTGTTCATTTCTCTCTTCCTTTGATATTGTTATCTCACCATTTATTGATAAGTAACTCTATCTTTGGAGGTGAAGGGACGAGCGTAGGTCATCGTATAGTCGTGAATAGCAATGCTGCGAGATATCTTTGCATTTTTCTTAAGGGACTAAGATCATTTGTAAGGCAACATTCAAAGCTTCATCGAGGGACTGTGATCTTGTGTTTTTGATTATTTTTGCTAAGATGTCTCACATGCATATCATGACCATTTTAAGGCAACAAAGTGGAGTAAACCCTAGAGGTGCAAAGTGTGCAAGTATTTTGTATTTCATGCTTGATTTATCTTGGATTAGGGTTTTCTAAGTATTGATTTTATCTTTTCATACAAACCCTAATTAACTAGCATTTATATGAAAGCAGTAAATTGCAGAAAGTAAATATCCTACGCTATTACATCATTTGAGGGTGGGGAATACAAATTTACAATGGGGGATGACAAGTAATTTAGACCTAAGTTACTATTACAACCATATTAAATTGAAAGATAATGTACAATAACTGTAAAGAATATATAATGTACAAGAGATAAATGGCAAAGGAATGGATTTTGTTTGGTTTGGATTTTGTTAAGAAAATATTTTGACCTAATTAACTAAATGAGGACAATTAATTAAAATAGGAAAATTGAACTAAGTTTAAAATAAAATTAATCAAAGGTGCATTTTTTAAGGTTTTTGTATGAAAAGAGTTTTAATTCTAATTAAATGAACATAAAAAGTAATTAATTAAGAAAAAGAAAAACTAAATTCTAAGTTAATTTTAAATTAAATAAAAATAAATCAAACCCTAGTCTAAATATTAATTGATTAAAAAAAAGAAAACAAATTTGTAAGAAAAATGTTTTGGTGTTTTTTGTCTTGAAAAATAAAATAAGTATATAGTATGATAAATAAAATATTTTTTGTCTTTGTTATTAATAAAAATATATAGAAAAAGTAAAATAAAATAAAAAGGTCACGAGTGTAAAATGGGTTGGGAGAGTATGTTAGAAAAAAAAGAGTTTATTTGTTGTAGGCCCAAAAGCCTATTTTTTTTGTATAATCAGCAAATAAATTAAAAAAAGTAAAGGGCCTGCGTGTTATGAGTGAAACTGGGGGGGGGGGGGGAGTCAGCAAAAATCCCAGGCCCAAAATCTCTAGGCCCAGGCATGCTAGCTGGGAACAAAAAAAGAAGAAAATGTTAGTGAAAAATGAAAAATGGCAGCGCTGGGGTTCAAACCCACGCCCTCAACATAATACGCGCGCCGCCTTACCACTAGGGTGGCTATACATCCGGTGTATAAAAAAAAAACGATAACAATATATTATAAAACACTTCCATGGCCTGAACTTCATCTTCAACCTTGCGCCAGCCAGACCATCTGTATCTCATTCATTTCTCAACAAAAATGAAAAATGCAAATATGAAAGCTGTAACAAATTTTATCACGGTTCCAGAAATATAAAGCACTAAAACTATAAATTAGAGATGAATGAGAATTTTGCTGGCCCTAATCTGAACCCTAATTTTTCCAGAAATTTCAATCTTAAAATTCTCTAAGCTCAGGTAATATAAATGAAAACTATGGACATGGTTAGCTTTAGGGCAATGGCATCTACATTTTTACTTCAGAATGTATGCACAAAAGATACTTGTATAAAGATATTGAAGTTTGAAAACTTACCTCTTGCAGCTGAATTCGTGCATGGAGTTTGAGCAACTTTTAAGATGGCCTGATGATCTCTTTAGCTTGCCTGGACCTCCTTGAGTGTATTCCAACTCCTACTTTTCCTTGAGGATAGATGAAACTCCTAACTCAACTCAAGTTGTAAGCTTCAGTTTAGAAAATGGTGGATGATGATGGAGTGATTGCAATCAGGAAAGAGGGACTTGGATCACTTGTATGTGAAGTATGTAAAGTTTTTGGATGGTTAAAACTCAATACGCACGAGTGGATTTGGAGATGGCTATGCGAAACTCAAAACTGTCAATTGTGGCAGATATTGAGTTGCAGAGTTCTTGGGACTGTTTTAGGGTGCTTGAGCTCATCTCTTATTCTGCAATAGACTTGTGTATATGTATGGAAAAGGTTAGAGATCAATTGCACTCCAGGTTTATGAGTTCTAGCCTTTTGGCTCTATAACTTGCTTTTGAAGAAAAGTGAGAAGACAAGTCTCAAAGTATTGTACAAGCATGGTCTGAGTTGGTAGAGGCCTTAGACATGTTTCTTTTAGTTTTGACTTTGCTTATGTGCAAAGAAAACAGTTGAGAGACTCAAGAAGTTTACAATTGCAAAAGCAATACTTTATCAAAATGGAAATAGTAACTTTGTGCCATAAATGGAAAATAAATTTGGATAAAGCTTCAAACACTTGGATAAGGGCCTAATCAGTTTTGTAAACCATTAATTATGGAGTGAAACACAAGTTTGATACCTGCAAAGTGAGATTTGTACAACATGCTTGAAGATTGGATAATTGTTCATCACAAAATATGCCTTGCAAAACAAGAATGAAACCCTAACTTCATGACTTTGATTCTCTTAGCTCAAACATGATCTTAAGGAGTTCTTTGACTTTTTGGAAAGCTTGTAACATACTATACAACCTTTATGTTGGACATGTTTGAAAATTATAATTAGAACTATGTGAAATTTGGCCAAGAAGTTAGGTCAATATCCCGACTACAATACTCAAAATTTCACTAAGTGTTTTTGTTTCATGTACATGTCTTCATGAATTTATAACTTAAAATCCAAGCATTTCTAGAAAAAGTTATGTCCTACAATATTTTAGATATCATTGAGATCTACAACTTTCATGTTGGAAGTTTTCCTTGAATTATTTTGCATCATGGTGAAAATTTGGCACAAAGTCATGAAAAAAGGTTAACTTTCTAACACTTAGAAAAATATCTAAGTCTTAGAATTTTGACTTTTTCAAAGATAAATTTGAATTTTGACTCCTTGATGAAAAATCTTCATATTTTGACATGTCTTGATGAAATATGATTTTTGAAACTTGATTTTGATCAAAAAGTCAAAGTTGGACTTTTCAATGTACATTTGACTTTTTCACTAGTTGACTGAAATTCATCTATCAATCCAATTGATCATGAGAAATGTTTTGAACCGTTCCATTAGGTCAAAATGTTGTATTTGAAATCTTGATATCATGTCTCAAACCAACAAGTCAGGCATTAGGTCAAAAGTCAAAAACTGAGCCTTCTCAGTCAAAACCCTAATTTTGACCATTTTGCCCCTTTGGTGATCTGATCAAATTTCTTGAGGAATTATGATCCAAACTTGACCAATTGACATATATGAATTCAAAATGTTGATATGGATAAAAAATAATTAAATTTGACTGTAAATTGACCAGAGTTGACTTTTTGGCCAATATAGTTGATTTTAGGTCAACTGATCAATTGATTGAGCAAAAATGTGATCTAAAGCTTGAAACTTGACATGAGAAATATTGAGAGTCCAAAATGATCCATGAAAGTCATATGGGGCCTTCAAAGTACAATTGTACGTGTGCAAACTCAAACCCTAATTTTGAGTCATCAGTGCTTGAGGAGGTGTCTTGAGCTGATATATCCTTGCGCATTCTTGGGCCAATGGACATCTTGTGAGAGAAATCTTGAGAAAATGAGAGGGAAAATTTTGGGGTACAACACCCGTGTAGGGAGAACTTTGTAATAACTCTTGTATCGGTCCTTAAGAATGTATACTAAGTGTTTGAAAATATTTTGTTTGAGAAAATGTGATGTGAGAAATGTTTTCTAGAAGAAGTTTGTGAGCAAGCGATTAACAGTTTCTTACCCACTCAAGGTCGTTCTTATTATTTTCCTTCTCCTTTAAAGATAGTGCTATCCGTACCATTAGTTTGTAGGCAGCCATATCTATTGGATGTGAAGGGTCATCGAATGGTCATTGAAGGCAACATGTAGAGATACTTTAGCAATTTTGTAAGAGACTGCCATTATTTTATTTGTAGGAAAATCGAGGGACTAGATCATTTTTCCATAGGCGACATCGAAGGGTCATAGATGGACTATGATCTTTTGTATGATGATGATTTGATCGAGGGTATTTTGCTAAAGCATCTCCACTTTCGAGGGACATGACCGTTATTCCAAAAGGCAACAAAGAGAGATTACCTTAGAGGTGTGAGTGTGAAAGTGTGTATGTTCAATTGTATTTATCTTGAAATTAGGGTTTTGCTATCGGTTGATTTTAGTCTTTTCATGCAAACCTTAATTACTAATAGTAGCATAAAAGAATATAATAGCAGAAAGTAAAGTGTGGAATGTAAACCTACGACTATTACATGGCTATTGGGCAGTTACATAATAATGAAAGTGTAAGAAAGTAAACCCTAAACTATTACATACTTGGAGCAGTTACATAATAGAAAAAATACGGGAAAAGTAAATCTAAATTATTACATTAGAATGCGTCTATACACTTGATCTATGAAATCGTAAATACAAATGACAGAAAAAGAAATAAGGAAAAAAGGTAGAAAAACAGTTTGAATGTTTGTTAGGGTTTTTTTATGAAAAATGATTTAAATTGATAATTAATTAAATAAAACCTAAAATTCTAATTAACTAAAAAAGGTTAATTAAAAAAACTAAACCTAAATAATTAGGGTTTAAAAAAAGTTTGTTTTAGGTTAATAAAAATAAATTAGGTTAGCCAAAAAAGGATTAGGGGAAGAAAAATCAAGGAAATAAGGTAGAAAACCAAAATAATGAAAAATGCCAGGGGTGGGTGTTGAACCCACGCCCTTAAGCCTCACGCCCGCATTGTTTGACACTGAGCCATGTATGTGTTAGTGTTAGTAGAATGAACACTGCACATAATATATAAAACCTACACAACATTGGAAAATATGAGAAAAAAACATCAAAAGACAGAGATCGAACCCATGCTCTTAGAGACTAATGCCTTAACATGCGTGCGCCTTGCCACTGGGGTGGCTGTTTCATCCAGTATCTCAAAGGAATCAGTTAAATATAAAATAAAACCAAATGACTGGACCAGAGAGGCGCCAAAGCCCTAGCTCCGATCGTCTTCTTCGGCAACCTCGTTTCTTTAACCTGCAAAATAAAGAGCGTTAGTGATCCAAGAAGACCCTACTCCCCTAATTTGACCCTTGCGAGTTCAATGGTGGCCCTGGTTTTTGCTAATTATCCCTGTATTAAGAAATACAAACAAAACAACATAAACCGGTTCAAACATGGCAAACCCTCATCCTGGCATTATGGGACCCATGCGATGGCTTAGACCTGTACTAATACACCTCAAGAACACATTAGCGATGTTAGTTTCTACCAAAGCATAATAAAAACGAAAATATGAATTTGATGCAAAAATAGAAATTAGTGATGCATGGATGTGAGTTTCAGGCTTCTTTGATCATCAAGAGTGATAAATACTTGCTCTATAATGTCTCAGGGATTGATTTAGAAGGTTATTTGGCCTTGAGGAAGGATATAGATAAGGGTTTCGATTTTCCCTAGTTTGACAAAATTTTGGAGTTTTGGAATGTGATTTTCTTGCAAGGTTTTCGTGTGTCCTCTTGTCTGAATGTGGAGGATATATATAGGCCATGAATTAGGTCAAAGGAATGGGATTGGACCTCTTGTAATATTGTCTTAATTTTTGTTTGAAAATAAAAATAGAATAAGACAAAAATATCAAGATATATTTTGAAAATGATCCCACACGGTTTGCAGCATGATCTTGGGCCTCCATAATGTTTTAAACAAAAGCCTCTTAAGCATTGCACCTCCGTTTGACATTTATTTGATTTAATTTGAATTTAAATAAATAAATAAAAAATGAAATAAAAAATTAAAAGGATGCATGAATAGATTTGGAGCTCCATTATGAGGTCTAAAACACATTTTGACCTTGCAAGATAATCCCATTAGCCCAAAAAAATCAAGTTTGCTCAATTTAGGTTTCATGCATTTTCTCAAAATAACCCAACTTGCACCAATCATAACTCTCTCAATTTTGGTCATATGAGGGTGATCCTGGACTTTTTGGAAAGCTCAAGTTGTCCCATACAATCTCTATGTTGATCTTTTTTTCATTTGAAGAATTCCTCTTGATGTAAATTACTTTGACCAAAAGTGTTTTTTTGTTGACTTTTAAAATGACCTATAATGTTTTGGCCCATATCTCTCAAATGAAGCATTTTTGGACTTGAGCTTAGAGAGACAAAGTTGTAGAGAATTGAATTTAATTAAAAATGGGGTTTGGTTGAGAAACATATGATGAAGAATGTGAAAGTTATGCTTGGTCAAAGTTCAGTTGACTTTTCCTTAAGAAAACCCTAATTTAGCAACTTTTGACTTTTGATGAATCTTGAGTTTTCTTGATGAATCATGATCAACCCATGATAAAATGATGAATATGACTTCAAAATCTTAATGTTGACCAAAAAGTTTGAAGTTTGACTGTATGTTGACCATAATTGACTTTTTATCCAATACAGTTGATTTTCAATCATCCGAGCAAATGACTGAGCAAACTTGTGATGCAAGGCTTGAAACTTGTCATGAGGATTCTTTGAGACATATGGGAAACCATGAAATCCACTTGAGGCATTAGAAGCTCAATTTTCCTTCAGAAAAGAAAAACCCTAGTTGTCGTCAACTGCTTAGGAGGAGAGTTTGTCTAATCAAACCTTGAGTAGGTTAGAACCTTTGGAGCATGAGGAGGCATCTTGAATCAATTACGAGAGGGAAAATTTTGGGGTATAACACTTATGAACAAGGTATATGATGGGTGACTAACACCTTCTCTTCGTCTAAAACCGAGTCAAAAACCTAGAATCTCTAACTTTTAGGGTCATTCCTTTATATTCTCTTCCTTAGGATAAAAGTTAAGGGTGGCGACTATGTATTTAAAACTAGTTACAACAGCTGGCGACTCTGCTGGGGACTCAACCCTAGGTTTAGAAGTCTTTCCTTTAGTTTTTAGTGTTTTTTTTCTTTCTTCATTTTGCCTTATTTATTTATTCATTTATTTTTATATTTTGTCATATTATATCTATGGTGGGATTTAAATTTCACAAAAATGTTTTCAAAAAAAACTTAGAAAGAAGGTTCATCTATTAGCCAAGGGGATACATCATCCCTATGAGTTTATGTGACGAATTTGCCTAGAGTTGGTGGAATTCCACGAATGGAATACGTCTCAAGAGACATCCCGTTGGGAAGTAGGACTTTGGAATGACACCTATGACTCTTTGTACAACCTTCAAACCAAAATCTCATGATGAGACCTTTCATGACCTAGAGACGAAAGTTTCGGTCTGTAAAGAGGCTCCGCTTAAGGGAGGCTCTCGTGCCTTTCCCTCTAGTGTTATTCATGATACCCTTAAGGAAACCACCTTATGGGGAGGGTAGACTATTCGTAGGCCAAAACTAGGACCCGACCTTCTAAGGGTACCTTTCATAAAATCCTGTCACTAAGTCCTACATCCATGCATTCATACATTTTTGCATTTCATATATTTACCCTCTATTTCCTTTCGTTTGTCTTATTCACATGGTTAAAAAATTAATAAGTCAAAGGTTTTTTTGGTGAGTGTCGTAAAAAACGAATACCAAAGAGAAACAGCTTGTCCGCATCAATTCCGTCAAGCCTGATATGACAAAGATAATAATCATCAAGGAGAAACTAAAAGCCATGAAGATGCCAATGCTTTAAATAGTTGCTTCTTTTAGTTTCAATATCTTTCAATATCTGAAATGTATTCCCTTTTGAGGGTGATTATTATTAATGAAAATACTTTTTCTTCTACGTATTCATTTCAAGATACTCACTAATAAGAAAAAGCAAAACCTAAAGGAAAAATGATATATATATATATATATATATATATATATATATATATATATATATATATATATATATATATCCAAGTGAATAAGACATTCAAAAACGAAACCTTTAGCATATTCATAAGCACCCATCATTCACAAACATTTGCATCTCATTCATAAAAAACTCATCTTTTTTTGAAAACCTTCTCTAATTAATTCATTAGTAGAAGAAAACCACCACCTCTTCAACTGCCATATCAGACAAGAGCCAAATTGAAGAGAATCAAGCTGCATTCAAGGAAGATCTTGAGCAAGTCAAAGGCGACGTCAACACAATTAGAGGAGACATGAGCCAAGTTCTTCTAGCCTTGAAGAATATCATCGACAGGCAGGAGCAAATCCCTAGGGTAGTCTTTGAATATGTAGCCCATACCATTGGCGCATCAAGCGGTCACCAACTAAGGAAAGAGCCAGAAGCAAGACCTCAAAAGTCAACCATGGCTCAAAAAGAGACAAGACAAGCTGAGAGTGAAGGGTTTGTTCCACCTCCGCCAAAGGAGGGGAATCCCATACCCTGCAGATTCCGATTAACAATGCAGGAAACTACTTGGATTTGCAGTATGGAGACCACAATTTAGAGGATGTCAATCAAGCACCTCAAAGAATAATTCATACTCATGCTAATGAGAATCCAATGGTGCTCGAGCAGTATAAAGATCTGGAGGAAAGGTTAAAAGCCGTGGAGGGTTATGATGCTTTCAATGTATATGCTCTCAAAATGGGTCTAGTTCCGGATGTGGTGATCCCACCAAAATTAAAAGTACCCGACTTTGGAAAATACGAGGGGCTCACCTATACAAGGAACCATCTGCACATGTATTACAAGAAGATGCATGCATATGCTCAAGACCAGAAACTGATGATTAATTGTTTCTAAGATAGTTTAAGTGGGGCATCCTTGGATTGGTACATGCAATTGGAACGGGTTCATGTTCAGACATATGCAAATCTTGCTAATTCCTTCTTAAAATAGTACAAATATAACTCGGATATGGCACCTACCCACATGCAACTCCAGAACCTTTCTTAGAAGAAAGAGGAGTCCTTCAATAAATATGCCCAAAGGTGGAGAGAAATGGCATCCCGAGTACAACCACCACTTCTGGAGAAATAACTAGTCGATATGTTCATGGGCACCTTGCAAGGGATATATTATGAAAAGATAGTTGTAAGCTTCTCTTTCGGATATTTCGACTTGGTGACTATCGGTGAGAGAATTGAAGCAGGCATAAAGAGTGGAAAGATACAAGAGGAATCATATAATACCCATTATAATTCAAAAAGACATGTTCCTAACTTCTCACAAAAAGGGGAAAGAGAAATTAATGTTGTAGCCTCACAACCAAGGGCACAACAACCATTAATAATTCCACGAGGACAATAACATGATAAAAGGCCGAAAAGAAAGTTTAACCCTCTCCCATGCCTCACAGTCAATTGCTGCAGCATCTACTCGAAGCATCTTTGGTAGAGCAAAAGCCTTTAGCTCCTCCAATTGGGGCACCTCCACCAATGTACGATGCAAATGCCAGGTGCGAGTATCATGTCAATTCTCCGGGGCATACTATAGAAAAATGTTGGGCCTTCAGACATAAGGTTCAAGATTTATTGGGTTCTCAGGATATCACTTTTGACAAATTGAACACCAAGACAAACCCCATGCCTCCACATGATGGTATGATTGTGAATGCAATTGAGGTGGTCACTGACCATGGAGGGGTCAGAGAGCAGTTTCCTCCCATTCAAGAAGTCTATATCAACAAAGCGGTAGAGCATGGTTGACAAGTAACAATGATATCCAACAAAGGAAACATCAAAGGGGCATCTGATTTCATCCATGAATGTGCCCCAGGTGAAGAACTCAACAACTAGACAGCCGTGGGGATTCCCGAGATCGTTTTCTTTCCAAAGTAGTTTTTCTTGTTTTTGAAAGAACCCATGTCAAGCCTGAGGCATAAGGGTTGCTTGTAAGGGTCCCCCATTTTGTTTAAGACAATATTCACGATTAATAAAAGTTATATTTCACATTCAATTAAGATCATTTTCTTTCTCTTGCATTATCCCTTATATTTAAAATGGTAATACTTTTCTCCATATGCATTTTAAAAATTAACATACTAAAAACGGCACCAAAACATGATAAAAGTGAAGATCAATGCCTAAAACTACCAATAATGTTACTGCTGCTATCCAATATAATTTTGACGCACCCATCAACCAAGATGAAGAGGAAGATGATGAAGATCCTGAACTTACTAAAGAATTAGCGAGAGAGATAGAGAAAAAAACTGATAGTATACAACCATACCAGGAATCTATTAAGACCGTTAACCTTGGCATAGAGGAAGATTCGAAAGAGATCAAGCAAGGGGCAACATTGGAGAAAAGCGTCAAAGAAAGGTTGATCAAGTTGTTACATGAATATGTGGATATATTTGCCTAGTCTTACAGAGACATGCCAAAATTAGATATGGATATTGTGATGCATAAACTACCTCTTAAGGAAGTTTGTTCTCCTTCTAGAAGAACTCGTCCAAACATGTCTAGCAGGATTCGAGGAAAGGTCCTTAAACAATTACATGCAGGGTTCTTAGCGGTGCTAGATTATCCACCTTGGATAGCTAACATCATACCAGTACCCCAAAAGGATGGCAAATAATGTATGTGTGTAGGTTATCGGGGATCTAAACAAAACAAGTTCCAAAGACGATTTCCCGTTACCTCACATAGATGATTTGGCGGATAATACAGCTCAAGCTTCGACCTTATCATTCATTGATGATTTCTCAGGCTATAATAAAATCAAAATAGCTCCCGAAGATATGGAAAAGACTACTTCATGACACCTTAGGGAACTCTCTGTTACAAGGTGTTGTATCCTAAAATTTTCCCTCCCATATTTCTCAAAACATTGCAAGAAAGATCTCCAAGTTGCTCAAGGTAGTCCAAGAGTTGGTCAGACAAGCTCTCTCCTAAGGCAGTCTACCCCAAACTAGGGTTTCATGTTGCATCAAGATCCTTGAGTCCAAGTGGTCCCAAATTCTCACCAATGTACTAATATGTTCTCAAGATCATCCATGTCAAGTTTCAAGCCTTGCAGAGGAAGTTTGCTCAGTCAATTGCTCAAAGGCCTGAAAATCGACTGTGCTAGGGCAAAAGTCAATTGTGGCCCACATACAGTCAAACTTCAAGATTTTTGGTCAACATCCTCATTTTGAAGTATATTTCATCATTTGATCAAGGGTTGATCATGATTCATCAAGGATTGCTCATAATTCATCAAGACTCAAAAGTTGCTAAATTAGGGTTTTGCAAGAAAAGTCAACTCAACTTTGACCAAGCATAACTTTCTCATACTTTATGAGAAATGACCCATACAAATCTAATTTTTAAGAGGATGCAATTCCCTACAATCCATCTTCAGATCCAAAGTTCAAAATATACACTCACAAGAAGTTGTGAATTTGGACATTATAGGTCATTTTGAAAAGTCAACAAAAACACCTTTTTTGCCAAAGCTTCACACATGATCATGGAATATCAAAGTGAGATGATACCAAAAGGGTTGATTAGAGGACATCTCAATATTTCTAAAAAGTCCAAGAACACCTCCAAAGAGTCAAAATTGAGGAAGTTATGCATTGTTGAATTTGACCTTTTTTGCAAAATTGCCAAAAGTCAACTATCCCCAAAACTTCAAATTTTGCCAAATGGGCCCAATCTTTTTCACTTGTTTTGAGTTGGCATCATATCCCACGTGCTCTAGCCTTTTCCACTTGTCCATATCATATTTTTATTAATTATTTTATTTTTTATTTGAATTAAATCAAATAAAATCCAAAATATTGATAACAAAGGATCTTGTGATTATTTTAGGCTTCATTATACAGCTAGCATGATTCCAGCTTGTGCCAAGCCTTAGAATGCACAAAAAGATTGAAAAGAAGCCAAATTTGAAAGGTTGTTAAAGGGAATCAAATCAATATCCAAAGCATTGAAAGAGAGGGATTTGGACACAATAATCAACCCTAATGCATTGTCTAATACATAAGGGTTGCGTGCAGATCAAAATCAAGGGTTAGAAGGAGGCGTGAGAGGAAGAATCAAATTAAAAAAAATCAAAGAAAAGTGTGAGATCAAAATCCCACTTAGAGACGTCCTCAAGGCTCGATACCTCTCCCAATCGTTTCCTGGAAGTCTCCATAACCTAAAGCAATCGAGACCAATCGTTTTCAAGCCCTCTAGCACGCTGTAAGGCCGTCACGGAATCAACCTTTTCTTGAATTCGAAAAGCTTCATTCTTGCATCCATAGTGTAAAATAATTGCATATTCTTGATCACCATGATATTTGCAAATTTTTTACAATAGCCAATTTCATTTATATGGACTGAATCGAAACTCACCATTATTAGGTTTTCAAGCTTTGGTTTAGGGCTTTTTGTTTCAGTAATAATTAGCCTTCATAATGGGTATGGTTGTGATCAGGAGAGTGAGACGAACTCAACCATGGCGTTGGATTCCATTTAGGCGGCCTGTAGAGGATTTTTGAAATGCACAGACCTATAGTAACGGACTCTGTCCGTAGGTATAGGTGGTATAATTTTTAGCCACGATCCAAGAACAGGGATGAAGGCGTGTCACTCCTCCATTCGTCCATTCAAACATTGGCGCGTTTTTTCTGATTGTTGTCCATTAATATTTGTTTTTGTATTTTATTATTATCTTGTAATATTATAGCAAACAACAACAAGTGATCCAGTGGCAAGCGTGGCATGGAATTCCCCTTGTGGCCTGGGTTCGAATCCCAGGTCCCCCTATTTTCACTATATTATTTTCTTACAGGAAATCCAGTACACACTTAAGCTTGATGACCATCATACACTCTCACTATCCAACGCGCCAGATGGCCAGATGGCCAGATCTGGTGGCCACCATTGAAGGCACACCATAGACCAAGTCAATACACATGCATGGGATCAGAAAAGTCAATACGGATCAACATCATTGGGCCAAATTTCTTGCTATTCACACCCCTAAATCAGGCCCATTTCTCATCTCTTTTTTATTTTATTATTCTATTTTTCTTATTTATTTACTAACCAATAAAATAATTTCTTTTTTTATCAAAAAATCACAAAAATATTTTATGTCCAAATAAATTCAGAATTTTCTTTATTTTTTATCAATAAATATTAATTAACTTAATTAGGTTAATTTTAGATAACTTTCATTTATTTTTGCAAATAATTAAAAATCAATTAGAATCAATAGGTTTTAACATTAACTTAGTTATTTTATTTCTTTCCTAAAATAACAAAATCCAAAAATATGTCATTTAAATTATTTTTCATTAATTAATTTAATAACCAATTAATTTAGCATTTTAATTTTAGGATTCAATTTCTTTTCTTCAAAAAATAATAAAAACAACAAAAAAACATTTTCTTTTAATTAGAAGGGTCAAAACCCAAATTTCGCATTCAATTTAATTTCGCATCGCGTGCTTTATTATTATTTTATCTAATTATTGTATCTTCTCCCGACTTGTAATAATTTAATTAGGACATTTACTTTTACCGCTTTTATTTTCAAAGGGTTGTTTTTGGCGATGTAAATACTCGACGCCTTGTAATAATTTAGTTTAATTTCCGCACCTTTAATTTATGCAAATATCCAATTGTTAGATGTTTGACAATAGGGCTTGCATGACAAGAATGAATGCTTAATCTTAAAACAGTTAGACCACCCTTAATTGTGCAAAGATAAAAATAACTGAAATCAATACACTCTCACATGCGCACTCCTAGGTTACACCCCACTTGGTTGCCTTCGTAACCGGTCATTGAGTATAGGTTGTTTTAGAGGTCGCCCTCTTGTCTAAAAGATCATAAGTTGCCTCGGAAAGGTTGCCTCGGATATCGTTGCCTCGGATAAATGATCTAAGACATTAGGGTTACCACTAAGATGTCCTAACGTTGCTTTAGTGACCATATGTCCCTCTTTCGAATTGACCCTCAAACTTCAATGACGGTGCTACCTACTCACTAATAGTGGGATAGAATTGTCTAAAGGAAATAAGCATAGAACGATTCTTTTTTTTTCCGAGTAGGTAGATTAGTTCTTAGATACTTGCTCATTCAAAACAAAACTTTTCACACTTACACTTTTACAAACAAGTTTTCAAAAACACTTCATTACACTCTTGAAGACAGACGCAAAAGTTAAATCAAAGTCAAAACAAAAACTTTTCAAAGCCCACAAACACAAAGAAAACAATTTTGAAAACAATGAGCAAGTACCTAAGAGCCCGTAGATAACTACGGATAAAAAGGGTGCTAATACCTTCCCTTTCTATAATCTACCCCCCGTACTCAGAAATATCTCGAAAAAGGAATTTTTCTGTGCTTTTTTCCCTTGTTGGATAAAATAAAAGTCGGTGGCGACTCTTGCTTACCGTGACATTTTGCAAACACAAACGCAAAACGCAAACCAGCATTTCAAAATAGTCCGGTTTTGGCTACCCTATCACAGAACTGGCGACTCTACTGGGGACTTAATAAGTTGGGTGTACCTTAGGATTAGTTCATATTGTTTTCAATTGTTTGATATGTATGCTTTATCTTTGTGGGTTTGAATCAGAGTTACTATAGATCCTAACTCGGATATGGGGGATACCTTTTAGGTAAGTAGCAATAGACTGTGAGGGAACTGTACAGCGTAGACCGATACGGTTGAAGCAGTAGCTACATTGGTGTGGCATGTTAGTTTGTACCGATATCCCTTGTGGTGAAACAAGGAGAATATGGGGCTGTTAAGGGGTCATTAAGCACCAACTGACCTTAGAACCTATAATTGACCAACTTGGCCATAGAAAAGTAGCAGTATGCTACACTCATTGAGACCAAACTCTCGCGATGGTTCCGGCCACAAGAAAAGGTTGCTAAACTGGAATTATGACCGATCGAGGGTGGTCAATGATATTGAGATCCTCTAGAACCCGGTTACTATTACTAGGATAGGTTGAACCAACTAAACTGAAAGAGGGTAATACCTAAACTCCATGCCAGCCTGAAATTTAAGGGCTATCTGTGTGTTTGCCCTTACCATGTTTGCTATCTGTGAATACCTGTGGTGTGTTTCTATCATGACATCATGCATCATGACATTGCATGCATATTGCATTGGACTAACCATTTTAAAGACCAACGGGATTCATCTTTGTTCTGTTTTGCAGATCATGGCATCTATGCGTAGAAACACTATTCGGATCAGCTTTGTACAGATTCCTACTCAGCTTAGAGATTTGGTTTCCAAGGTTCCCGACACTTCCTCTTTTGACAGAAGACATGGTCACCTCCTCAGTTTAGTCACTTCCAAGCTGGATGAACAAATGACGAGTGTCTTGTTTCAGTTCTTTGATCCGTTATACCACTGCTTCACTTTCTCGGACTATCAGTTGGTCCCTACTTTGGAGGAGTTCTCTGATTTACTTGGTATTTCCATTCTAGAGAAGACTCCATTTACAGGTTGGGAGATAGCTCTTAGGCCAGAGGATATTGCTACATCCCTACATCTGACAAAGGCTGAGGTAATGTCTAACTGGGAGACTCGGAGTGGGACAAAAGGCTTCTTGGCTAAGTTTTTGGTTGATCAGGCTAATCAGTTCTGGGACAGTTTAGACTTTCAAGCATTTGAAGACATCCTGGCTCTTCTCATTTATGGCCTGGTTCTGTTCCCTAATTCAGATTCCTTTGTTGGCGTGAACGCAGTGAAGATCTTCATGTCCCATAGTCCGGTGCCCACTCTCTTAGGTGACATTCTGCATGCTCTTTATGCCCGTACTGCTCGGAAACGGGGAACCCTTATGTGTTGTGCACCATTGCTGGCGAGGTGGTTTATTTCTCACCTTCCCAAATCTGTTTTGAAGAACAAGGAAGGCATGGGTTGGGCCTACAGAATTATGTCCCTTGCTCATACGGACATCATCTGAACCACTAAAGACATGGAAGAAGTAGCTGTTATTGATTGCTGTGGGGAATACCCCAATGTTCAATTGCTGGGAATTAGAGGAGGGATTACCTATAATCCTTGTTTGGCCTTACAATAGTTTGGGCGAGCTAGGAGGGACGGACCTCATGAGTTTCTGATTCCAAGCATTGTCTTTGACTTCCAGGGGGATAATGAGGAGCATCGCCGCAGGTTCATACGAGCTTGGAACAGGGTGCACAGGTATGATCCACATGAGCTAGGGATGAAGACCTCTCTTTCGATGGAACCGTATCTCCGGTGGGTTCGAGCCCGTGCTCAAAAACTGGGGATGCCATACGAAGTTGTCTTACCGGTAATTGTTGAGAGTACTGATGAAGAAGAGGTTCCGCATACTGTCCTCCATCCATACATGCCTACTGACATTGGGGAATTAAAGAGGTCTTGGATCCAGCTAAGGGAAGAGCAGGATACTTACAGAGAGAAGTATCATGAACAAGAACGGAAGATCCTAAAGCTTACAAGGCATTTGGAGAATGAGAAGGTCCTCAACGACTACGTCAGCACACAAGGAAAACGACCATGGGAGCGCTGATGTCTTTTATTGCTTTTAGTTTTGATTTACTTTTCAGTTTTTCTCTTTGTAACGCCTTAAAGGAATTTGTCAAACATTGTTTCAAGTTTTTAATCTAATAAAAGTGTGTTTCATTTTGGTTTATAAATTTGAATCTCTAAGGTCTTTGAATTCATATCATACGCATTCCATTCCCATGCACCTCATTACAGGTACCCTTACAGGTTTCTCATCTTCTTCGCTGTTTATTTCAGCAAACATGTCTGCTGAAACATCAACTGATCAAGCTATCAAGGCTCTTCAAGCTCAAAACGCTCAGTTCCAGGAAATGTTCATGAACTTGGCCATGGGCCAGCAAGATCTGGAGACTCTTATCTTGAATGATAAGAAGAAGAAGAAGACGGTCCTCCTGAATATGGGTCACAGGTTCGGGAATAAATTAAGACAGGATGTTGATTTATCTCACTCATCTGGAGGGGGAGAGAACCAAGAAGAAAGGAGGGCTCCTAGCCCTGTGGTTTCGGACAATGAGACTGACTTTGATGAAGACCAGTATCCTCCGGATGAGGACATGTATAAGCAGCTTGAAGACCGATTAAGCGAAATGGAAGTTCAGAAAGTCCCTGGTTTGGGCTTTGGAGATTTGGGTTTGGCATCTGGGGTGGTAATTCCCCACAAGTTTAAAGCACCAGTCTTTGCTAAGTATGTCGGGGTCTCCTGCCCAAAGCTACACCTCCGCTTGTATGTTCGGAAGATTCAGCCATACACTGTCGATAAGAACCTCTGGATTCACTTCTTTCAAGATAGTCTTTCAGGGACTCAACTTGAATGGTTCTACCAACTGGAAGGAGCTAACGTCCGTAACTGGGAGGACCTTGCTACTGATTTTTACAAGCAGTACCAGTATAATGCCGACCTTGCTCCCACGCGTACCCAACTTCAGGGTATGTCTATAGGTGCGAGTGAAGGTTTTAAGGACTACGCTCAGAAGTGGAGGGACCTTGCTAGAAGAGTCCAACCCCCTCTGGCTGACATGGAGTTGGTAGATATGTTTCTTGGGACGCTGTCGGGTCCGTATTTTAATCATCTGATTGGGAGTTCATCGTCTGGTTTTACCGAATTGATTATGATTGGGGAAATAGTTGAGGCCGATATCAAGAGCGGCAAGATACAGAAAGGTGCTTCGTCAAGTACCGAGAAGAAGCCTTTTAAGAAGGAATCTAGCGCAGTTTACAGCTCAAAGAGCCAAAACCGTCCTGAGCGCCGCCAAGAAGTTAATGCGGTAGTTATAGCAAGACCTGTTGTTGCCCCACAACGCAACAATCAGCTAAGAGCAGAGAGGCCGCAAAGATAGTTTACTCGGCTCAGCATGACTTTATCTCAAATTCTGCCGCAGTTGTTGAAGACCAACTTGGTGATTCCGAAGGAGGCTCTAAAGAATCCCAATACCACATCACCGCTGTATAATCCAAACGCCCACTGTGCTTATCACTCTGATAGCCCAGGGAATGATACCAATAATGGATGGGCTTTGAAGAGTAAAGTGCAGGATCTAATCGATGCTAAGGAGATTGAGTTCGAAGCGCCGGAAAAGCCTAATGTTATGACTGCTCCTATGCCCAAGCATGGAGTGAATGCTGTAGATGATGACTTGTTTGTGACTTCCATAAAAGACATTGCTACTCCATTGATGACTGTGAAGAAAAACCTTTTGTTAGCCGGTTTATTTCTGGGATGTGGCAAAGGTTGCCATTTGTGTTCCGTCCTACCTACTGGTTGGCATCTATTGAAGTCAGGTGTCTAATGCCTGATGGATAACAAAGAAATTCTGTTTGAAAAAAAATTGGTTCCATTGATTCCTTTCGAAGACGTTTTTATAATCACCATTTCCGCCAATTCTTTCAAGGATTCCTCAAGAAAGCTTGTTAGAATTACATCTGTTCCGAGAATTGCTCCATTGATCATCACCATTCCTGGACCTATCCCCTATACGTCAGATAAAGTTGTCCCGTGGCACTATGGGGCTAACGTGTAGTATCACGGGATTAAACAAGACTTCAAGGTTGGAGAGGCTGATACTGACATCAGCAATATTGTTGGATCTAGTAATGTCACCCGCAACGGAAGACTTTTCTCCCCTGAGATTTCCCCACCAATTGTTCAAAAAACCTGTTGTTATTACACCTGCCAGTACACCTGTTACTGTCCCTGTTCATGTCCCAATCCTTATCCCTGTCACCGAGTAATCTGACACTCGGGGCAAAGGGATCACCGGTGAGCCTGCCCGGACGAAGGCACCGAGGAAGATTACTGTTGAAGCCTCTAGACAGGAAATAGAGGAAATTTTAAAGATCATCAAGAAAGCGACTACAATGTAGTCGAACAGCTGGGGAAAACCCCGTCAAAGATCTCTATGTTGTCCTTACTGCTATGCTCAGAGGCCCATGCTAAGGCTCTGATTGCTTTCCTGAAAACTGTGCATGAGCCGCAAGAGACATATGCTTACCAGTTCAAAGATTGTGTGGCTAGTTTGACGGCAGATAACGGGTTGGGTTTCTCCAACACAGATTTGACCGCCAAAGGGAAGAATCACAATGACGCTCTGCATGTTTCAATCGAGTGCATGGGTACTACTCTAGCTCACGTGTTGGTGGATACTAGGTCCTCGTTGAATGTTTTACCCAAGAAAGCTTTAGACCGGTTAGACTGTGAAGGGCTGGTGCTGAAGTCGAGTAATATTGTAGTTAGGGCCTTTGACGGGTCCAAGAGAATGGTACACGGGGAGGTGGATATTCCAGTTAAGGTTGGCTCCCAAACTTTCGCGTCTACATTCTATGTGATGGACATTCGACCATCTTATTCATGTTTGTTGGGTCGCCCGTGGATCCTTAAAGCTGGGGCAGTAACTTATACGCTTCACCAGATGCTGAAATACCCAGTGAAGGGGAAAATTGTTACGGTAAGAGGAGAAGAGGAGTACATGGTGAGCCACCTCAACTCTTTTCGGTATATGGAGATGGACGGGGAGTTCATCGAGACCCTGTGTCAACATTTTGAAGAAGTCCCCCAGACTCTGGCGTCGACTGAAACAGTTACTAAAGATCCTCCAATGAAGATGGCTTCCCTCAAGGATGCCCGGGTTGTTATTGAGAAAGGTGGGTGTGCGAATTGGGGCCAACTCCCCGACTTTGCACATAAGACTGACAAG
Source organism: Vicia faba (assembly GCA_948472305.1). Lineage (NCBI taxonomy): Eukaryota > Viridiplantae > Streptophyta > Magnoliopsida > Fabales > Fabaceae > Vicia > Vicia faba. The sequence goes on from OX451737.1 coordinate 240,675,335, forward strand.
TTTGGTTTGGGTTTCACTGTAGAATCTCAGAGGGCTGTTCGGCATGCGTGGATTGGAAGACCTCCCCTGCGTATTACTAATCCTGAAGTGAATATGATTGAAGACGATGATGAAGAGTCAGAGTTTGACAGTTGGATTTACCCGACCACCGACGGCAGACTAAGAAATTGGACGGCAAAGGACTTCGTGCCAATTTATTTTATTACCCAATAATGAGACTTTTGTTTTGAATTTGTAACAGACAATTTTAAACTTTACGGCCCGATGCCTTACCCGAGACACCGCGGCTTTGTTTGAGGGCTTATTGTGTGTCATTTCCATATATCAATAATATAAGCATTGGACGTTTTCTTGCATTATGAATTTTGCGCTCTTTGTTTTTCTTTTCTATCTTACAAAACAACTATTTTACACACACTCACATATACAGGTCTAGATCCACTCTGGATTCCACTGATAACGACTCTGCTACTGCCGGTTATGACTTCGAAAGTCTGATCAACCAAGCCGAGGATGATTGCGAAGTGCCTAGTGAACTTTCTAGACTGTTGCTTCAGGAAGAGAGGGCCATACAGCCGCATTAAGAGCCGGTGGAATAAGTGAATCTGGGTACAGAGGTAGACAAGAAAGAGGTCAAGATCGGTGCAAATCTGGAGCCTAGTTTCAAGCAACGATTAATTCAGATGCTGCGTGACTATGTTGAGATCTTTGCCTGGTCTTATGAAGATATGCCTGGGTTGGATACTGATATCGTGGTTCATCGCTTGGATACCAAGGAAGACTGTCCTCCAGTGAAACGGAAAGTTCGCTGAATGCGCCCAGAGATTTCTGAGAAAATCAAGGCTGAAGTCATGAAACAGTTTGATGCTGGTTTTCTAACAGTTACTTCTTACCCACAGTGGGTGGCCAACGTGGTTCCTGTGCCGAAGAAGGATGGTAAGGTATGAATGTGTGTTAACTATAGGGATCTGAATAGGGCAAGCCCCAAGGATGGCTTCCCTCTGCTACACATTGACGTTCTGATTGACAGCACCGCACAACATAAGGTCTTCTCCTTTATGGATGGTTTCTCCAGTTATAATTAGATTAAAATGGCTCCCTAAGACATGGAGAAGACAACGTTCGTCACCCAGTGGGGTACCTTTTTCTACAAAGTCATGCCTTTTGGATTGAAGAATGCTGGGGCAACGTATCAGCGTGCCATGGTCGCTTTGTTCCATGACATGATCCATCATGAGATTGAGGTATATGTTGACGATATGATTGCAAGGTCCCAGACTGAGGAAGAACACCTGGACCATCTTCAGAAGCTATTTGACAGGTTAAAGTTGTACAAGCTAAGGTTAAACCCGAACAAGTGCACCTTCAGGCTGAGGTCTGGTAAGCTGCTCGGTTTCGTCGTAAGTGATAAAGGTATTTAAGTGGATCCTACAAAGGTGAAAGCTATACAGGAAATGCCAACTCCCCGAACTGAAAAAGAAGTCAGAGGCTTTTTGGGACGTCTGAACTATATTGCCCGATTCATCTTGCACCTAACTACTACTTATGAGCCAATCTTCAAGTTACTGAAGAAAGATCAAGTGGTAAGATGGAACGATGAATGCCATGCCGCTTTCGAAAGGATCAAAGAGTATCTCCAAGAACCACCTATTCTGATGCCTCCAGTTGAAGGGATACCTTTAATCTTATACTTGACAGTACTCGATAATTCAATGGGGTGTGTGCTGGGGCAACATGATGAGTCTGGCCGAAAAGAGCATGCTATTTATTACCTTAGCAAAAAGTTTACCGACTACGAGACCCGATACTCGTTGCTCGAGAAAACTTGCTGCGCTTTGGCATGGGCTGCTCGCCGGCTGAGACAGTAGTTGCTGACTCACACTACTCTATTAATATCAAAGATGGATCCAATCAAGTATATCTTCGAGAAGCCTGCCTTATCCAGAAGAATAGCAAGATGGAAGATGATCTTGACCGAGTATGACATCCAGTACGCGACCCAAAAGGCAATCAAGGGAAGTGTGTTGGCAGATCATTTGGCACATCAGGCTGTAGACGATTACCAGTCCATGGAATTTGAATTCCCGGATGAGAACATCATGTTGGTGACTGAATGTGAGACACCTGGACCAGATGAAGGACCTGAGGAGGGATCCCGATGGTCTATGTACTTTGATGGAGCTTCAAACGCTTTGGGTAATGGCATTGGCGTCGTGATCATATCTTCTGAAGGCTCTCATACTCCGTTCACCGCCCGACTATGTTTCAACTGCACCAATAATATGGCGGAGTATGAAGCGTGCATCATGGGTCTTCGAGCAGCTATTGACCTAAGGATTAAGTTCTTAAGTGTATTTGGAGATTCTGCTCTCGTGATCAGTCAGATCAAAGGCGAGTGGGATACGAAACACCCTAATCTTATTCCTTACAAAGAGTATGTATTGACGTTGCTTCCACACTTCGAGGAGATAACCTTTGAACACTTCCCTAGAGAGGAGAATCAGTTGGCGGATGCGCTAGCTACGATGTCTTCTATGTTCAAGGTCAGATGGGACAATGAAGCTCCCCAGATCACCATTGAAAGGTTGGAAGAACCCGCACATTGCTGCGACATTGAGACTAAAGAGGTAGCAGATAAACCCTGGTTTCATGAGGTGAAGAGGTATCTTGAAGCTCAGGAATACCCCGAGGGTGCATCTGTTAATGATAAGAAGTTTCTGAGGAGGTTCGCGGCGAAGTTCTTCATCAGCAATTCGATCCTTTACAAGCGTAACCTTGATTCAACCTTACTATGATGTATGGATAAGAACGAGGCAGAAATGATTATGGTAGAGTTACATGAAGGTACTTTCGAAACTCATTCCAGTGGACACACCATGGCAAAGAAGATCCTATGGGTAGGATATTATTGGTCCACCATGGAAGCCGACTGTTATCAGCATTCTCGGACCTGTCATAAGTGCCAAGTCTATGTTGATAAGGTGCACATACCTCCAGTACCTCTGAATGTCTTGACAACACCTTGGCCTTTTGCAATGTGGGGCATCGACATGATCGGCGAGATCATACCTACTGCGTCTAACGGGCATCGCTTCATCCTGGTAGCTATTGATTACTTTACAAAGTGGGTTGAAGCAGCTTCCTTTGCTACGGTAACCAAGAACGTCGTGGCACGGTTCATTCGGCACAATCTGATCTGTCGATATGGTGTACTAGAGAGGATCATTTTGGACAATGGTACAAATCTCAACAATAAGATGATTACTGAGCTCTGCAAACAGTTCAAGATACAACAGCATAACTCTTCTCCTTATCCGCCGAAGTTGAATGTGGCTGTTGAAGCGGCTAATAAAAACATTAAGAAGATTGTGCAGAAGATGACAAAAACATACAAAGATTGGCACGAGATGTTACCATTTTCTCTTCATGGGTACCGTACCTCAGCACGGACGTTAACAGGGGAAACACCTTATTCCTTGGTATATGGTATGGAGGCCGTCTTGCCCATTGAAGTTCAGATACCCTCTCTTCGTATTATGAAGGATGCAGGTTTGAGCGAAGATGACTGGATTCAGTCCCGACTTGATCAGCTAAACTTAATCGACGAAAAGAGACTTACTACTATTTGTCATGGTCAAACATACCAAAAAAAGATGATCAAGGCATTTAACAAGAAAGTTAGACGATAAGAGTATCAAGTTGGGGATCTGGTGATCAAGCACATCATTCTACCTCAAGGTGATCCCAGGGGCAAATGGACCCCTACTTACGAAGGGCCATTTGTGGTTAAGAATATTTTCTCAGGAGGAGCTATGATTCTAACCACCATGGATGGTGACGACCTTCCTCACCCCGTCAACACAGACATAGTGAAAAAATACTACGCATAATCAAAGACCCGCTAGGTTGAATGGCCTAGGCAAAAATAAGGGCTTCCCAGCGAACCAAAAGGGTTCGGGCAAAAATAAGGGATGAAAATGGAAAAAACTTACACCCGGCAAGTCGAAAACCTGAAAGGGCGGCTTGGGAAAAAATAAGGGCTTACCGGCGAACCAAAAGGGTTCGGGCAAAAATTAGGGATTAAAATATAACACTATGTCTCATTGGATCACCTTGCAACCAGAATTCGGCATCGACTATCAAGCCCAGCCGACACTAATCAATCTGATCTACCTTCAACCAAGTAGCAAAGGGATGATATGCTCGGGGACATAAAGGCAATAGCAGAGTTGGAACCCAGTGGGATTGTTCACATAGCTGTTTTTCTTTGTTTTTCACAAATTGTATAAATTCTATTTGTTCGGCGGTGTTCCCTTACTAGGACGTCAGCCTCTTGTACAAAAATGCCTATTTACAGGCCAAACTTCAGAATCAATACAATTCATTTTCACAAATAAATTTTTCCTTTTTCTGTTTTGTTTTGCAAAAGAACATCCAATGTTCGTTTTTGATATTTGCATTTGACATTAATTGCTGCTCATAAAAAAACTTACATACGAAACAAAAGAAGATTACTTGTAATATCAGAAACAAGGGGAAAACGAGAAATGTCCAAACCGTACAGTTGCTCTGTCCACCAGGTATAGGGATAGACCTAGCTAGAGGAAACGATTGAAAGTACATTCATTCCCCGCAGAGTAAGAGAAAGACAACGGTGTTAGCTCTCTCCAGCTGAGGCTCGCAACCATGAATGAGTTGATAATATTCTCCCCAAGTAGAGGTTATCCACCATCAATACTAGATAATTATCCCCAGCGGAGTTGGAAAAAATATCCCCAGTGGAGTTTGAAGAATTATCCCCAGTAGAATCTAAAAGATTATTCCCCGTGAAGTCGCAACTGGAAAATCATCCCCAGCGGAGTTCTTTCCTTTCACAAACAGGAATTCAATCCCTAACAGGTTCATTATCGCTAGCAGCGGTAATTCATCCCCAGCTGAATTTGTCAACGGAATCCTCAACAGATCATCTCTTCCCCACAGAGTAATCTCCTCATCAGTTTATTCCCCAGCGAAGTTATCCTCTCCTGTAGGTTTATTCTCACAATCATTTTCATCCACTATCTTCGGCAGAAACGAAGAATTCAATTCTTTTCTCCAGCAACAATCTGGGATTTATTTTCCCCAGCTAAAAACATCACATTTCCATGCATCATGACATGCATACGCATCACACGACACAATCTGATTTATTTTGAGAACATCATTTCTTGATACATATCATGCATTACATACAACTAACCTTTATCTTTCAGGAAGGATACAGTTAAATATTCACAAAGTTCAAGCTATTAAGCTTCTACCTCAGTCGAATTACGGGCAAACTCCTAAATCTCGATGAAGATATTTTCTCAGTTGAATTACGAACAAGTTCCTAAATCTCAGCAAAGCAGTCGAATTACGGGCAAACTCCTAAATCTCGACAAAGATATTTTCTCAGTTGAATTACGGACAAGTTCCTAAATCTCAGCAAAGCAGTCAAATTACGGGCAAGCTCCTAAATCTCGACGAAGATGTTTCCTCAGTTGAATTACGGACAAGTTCCTAAATCTCATTAAAGTAGTTGAATTACGGACAAGTTCCTAAATCTCATCAAAGTAGTTGAATTACGGACGAGTTCCTAAATCTTGACAGAGATGTTTCCTCAGTTGAATTATGGATGAGTTCCTAAATCTCAACAGAGATGTTTCCTCAGTTGAATTACGGACGAACTCCTAAATCTCAGCAAATCAGTTGAATTACGGACAAGTTCCTAAATCTCAGTAAATTTGTTGAATTACGGACGAGCTCCTAAATCTCGACAAAGATATTTCGTCAGTTGAGTACGGACGATTGAAGTTCCTAAATATCAACAGAGATGATTCCTCAGTTGAGTACGGACGACCAAAGTTCCTAAATATCAACAGAGATGACTCACCAGCAGAATGACGGACAACGAAGCTCCTAAAATTATACTTCTTTCAACAAAGATCGGACTTCCCCAGCGGAATCTTCCTCAACAACAGGTATACAAGCTCTCGCTAAGGAATCTCTTATGCGATCGACACCCTTTCAAATGACATCTGTAAGCCCATTTCCAACATCACAAGATAATTACCATTCCATGCGAGTGCAAATTTCTGGGCACTCTAGTGTTCAATCCTCTTCCACCTTCGGATCACGAAAGGTACGAAAGCCAATCTACATACTCAGGTTTAAGAAGATTGAACAGGGGCACAAGGTAATGCCATTCAATCTTAAGAGTGTAGGGGAAACTTATCAACAAACAATGGGTTCAATCTGAACAACAAAGTGATGAAGGAGTTATGCGATAATTTCAAGATAGAAAATCATAATTCTTCACCATATCGATGCAAAATGAGCGGAGCCATTGAAGCTACCAACAAAAACATCAAGGAAATCATTCAAAAATGGTAAAAACATACAAAGATTGGCACAAAATGCTTCCCTTTGCACTATATGGCTATCGTACTTCTGTACGCACATCAATAGGTGCAACTCCTTTTTATCTAGTATATGGCATGGAGGCAGTACTCCCAATGGAAATTGAAATCCCTTCACTCCGGGTTCTAATGTAAATGAAGCTTGAAGAAGAAGAGTGGGTACAGACATGACTTGATCAACTCAACCTCATTTAAGAGGAACGCTTAACAGCTTTGTGCCACGGTCAATTATATCATAAGCGTATGAAGAAAGCCTTCGACAAGAAGGTCTGCCCTCGAGTGTTCAAAGAAGGAGATTTGGTACTCAAGAAGATTCTGCTACCTTGCCTCGACTCACGTGTTAAATAGATACCCAACTACGAAGGTCTAGTTATGGAAAAACAACATTCTCCGGTGGTGGTCTCATTCACACAATAATGGATGGGGAAGAACTACCACATCCGGAAAATTTAAACGTAATCGAAAATACTATGTATAAGAAAGCTTGCTAGGTTCGAACCTTAAACAGGCGACTTAGGCAAAAAGGAGCATCCCGGTGGATCGAAAACCCTAAAGGGCGATCCAGGAAAAAATTAGGGACATACACAAAAAATTTTATCTCGGTGGATTGAAAACCCGATAGGGAAATCCAGGAAAAAGTTAGGGATCTCATTCAAAGAAATAAAGAACAAAAATACTGTAATCTAAGAACTGCGACTACAAACCACGAAGGACGGGATGAATCTAAATCATTTGACTCAAAAGCAAAGAAGATTGGATCTATCAAAAGGATATTAGGGAAAACAACAATAACAATTATCATTTTCATTGCCATTTTCAATTTTAAAAACTTTCTGTAATTACCTCTTTCAAGGAATTGCATCTTGTACTCTCTCCTATCTAGAGGCATATTAATAAAACCTTAACTTTTTCAAATTCTTTCAAATTGCGTTTTTTCAGACCTGTTTGCAAAATACTACGATTATTTCTTGTGAATATTGAGTTGAAATAATCTTGGGGATTTGACAAATAAAAGAATTTGATAAAACCTCAAAAAGAATTTTGGTTAGAAAAAACATCGAAAGAAAATCCATGCCTACGTCCATGTCTATATCTATGTCCACACATGCACCAACGTCCACGTCTACACCTACGCCTGCACCTATGATACAAATATCAAGATCTTGTCGACACTTTTTCAAATCAATTCAAAGATACCGCGATGATGCAACATACAATGCCGGGGAGTTGGTAACACAAAAAAACCAATGGTTTAAGAAGGAGAATTATCAAAAACATTTGCAAAATACTTGGGGCATACACATACAAAACATTTTGGGGCATATACAAACATTTGTTGCATGTACATATGTAAATATTTGGGGCATATATAAGCATCTTGTGCGTGAGCATATAAACAAACCATTTAGGGGCATATACCACACTTGGATAGCACATCAATTTAGGGTATTATGCTTGTAAGGCATCTTGCAAAGCTAATTTGGTTAAAATTATGAATTTTCTTGGGGTTCATCATTAGCAAGCTTATCTGTGCGAACTATATAGTTCAAACTTTAAGCAATTTGGGGTATATTTTCTTCATGTTGATAGTCATGGTCGAGGACGACACAACCGACATCATCGTGAATTTCGGGTCTATTTTCTTCATGCTGATAGACATGGTTAAGGATGACACAACCGAATATGGGGTTTATTTTCTTCATGTTGATAGCCATGGTTTAGGATGACACAACGGACATCAACGACAAATTTTAGGTTTTATTTTCTTCATATTGATAGTCATGGTTGAGGACGACAGAACTGACATCAATAATGTATTTGTGGCTTATTTCTTCATGTTGATAGTCATGGTTGAGGACGACACAATCGACATCATCATGAATTTGGGGTTTATTTTCTTCATGTTGATAGTCATGGTTGAGGACAACACAACCGACATCATCATGAATATGGGTTTTATTTCTTCATGCTGATAGTCATGGTTGAGGACGACACAACTGACATCATCGTGGATTTGCGGTTTATTTTCTTCATGTTGATAGTAATGGTTGAGGACGAAACAACCGACATCAGTGATGAATTTTGGGTTTATTTCTTCATATTGATAGTCATGGTTGAGGACGACACAACTGACATCAATAATGAATTTGGAGCTTATTTCTTCATGTTGATAGTCATGTTTGAGGACGACACAACCGACATCATCGTAGATTTAGTGTTTATCTTCTTCATGTTGATAGTCATGGTTGAGGATGACACAACTGACATCAACGATGAATTTTAGGTTTTATTTTATTCATGTTGATAGGTGTTGTACCCCAAAATTTTCCCTCTCATTTCTCAAGAATTTTTTCACAAGATTTCTATTGGGTCAAGACTGCACAAGGTTTGATCAGCTCAAGATACTTCCTCAACATTGATGACTCAAAACTAAAGTTCAAGATTGCATAAGTATAATTGGATTTTTAATGCCCCACATAGTTGTCATGGATCATATTGGATTTTCAAGCATCAAGTCAAAGAGGAAACTATTGAAAGAGCAAAGCAGATAAATTTGATTTTTTTGACAAAATTGAAGAAAAGCAAGCTTGCTTTAATTCATACTAGCTTCGGCTGGGCATTGCTTCAATTCATGCTACTGAACTCCTTCCTTCATGATAGCTTCGACTGGGAAATGTATCCCTTTGAAACAACTTGCTTCGATTCAGAAAGCAATGGCCTCCTGTAGGCTTGCTTCGATTCAGAAGGCAATGGCCTCCTGCAGGTTTGCTTTGATTCACAAAGCAGTGGCCTCCTGCATGCAATCTTTGTTTGGACAAAGGCTATCTTCATGCAAGCTTCTATTGGACAAATGGTTATCTTTATACAAGTTTCATTTGTACAATGGCTACCCTGCACGCAAGCTTCTTTTGGACAATGGCTATCTTCATGCAAGTTTCGATTGGACAAATGGTTATCTTCGTACAAGTTTCGTTTGGACAATGGCTACCATGCATGCAAGCTTCGTTTGGACAAAGGCTATCTTCATGCAAATTTGGATTGGACAAATGGTTATCTTCATGCAAGCTTCGATTGAACAAATGACTATCTTCATGCAAGCTTCGATTGAACAAATGATTATCTTCATACAAGCTTAGATTGGACAGTTAGGACTCCTTCGAGCAAGCCTGGTCCACAAGCTTCGATTGGACGTTGGACTCCTTCGATGCAAGCTTGGTTTACCAGCTTGGAATGGGCATGTGGCCTCATGCGATCAAGTTTAATCCACAAGATTTGATTGAGGAATTAATTTCCTTCGAAGCAACATACTTCGAATCCAACTCTAAACCCTTCAAGCAAGCTTGGTTTAAGAACATTGATCAAATCTCATAGCCTTATCCTCCAAATCTCACTTTTCAGGCTATGTTGCTTCCAAATCTTTACATAATCAGAGACTTACATAAATTTGTAATACATTACACAAAGATTTGAAGCTTTATCCACTGGATTATACCACTTTTGCATCAAATGGCAAAAAGTTACGTATCTTTTTTCATAAAGATTACTTTAATCACAAAGTTAGTTTTTTGAGCTCCCAACCTGATCTTATCTAAACAAAAGCAGTGTCAAAAGCATATGTAAAATCTCCTGCAAACATCAGGCCTCCACTTGTACTTGAACTTGGGTACCATGAAAATCCATCAAACTTGATTTTTTTTCATTTCCCACAACACATAACATATTATCCTAGGATTCTGGTTACTACAAACCTTTTCTCTATAAATAGAGAGACCCTTTGCAAATCACAAGGAGACTTTGGTTGGGTGGAAAAAATCATCAAACACTCTCAAATACTCTCAAACTATCAAGCACTCTCAAACACTCTCAAACTCTCAAACTCTCAAACTCTCAAAAAATCTCAAACCCTTTCATACATTAGCCAACCTTTCGATTCACCCCTTAGATTCCATTTACCAGCCTTTGAGACACTGCCAAAGCCTTCAAAAAACCCACTCAAGAAAGTTAGTGAGCCCTTCGATTCACTCCTGACCAACCTTTAATTCAGTAGCTTTCGAAACAAAGCCGCAAATGAAATAGCTTCAGGAAGGTCCATGCAGGCTTAACCCACCATCAAATCATTCCTGGAAGTCATACAGAAGCTCTTTCGATTGGCACTTCAAGAGGTAAGTTTTCTAAAACTTAGAACTCTTCATTTTAACATCATTTGTACATACAAATAAAAGAAAAGATGTAGATATCATATATAGGAAGATGACCACACTCTAATTTTCGATTATCACTGCTTATACATTGAGAACTTCAACTATGACTTATGAGAATTTGATTTTGGCACCAAACAATTTTGTGCTAACCTATAATCTGTAACTTTCAAAAGTTACATAGTTAGATTCGTTTTGAAGATCTTAGGCAGGTTTTTGTATCCTTCGATTGGCTGAGGAGTGAAGCCTTTCGAATCTCAACGTTGGAGTCTTGCATCCCTGCGCTCGAAGGAAGAAGCTGGGCATTTGAAACATTCAGAAACGAGTTCAGTTTGTACCTGTAATACGGTGAGAGAACTGACTTGGGATGTTTTGCATTTGATCGCAAATGTTGCAGTTAGTAAGAGTCGCCACCGACTTTTCTTTTACCCAAAAGGAAAGGTGGAAAAGAACAGGAAAGACCTTTGAGATTATTTCTTGAGTTTGGAGGGTAGATTATGAAAAGGGAATGTATTAGCACCCTTTTCATCCATAGTTATCTATGGGCTCTTAGTTGCTTGCTAGATCACTTGCTTTTGTTTGAAAATGTTCTTTGTTTGGAAAATATGCATTGTGGTGGTTTTGAAAGTATTTTGAAACGACGCCTTCGTTTAGGTAAACTTTGTAATGGTTCTCGTTCGTAAGAACGTATACAAAGTGTTAGCCTTTTTGAAAATATTTCATGTTTTGAAAGTGTTTGGTGTTGGTTTTGAAAGTGTTTGTTTTGAAAGTGAGTAAGGATGTTTGTTTTGAAAGTGAGCAAGCAACTAGGAGCGATCTACCTACTCAAAAGTCTTTGTTCATTTCTTCCTTCCTTTGATATTGCTATCTTACCATTAATTTGATAAGAAGCCTTATCTTTAAATGTAAAGGGACGGGCGTGGGTCCTCGTATATCCATGATAGAAATGTTGTGAGATATCTTAGCATTTCTCTTTGAGGGACTAAGATCATTTGAAAGGCAACATTTTTAGCATCATCGAGGGACTGTGATCTTATATTTTTTGATTGTTTTTGCTAAGATACCCCACATGCATAACATGACCATTTTTGTAAGGCAATAAGTGGAATTAACTCTAGGTGTGCAAGTGTGCAAATGTGTTTGATTTACATGCATTGTTCATCTTGAATTATGGTTTACTAATTGTTGATTTTAGTCTTACCATACAAACCCTAATTACAAACATTTATATGAAAGCGATAAATTGCGGAAAGTAAAATTACTACGCTATTACATCATTAGGGGAAGGGGTATACAAATTTACAAATGGGGATTGCAAGAAAATTAAACCTAATTATCTATTATAATCATATTGAATAATGTACAAGAATTGAATAAATGTGCAAGAAAAATAAATGGAAAGGAAATGATTTTTGTTTGGTTTTTGTTAAGGGTTTTAACCTAATTATTAATTAAAGATAAATAAAATTAAACCTAAATTAATTAAGAAAAGAAATTAAGTTTGAAGCATTTTTTAGGTTTTTTTAGAAAAGGTTTTAAGTTTAATGAAAATAATATGGTAATTAATTAATTAAAGAAAACCTAAATTCTAAGTTAATTTTAAATAAAAATAGAAAAAATAATTAAACCTAACTCTAATTATTAATTTATTAAGAAAAATAAATTAAATTTGTTAAGAAAATGTTTTTGTCTTTTGTCTTTATAAAGAAAATAATAAATAAGTGTGAAAATAATAAATACAAATATTTTTGGATTTTTTATTAATGAAAATAATAATAATAGTAATAAAAAATAATAAAGAAAAATGAAATAAAATAAGATAAAAAAGAAAATAAATTAAATTAAAATGATAAAAGAGTTTGGGCCAGGTGTGTGAGAGCATGCAGGGGGGTTAGAAGTTAGCAAAAATGACAAGGCCCACTAACTTAAGGCCCAGGTGCTGGTTGTGGCAAAAAAGAAAGAAAAATGTGAAAAATATGAAAAGTGGCAGCGCTGGGGCTTGAACCCACGCCCTAGACATGAAAGGTACGCTGCCTTGCCACTGGGGTGGCTGTACATCTGTTATCATAAGTGAAATGATAAATACATAACATAAAACAAGTCCTGAAAATAACTTCATCTTCAACCTCCAGCCGTGATTCCTGTAACTTGCTCGTTTCTAAACAAAAATGAAAGATACAAACATGAAAGTTGCTCCATTTTTCCACACGTATCCAATCATATAAATATCATAAGATATAAATCAAAGATGAATGAGAATTTCTAAAAATACTAAATTCTGACCTAACTTTTTTCAGATATTCAAACCTAAAATTCTCTAAGCTCAATCAATATAAATGAAATCTATGGACATGTATAGTTTTAGGGAAATGATATCTATATTTTATCTTCACAAATGCAAGCTTAATAATTCCTAAATGAAAAGATAGTAGTTCAGAAAAGATACCTCAAAATTGGAAATTATGAAATGCAAATGAGCTTGATTCATGGTGCTGCAATGATCAGATTAGCTTCCTCAAGTTCCCATGAAGCTAATGCAATGATTAGCTTGAGCATTGGATGGCTGGAATGGCCTGGAGAAGTCCAATTGCAAAGCTCTATTTTTGAGTTTGGAAGATGATGAAGATGGAGTTACAGTTATGAAAAAGGGATGGAGATGGACTATATTTGATGTATAGAAGCTTTGTGATTGATTGGGAATGAAAACACACGAGGGAAATGTGAGTTTTGGTTTCAAAGTCAGAATGTGCACATAAATGGAGTTTTGATGCAAGTTCTGATTTGAGGGAGTTTGGGAGAGTTTGAGGGTGTTTTTGCTCGTGTGTTATCTTGCAAATAGGGCATCTATTTATAAGCAACAAGTTTGGATTCTTGGAGAAGTCAGAAATCAAGAATCACATCTTTGTGGCTTTTTGCTTGATTCTGAAGAAAGCTTGAAAAATGTGGTTCCAATGCACAAGTACCTAGCTTATAGGGTGGCTTAGAAGATTTAACCTTGTTGCGTTTGAGCATACATGTTGTGTGTGTTCAAAACAACAAGTTAGAGGCTCAAGAAAAGTGGACTTTATGCATAAAGCCACTTTTCCAAAATGACAATGTTGCCTTTCTTTCTAAAATGGTATTAAGCATGGGCAATGCATTGAATGTTTGGTTAAAGCTTCTAACAACTGTTTAAACATTTAATTATGGAGTGAGAGGCAAGTTAGAAGCCTGCAAAGTGAGATTTGTACAACATGCTTGAAGATTGGATCAAGTGTTCCTCACAAATTGACTTGTAATACAAGAATGAAACCCTAACTTCATGGCTTCGATTCTCTTAGCTCAAATATGATCTCAATGAGTTCTTGGAAATTATGGAAATATTGTAACATCCTATACAACCTTCATGTTGGACATTTTTGAAAATTCAAATTGGAACTAGGTGAAAGATTGCCATGAAGTTAGGTCAAAATCTTGCCTAAACTAGGGCAAAATATCACTAAGTCTTCAAGTTTCATGAGCATGTCTTCACAAAATCATAACTTGAAATACAAGAATTTATAGAAAAAGTTATGCCCTACAATGTTTTATATCTCACTGAGATATACAACTTTCATGTTGGAAGTTTCCTTTGAATCATCTTGCATCATGGTGGAAATTTGGCTCAAAGTTATGAAAAAAAGTGAATTTTCTAACACTTAGAAAAATTCTAAGTCTTGGAATTTTGACTTTTCAAAGATGAATTTTGACTTTTCTATTTCTTGATGAACAAGTTTCACATTTTTACATGTATTGATGAATTATAATCTTTGAAACTTGATTTTGATCAAAAAGTCAAAGTTTGACTTTTCAATGTACAGTTGACTTTTCATTAGTTGACTGAAATTCAACTATCAATCAGAACTTGAGAAATGTTTTGAGCCATGAAATTAGGTAAAATGATGTATTTGAGTCCTTTAGATCATGTCTTAAACCAACAAGTCATTTGCTAGGTCAAAAGTCAAAAAATGAGCCTCCTCAATCAAAATCCTAATTTTGACCATTTTGCCCTTTTGGTGATCTGATCAAATTTCTTGAGGAATTGTGATCAAAACTTGATCAAATGACATATATGAGTTCATAATGTTGATATGGATAAAAAATTATGAAGTTTGACTGCAAATTGACCACAATTGACTTTTTCCCCAATACAGCCGATTTTAGGTCAACTGAGCAATTGACTGAGCAAAAATGTGATCCAAGACTTGAAATTTGACATGAGCAATCTTGAGGGTTCAAAATGATCCATGAAAGTCACATGGGGAATTAAAATTCCACTTGTCCTTGTGCAATCTCAAACCCGAATTTGAGCCATCAATGCCGAGGAAGTGTCTTGAGCTGATCAAACCTTGTGCAGTCTTGAATCAATGGAGATCTTGTGAGAGATTACTTGAGAAATGAGAGGGCAAATTTTGAGGTACAACAACTTCCCCTGTTCAATCTTCCTAAACCCAAAGAGTTAGATTGGTGGATCCGCCATTCGTGACTTGAAGGTGGAAGATGATTGAACACTAGAGTGCCTAAAAATTTGCACTCGAAGATGTATTGGGAATGGACTTAAAGATGCCATTTGGAGGAATGATGGTAAACACTGGAAGAAGTATCAACATAAATCTTTGGTTGATTTATACTAAAACTTGATGCTTTACCTGTGGGAAAAAAGGGTTAGTTAAATGCAGATGTATGCATGGAATTCTCAAGATGAATGCGATTATGATAAATGCATTTCGTATGTATACGCTATAATGTATGAATATGGTATGCATGTTTGTCCGGGAAAATAAATCCCTGACTACTGCTAAGAGGTTCTTGGGAAGTTGAATCTCGGATTGTTGTTGGGGATTAAGAATATACGTATCTTCAAACTTTGTTGAGAGAATGCTTTCGCCGGGGATTGTCTCTTGAATTTTAGCTATTATCTGGTCGGATCCAGGCTTCATAACAACTTGCTAAGGATGATGAAGTCAACTGCTATCTGGTTGAATTCCAGGCTTCACAGTAACTTACTGGGGAAGAGTAAATTAACTATTATCTGGTCGGATCCAGGCTTCGCAGGAAATTTCTTGAAATTGAACTATTATCTGGTCGGGTTCCAAGCTTCATAGATCTTTGAGGTGAATGAAATTAAATGTTATCTGGCCGGGTCCAGGATTCACAATAAACTTGTTTGAAGAGATAGAGTTGATCTAACATCTGGTCGGGTCCATGCTTCATAATTTTTCATTGAAAAGTTAAACTATTATCTGGTCGGGTCCAGGCTTCATAGTGACTTGCTGGGTGTGATGATGTCATTGAGTCCTTGGTTGAGCTTGATTTGCCATTGGCTGGTGTTGGCTGAAGATTTTGATGATACTGTTCGAAACGAAGCAAGTTGGGTGTTTCGTTGGAATAAAGTAAGATGTCATGGTTCGAAATGGTAGAAGCAGTGCTTCGAATGGGCATGTCAAAGCTCAGAGCTTCGAGTGACAGTTATGGGGATATATTCAAAAGAAGTCTCGAAGTGGTAACAAGGCTGTGTCCAAGAAATGAGTTCGAAGCGAAGAGTGCCAAAACATTTGAAATTCAAACGCAAGCGGGATGTTCGAAATTTAAAATATATGCACTGGAGCATTCGAAGACGCGTGGAAGCTAGAGAGGGGTATTGCTTTGCATGTTCTGAACGTGGCAGAATCTTATAGGCAAGACCGTTATGGTCGAAGTAGTACAAATAGAAGTCTTAGCGTTAGGATTTCGTGTGTCATATCTATTGTACAAAATTCAGTAAACATTCAAAATACCACATGGCTAGGGAAACGAATGCTCGAACAATGTACTTATGATAACACCAAATATTTATGATTCAATAAAACTCTTTATCATTTCCAGTTTATCCTCTATCTTCATGTCAATATCATTCAAAAGCCTTTACATTAAAATCTTTTTCATTCAAAGTCATTTACTGATTCCTTGCATTTAAAAGTCTTTCCCTCTATTCCGAGTACTTTACATTTCAGAAATTCTTATACCTTTTATGTTGTTATCTTCATGCTTTTATCATTCGAATACCTTTTTCATCCAAAGTTATTTTACTGATTTCTTGCATTTAAACGCTTTCTTTCTATTTCGAATCTTTTACATTCCAGAAACGCTTTTACATTACATGCTTTTATGCTTCGAAGTTATTTACTTGTCTTTTTTGCAGTTTTACATGTCTTTACAATTGAACCTTTATTCATGCAATTTAGTTTCGCACGTATCTACTTGATCATGTCATTAGATCTTTAATAGAGTAATCGAAGTAAGTTGAACACCTACACAACAATCTAAATACCAAACATAAATATCAGTTCTACAATGAGAATTATCCAAATGACCAATACACCATAGGATCAATCTAGTCGATCCTGCAAGTTACCAGAGAGATTAAATAACAGTCATTAAGATTATTTGATAGTTTGGAGGACTAGCGGTTGTTTACCAGAAATAACTGTAAACAAATTGGCACACCTGGTGGGACGTGTCATTGGTCATTACGAAATTTAGAACAAAGTAAAAAATTGTTTAGACATAACCATTGTAAAAGTACTCTCTAAGTGATAAGTTTGTTGTTATATGAACCTTAGAAGTGGTAGAATAACCAATAACAACCAACCCTTACCCAGAAGAAAACGTTTAAACAAGATGTCTAATCTAGACAATCAACAGGGGGAACAAAATATTCCACATACAACAGGCACTAATATGTCCGCTTCGATGGGAACATCTAATGCGATCCCTTCGAACGCACAGTCTATTGCATCCTCTACCAGTAGTGTAGCCACTAATGGAACAAGTGGCATGTCAACTAACAGTTCGATCCTAGGAAATACTGGAACCATTGGTTATCCTGGGGGATTCGTCCCACCATCAGGGACACAAACCCATTTCGCCACCCCACTAACTAGACCACCCAGGTTCGATGCTAACAGACACAGAAATTCCTCTTATGGGATGCCAACATCTTTTATGGAGGGTCTGCACACTTCGACATCGAATACGTCACCACAATTAGGGTCTGGGTCTGGGGTAAACCAATTTATGACAAATAACCAAGGATCAGTGGGTTATAGTGCAATGCCTATCTTAACCACAGAAAATCAGTTGGCCTTTAGGCAATTAATGGATGACAGTAACCATAATATGATAGGAGTATTAGCACAAACTATGCAGGAGATCTTTGCCCCAATAGTACAAAATGTAACTGTGACAAACAGAGAAAACACGGACAACATGAGTCGAATAGCAGATTTTTTCGCTCCCCCAGAAAGGCGTAGGCAGAATCAGGCGGGAGTTCGAGCAAACGTACCTATCATAGAACAAGTTGCTAACGACCCACCCTATAGACCAGCCAGAGAGGAGGTTAATTTGGGGGCAAGGGCACAAAGGTTAGAAGCCCCAGTGATTCAAGGCCCACAAAGGGAAATTATGGAACCAGGGGCAAGGATCAAAAGGCTAGAAGTCCCAGAGTTTCGAGAAGAACAGCCTAGAGGAGTTGTCATGGTGGGTCGAAATCAAGATGCTGATGCAGTCGTTCACAGAATTAGAAATGATAACATCTTGGCCGAAAATAATTTAACCACCATGATAGAGAGAATCATGGCCCAGAATGGCCTCAACACAGGAATTAGAAGGCCAAATTATGCCTCTCCTATATTAGATTACATAATGCACACTGATTTACCAAGGGGATATAAAGTCCCTAAGTTTACAAAGTTTGCTGGGGATACCAATGAATCAACCATCGAACATATATCCAGGTATCTAACCGAAGCAGGAGATATAGCGAATAATGAAGACCTTAGGATCAAATATTTCCCAAGTTCCCTAACTAAGAACGCTTTCACATGGTTCACCACTTTACCTCCTGGGTCCATAGATACTTGGGCTCTGTTGGAGAGATTATTCCATGAACAGTTCTACATGGGACAATCTAAAATAAGTCTAAAGGAACTAGCCAGTGTCAAGAGGAAGTTTACTGAACCCATAGATGATTATCTGAATAGATTCAGGCTCTTGAAATCTAGATGTTTTACAGTAGTTCCTGAACATGAGTTAGTCGAAATGGCTGCTGGCGGCCTGGATTACTCTATTCAAAATAAATTAGACACACAACACTTGAGGGATATGGCTCAATTAGCTGATAGGGTTCGACAGGTCGAAAGGCTAAAGGCCGAAAAGGCCAGAGTTTTTAAAAACAACAAGAAAGAAAGGGTCTCCTATGTTGGAGCTGAGGAAGCAGAAGATTACCCTGAATTTGAAGAGGTCGAAATTGATCTCGCTGAATTAAAACAAGCCCCACCTTACTCCTGCAAATTATTAGTTCTCACAAAAGGGAAAGAAATTGTTGAAAATGAGAAAAGTGATAAATTCCCAAAGAAGGTTTATACCTTCGATGTAACTAAGTGTGACGAGATTTTTGATTTACTTGTCAAAGATGGCCAACTCATTGTGCCATCAAATGTCAAAATACCTCCTTTAGATCAAAGGAAGAAAAGAGGATTTTGCAAGTATCATAGTTTCCTAGGCCACAAAACCTCACATTGTTTTCTTTTCAGGGACCTAATTCAGAATGCAATTAAAGATGGCAGACTGAAATTCGCTGATAAACCAAAAATGAAAGTAGATGAAGATC
Source organism: Vicia faba (assembly GCA_948472305.1). Classification (NCBI taxonomy): domain Eukaryota; kingdom Viridiplantae; phylum Streptophyta; class Magnoliopsida; order Fabales; family Fabaceae; genus Vicia; species Vicia faba. The sequence goes on from OX451737.1 coordinate 240,694,642, forward strand.
CTTTGGATGTCGCAGACACCAATTACTCCGAGCCTGTATGCATTGGAGAAATCAATATGGTGGAAGCAGATCAAAATGACACTCAATTAGGAGAGAAAGTCACTGAGAATGAAAGTTGGGTGTTGGTCGAAGTCAACAAGGGAGTCACTGAAGACGTCCACAAGCAACCAGAGGCTTCGATCGAAGCAGCACCTTTAGCTGTTGCAAAAGAAATCCAGGCTACTGAAGGCCAGGAAAACCAAAAGCAAGAGTTGACACAGGTTACTGAAGGCCTGAGGCTAGAATTGGAGAAAGTCCAGATCACGAAGCCAACCTCCCCTCAGAAAGAAATATGGGATACTTTAGGGGAGCCCAGTGGAAAGTTTGACTACTTGGTCAAGTATTCTGCCCCAGAGAGTTAAAAAATCCAAATTGAAGATATAAAACCTACAGGATGGGGAGATGATGACACTAAGGGGGAGGATGTTGATGTAAACATGGTGAATATGGAGAGACCTCATTCTGAAATGGAGGAGGTGGAGAAATACTTAGAAAAAGAAAAGTATAAAATGGAGGATAATTATGCTGGGGATGCTAGTCTAAAAGATTACCTCATGTTGTGCCACAAAGGAGATACGGGAATGATACTATGCCCTAGGTGCAGCATCATCTGCAACCAGAGAATTGCTGCAAACTTCGAGAGGGCACAAAGGGCACGAACTGGCATCAACTGGCGCCAGGATAACCAGTTATTCAGGTGTTATCCTAAAGCTGGAGAAAGTTTTTTGGAATTTTTGGTTCACTGTTACAAAGGGGCAACCAAATGCTTGATATGCCCAAGGTGTTCTGCTGTGTATGATCAAAGCATGGCCAGAGCCTTCGAAACAATCCCTTTTGCCCCGTGCTGGAACCACCAAGAGACTGGTCAGATGGGCCAACGTTTCGATAACAAATACAATCAACGAAGGCCTGATAGTCCTCATCCCAAGGGCGCTCGAAGAGTGACGTTCAAAATTCCTGCTGAAATACCAACAGACAAATGGCTGCAAGTCAGAACTGACAAAGGTAAAGACAAATGGAGAAACAATGAATGAAACGCACGCCACGCTATGACATATAGAAGGAAGTTCAACATAGCGAAGAGGGAAGAAGTGAGGTTAGAGAACTACAAAGGAAGGAACCCCATGTCAAGATCTCAATGGCAAAGGCAACAGAGAATTCGAAAGGCTGAAAGGGAAGCTGTGGCAAATAAAGGAGCAACTTCAATAAAAAACCAAGGTGAATCTAGCACCAACGAACCCACACCAAATAAACAAACTGAAGACAAACCCCCAGTTAGTAGGAGACTCTTCTCTGAAGTACAACCAAATTAATCAAAGGAATACACTCCAGGTCCAGAAGAAGACGAAGATATGCTAACGGACAACTTCGAATCAGAGGGGGAGTCTTCGCTCAATATCAATTGCAACGTGGTATCTGTACTTCCTTGTGAGTTTGGACAGGAAACTGAAATCTAAGAGTATGAGGAAGAAGATACCATAGATCTGATGAAGCATAGGCCTGTGTGCTACTACGTGATGGATAACGGAGCTGTCGAGGAGCATAATGCGTTCTTCAAGCGTCCAGAACCAGCTATGAAAAATCATCTGAAGCCATTATTTATTTGGGCAAAGGTTGGTGCCCATGGCGTAAATAAGGTTTTAGTGGACGGGGGCACTGCAGTTAACTTAATACCCCATTTCATGCTGAAAAAGTTAGAAATACGCGAAGGAGACATCAAACCACATAACATGGTTCTGTCCAATTATGAAGGGAAAGTAGGCAAAACATTGGGGGTGGTTCAATTGGACTTGACGATAGGCTCAAGATGTAGGCCCACCATGTTCATGGTGATCGAAGCCAAGGCCAACTACAACTTGTTGCTGGGAAGAGAGTGGATCCATGGCGTAGGAGCAGTTCCTTCGTCAATGCACCAGAGATTAGTTTTATGGAGAGAAGATGGGATCGTGGAGAACATTGAAGCGGACCAGAGTTACTTCATGACAGCAGTCAACTTAGTTGATAAGAGGAATTATGAAAAACATCTGGCAAAGATTGCTCCTTGTGTCCCAAATGATGAAATCAACGAAACCAGAAACGCCCACTATTATATGACCCTTCGCCATGATGGCATATATTGTGATAGAAGAATAATCAGTGAAGATGAAGGAATCGAAGGTACTATGCAAAGACGGCCAGCAGGCTGGGAATTCGACAACCTTGCTCATGATTGAGTCCTCCTTTTTCGAAAGGATTTCGGCCTATATGGCTGAGAATGAATCAAAGGCGGCCTTAGAGGCTGAAATAAATAAACTGGCTGTAGAGGTGAACGAAATAAATGGGGGTAGCTCAAAGGCTCACCCTTTGAAGAACTCGAAATAGATCAAAGGTTGGACTCCATCTATGATAAAGAACCCTTAGGCTTCGAGAGGGACCCCATAGACTCAGGTGCCAAAATGTTGGCGCAGGATCCACTCGAAGAAGTGAATTTAGGGGATGAGAACACGAAAAGAATAACCTACATAAGCGCAAAACTTAACCCAGGCCTCAAGCAGGAAGTGATCGAAGTCCTCAAGAAAAACAAAGATTGCTTTGCGTGGGACTATGACGAAATGCCTGGTTTAAAGAGGGAGTTAGTGGAACATAGACTTCCAATCAAGGATGGCAAGAAGCCCATCAAGAAAACTCCTAGAAGATTCGCACCAGCGGTTCTCACAAAGATCAAAGCTGAGATCGAAAGGTTGTTGCGTTGCAGATTCATCAGAACCACAAGGTATGTCGAATGGTTAGCAAATATAGTGCCTGTTATTAAGAAAAATGGCTCTTTGAGAATCTGCATAGATTTAGGGATTTAAATACTGCAACCCCTAAAGATGAGTACTCCACGCCTGTGGCAGAAATGTTAGTAGACTCTACTGCAGGATTCGAATATTTAAGTATGTTAGATGGATACTCTGGGTACAATCAGATTTTTATTGCTGAAGAAGATGTTGCCAAGACAGCATTTCGTTGCCCAGGAGCCTTAGGCACCTACGAGTGGGTGGTGATGCCTTTTGGTTTAAAAAATGCTGGGGCAACTTATCAAAGAGCAATGAATTCGATTTTCCATGATTTCATTGAAACCTTTATGCAGGTGTATATTGATGATATAGTCATCAAATCTATATCTGCAGAAACCCATTTGCATCATTTGAGCCAATCTTTCAAACGAATGAGAAAACATGGCTTAAAGATGAACCCCCTTAAATGTGCATTTTTTGTGCAGGCTGGAGATTTCCTTGGCTTTGTGGTTCATAAAAAAGGAATTGAGATCAACCAAAATAAAACCAAAGCCATAATGGAGACGAAAGCACCTACGTAAAAAAGGGAGCTGCAATCTTTGCTAGGGAAGATTAACTTTCTCAGAAGGTTCATTCCGAATCTGAGTGGAAGAACCCAAGCTTTCTCTCCATTGCTTCGTTTGAAGCAAGGCCAAGCCTTCGAGTGGAACGAAGCCCATCAGGAGGCATTTGACAAGATAAAAAGATATCTCTCTCAGCCTCCCATCTTGTCTCCACCTTCATGGGGAAAGCCCATGAGATTGTACATATCTGCCTCTGAAGTTAGTATAGGTAGTATGTTAGCACAAGAAGATAGCAATGGCATCGAAAGAGCCATATAATATTTAAGTAGAGTACTGAATGATGCAGAGACTAGATATAGCAATATAGAAAAGCTATGTCTCTGTTTGTACTTTTCTTGTATGAAACTTAAGTATTATATAAAGCCTGTTGATGTTTATGTTTCATCTCATTTTGATGTTATTAAACACATGCTTTCGAAACCAATAATGCATAGTAGAGTTGGTAAATGGGCTTTAGCCTTAACAAAATATTCTTTGACTTTCATGCCTTTAAAAGCTGTGAAAGGCTAAGTGATTTCTGATTTCATTGTGGACCATTCACTGGTTGAACAGACTGTCATGAGTTACATTGAAATGCAACCATGGAAATTATACTTTGATGGTTCGACCCATAGGAATGGTAGTGGTGTTGGAGTCCTTATAATTTCTCCTGAAGGAATTCCAACAAAATTCAAGTATAAATTAGATGGTCCTCGTTGCTCGAACAACGAAGCTGAGTACGAAGCGCTTATTTTTGGACTTGAAGCTTTGTTGGAATTGGGGGCAACTAGAGTCGAAATTAAAGGAGACTCAGAGTTAGTGGTCAAGCAAATAACAAAGGAGTATAAATGCATAAAGGAAAATCTGATGATATACTTCGTCATAGTTAACAGGCTACTTAGAAAATTCGAATACATGGATATTCAACATATACCAAGAATAGAAAACCAAGAAGCAAATGACTTAGCACAGTTGGCTTCAGGTTATAAAGTTTCTGCCAAAAACTTTGAGGATCTGGTCGAATTAAGAGGTAGAGTTATGGCTACTAGATTCATACCATCAGATCTAGAGAGTATAAAGTTAGGGTATGCAGAACAACAGGGATTCGAAGTACTAGCCATAGACACCTTATCAGATGCAGATTGGCGAAGTCCACTTGTGAGCTATTTAACAAATCCAACTCTGAATGTTGATAGGAAGATAAAATATAGAGCATTGTCATATGTCCTCATGGGAAACGAATTGTTCAAAAAGACCCAAGAAGGCGTATTACTGAAATGCCTAGGAGAAAGTGAGGCATACTTAGCATTGTCAGAAGTCCATAATGGGGCATGTGGGGCACATCAAGCAGGTCATAAAATGAAATGGTTGTTATTTGGATATGGCATGTATTGGCCCAGCATGCTCAAAGATTGTATAGACTTTGCTAAAGGGTATGAAGAATGCCAGAAACATGTAGGGATTCAACATTCCCCTGCAAGTGAGTTGCATTCAATCATTAAACCATGGCCCTTCAGAGGATGGGCATTGGATTTAATAGGAGAAATAAATCCTGCTTCGTCTAAAGGACAGAAATATATCTTGGTAGGAATAGATTATTTTACCAAATGGATCGAAGCAATACCATTAATAGTTGCTGATCAAGAGGCTATTATTGAGTTCATACAGAAACAAATTATATATAGGTTCGGATTGCCAGAAAGCATAACCACAGACCAAGGTTCTGTGTTTACTGGTAGGAAGATGCAAGAGTTTGCTCAAGAAATGGGGTTTAGATTACTGACATCAACGCCATATTATGCTCAAGCAAATGGTCAGGTCGAAGCAGTTAATAAAGTGATAATAGGGTTAATCAAGAAACATATTGGTAAAAAGCCAAGGAACTGGCACAAAACTTTGGACCAAATACTATGGGCCTGTAGAACATCTCTTAAAGAAGCTACTAACACCACGCCTTTCCAACTCACATTTGGTCATGATGCAGTTCTGCCAATAGAAATTCATCTACAATCAGTTCGAATTCAAAGACAAAACGAAATTCCAGCTGCATTATATTGGGAGATGATGATGAATGAGTTAGTTGAGTTGGATGAAGTTAGATTGCATGCATTGGAAATCTTGATGAGACAAAAGGAAAGGGTAGCCAGGGCATATAACAAAAGGGTGAAAGGAAAAGCATTCACTATTAATGACTTAGTCTGGAAAGTCATATTGCCCATGGATAAGAAAAATAAAACGTTAGGTAAATGGTCACCTCATTGGGAAGGACCTTTTCGAATAATAAAGATATTTTCAAACAATGCATATGAAATCGAAGAATTGGTTGATGATAAGCGAATCCTAAAGGTTAATGGGAAATATCTAAAGAAATATAAGCCACGCCTGCAGGAGATTCGAATAATAACAACGTAATCAAAATATCATAAAGGAATGCCAAAATGGTAATATGGGATTGCCAAAATGGCGTTGTTCGGATATTACAGACCAAAACCAAATTACAAAACTAATTAAAACTAAGATTTAAAAATAGACATTATTCTTCAATCTATTAAAGGTACTTCGAAAGGACTCAAGCCTTTGTTGGGTAAAGCGCCTTGCTCCTTCTAGGGTAGCTACTTCTCCTTTAAGTTGTTCTGCTACCTCCATTTCTGCAAGTCCTTTGTTGAGGAGCTCTTCGAAATGTTCACCAGCAGTATTGGTTTTGTAGGCCAATTATTGTTGTTGAGCCTCCTTAACCTTTTGTTGAAGTTCGTGAATTTGCCTTTCACAGAGAAGGATAGACTCAGCTCGAGCTTCATAGTCAGTTTTTGCTTGCTTTAGATGCATGGCTTGATCCTCAGCTTCTTGAGAGAGCTTCGAAGCATGCTCATAAGCAGGGTCCATTGCAGTTCGTTTTTCTTGGACCTTTCTGGTAGCAAATTCATCTTGGAGAAGACACCCAGTCACGTTGTCTAACAGAGATTGAAGATCGAATAAGATAGTGCTGACTGGCAAAGAGCAGGTAGCGAGGTTGACTTGTGTAAGTAGCTCCTTCATGGTATATCAAGCTGTACTATCCTGTTTGAGCACTTCGAACAAGTCCACATCAAGGATTGTTCTCCTAATTCTGTTAAGGAGTACAATTCTATCATTTGTGGGCAACAGATTGCTAGTCGAACTAGTACCAGCCCTAGCAGGAGGATTATCCCTTTGAGCTAGTTTCGCCTTCATGTACCCAATTGGGTCATTTCGTCTTAGGAGGGCTAGCTCCTCTTCGGTCATCTGAGATAGATACGATTGAGGAAGTTCCACGCGCAAGGGAGTCACATCCATTTCGACTTCCATGGGTTTATTGGTCGCGTCACCGTCACCTTCACTCGTTTCCTGCTCATTGCCTTCTTCATTATCAACCAGATCCACCACTTCGATCTCATCGTTTTCACTGCTATTTGCATCTGACTCTGTTCCAGCAGTCGAACCATTGTGGGCATCTTCTTCCTCAGACCCTTCCTCTGCAGATTCTTCGTTTCCTTGATCAGAATCAGCCTTCTCTCCTTCAGCGTGAATGTCCTTTGGATTCTCTTGAAGGGTTTCAAGAGGGGACTTTTGAAGAGAAGTTTTTTGTAAAGTCTCTGCAGATTCATGAAGCGTTGCTTCATTCGTTTCTTTCTGAGGGGGAGAAGTACTCTGGTCATCTTGATGCTCTAAAGCCCCAGTCAGAACCGCCATGTTGGAGGATCCTTTGTTCTGTACCAGGTTACTGGAGTCCTCATGAGGAGAAGAGTTAATGGGAGCATCAATCTTTGATGGAGAAGTCGAAGTGGTAAGAGCTGGGTTCAAAATATCCTACAGAGGCAAAGAATATTAAGAGCATGCACCAAGGTAATGAATAATCATTTTGTTAAAAATTAGAGTTCAATTTACCTGTGGATTCTCAGAAGAGAGGTTTCTATCTATATGTTCCAACATTACGTTGGAGGTCGAAGGTGGATTTTTGGATTTAGTTGAGGGAGCAGCATCTCTGGAATCGAGTCCAGAGATACCAGTTGGTGCAACACTTTTGGAAATTTCCTTCTTCTGCTTCTTCTTCGAAGCAGTTGGTGAATTCCCTCCAGCATTGGGATCCTTCCCAGTAGTGTTTGTTTTTCTTTTCTTTGGAGTGGTTGGTGGGAGTTTGTTAGTCTGAAAAGATTTAAACATGAGTTAGATCCAAATCATGAAACATTAGTGTATTCGAAACATCAAGGCTAATTGATTACCTGTGGAGTTGGAGCAGTGGTTATTACTGGTGTTGTTGTTGTTGTTGCAGCAGTTGTTGTTGGTTTGGATAGAGTCACATTATCAATGGTTTCGACAGATGTTTGGGAGGCGCTTCCCTCTTTAGACTTTGAAGCAGCAGTCTTTATCCTGATGGCTGGAAATCGAAACAATTAAGGTAAAAGTTAAAAATGTAGAAATTGAGAAACATTTGGGATTTTTCCCAAGCATTCGCACCCGCGCCTTGATCAGATTTAATCGACATGGCAGAAAGGTCATAGCGAAGATGTCCTGGGAAATCGTGGAGCCAATGACGAGCCCATGTCACAGTCTCAGATGGCTTTGGTTTCTTTTGAAGATATTTGAACATTTCTTTGCAAGTGAACCACCAAGGGTATGGAGGAAACCAAGCCCGAGCCAGTTCTGAGGTAGGCAATCTAGGAAATTTAGGTGGATGCATTTCGAATGCCAACCTATACCTATCCTCAGGTGACAACCCTGAAGGAAGTTTTAGCTTAGAAATTTTTTCTTTAAATTTTTCCTTCAAGGTCTCAGCCGCTTGATGCACAGTGGATTCCAAGTGTGTGGGGTCATAAGTGGTTTCGAAATAATTTTGAAAAGCCCTAATCTCTTTGGCATGAGTGAACATACCTTTCTTGGAGTGTACCTACACATCAAACGCATTAGTTAGTTTCTGTTGAATAGAGAGGGTATCGAACATATAAGATTGGTAGAACTTTGTCCACCATTCCAGAAAACCCTTTGCTGTGAGGTGTGTAGGTTCGAAAGGTATTAGTTCAAAGTGGGCGAAGCCTTGATATTGTTCCTATTGTAGTTTGGTTTCTCTTGCTTTGAAGGTTCGCCCAGAGGTGATGGCACTTTCTGTTTGGAACAGGGGTTCAGGGATTAGTTGGCACAGGCCAAATTGTCTAGAAACGAAGTTGGGTGGATAAGCAAAAAGGAAGATTTGGTTCTTAGAAGGAGTGATTCGTGAGGAGATTAATTTGGGGAGCAAAAAGGCTTTCCAAATATCTTGAATTTCTTTGCTCTTAACTGCTTCTGAGAGATCCATGGTGAACCATGATGGTCCATGAGTCCTTGAAGCGAAGGACGCCATGGTCTCTTCGAATTTGTGTCTCTTGGAGAAAATCATGATATAGTTGGAGAAGAGAACTTTGAAGTCATCTTTATCATCGTTTGGGGTAAGTCTTCGCAGCCTAGTTCCCTCAATGATTCTATCCGCTATCTCCGGATCTTGTTCAACAATAGTATTGGCAGTTGATAGTGAGGGTTCAAACATGGCATTAAGCCATAACTGGAGTAACCAGAAAGGGCCAGCTAGCAGGATGTTTTTGGGAGTGTGGGATTTCAAACTCGAAACGGCTGATCTTAAACTTTCGTAAAGATCAACAAGTAACAGTTCGCTTAAACACACCCTCCGATTCTCATGTAAATCTCTAGCTAGATGGATGAACCTGCTGGCTACCTGTAGGGACCTGCTGCAGAATACATACCTTGATAACCATAAGGTGCGGAAAGCAATGTGTTCCACATCTGACACACTATCTCCTTCAGTGTGGTAGTGGCTAATGAACTTTGAAAAGCTGGCTAATTTGACTTCGAAGTCAATAATGCTCGAGTGCTCTTCATTGTCAGGAATGTAGGTTTCTCCTACTGGTGACAAACCAGTAATGGCTGCTATGTCAAAAAAGGTGGGTGTAATCATTCCCCCAGGGAGATGGAAGGTGTTGTAGGTATTGTCCCAGAAATATAAGGACGCAAATAATAATGGATGGCTATAGGTGAAGCCTGGTTTCGATAATTTAATCAAGTTGTAAATGCCTAATTACTCCCATTGCTGGGATTTCTTGGCTTCTACTTTGGTAAACCAGTTGTGGTAAGTTGTGTCAGAGGTGGGGCAGGATCGAAATGGTTTAAAGTTACTCTTCATATAATCTAGCACAAAAGGGTCCTTTGGGGGAATGATTGGAGTTTCCACGGTTGTCGAATCAGAAGACTCCCCTGTCTTAGGGGTATCCATTTTATTAAACAAAGGCTTAAAATTATAACAAACAGGAAAGATTTTTCTAGTATCTTTTAAGATTTCAAAGACTGTAAGAGGACCCATTAAAGCAAACCTCTTGCCCGCGGCGTTAGTGGGAATTAGTACCTGAGATGCGTAGAGCATTTCCTTCTCTTTGGAGATCATCTGAGGGATAAGCACATATTGACCTTGATAGGTGCCAACCTTGCTTTCCATTATGGTTCCTGTGTTCTTTCCTTTCTTTTTGGAGGCTTTTTTCAGTTGGGATGATGTTGTAGAAGACATTGTTGAAGATTGTTGGAAGTTTTAGGGTTTCGGTGAGAAGAGAGGAAGAAAAGATTCAGAATGTGGGAAGAAAAATAAAAGACTAAGTTGATGGGTTTTTATAGTGTGGAAGTTTAAACATCCACTGAGTAAGATTAGGATACGTGGGAGTCGTGGGTTGGATTGAGAAGGAGGTGGCGTAAAAGTTGATATTGGTAATAGGCGTGATTAAATAATAATCATTGTTTTATAACTGCACCATGCTGTGAAATGGTTCAAGACGGTTAAAGAATCTGAAAGGCGTCGTGATTGACGTGACTGGAGTCATACACAATAAATGTTACAATTACTCAAAGGTCACATCAAAATCTTGCATATATATTTAAAATAAGTATTTCTCAAAGGGTCGAAATACATATTTTAAAGGGGAATTTTGTTGGCTGAAGATTTTGATGATACAGTTCGAAACGAAGCAAGTTGGGTATTTCGTTGGAATAAAGCAAGATGTCATGGTTCGAAATGGTAGAAGCAGTGCTTCGAATGGGCATGTCAAAACTCGGAGCTTCGAGTGACAGTTATGGGGATATATTCAAAAGAAGTCTCGAAGTGGTAACAAGGCTGTGTCCAAGAAATGAGTTCGAAGCGAAGAGTGCCAAAACATTTGAAATTCAAACGCAAGCGGGATGTTCGAAATTTAAAATATATGCGCTGGAGCATTCGAAGATGCGTGGAAGCTAGAAAGGGGCATTGCTTTGCATGTTCTGAACGTGGCAGAATCTTATAGGCAAGACCGTTATGGTCGAAGTAGTATAAATAGAAGTCTCAGCGTTAGGATTTCGTGTGTCATATCTATTGTACAAAATTCAGTAAACATTCAAAATACCACATGGCTAGGGAAACGAATGCTCGAACAATGTACGTATGATAACACCAAATATTTATGATTCAATAAAACTCTTTATCATTTCCAGTTTATCCTCTATCTTCATGTCAATATCATTCAAAAGCCTTTACATTAAAATCTTTTTCATTCAAAGTCATTTACTGATTCCTTGCATTTAAAAGTCTTTCCCTCTATTCTGAGTACTTTACACTTCAGAAATTCTTATACCTTTTATGTTGTTATCTTCATGCTTTTATCATTCGAATACCTTTTTCATCCAAAGTCATTTTACTGATTTCTTGCATTTAAACGCTTTCTTTCTATTTCAAATCTTTTACATTCCAGAAACGCTTTTACATTACATGCTTTAAAGCTTCGAAGTTATTTACTTGTCTTTTTGCAGTTTTACATGTCTTTACAATTGAACCTTTATTCATGCAATTTAGTTTCGCACGTATCTACTTGATCATGTCATTAGATCTTTAATAGAGTAATCGAAGTAAGTTGAACACCTACACAACAGTCTAAATACCAAACATGAATATCAGTTCTACAATGAGAATTATCCAAATGACCAATACACCATAGGATCAATCTAGTCGATCCTGCAAGTTACCAGAGAGATTAAATAACAGTCATTAAGATTATTTGATAGTTTGGAGGACTAGCGGTTGTTTACCAGAAATAACTGTAAACAGCTGGGTCAAACAGTCAAAAATTGCCTTTGCACAGTTAAAACCCTAAAAATGACCATTTTGCCCTTTTGGTGATATGATCAAATTTCTTGTGGAATTGTGATCCAAACTTGATCAAATGGTTCACATGAGTTCATAATTTTTATGTGGGCTAAAATTCATGAGGTTTGACTGTCAATTGGCCACAGTTGACTTTTTCCCCAATACAGCTGATTTCTAGGTCAACTGTCCAATTGATTGGGCAAAAATTTGATTCAAGGCTTGAAACTTGGTATGGACAAACCTGTGAGTCCAACATGAAGTATGAAAGTCACTTTGGGCATTGTAGGTCAAAACATCCCTGTGCAAATTCAAACCCTAATTTAGGTCAACAGTGCAAGGAGGTGTCTTGAGCTGAGCAAACCCTAGCTTGATCTTGAGTTCCAAGGGCCTTGTGATGAGAAATGTTGATAAAAAGGAGAGGGAAAATTTTGGGGTACAACAGTTGCCCCTGTTCAATCTTCTTGAACCAGAAGAGTTAGATTGACAAGTTTTGCCTTTCGCGACTTGAAGGTAAAGGAAGATTGGACACTAGAGTGCCCGTAAATTTGCACTCGCCAAAATGTTGTTGAAGGAATGGGCTTAAAGATGCCATTTGGGGATGGTAGAATCTTGCTGGAGATGGGCTTACAGATGCCATCCAAGAGTGTTTGTTGAACTGTAATGTTGTAGGTCAGGAAAATGAGCATCAAAATGGTATCCGCGTCTGGAATGCATTTGAACTGTATCTGGAGACTGGGTCTGTATGAGCAAAGGAATGGCATACGTGTCTGGAGCGTATCCGAGCTGTAACTGTATTTGAACTTTGAATGATCATCAGAATGACTGCCGTGTCTGGAGTGTATCTGTATTGTATCTAGGTAACAGGAAAACATCTGTGTATGGAGCAACTGTGTGCTGGGGTCAAACTCTGAATGAGTGACAAATGGCAACCGTGTTTGGAGCGTATCTGGACTGTATCTGAAGTTAAGACCTGTATGAGTAGTAGAATGACCGCCGTGTCTGGGGTGTATCCGTACTGTAACTGGGATCTGAATAAGTGACAGAGTGATTTCCGTGGTGACTACATTGGGGAGAGTCAAACTGCTGATGTAAGAGCCAGAATGGCATCCGTGTCTGGAGCGTATCTGAACCTGTAGTTGATAGTTGAATCTGAATGAGAGATAGAAAGGCTACCTGTGATCGGTGGATCTGGAACTGACTGTTTTAAAGCTGGTTCGCGAAATGTCGCGGAAGCAAGAGTCGCCACCGTCTTTTATTTTCTCCAAATGGAAAGGACAAAAGCACAGAAAAATTCCTTTAAAGAGATTGCTCTCGGTTCGGGAGGTAGGTTATAGAAAGGGAAGGTGTTAGCACCCTTTCTATCCATGGTTATCCATGGGCTCTTAGGTACTTGCTCAATGTGTTTTCAAAATTATTTGTTTGCTTTTCAATTGTGGGTTTTAAAAAGTTTCTTTGAAAAATTTCAGTTCGACTCGTACGTCAGAGTGTTTGAAAAATTTGCTTTTGAAAGCTTTTGAAAATGTGTTGGTGAAAAGATGTTTTGATTTGTTTGAAATTAGAGCAAGTATCCTTGAGAACCTACCTACCCTAAGGAATTCGTCTGTGTAAATGTCCTTTAAAGTAGTGCCATCCCACCATTGAGAGGTAGGTAGCACCACCGTTGGAGGTATTCGGGTCAATTCGAGTTTTAGGGACGTGGTGATCACCAGAGCAATGGGAAGACACCTTAGAAGCTACCCTCATGCCAGGTTCCCGGATCATGAGGACTTACTAAGACGTCCTCTACTCGACGATCACCTTTCGAAAGGCAACAGTGAGGCGTACCCTAGGGGTGGTGTGTGCGAATTGTGTGTCATTTTCAGTTTATTGCTTGTCTTGTCATGCATTGGTGATCTAACGATTCGATTTTATTTTTGGGCATACATTCTTTCATGCATATTTATTAACAGTTATATACTTGCGAGAAAATAAATCTAGACTATTACAACTGGCGCGGGTCCACATCGCCAAAAAAACCGAACCCGATTTGACTGAAAGTAAATAAAATAAAAGTGCGAGAAATAAATCTAAACTTATTACAAGGCTTTGGGGCATATACAAAGGTATTTAAAATAAATGCGCGAAATAAAAAGATTAAACAAAACTAGGGCGTTGGACCCTTTTACAAACAACTAAAATTAATCAAGGAATTTAAAATTAAAATTAAATGAAAAATAGTATTTTTTGTGTTTTTTAGATTTAAAAGAAAAAAGAAAAATTAATTGAAATTAAATTAAATATTAGACCTAATTCTATTATTTTTTTAAGTTTATTATGAAAATATTGACTTTTAACCTAATTTAACTCTAAATCAATTTATGTACAATTTAATGATGAAAATAAATGAATTAAATATTATTATTGTAGAAAAGGGAAAAAATAAGAAAGGATAAAAAGAATTCATTAAACCTAATTCTACACATTTTTAGATTTTTTTATTAAAAAGAATTAAGGTTATAATTAAATTAAATAATTACAAGCATTTATTTATGAAAAATAACTATAATAAAATAATTATTAAATTTTTTGTCTTTTCTGAATTTTAATGTTTTTATGTTTTTTTTTTGTAAAAATTAATTAAATCAGAAAATAAAAATACACAAGTAAATGATTAAAAATAATAGAACATAAAGAAAATTAGAAAAAAAATGGAACCAGGGGGGTGTTCTGTCCCATTGTGGAGGTGTTGATTTGAAAAGCCTGGCCCAATTATTTGTGAGAATTTGTTGACTTTCTGGATCGTGTGTGATGCTTTGACTCATGCTCAGGATGTGCACCAATCTTCAGCCTTGGATGGGAGTCTCCTGGACACGTGTGTGGCTTGATGATGAGAGGATATGGTGTGACCTAACATCAGCGCTGCATGGAAACTGGAAGTGAAAAATAATATGAAATTGTGTAGACCTGGGACTTGAACCCAGGTCTTTGATATCATGTGCCTAACGCGTTACCACTGAGCCACTTATGTTTCAATTAATATATAATAGCAAATGAATATTATAAAAAGAAAAGGTTAGTGCTTTTTAAAACGCGCGCAAATTCAAACTCCTCCAATCCACTTGTGCCACGCCATCATCCCTTCCATTTTCCTGAAACACAAAGAAAGAAGGCAATGGTTTTGAAACGTAGCATTAGGCAGCCTTCCAAGAAATAGCGAATAGGCCTGTGTATCTCATAAATTTGTCGCGACCATATCTTCTTCTTCGTCTCTAAACACTGAGTTCAACCATGGTGGTCATGGGCCCTAATTTTTCCTCTATGCAAAATCCCTAATTTAAGAAAACTGTAACCCTAGGATTCGAAAATGGTGGATTAGCGTATGATTAACAAAAATGAAATTAAACACCATGAATAGTTTGGAAACTTGGTAAGGAACATGAATATGTAATTAAAATGCAATGATCATGTTTAGAATTGAGAATACGATTTCAAAGAATTTTCTGTACAGTTTGAGTTGTTGTTACTGCTCCTTCGCGTTTTGATTGAGGTTAGGAAGTGGAATGCGCTCAGAAATGCCTCAGGATGCTAATGGACCAAGAATTAAGGCTTGAAAGATCCTTTTGTAGTGATTTCAGAATTGTCTTTTTATGTCAAAATTTTCAAATTGCCAAAGCTTGTTTGGGCGCATCTTATGATGTGTTAGGCCTAGGGTTTGACTCAGTGATGATCATGGAATGGAATTGGCTTGCTAACTCACCTTAATTCAAGCTCATGAAGGAATTAGTCTTAGGGTTTTCACTCTTAACCATTTTTCCTCCTTTTTAGCCAAAACCTAGACCTAGTATGCAAATGAACCCTAGCCTGATTTCTTGAGTTGGTTCATGATACATAGAAATTGTCCAAGTTCACATGACACTATTCCATTGGTTTTTAAATTTTATTTGAATTTTCAAAGAATTAAAATGAATTAAATCATCAAAAATTAAATAAAATAAAAAAATCAATATTTGGTCTTGAAATTAACCATGGGACACGTGTGTGGCATGACAAGGATGAACCAAGTGGAAAAAATGGGGCCCTTTTGTCAAAAATTGGATTTTCAATGATAGTTGACTTTTGCCATTTCACAAAAATTTCCCAACTTCTACAAGGCATAACTTGCTCAATTTTTAAGCTTTTCACATGTTCTTGGACATCTTGGAAAGGTCTTTGAGTCCTTTAACCAATGCCTTTGGTCCCATGTCATTTTGATTTTCCAATCTCAAGTTATGGCCTTTGACTTAAAGTCCCTTTTTGTTGACTTTTGAAAATGACCTATAATGTTGAAATTGATAACTTTTTGTGAGAGCATTTCTTGGACTTGAAGTATGAAGATGAGTTGTAGGAAATGTCTTTCTATTCAAAATGAGCTTTGGATGGAATTTTTCTGATAATCCATGTGAAAGTTATGCCCTGGTCAATTTCAGTTGACTTTTTCAGCTGTCCAAATATAGCAACTTTTGCATCCTTGATGATTTCTGAGCCAAATTTTGAGAATCATGATCAAGCATTGATCAAATGATGTTTGTGGCTTCAAAATGATATGTTGACCAAAAATTTGAACTTTTGACTGTCAAATGACCATTTTGCCCCTACAGTTGACTGTAGTGCAATTTAGGGTTTTGACTGTGCAATCTTGAGCTGAATGCCTTGAAACTTGATATGAGGATGCTTGACCATGTTTGTAAGCATATGAGACTTAATTGGACCTTTGTGAACTTCCTTTTCTTGATCAGACTCAAAACCCTAGTTTTGACTGTATAGGAGACAATTGCACTGTGCAACCCTTGGGGAATTTTGTAGCTTGGCTTGGCAATTTCTTGAGGAATATGGGAGGGCAAATTTTGGGGTATAACAGTTGCCCCTGTTCAATCTTCTTAGACCTGAGGATGCAGATTGGCTGACGTGCCTTTCGTAATCCGAGGGTAAAAGATGATTGGACACTAGAGTGCCCGGAAATTTGCGCTCACATGTTAGCAATGTGGTGGAATGGGCTTATAGATGCCATTTAGTGACCGCTGGATGTTTGATTGCGTAAGAGATTCCTTGGCGAGAACCTGCATACCTGCAAAAGAAAAACGAATACCTGACACGTTGCAGGAGCTGATTTTTTTTGAGAAAAATCTTGGTGACTTTAACTTCAACGACGCTTGTTGAGAAAAGACTGGGGGATTTTAACTTCAACGACGCTTGTTGAGAAAAATCTGGGGTGTCTTCTACTGGGATAAGAATCAGGGAGATCTTAGGGTCGATCTGACTGAACCAGAGAGGCCTTTGACAGGGTAAGAATCAGGAAGATCTTAGGGTCGATTTAACTGAACCGGTCTAGGTCTTGAAATGTCTTCAACTGGATAAGCATCAGGGAGATCTTAGGGTCGATCTGACTGAACCAGAGAAGGCCTTTGACGGGATAAGCATCAGGAAAATCTTAGGTCGATTTAACTGAACCGGTCTAGGTCTTGAAATGTCTTCAACTGGGTAAGCATCAGGGAGATCTTAGGTCGATCTGACTGAACCAGAGAGGCCTTTGACTGGATAAGCATCAGGAAAATCTTAGGTCGATTTAACTGAACCGGTCTAGGTCTTGAAATGTCTTCAATGGGATAAGCATCAGGGAGATCTTAGGTCGATCTGACTGAACCAGAGAAGGCCTTTGACTGGATAAGCATCAGGAAAATCTTGGGACGATTTAACTGAACCGGTCTAGGTCTTGAAATGTCTTCAATGGGATAAGCATCAGGGAGATCTTAGGTCGATCTGACTGAACCAGAGAAGGCCTTTGACTGGATAAGCATCGGGAAAATCTTGGGACGATTTAACCGAACCGGTCTAGGTCTTGAAATGTAGCTTGAGAACTTAACTGGATCTTTCCTGAAAGATAAAAGTCAGTCATATGCAATGCATGATATGGATCAAGCAATGATGTTCTCAACATAAATGAGATTTGTATGATGCAGTGCGTTATGCATGCTATAATGATGTATGTGACGTTTTATGTATGTTTTCGTCTAGGAAAGTAAATCCTTGACGGGTGTCGGGAAGTCGTATCCTGGGCTGATGTCGAGGAATACACTTGTACTTCCGCTGGGGATGATAGTTGCAAGAATACCGGTAGGAGAAGATGACTCCGTTGCGGAATAAACTTGGCGAATGGGAGATTCTGTGGGGAGAAGAGATACTCTAGTGATCATGCTGGGAAGCAATACTCTGTGGGGAGAGAGATGCCTTGCTGCGTTGTTGATAACTTGCTGAGGATACCGTTGTTATGTTGGAAGTGTGAATAGACTTCGCTGGGGATAGGAAAGAACTACGTTGACGACGACCTTCCCTTGGCTTTTGGCTGAGGATAACCCAGTTATATCCTGTTGAGGAAATAACTCTTTGAATCAAGCCAGACGACGCGTTCGTGCTCTGCGAGGGATAAGCTTCCAGAATTTACTGGGGATAAGCTTACTGCTTGGGGAGATGAATTCCATCTTTCCTGAGGAACTTGGATGGGACTCTCCTGGGGAAGTGATTCCTTTGAATGTTGATGTATGCCGCCGGGGAACAATCTTTAGACCAAGACTGCCGGGGATGCTTGTTAAGAATATATGCTGCTGGGGGAATATTGGGATCTACTGGAGGATACCCAATTTCCTTGAGACTTGTTAACTTTGTTTGGGGAAGAATGCACTGACTTGCTGTCCTCTGGGGAATTTAAGATGTCTGGTTAGGTTTTTTAGCTGAACCTACCTTGGTACCTTGGAGGATAGAACAATTAGACTGCTCAGACAACTCTTTATTGCCCCTGTTTCTAGTGTCACCTGCAATTAATTCTTTGTTTCGTATGCAAATATTTATGAGCTAGCAAATTATTGTCAATGCATATATCACCAATTGAACCTTGGACGTTCTTCGCAAAACAAAACAAAAAAAGAAAAACAGTTGGCACGTTTAACTGAAAAGTATATTTGTATTGATTTTGAATAGCCTGTGAATAGGCATTTTGTGTACAAGAGGCTGACGTCCTGGTAAGCGGAACGTCGCCGAACAAGAGAGTTTATACAAGTTTTGTACAAAAGAAAATAAACAGCTGTGTGAAATATGAATGATCCACTGGGTTTCAACTCTGCTATCGCCTTTATAACTCTGAGCGTCTCATCACTTGATGACCTTGGTTGAAGGTGAAGCTGTCTGATCGATGCCGTCTTGATGTAGATACCGGATTCTGGATGCAAAGTGATCCAATGAGACATAGTATTACGCTTTTATCCCTAATTTTTGCCTGGACTGCCCTTTCGGGTTTTCAGTCCACCGGGATACCCATTTTTGCCCAAGCCGCCTTTTCAGGTTTTCGACTTGCCGGGTGTACAGATTTTTCATTTTCATCCCTTCATTTTGCCCGAACCCTTTTGGTTCGACGGGAAGCCCTAATTTTTGCCTAGACATGTCAGCCTAGCGGGTCTTTTTTCATGCGTAGTATTTTTTAACTATGTCTGCATTGGCGGGGTGAGGAAGGTCGTCACCATCCATGTTGGTTAATATCATTGCTCCTCCTGAGAACACATGCTTAACCACGAATGGCCCTTCGTACGTAGGGGTCCATTTGCCCCTTGGATCACTCTGAGGAAGGATGATTCGCTTGATCACCAGATCCCCGACTTGATATTCCTGTGGTCTGACCTTTTTGTTAAATGCCCTGATCATTCGTTTCTGATACGTCTGACCATGACAGATAGCAGCAAGTCTCTTTTCGTCAATAAGGTTGAGCTGATCAAGTCGTGTCTGGATCCAATCATCTTCATTCAGATTTGCATCCTTCATTATCCGGAGAGAAGGAATTTGTACCTCAATCGGCAAGACTGCCTCCATGCCATAAACCAGAGAGAAAGGAGTTGCCCCGGTTGACGTCCTAGCTGAGGTACGATACCCATGCAGAGCGAACGGTAACATCTCGTGCCAATCTTTATACGTTACTGTCATCTTCTGCACGATCTTCTTGATGTTTTTTATTTGCTGCTTCTACAGCCCCATTCATCTTCGGTCTATAAGGAGAGGAATTGTGGTGCTGTATCTTGAACTGTTCGCAGAGCTCAGCGATCATCTTATTGTTCAGATTGGTACCGTTATCTGTAATAATCCGCTCAGGGACACCGTACCGACAGATCAGGTTGTGCCGAATGAACCGTGCCACAACAGTCTTGGTTACCGTAGCATAGGATGCTGCCTCAACCCACTTCGTAAAATAATCAATCGCCACTAGGATGAAGCGATGTCCATTGGATGCCGTAGGTTTTATCTCACCGATCATGTCTATGCCCCACATAGCAAATGGCCAAGGTGCAGTCAGAACATTCAGGGGAACCGGAGGAACATGCACCTTGTCTGCATAAACCTGGCATTTGTGGCATGTCCTGGAATGTTGGTAGCAATCAGCTTCCATGGTGGACCAGTAATACCCTGCCCGTAGGATCTTCTTTGCCATGGTATGCCCACTGGAGTGTGTACCAAAGGTCCCTTCGTGCAGCTCTTCCATGATTCTTTCTGCTTCAGTTTTATCTACACAACGCAGTAGGGTTGAATCCTGGTTTCGCTTGTACAAGATGCCGTTGCTAAGAAAGAACTTGGCTGCAAACCTCCTCAGGAATTTCTTATCATTGACAGATGCTCCTTCAGGGTATTCCTGAGCTTCTAGGTATCTCTTCACTTCGTGGTACCAAGGCTTCTCAGTCATCAACTCAGTTTCGAGATCACAACAGTATGCCGGTTCGTCCAGTTTCCAGATGATGATCCGGGGAGCTTCATTATCCCATTTAACTTTGAACATTGAAGACATTGTAGCTAACGCGTCCGCTAACTGATTCTCTTCTCTTGGAAAGTGCTCAAATGTTATTTCTGTGAAGTGGGGGATCAGGGCCAACACACATTCTCTGTAAGGAATCAAGTTTGGGTGTTTCGTATCCCACTCTCCTTTGATCTGATTGATCACAAGAGCGGAATCTCCGAAGACACTCAGAAATTTGATCCTCAGGTCGATCGCAGCTTGAAGACCCATAATACACGCTTCATACTCCGCCATGTTGTTGGTACAGTTGAAACACAGCCGGGCGGTGAGTGGAGTATGAGTACCTTGTGGAGATACGATTATGGCGCCGATACCATTTCCCAAAGCATTGGAGGCTCCGTCAAAGTGCATAGACCATCGGGATCCTGGTTCAGGTCCTTCATCCGGTCCAGGTATTTCACAGTCAGTTACTATCATAATGCTTTCATCTGGAAACTCGAAGTTCATTGATTGGTAGTCATCCACAGCTTGATGTGCTAAGTGGTCTGCCAATACACTTCCCTTGATGGCTTTTTGGGTCGTGTACTGAATGTCGTATTCCGTCAAGATCATCTGCCATCTTGCAATTCTCCCAGACAGAGCAGGCTTTTCGAATATGTACTTTATAGGATCCATTTTTGAGATTAACAAGGTAGTGTGAGTCAGCATATACTGTCTCAGCCGGCGAGCAGCCCATACCAAAGCGCAGCAAGTTTTCTCAAGCAGTGAGTATCGGGTCTCACAGTCGGTAAACTTTTTGCTAAGGTAATAAATGGCATGCTCTTTTCGGCCAGACTCGTCATGCTGCCCCAGCACACACCCCATTGAATTATCAAGCACTGTCAGGTAAAGTATCAAAGGTCTCCCTTCAACTGGTGGCATAAGGATGGGTGGTTCTTGGAGATATTCTTTGATTCTGTCAAAAGCAGCCTGACATTCATCATTCCAACGTACTACCTGATCTTTCTTCAGCAGCTTGAAGATTGGTTCACAGGTAGCAGTTAGGTGTGAGATGAACCGAGCAATGTAATTCAGACGTCCTAGAAAGCCTCTGACTTCCTTCTCTGTCTTAGGAACTGGCATCTCTTGAATGGCTTTGACCTTAGCAGGGTCCACTTGAATTCCCTTGTCACTTACCACGAAGCCTAGCAACTTTCCAGATCTTACCCCGAAGGTTCACTTGTTCGGGTTTAACCTCAGCTTGTACAGTTTCAAACGGTCAAACAGTTTCTGCAGATGATCAAGGTGTTCTTCCTCAGTCTGGGACCTAGCGATCATGTCGTCAACATACACTTCTATCTCATGATGGATCATGTCATGAAATAAAGCAACCATGGCACGTTGGTAGGTTGCCCCAGCATTCTTTAGTCCAAAAGGCATGACTTTGTAGCAGAAGGTGCCCCACTGAGTAACAAATGTAGTCTTTTCCATGTCTTCAGGAGCCATCTTGATCTGATTGTAGCCTGAAAAACCATCCATAAAAGAGAACACTTTATGCTGAGCTGTATTATCAACAAGGACATCAATGTGAGGTAGAGGGAAGTCATCCTTGGGGCTGGCCCTGTTCAGATCCCTGTAATCGACACACATTCTGACCTTGCCGTCCTTCTTAGGTACCGACACCACATTAGCAACCCACTGAGGGTAAGAAGTCACTGCAAGAAACCCGGCATCAAACTGCTTCATAACCTCGGCTTTAATCTTCTCAGACATATCTGGACGCATACGGCGGACCTTTTGCTTAACCGGAGGGCAATCTTCTTTAGTTGGTAAGTGATGGACTACAATGTCGGTATCTAATCCGGGCATATCTTCGTAGGACCAGGCAAAGATCTCCATATAGTCATGCAGCATCTGAGTCAACCGTTGCTTCACGCTGAGCTCTAGGTTGGCACCAATCTTTACCCCTTTCTTGTCTTCTTCAGTACCCAAGTTTATTATTTCCACTGGCTCTTCATGGGGTTGAATTGCCCTCTCTTCCTGTTGTAACAGTCTTGCAAGTTCACCAGGCACTTCGCAATCATCTTCACCTTCGTCTTCGGCTAAGTTGATCGGATTTTCGAAGTCATAACTGGCAGTAGCAGAGTCGTTACCAGTGAGATCCAGAGTGGATTGAAACCTGTATGAGTGAGTGTGTGTGTAAATACAGCTGTTTTGCAATATGTAAAGAAAGGAAAGAAAAGGAGCGCAAAATTTGAAATGTGAAAAACGTCCAATGCTTTTATTTATGATATATGACAGTGACAAACAAAAGCCCTCATAAACAAAACCACGGTGCCCCGGGTAAGACACCGGGCCATATAGTTTCAAATTATTGTTTATTACAAATCCAAAACAAAGAAGTTCATTACTGGGGAACAAAAGTTATGAGTGTAAAGTCTTTAGCAGTCCAATTGGTCAATCCACCGTCGGTCGTCGGGTAGATCCAGCTATCGAACTCTGACTCTTCCACTTCGTCTTCCTCTCCAATAGCATTCACTTCTGAGTGGGTGATGAGCACAGGAGGTCTTCCAATTCTCGCCTTGCGCACTGCTTTCTGAGCTTCTGTGGTGAAACCCAGCCCAAACTTGTTAGTCTTAGGAGTAAGATCAGGGAGCTTGCCCCAGTTTGCACATTCACCTCTTTCGATCACAGCCCAGGCGTCCTTTAAGGAGGCCATCTTCAAAGGAGAAAGCTCGTCATCCACTGCTTCTGCTGCTGCCAAAGTTTGTGGCACTTCCTCAAAATGTTGAAAGGGGGTTTCAATGAACTCCCCATCCATTTCTACGTATCTGAAGGAGTTGAGGTGGCTGACCATGTACTCCTCTTCCCCTTGCACCGTTACGATCTTCCCCCTGACCGGGTACTTGAGCTTCTGATGCAACGTGGAGGTCACAGCTCCAGCCTTGTGGATCCACGGGCGACCCAGCAAACAAGAATAGGACGGATGGATGTCCATCACATAGAATTTTGAATCAAATACCTGTGACCCAACCCTGATTGGGATGTCCACCTCACCATGTACTATTCTTTTGGACCCGTCAAAGGCCCAGACAACAATGTTACTTGGTTTGAGCTCTAGACCCTCACAATCCAGCCTATCCAGAGCCTTCTTGGGCAGCACGTTTAATGAAGAACCTGTGTCAACCAGCACATGAGCAAGGGTAGTGCCCCTGCATTCAATGGAGACATGCAGGGCGTCATTATGGTTCTTCCCCTCTGCTGTCAGATCGGCATCAGAGAAACCCAGGCCATTATCAGCGGTTAGGTTGGCCACACAGTTGGTGAACTGGTCAGCAGACGTCTCTTGGGGTACGTGGGCTGTCTTTAAGAAAGCAATCAGAGCCTTGGTGTGGGCCTCTGAACACAGCAGCAGTGACAACATGGAGATTTTAGAGGGGGTGTGCCCCAGCTGTTCTACAATGTTGAAATCACTTTTCTTTATTATCTTGAGGATTTCTTCCATTTCCTGCCTGGAAGCCTCAACAATGGTCTTTGGTGCCTCCGTCCTGGCAGGCACATCAGCAGCAATCCCCTTGCCCCGAGTATCAGATGACTCGGTAGCAGGGGTGGATATTTGGTCAGGGGGAGAAACAGGCACCCTGGCAGGTGTGAAGACCAAAGGCCTATGAATTACCGGAGGAGCAATGTCTGGCGAGAACAGTCTTCCACTACGAGTGACCTTAGCAGGCCCAGTGATGTTGGAGACACCAGCATCAATGTTGAACTCTTGTTTCACACCCAGAACATAAACATCCGCCCCATAGTGCCATGGGACAGCCTTATCAGATTTGTAGGGGATAGGCCCCGGAACAGTAATGGTGATGGGAGCAATATTGTGAACCGGCAAAATTTGGACAGGCTTCTTTGAAGGAGCCTTGGAAGGGTTGTTGAAGATGGTAACGGTCGACACTTCTTCAACAGGAGCAGCAGGAACAACAGTCTTTCTGAACAAAATCTCTCTACTATCCATCAGGTTTTGGACGCCTGACTTCAGCAGAGAACAACCAGCAGGGAAAGCAACACATAGAGGGCAACCTTCGCTACATCCCGGAAATAAACCGGCTAGCAACAGGTTCCTCTTGACCGTCAGCAGCGGAGTAGCAACATCATCCACCGAAGCTACATACAAATCCTCCTCAACAGCATTCACTCCATGCTGGGGCATGGGAGCGGTTACAACATTCGGCCTCTCGGGCGCCTCAAACTGTATTTCCTTTGCATCAATGAGGTCTTGAACCTTATTCTTTAGGGCCCAACAGTCATCTGTGCTATGCCCCGGGCTATCAGAGTGGTAAGCACAGCGAGCATTTGGATTAAACTTGGGGGATGCAGTATTGGGAAACTTTGGAGCCTCCCTGACAGTCACTAAATTGGTGGATAGCAACGGTGGCATGATCTGTGATAAGGTCATGCTTAACCGGGTAAACTCTCTCCGGGGTCTTTCAAACTTTTGAGGATTAGTTGGCCGAGGAGCGGCAGCAGGTTTGGCAATCATTACCGCACTGACAGATTGGCGGCGTTCAGGTCGCTCTGGTCTCCGGGAGCTATATACAGCACTAGCCTCCTTTTTGAAGGGTTTCTTTTCAGCACTGGAGGAGGCAACCTTCTGTATCTTCCCCGATTTTATACCGGCCTCGATCCTTTCACCAGTCAGGATCAGATCAGTAAACCCAGCAGAGGAACTACCAATGAGATGATTGAAAAATGGACCAGATAGGGTCCCCAAAAACATATCTACCAGCTCCCGGTCCGTCAATGGTGGCTGTACCCTGCCAGCCAGGTCTCTCCATTTCTGGGCGTACTCCTTAAAACCTTCACCCGACCCTAGCGACATACCCTGGAGCTGGGTACGTGTAGGAGCGAGGTCGGAATTATATTGATACTGCTTGTAAAAAGCAGTGGCCAGATCCTCCCAGTTACGAATGCTGATTCCATCCAGCTGATAGAACAATTCGAGGTGAGTCCCTGAAAGACTCTCCTGGAAGAAGTGGATCCAAAGGTTCTTGTCTGTTGTGTAAGGCTGGATCTTCCTTACATAAGAACGGAGGTGCATCTTGGGACAGGAAGCCCCGTCATACTTCACAAAGGCAGGTGCCTTGAACTTGTGTGGGATCACCACCCCAGTAGATAACCCCAAGTCTCCGAAATCCAGTCCAGGCACCCGCTGAACTTCCATAGCCTTTAATCTGTCCTCCAGCTGCTTGTACCGGTCTTCAGCAGGAGGGTACTGTTCGTCGTTGAAGTCTGTTTCAGTATCAGAGCCCACAGGAGTAGGGACCTCCCTTTCTTGGTGACTACCTTCCCCCACAGATGGGGTAGTCCTTTCAGCCTCAACCTGTAAGGTGTTCCCGAGTCTGCGCCCAGTGTTAAATAGCACAGTCCTCCTCTTCTTCTTAGTCTTCTTCAGAAGCATGGTCTTCAACACTTGTTGACCCTGAGCCAAGCCCTTGATCAGCTCCTGAAATTGGGCGTTCTGCGCCTGAAGAGCCTTGATAGATGCCTCGGTTGATGATTCAGGGTTCATGATGCTGAAATAAACAGCGAAGAACGGTAAACAACCTGAAAAGAAGAGTATTTATGATGCACATGATGAATGATATGTGTTTATGCGATGCATTCAAGGGTTCAAAAATTCAAATTTGTTGTAGACCAAAAGGAACACACGTTTTTATTAAGAAAGTCATTGTTTAATACATCAAAGCCTCATGGGCAAAAGTACAAAAAGATCAAATCACATCCAAAATATGTTGCGCATCTTCTTTGGAGCTATGTAAGTGTTGAGATTCCTTTCCTCGTGCAACAGGCGGGTGAGCTCCAAGACCTTCTTTTCACTGGCATGCAAACTAGTCTCAAGAGAATTCCGCTCTTCCTTAAGCTGGATCCAACTCTTCTGCATCTCTTCCCAGGATGTGGGCATATCAGGGTGCTGAATAACATGAGACACCTCTCCTTCCAAGGCAGGCTCTTTGATTACTGGAAGCATGTGAGGATAATGCATTACTAACTTCTGAGAACGGGCTCGTACCCACTTGAGGTAAGGCTCCAAAGGGATGGAGTTCCTGTGCCCCAGTGTCTTGCTGTCTATCCTACTAGGCATCCTCCAGGCTCTGATAAATCTCTGGCGAAGTCCTTGAGTATCGTTGTCGAAGTCAAAAACTATGTCAGGGATCAACATGTCATGAGGACCATCCCTCCGAGCATAACCAAATTGTCTCCAAGCCAGGCATGGACTATAAGTAATACCCCCTCTGATTCCAAGTAAAGGAACATTAGGATACTCCCCGCAACGATCAATGATAGTGACATCTTCTCTGGACCTAGGGCACCAATGTATATCTGCATGTGTAAGAGTCATCAACCGTTGTGACCATCTCAAACCCCGCTCGTTCTTCAGGACTGATTGTGGGAGGTGCGAAATAAACCACTTTCCCAGGAGAGGAGTGCAACACATTAGGACACCTCTTTTTCTCATGGTTCGAGTGTAACATGAGTGAAGGATGTCCCCCAGCAACGTAGGTATAGGATTCCTGGACATAAAGATCTGGACAGCACTGATATCAATGAGCTGATCTGGGTTAGGGAACAACACCAAACCATAAACAAGGAGGGCCACAACCTTTTCAAAAGCTTGCAAGTCAAGGGAGTTCCAACATTCATAGGCCTTTTCAAACAGAAACCTGGCTAAGAACCCTTTAATACCACTTCTGACTTCCCAATGTCCCTTGAGGTCAGATGACTGTAGGTGCAAGGCTTTAGCAATCTCTTCAAACTTAGGTTCCTTTTCTGTACCGTTGAAGGGTAGCTGATCAAGGATAGGGATCTTCAGGAGTCGGGAGAACTCCTCCAATGTAGGTACCAACTGGTAGTCCAAGAAGGTGAAACAGTGATGCAGAGGATCAAAGAATTGGAACAGGACTTTTATCATATCTTCCTCAATGTTGGTGTTGACCAAGCTGATGAGGCTTCCATGCCTTTCACTGAATGAAGAGTTCTCGGGAATCCTGGATATAAGCTCCTTAAGCTGAGGAGGGATCCTTACAAGACTGATTGGAATTGTCTTTCTACGAGCAGTTTCCATATCCTACAAAACAAGAACAAAGATGAAAATTCGAACCCCTGAAATGGTTAGTTAATGCATATGATGCTGGATGATGTCATGATGTTATGATTAAACACACCACAGATATTTACAAAGACAAACATGTAAGGCACACAAGGCACACAAGACAGGCCCTTAAGGTTTAAGGCCAGCATGGGGTCTGGGTAGTACCCTCTTGAAGTTGGTGGGTTCAACCTGTCCTAATCAAAGTAACCGGGTTCTAAGGTTCCCAATATCACAGGATTGCTTTCATTGTTCATCGTTTCGATTTAGCCACTGAACTGGCGACCGAAATATTCCAGGAAAGCAACCCTCAATTGAGTGTAGTATCGAGTATCAACCAACCTCGGACTGCACCAAAGTCAGTTATCTCACTACCCTAAAGAGGCCAAGATGGTTCAATTAAGGTTCCTAAGGTTTGTTGATGCTTCATGACACCACATGGAGGCCCCGTACTCTCCTTGACTGACTCAAGGGTTACCGGTACACACCAAAGTGCCACATCAACGTAGCAGACTGCTTCAACCATGTCGGTATACCCCGCACAGTTCCCTCACAGCCTTGTTGCTACTTTCTAAAAGGGTATCCCCCAGATCCGGGTTAGGATCTATAGAACTCCCAAGACGGTCCCACAATTTTAAAGCAAGCAAGGAAAGCAATTGAAAACACAGTGATCTTAATCCTAAGGTACACCCCACTTTAAGTTTTTCCCCAGCAGAGTCGCCAGTTCTGTGATCGGTGGATCTGGAACTGACTGTTTTAAAGCTGGTTCGCGAAATGTCGCGGAAGCAAGAGTCGCCACCGTCTTTTATTTTCTCCAAATGGAAAGGACAAAAGCACAGAAAAATTCCTTTAAAGAGATTGCTCTCGGTTCGGGAGGTAGGTTATAGAAAGGGAAGGTGTTAGCACCCTTTCTATCCATGGTTATCCATGGGCTCTTAGGTACTTGCTCAATGTGTTTTCAAAATTATTTGTTTGCTTTTCAATTGTGGGTTTTAAAAAGTTTCTTTGAAAAATTTCAGTTCGACTCGTACGTCAGAGTGTTTGAAAAATTTGCTTTTGAAAGCTTTTGAAAATGTGTTGGTGAAAAGATGTTTTGATTTGTTTGAAATTAGAGCAAGTATCCTTGAGAACCTACCTACCCTAAGGAATTCGTCTGTGTAAATGTCCTTTAAAGTAGTGCCATCCCACCATTGAGAGGTAGGTAGCACCACCGTTGGAGGTATTCGGGTCAATTCGAGTTTTAGGGACGTGGTGATCACCAGAGCAATGGGAAGACACCTTAGAAGCTACCCTCATGCCAGGTTCCCGGATCATGAGGACTTACTAAGACGTCCTCTACTCGACGATCACCTTTCGAAAGGCAACAGTGAGGCGTACCCTAGGGGTGGTGTGTGCGAATTGTGTGTCATTTTCAGTTTATTGCTTGTCTTGTCATGCATTGGTGATCTAACGATTCGATTTTATTTTTGGGCATACATTCTTTCATGCATATTTATTAACAGTTATATACTTGCGAGAAAATAAATCTAGACTATTACAACTGGCGCGGGTCCACATCGCCAAAAAAACCGAACCCGATTTGACTGAAAGTAAATAAAATAAAAGTGCGAGAAATAAATCTAAACTTATTACAAGGCTTTGGGGCATATACAAAGGTATTTAAAATAAATGCGCGAAATAAAAAGATTAAACAAAACTAGGGCGTTGGACCCTTTTACAAACAACTAAAATTAATCAAGGAATTTAAAATTAAAATTAAATGAAAAATAGTATTTTTTGTGTTTTTTAGATTTAAAAGAAAAAAGAAAAATTAATTGAAATTAAATTAAATATTAGACCTAATTCTATTATTTTTTTAAGTTTATTATGAAAATATTGACTTTTAACCTAATTTAACTCTAAATCAATTTATGTACAATTTAATGATGAAAATAAATGAATTAAATATTATTATTGTAGAAAAGGGAAAAAATAAGAAAGGATAAAAAGAATTCATTAAACCTAATTCTACACATTTTTAGATTTTTTTATTAAAAAGAATTAAGGTTATAATTAAATTAAATAATTACAAGCATTTATTTATGAAAAATAACTATAATAAAATAATTATTAAATTTTTTGTCTTTTCTGAATTTTAATGTTTTTATGTTTTTTTTTTGTAAAAATTAATTAAATCAGAAAATAAAAATACACAAGTAAATGATTAAAAATAATAGAACATAAAGAAAATTAGAAAAAAAATGGAACCAGGGGGGTGTTCTGTCCCATTGTGGAGGTGTTGATTTGAAAAGCCTGGCCCAATTATTTGTGAGAATTTGTTGACTTTCTGGATCGTGTGTGATGCTTTGACTCATGCTCAGGATGTGCACCAATCTTCAGCCTTGGATGGGAGTCTCCTGGACACGTGTGTGGCTTGATGATGAGAGGATATGGTGTGACCTAACATCAGCGCTGCATGGAAACTGGAAGTGAAAAATAATATGAAATTGTGTAGACCTGGGACTTGAACCCAGGTCTTTGATATCATGTGCCTAACGCGTTACCACTGAGCCACTTATGTTTCAATTAATATATAATAGCAAATGAATATTATAAAAAGAAAAGTTTAGTGCTTTTTAAAACGCGCGCAAATTCAAACTCCTCCAATCCACTTGTGCCACGCCATCATCCCTTCCATTTTCCTGAAACACAAAGAAAGAAGGCAACGGTTTTGAAACGTAGCATTAGGCAGCCTTCCAAGAAATAGCGAATAGGCCTGTGTATCTCATAAATTTGTCGCGACCATATCTTCTTCTTCGTCTCTAAACACTGAGTTCAACCATGGTGGTCATGGGCCCTAATTTTTCCTCTATGCAAAATCCCTAATTTAAGAAAACTGTAACCCTAGGATTCGAAAATGGTGGATTAGCGTATGATTAACAAAAATGAAATTAAACACCATGAATAGTTTGGAAACTTGGTAAGGAACATGAATATGTAATTAAAATGCAATGATCATGTTTAGAATTGAGAATACGATTTCAAAGAATTTTCTGTACAGTTTGAGTTGTTGTTACTGCTCCTTCGCGTTTTGATTGAGGTTAGGAAGTGGAATGCGCTCAGAAATGCCTCAGGATGCTAATGGACCAAGAATTAAGGCTTGAAAGATCCTTTTGTAGTGATTTCAGAATTGTCTTTTTATGTCAAAATTTTCAAATTGCCAAAGCTTGTTTGGGCGCATCTTATGATGTGTTAGGCCTAGGGTTTGACTCAGTGATGATCATGGAATGGAATTGGCTTGCTAACTCACCTTAATTCAAGCTCATGAAGGAATTAGTCTTAGGGTTTTCACTCTTAACCATTTTTCCTCCTTTTTAGCCAAAACCTAGACCTAGTATGCAAATGAACCCTAGCCTGATTTCTTGAGTTGGTTCATGATACATAGAAATTGTCCAAGTTCACATGACACTATTCCATTGGTTTTTAAATTTTATTTGAATTTTCAAAGAATTAAAATGAATTAAATCATCAAAAATTAAATAAAATAAAAAAATCAATATTTGGTCTTGAAATTAACCATGGGACACGTGTGTGGCATGACAAGGATGAACCAAGTGGAAAAAATGGGGCCCTTTTGTCAAAAATTGGATTTTCAATGATAGTTGACTTTTGCCATTTCACAAAAATTTCCCAACTTCTACAAGGCATAACTTGCTCAATTTTTAAGCTTTTCACATGTTCTTAGACATCTTGGAAAGGTCTTTGAGTCCTTTAACCAATGCCTTTGGTCCCATGTCATTTTGATTTTCCAATCTCAAGTTATGGCCTTTGACTTAAAGTCCCTTTTTGTTGACTTTTGAAAATGACCTATAATGTTGAAATTGATAACTTTTTGTGAGAGCATTTCTTGGACTTGAAGTATGAAGATGAGTTGTAGGAAATGTCTTTCTCTTCAAAATGAGCTTTGGATGGAATTTTTCTGATAATCCATGTGAAAGTTATGCCCTGGTCAATTTCAGTTGACTTTTTCAGCTGTCCAAATATAGCAACTTTTGCATCCTTGATGATTTCTGAGCCAAATTTTGAGAATCATGATCAAGCATTGATCAAATGATGTTTGTGGCTTCAAAATGATATGTTGACCAAAAATTTGAACTTTTGACTGTCAAATGACCATTTTGCCCCTACAGTTGACTGTAGTGCAATTTAGGGTTTTGACTGTGCAATCTTGAGCTGAATGCCTTGAAACTTGATATGAGGATGCTTGACCATGTTTGTAAGCATATGAGACTTAATTGGACCTTTGTGAACTTCCTTTTCTTGATCAGACTCAAAACCCTAGTTTTGACTGTATAGGAGACAATTGCACTGTGCAACCCTTGGGGAATTTTGTAGCTTGGCTTGGCAATTTCTTGAGGAATATGGGAGGGCAAATTTTGGGGTATAACAGTTGCCCCTGTTCAATCTTCTTAGACCTGAGGATGCAGATTGGCTGACGTGCCTTTCGTAATCCGAGGGTAAAAGATGATTGGACACTAGAGTGCCCGGAAATTTGCGCTCACATGTTAGCAATGTGGTGGAATGGGCTTATAGATGCCATTTAGTGACCGCTGGATGTTTGATTGCGTAAGAGATTCCTTGGCGAGAACCTGCATACCTGCAAAAGAAAAACGAATACCTGACACGTTGCAGGAGCTGATTTTTTTTGAGAAAAATCTTGGTGACTTTAACTTCAACGACGCTTGTTGAGAAAAGACTGGGGGATTTTAACTTCAACGACGCTTGTTGAGAAAAATCTGGGGTGTCTTCTACTGGGATAAGAATCAGGGAGATCTTAGGGTCGATCTGACTGAACCAGAGAGGCCTTTGACAGGGTAAGAATCAGGAAGATCTTAGGGTCGATTTAACTGAACCGGTCTAGGTCTTGAAATGTCTTCAACTGGATAAGCATCAGGGAGATCTTAGGGTCGATCTGACTGAACCAGAGAAGGCCTTTGACGGGATAAGCATCAGGAAAATCTTAGGTCGATTTAACTGAACCGGTCTAGGTCTTGAAATGTCTTCAACTGGGTAAGCATCAGGGAGATCTTAGGTCGATCTGACTGAACCAGAGAGGCCTTTGACTGGATAAGCATCAGGAAAATCTTAGGTCGATTTAACTGAACCGGTCTAGGTCTTGAAATGTCTTCAATGGGATAAGCATCAGGGAGATCTTAGGTCGATCTGACTGAACCAGAGAAGGCCTTTGACTGGATAAGCATCAGGAAAATCTTGGGACGATTTAACTGAACCGGTCTAGGTCTTGAAATGTCTTCAATGGGATAAGCATCAGGGAGATCTTAGGTCGATCTGACTGAACCAGAGAAGGCCTTTGACTGGATAAGCATCGGGAAAATCTTGGGACGATTTAACCGAACCGGTCTAGGTCTTGAAATGTAGCTTGAGAACTTAACTGGATCTTTCCTGAAAGATAAAAGTCAGTCATATGCAATGCA
The DNA here is from genome assembly GCA_948472305.1 of Vicia faba. NCBI lineage: Eukaryota > Viridiplantae > Streptophyta > Magnoliopsida > Fabales > Fabaceae > Vicia > Vicia faba. Next base: position 240,727,588 of record OX451737.1, read on the forward strand.
TGATATGGATCAAGCAATGATGTTCTCAACATAAATGAGATTTGTATGATGCAGTGCGTTATGCATGCTATAATGATGTATGTGACGTTTTATGTATGTTTTCGTCTAGGAAAGTAAATCCTTGACGGGTGCCGGGAAGTCGTATCCTGGGCTGATGTCGAGGAATACACTTGTACTTCCGCTGGGGATGATAGTTGCAAGAATACCGGTAGGAGAAGATGACTCCGTTGCGGAATAAACTTGGCGAATGGGAGATTCTGTGGGGAGAAGAGATACTCTAGTGATCATGCTGGGAAGCAATACTCTGTGGGGAGAGAGATGCCTTGCTGCGTTGTTGATAACTTGCTGAGGATACCGTTGTTATGTTGGAAGTGTGAATAGACTTCGCTGGGGATAGGAAAGAACTACGTTGACGACGACCTTCCCTTGGCTTTTGGCTGAGGATAACCCAGTTATATCCTGTTGAGGAAATAACTCTTTGAATCAAGCCAGACGACGCGTTCGTGCTCTGCGAGGGATAAGCTTCCAGAATTTACTGGGGATAAGCTTACTGCTTGGGGAGATGAATTCCATCTTTCCTGAGGAACTTGGATGGGACTCTCCTGGGGAAGTGATTCCTTTGAATGTTGATGTATGCCGCCGGGGAACAATCTTTAGACCAAGACTGCCGGGGATGCTTGTTAAGAATATATGCTGCTGGGGGAATATTGGGATCTACTGGAGGATACCCAATTTCCTTGAGACTTGTTAACTTTGTTTGGGGAAGAATGCACTGACTTGCTGTCCTCTGGGGAATTTAAGATGTCTGGTTAGGTTTTTTAGCTGAACCTACCTTGGTACCTTGGAGGATAGAACAATTAGACTGCTCAGACAACTCTTTATTGCCCCTGTTTCTAGTGTCACCTGCAATTAATTCTTTGTTTCGTATGCAAATATTTATGAGCTAGCAAATTATTGTCAATGCATATATCACCAATTGAACCTTGGACGTTCTTCGCAAAACAAAACAAAAAAAGAAAAACAGTTGGCACGTTTAACTGAAAAGTATATTTGTATTGATTTTGAATAGCCTGTGAATAGGCATTTTGTGTACAAGAGGCTGACGTCCTGGTAAGCGGAACGTCGCCGAACAAGAGAGTTTATACAAGTTTTGTACAAAAGAAAATAAACAGCTGTGTGAAATATGAATGATCCACTGGGTTTCAACTCTGCTATCGCCTTTATAACTCTGAGCGTCTCATCACTTGATGACCTTGGTTGAAGGTGAAGCTGTCTGATCGATGCCGTCTTGATGTAGATACCGGATTCTGGATGCAAAGTGATCCAATGAGACATAGTATTACGCTTTTATCCCTAATTTTTGCCTGGACTGCCCTTTCGGGTTTTCAGTCCACCGGGATACCCATTTTTGCCCAAGCCGCCTTTTCAGGTTTTCGACTTGCCGGGTGTACAGATTTTTCATTTTCATCCCTTCATTTTGCCCGAACCCTTTTGGTTCGACGGGAAGCCCTAATTTTTGCCTAGACATGTCAGCCTAGCGGGTCTTTTTTCATGCGTAGTATTTTTTAACTATGTCTGCATTGGCGGGGTGAGGAAGGTCGTCACCATCCATGTTGGTTAATATCATTGCTCCTCCTGAGAACACATGCTTAACCACGAATGGCCCTTCGTACGTAGGGGTCCATTTGCCCCTTGGATCACTCTGAGGAAGGATGATTCGCTTGATCACCAGATCCCCGACTTGATATTCCTGTGGTCTGACCTTTTTGTTAAATGCCCTGATCATTCGTTTCTGATACGTCTGACCATGACAGATAGCAGCAAGTCTCTTTTCGTCAATAAGGTTGAGCTGATCAAGTCGTGTCTGGATCCAATCATCTTCATTCAGATTTGCATCCTTCATTATCCGGAGAGAAGGAATTTGTACCTCAATCGGCAAGACTGCCTCCATGCCATAAACCAGAGAGAAAGGAGTTGCCCCGGTTGACGTCCTAGCTGAGGTACGATACCCATGCAGAGCGAACGGTAACATCTCGTGCCAATCTTTATACGTTACTGTCATCTTCTGCACGATCTTCTTGATGTTTTTTATTTGCTGCTTCTACAGCCCCATTCATCTTCGGTCTATAAGGAGAGGAATTGTGGTGCTGTATCTTGAACTGTTCGCAGAGCTCAGCGATCATCTTATTGTTCAGATTGGTACCGTTATCTGTAATAATCCGCTCAGGGACACCGTACCGACAGATCAGGTTGTGCCGAATGAACCGTGCCACAACAGTCTTGGTTACCGTAGCATAGGATGCTGCCTCAACCCACTTCGTAAAATAATTAATCGCCACTAGGATGAAGCGATGTCCATTGGATGCCGTAGGTTTTATCTCACCGATCATGTCTATGCCCCACATAGCAAATGGCCAAGGTGCAGTCAGAACATTCAGGGGAACCGGAGGAACATGCACCTTGTCTGCATAAACCTGGCATTTGTGGCATGTCCTGGAATGTTGGTAGCAATCAGCTTCCATGGTGGACCAGTAATACCCTGCCCGTAGGATCTTCTTTGCCATGGTATGCCCACTGGAGTGTGTACCAAAGGTCCCTTCGTGCAGCTCTTCCATGATTCTTTCTGCTTCAGTTTTATCTACACAACGCAGTAGGGTTGAATCCTGGTTTCGCTTGTACAAGATGCCGTTGCTAAGAAAGAACTTGGCTGCAAACCTCCTCAGGAATTTCTTATCATTGACAGATGCTCCTTCAGGGTATTCCTGAGCTTCTAGGTATCTCTTCACTTCGTGGTACCAAGGCTTCTCAGTCATCAACTCAGTTTCGAGATCACAACAGTATGCCGGTTCGTCCAGTTTCCAGATGATGATCCGGGGAGCTTCATTATCCCATTTAACTTTGAACATTGAAGACATTGTAGCTAACGCGTCCGCTAACTGATTCTCTTCTCTTGGAAAGTGCTCAAATGTTATTTCTGTGAAGTGGGGGATCAGGGCCAACACACATTCTCTGTAAGGAATCAAGTTTGGGTGTTTCGTATCCCACTCTCCTTTGATCTGATTGATCACAAGAGCGGAATCTCCGAAGACACTCAGAAATTTGATCCTCAGGTCGATCGCAGCTTGAAGACCCATAATACACGCTTCATACTCCGCCATGTTGTTGGTACAGTTGAAACACAGCCGGGCGGTGAGTGGAGTATGAGTACCTTGTGGAGATACGATTATGGCGCCGATACCATTTCCCAAAGCATTGGAGGCTCCGTCAAAGTGCATAGACCATCGGGATCCTGGTTCAGGTCCTTCATCCGGTCCAGGTATTTCACAGTCAGTTACTATCATAATGCTTTCATCTGGAAACTCGAAGTTCATTGATTGGTAGTCATCCACAGCTTGATGTGCTAAGTGGTCTGCCAATACACTTCCCTTGATGGCTTTTTGGGTCGTGTACTGAATGTCGTATTCCGTCAAGATCATCTGCCATCTTGCAATTCTCCCAGACAGAGCAGGCTTTTCGAATATGTACTTTATAGGATCCATTTTTGAGATTAACAAGGTAGTGTGAGTCAGCATATACTGTCTCAGCCGGCGAGCAGCCCATACCAAAGCGCAGCAAGTTTTCTCAAGCAGTGAGTATCGGGTCTCACAGTCGGTAAACTTTTTGCTAAGGTAATAAATGGCATGCTCTTTTCGGCCAGACTCGTCATGCTGCCCCAGCACACACCCCATTGAATTATCAAGCACTGTCAGGTAAAGTATCAAAGGTCTCCCTTCAACTGGTGGCATAAGGATGGGTGGTTCTTGGAGATATTCTTTGATTCTGTCAAAAGCAGCCTGACATTCATCATTCCAACGTACTACCTGATCTTTCTTCAGCAGCTTGAAGATTGGTTCACAGGTAGCAGTTAGGTGTGAGATGAACCGAGCAATGTAATTCAGACGTCCTAGAAAGCCTCTGACTTCCTTCTCTGTCTTAGGAACTGGCATCTCTTGAATGGCTTTGACCTTAGCAGGGTCCACTTGAATTCCCTTGTCACTTACCACGAAGCCTAGCAACTTTCCAGATCTTACCCCGAAGGTTCACTTGTTCGGGTTTAACCTCAGCTTGTACAGTTTCAAACGGTCAAACAGTTTCTGCAGATGATCAAGGTGTTCTTCCTCAGTCTGGGACCTAGCGATCATGTTTATGATATATGGATGTAATGGTTATGCATGTAAGCTAAATAACTGTCTTGCTGAGGAAGATAAATCCTGGATAGCTGGAAATAATGACATCTTTGACTGCTGCCGGGGAAGATAAATCTTCGACCGAAGCTAGGGATTCCAAAAACTTTGATTGTTCAAGATGAGAAATCCTCGTTGACTTTCCTGGGATATTGGGGAAACTCTGAAAATCTCTTATGGGAAATTGAAGCCTTAGAGAAATGGGACCAAGAATCTTCGATCTTGCTGGGAGATAAATCTGTGGGGGAAATACTCACCATTCTGGCTCCACTGGGGAATAAGATTTAGATTAAACTGGCTCCACTAGGGATCTTTGAAGTTTAACTCCGCTGGGGAAATACTCCAAGGTTTCAGCTTTGTTGAGGATCTGAATGATGTATCGTAGGGGATTCCTTCTGGAATGGCACAAAGATATCTTCCTACACCTTCAACCTATCAGTAATTACCCTTTTTTAATTTCGTTTTATTTGTAAGCAGTGATTATATTCGAATTCATATGCCTATTTAACGAAGCATTGGACGTTTTCAAATAAAACATAAGTGTAAAAGAAAAGAAAGGCAAGCAAATTTCTGCACTTTGAAGTATCTTTGTATTTAACTTTCTTGAGTATCTTTGTACAAAGGAGACAGACATCCTAGTAAGAGAATATTGTCGTAAAAATCGAAAAAAATTTATACAAAAGAAAGATGGCTATGTGTAACAATTCCATGGGATTCCCATTCTTCTATAGCCTTCACAATTCTGAATATCTTATCCATTCACTGCTTCGTCTGTCGATGACTGGATTGATCAGAAGCTTGGAGCTTGTCTGGTGAAGAGATTGTCCTTAAAGTGTTCCGACGAGACATAGTCATACGCTTTAATTCCCTAACTTTTTCCTGGACCGCCCTTTCGGGTTTTCGATCCACCGGGGAACCCTTTTTTGCCCAAGTCGCCCTTTCGGGTTTTCAACTTGCCGGGTGTACATATTTTTTGGTTTTATCCCTAATTTTTTCCTGAACTGCCCTTTCGAGTTTTTGGTTCATCGGGATGTCCATTTTTGCCCAAGTCGCCCTTTCGGGTTTTCAACTTGTCGGGTCGTTTTATGCGTAGTATCTTTTGACTATGTCTGCATTCGCAGGGTGTGGCAAGTCATCGCTGTCCATGGTGGTCAGAATCATTGCCCCACCAGAAAATATGTCCTTGATTACAAATGGTCCTTCGTAAGTAGGAGTCCACTTGCCCCTGGGATCACTTTGCGGTAGTATGATCCGCTTGATTACAAGATCTCCAACTTAATATACTTGGCGCCTGACTTTCTTGTTGAAAGCCTTGATCATGCAATTTTGATACTGTGATCGGTGGATCTGGAACTGACTGTTTGTTGCTGGTTCGCGAAATGTCGCGGTAAGCAAGAGTCGCCACCGTCTTTTATTTTCTCCAACATGGAAAGGACAAAAGCACAGAAAAATTCCTTATGAGATAGATTCTCGGTTCGGGAGGTAGATTTATAGAAAGGGAAGGTGTTAGCACCCTTTCTATCCATGGTTATCCATGGGCTCTTAGATACTTGCTCATTGTGTTTTCAAAAGATGTTTGCTTTTCAAAGTGTGAGTGGGTTTGAAAAAGTTTCGTTTAAAGTTTCAGATCGACTCTTGTATCAGTCCTCAAGAGTGTTTGAAAAATTGTTTTGAAAGCTTTTTTGAAAGGTGTCAGTGTGAAAAGAGTTTTGTTTTGTTTTTTGAATAGAGCAAGTATCTATGAGTCATCTACCTACCCTAAGGAATTAGGCTGTGTAAATGTCCTTAAGGTAGTGCCATCCCACCATTGAGAGATAGGTAGCACCACCGTTGGAGGTGTTCAGGTCAATTCGAGTTTAGGCGCAGTGTGGTCACCAGAGCAACAGTAAGACACCTTAGAAGCTACCCCCATGCCATGTTCATGGACATGAGGACTTACTAAAACGTCCTATACTCGACGACCACGTTTCGAGGGGCAAGGCAACAATGAGGCGTACCCTAAGAGTGGTGTGTGAATTGTGTGTCATTTTCAATTATGTTTTATCTTGATCATGCATTGGGTGAGCTACGCTTTGATTTTATTTGGGCCATTCATTCTTTCATGTGATTAGCAGTTTAAAGGTGCGGAAATTAAAATGCGGAAAATAAAGGTCCTACGCTATTACAAGGCGCGGGTCTATACATCGCCAAATTAACAAAGACCCATTTTTTTAATAAAATGCGGAAAATAAATAAATTTCCTAATTACTATTACATGGCTTTAAACAATTACATAATATTTGAAACAAAAAATAGAAACAAACGCGCGAAAAGAAAATAGAATCGAATGTGCGAGGGCGTTGGACCCTTTAAATATTAAATTGAAATTAAAAGTTGATTAATGATTAAATAAAGAAAAGAAATTATTTTTATGGTTCTTGGTATTTATGAAATAAAGAAAAATTAATTAACATTAGAAATAAAATAAAACCCTAGTCCTAAGTTGTTTTTAATTTTTTAAGAAAAATATTTAAGTTTTAACCTAATTTACCCTAATTAATTAATGACATGTTTATTTACAAAATAATTAGTAATTATTAATAATAATAATAAGAAAAAATTATTTATTAAGAAAAGAATAAAAATGCTAAAAACCTAATTTCTACATTTTTTAGTTATTTAAGAAAAACATTGAAATTTTAAAACCTAAATTACCAAATTGATTATTAAAGATTTATTTACAAAAATATAATAATAAATTAAATATTAATAATAATAAACGTGTTTTTGATTTTCTGGTTTTTATTTTATTATGAAAATTAAATTTGTGAATTAAATAAAACAAAAAAAGCAATTAAACTAAAAAGAAGAAAAGAAAAAGAAATTAAGAAATATAATGCAAACCATGGGGTGTCTGACCCAATCTGGGAGGTTTGTTGAAGCAATTAGGCCCATTGGAAATCTGGCCCTTTTGGACTTTCCTGGATCACATACTTGTGGTTGACTGAGCGTGCATGATGGTCTCCACATCTTGGCCTTTGGATTGATCCTTATGCATAGGTGGCAAGCACAGGCATTGGGCGTTTGGTGGACCACTGGAGGGAAGTTGTACCTGAACACATTGCAACCAAAATTATTGAGAAATATGGGGGACCTGGGAATCGAACCCAGGTCCCAGCGTTTACCAGATATGCCAATTGCCAGTTGAACCATGCGCGCGCGTTGTATAGGAATTGGCAAGCAAACAATATAATGCAAAACAACACTGAGTGATATCCAACGCGCCAAAATTCAAATGCGCCAGTCACCATGAGCCACGTCCACTTTCTTCTTCGTTTTGCCTGAAAACAAAACATAGATAGCGGGGGTTTTAAACCCCCACTAACCCCAAACCTGAAAAATAGCGAATAGAATATATGGCAATAGAAATTGGGCGCGATGTGTGAGTTCAATTCGTGTGGATGTCCTGAATCCAATGGTATAGGTTTGAATGACCAATTGTTCCATATATGTAAAGCCCCAAATCTGGAACTCTGAAACCCTAGCGAACGTCCATGGCAACTTTTGATACAGACATATTCAGTTCAATTAAAGGGCACCAATGGCTTCAGAAGATTCATGTTAGTATAAATCAATCAACAAAATGCATGAACAATGCTTAAAAATCAAAACACGATATTGGATGATTTTAAGAAAAGTAAGATTCTGTTATACCAATTCCTTGAGTATGGAAGGCTGGTTTCGATTGGAATAGTTTCCTGGTGGTGTCAGCAAGCTTTTGGAATCCTTTTGCAGCCTTGAATTGTCCTCTAGATACCAAAACAGTTTTCAAGTTTTTGTGAAAAAATGCCAGTTTTTTCTTGTGTTCTGAGCGCAGCTTCTGTGTATTAGGCATTAGGGTTATGTTTGCATATGTATGTAGATGGAATTAGGTTAGAAAAACCAAGCCCAAAGTCCTTGAATCAATGCTTTGAATATTTGATTTTGCATATCTTTTCTTCAATCTTTTTCATACCAATTATGCCAAATCATGGAAGATTCTTTCCTTTTTGAATGGTACACGAGATATTGAGCACATAAGGAGTGAAATCTCTTCATAAAAAGATTTGAAACACATGATTTAGTATTTTTCTCATATTTAATTTTAATTAAATGAATTAATAGGATTAAAAATTCAATTAATTAATTACAAATAAGAAAATAACTCCCTTTTAGCTTAATGGGTCGTGCATAGCTTTTGGATAATGATTCATGGAAGAAATTGAGGCCCATTAGCATTTTTGAACCCTTTTATGCAAAGTTGACTTTTCAAAATTCCCAAAAATTTCCCAACTTCCACAAGGCCTATCTTGCTCAATTTTTAAGTTTTGATCATTTTCTTGGACATTTTGGAAAGGTCTTGCAGTCCTCTAACCAATGTCTTTGGTCCCATGTCATTTTGATTTACCAATCTCAAGTTATGGTCTTTGACTTAAAGTGCCTTTTTGTTGACTTTTAAAAATGACCTATAATGTTGAGATTGATAACTTTTTGTGAGAGCATTTCTTGGACTTGAAGTGTGAAGATGAGTTGTAGGAAATGTCATTATATTCAAAATGAGCTTTGGATGGAATTTTTCTGATAAACCATGTGGAAGTTATGCCTTGGTCAATTTGCAGTTGACTTTTTCAACTGTCCAAAAATAGAAACTTTTGCATCTTGAGACTTTTTGAGCCATGCCTTGAGAATCATGATCAAGAATTGATCAAATGATGTTTATGGATTCAAAATAAGATGTTGACCAAAATTTTTGACTTTTGACTATCAAATGACCATTTTGCCCCTGTAGTTGATTGTGGAACAACTAGGGTTTTTGACTGTGCAATTTGATGCTGTGAGTCTTGAAACTTGGCATATGGATGCTTGACAATGTTTATAGGCATGTGGGACTTGTTTGGACCCTTGGAAACTTCAATTTCTTTGCTAGCACCAAAACCCTAATTTTTGACTGTTTAGGAGGCAATTGGACTGTGCAACCCTTGGGAGATTTTGAAGCATGATCTTTAGCAAACCTTGAAGAATATGGGAGGGAAAATTTTGGGGTACAACAGTTGCCCCTGTTCAATCTTCTTAAACCTGAGGATGTAGATTGGCTGTCGTGCCTTTCGTAATCCGAGGGTGGAAGATGATTGAACACTAGAGTGCCCAGAAATTTGCGCTCACATGTTAGCAGTGTGATGGTGGGAATGGGCTTATAGATGCCATTTGGAGACTGATGGATAGGAAGATGGGCTTACAGATGCCATGTTGAGAGGTGATGGATAGGTGGATGGGCTTATAGATGCCATCTGGGTGTCGATCGCGTAAGAGTTTCCTTAGCGAGAACTTGCGTACCTGAAAAAAGAAAAATAATTACCTGGCCTGTTACAGGAATTGATCTTCGAACTCTTTATGTAGATGCGCCCTGGATGGATACAGGAATCAGATCTTTAAACTCTTCAGACATGCCCTGGCAAGATACAGGAATCGAGTCCAGAGAATACAGTCGTCAACAGATACACCCTGGCGAGATACAGGAATCAGATCTTCGAACTCTTCAGACGTGCCCTGGCGAGATACAGGAATCGGGTCTGGTAATGCTAGTCTTCAACAAATACACCCTGGCAAGATACAGGAATCAGATCCTCAAACTCTTCAGACGCACCCTGGCAAGATACAGGAATCAGGTCTGGTAATGTTAGTCTTCAACGGATACACCCTGGCGAGATACAGGAATCGGATCCTCGAACTCTTCAGACACACCCTGGCTAGATACATGAATCGGGTCTGGTAATGCTAGTCGTTAACAGATACACCCTGGCAAGATACAAGAATCGGATCCTCAAACTCTTCAGACGCACCCTGGCAAGATACAGGAATCGAGTCTGGTAATGCTAGTCGTCAACAGATACACCCTGGTAAGATACAGGAATCGGATCCTCAAACTCTTCAGACGCACCCTGGCAAGATACAAGAATCGGGTCTGGTAATGTTAGTCTTCAACGGATACACCCTGGCGAGATACAGGAATCAGATCCTCGAACTCTTCAGACGCACCCTGGCAAGATACAGGAATCGGGTCTGGTAATGCTAGTCGTCAACAGATACACCCTGGCAAGATACAGGAATCGGATCCTCAAACTCTTCAGACGCACCCTGGCAAGATACAGGAATCGGGTCTGGTAATGCTAGTCGTCAACAGATACACCCTGGCAAGATACAGGAATCGGATCCTCAAACTCTTCAGACGCACCCTGGTAAGATACAGGAATCGGGTCTGGTAATGATAGTCGTCAATAGATACACCCTGGCAAGATACAGGAATCAGATCCTCAAACTCTTCAGACGCACCCTGGCAAGATACAGGAATCAGGTCTGGAATCGATCGTCAACAGATACACCCTGGCGAGATACAGGAATCGGATCTTTAGTTGCGACCGTTGATAGTAATTATCTTTGTATTAACCTTTGTCCTGAAAAGACAAAACGTTAGTTGTATGCGATGTCATGATGTATGACATGCGAGATGTGATAAGTGAGATTGTATGTTCATGATACATATATGCATGCTATAATGTATGAAGATGCGATGTTTATGAATGTATGTGTTCGTCTTAGGAAAATAAATCCTTGACGGGTGTCGGGAAGTTAAATCCTGGGCTGATGTGAATAACATTTTGTTTCCGCTGAGGAGTGATGGTTGCAAGAATACCAGTAGGAGAAGATGACTCCGTCAGGGAATAAACTTGGCGAATGGATTACTCTGCGGGGAGAAAATTATTCTAGCGATCTTGCTGGGGAACAATACTCTGTGGGAAGAGAGGTACTTTGTTGGGATGTTGATGATAACTCCGCAGTGATATCGTTGATGTGTTGGAAGTTTTAATAGACTCCGCTGGGGATAAGAAGACTTCGCCGAGGACGATCTTTCCATGGCTTTTGGCTGAGGATAACCCAGTTATATCCTGGTAGGGAAATAACCTTTGAATAAATCCAGGAGACGCGTTCGTGCTCTGCAGGGGGGAAGCTTCCAGAATCCACTGGGGATAAGCTTTCTGCTGGGGAGGTGATTCAGCTTTCCTGGGGAAATCTTCAGGCTGAACTCTCCTGGGGAAATCCTTTGAGATATAATGGGGAAGTGACTCCACTGAATGTCTGGTATACCTCCGGGGAACAATCTTAGATCAAGACTGCCAGGGATGCTTGTTAAGGATATTCGTATATTGCGCTGAGGAATGTTGAGATCTGCTGGGAATACCCAACTTCCTTAAGGCTGATAGTATAGCTTTTCTTGGGGAGAGTTTACTGACTTGCTGGCTCACTCTCTGGGGAGTTAAGAGATCTTGGTTATGTTCTTCGGCTGAACTTACCTTGGTACCTTGGTGGACAGAACAATTAGATCGCTTAGACAACTCATTATTGCCCTTGTTTCTAATGTTACCTGTAATTAATCCTTTGTTTCGTATGCAAACATTTATGAGTTAGCAATTATTATCAAATGCATATATCACAGATTGAACCTTGGACGTTCTTCACAAAACAAAACAGAAAAAGAAAAAAACAAAGGGCAATTTCTCTGAAAAGTGTATTTGTATTGAATTTGCCTGTAAATAGGCGTTTATGTACAAGAGGCTGACGTCCTAGTAAGAGAACGCCGCCGAACAAAAGAGTTTATACAATTTGTACAAAGGGAAAACAAAACAGCTATGTGAAAAGAATAATCCCACTGGGTTCCAACTCTGCTATCGCCTTTATATCTTCGAGCGTCTCATCACTTTGCTGCTCAGTTGACGACGAAGCTGATTGATCGATGTCGTTTGAACTTGGTGTTGATACCGGATTCTGGATGCAAGGTGATCCAATGAGACATAGTATTACGCTTTATCCCTAACTTTTGCTTGGACCGCCCTTTCGGGTTTTCGGTCCACCGGGATACCCATTTTTGCCCAAGCCGCCTTTTCAGGTTTTCGACTTGCCGGGTGTACAGATTTTTCATTTCATCCCTCATTTTGCCCGAACCCTTTTGGTTCGTCGGGAAGCCCTAATTTTTGCCTAGGTATGTCAACCTAGCGGGTCTTTTATCATGCGTAGTATCTTTTTACTATGTCTGCATTGGCGGGGTGAGGAAGGTCGTCACCATCCATGGTGGTCAGGATCATGGCTCCTCCTGAGAACACATGTTTAACCATAAATGGACCTTCGTATGTGGGGGTCCATTTGTCCCTGGGATCACTCTGAGGAAGGATGATGCGTTTGATTACCAGATCCCCAACTTGATACTCCTGTGGTTTGACCTTCTTGTTAAATGCCCTGATCATCCGTTTTTGGTACGTTTGACCATGACAAATAGCAGTGAGTCTCTTTTCGTCAATTAGATTTAGCTGATCAAGTCGTGTCTGGATCCAATCATCTTCGCTCAGATCTGCATCCTTCATTATCCGGAGAGAGGGTATCAGGACTTCAATCGGCAAGACTGCCTCCATGCCATAGACCAAGGAAAAAGGAGTTGCCCCGGTTGACGTCCTTGCTGAGGTACGGTACCCATGTAGAGCAAACGGTAACATCTCGTGCCAATCTTTATAGGTCACTGTCATCTTCTGCACAATCTTCTTGATGTTCTTATTAGCTGCCTCTACAGCCCCATTCATCTTCGGCTGGTAAGGAGAAGAGTTGTGGTGCTGTATCTTGAATTGCTCGCAGAGCTCAGTGATCATCTTGTTATTGAGATTGGTACCATTGTCCGTAATGATCATTTCCGGGATGCCGTATCGACAGATCAGGTTATGTCGAATGAACTGTGCCACGACATTCTTGGTTACAGTGGCGTAGGAAGCTGCTTCGACCCACTTCGTAAAGTAATCAATCGCCACCAGGATGAAGCGATGCCTGTTGGACGCCGTAGGTTTAATCTCGCCGATTATATCTATGCCCCACATTGCAAACGGCCAAGGTGCAGTCAGGACATTTAGAGGAACTAGAGGAACGTCCACCTTATCAGCATATATCTGGCATTTATGACATGTCCGAGAATGCTGGTAACAGTCGGCTTCCATTGTGGACCAGAAATATCCTGCCTGAAGGATCTTCTTTGCCATGGTGTGTCCACTGGAATATGTTCCGAAGGTACCTTCATGTAGCTCTGCCATGATCCTTTCTGCTTCAGTCTTATCCACACAGCGCAGTAAGGTCGAATCATGGTTTCGCTTGTACAGGATGCTGTTGCTGAGGAAGAACTTTGCTGCGAACCTTCTCAGAAACTTCTTATCGTTGACAGATGCACCTTCAGGATACTCTTGAGCTTCCAAGTACCTCTTTACCTCATGGTACCAAGGTTTTTCAGTCACTACCTCAGCCTCAAGATCACAATAGTATGCTGGTTCGTCCAGTTTCCAGATAATGACCCGGGGAGCCTCATTGTCCCATTTGACTTTGGACATGGAAGACATCGTAGCTAACGCGTCCGCCAACTGATTCTCCTCTCTTGGGAAATGTTCAAAGGTTATCTCTGTGAAATGGGGAATCAATGTCAACACACATTCTCTGTAAGGAATAAGATTCGGATGTTTCATATCCCACTCGCCTTTGATCTGATTGATCACGAGAGCGGAATCTCCGAAGACACTCAGAAACTTGATCCTTAAGTCGATCGCAGCTTGAAGACCCATGATGCATGCCTCATACTCCGCCATGTTGTTGGTGCAGTTGAAACATAGCCGGGCAGTGAGTGGAGTATGAGTGCCTTGAGGGGATATGATCACAGCGCCGATACCGTTACCCAAAGCGTTGGAGGCTCCATCAAAGTGCATAGACCATTGGGATCCTTCCTCGGGTCCTTCATCCGGTCCAGGTACTTCACAATCAGTCACTATCATGATGCTCTCGTCCGGAAACTCAAAGTTCATTGACTGATAGTCGTCTACTGCCTGATATGCCAAGTGGTCTACCAATACACTTCCCTTGATGGCTTTCTGAGTTGTGTACTGGATGTCGTATTCTGTCAAGATCATTTTCCATCTCGCTATTCTCCCAGACAGAGCAGGCTTTTCAAATATGTACTTTATTGGATCCATCTTTGAAATCAACAAGGTAGTGTGAGTCAGCATATACTGTCTCAGCCGGCGAGCAACCCATACCAAAGCACAACAAGTTTTCTCGAGCAGTGAGTATCGGGTCTCACAGTCGGTAAACTTTTTGCTAAGGTAATAAATGGCGTGCTCTTTTCGGCCAGACTCGTCATGCTGCCCCAGCACACACCCCATTGAGTTGTCAAGTACTGTCAGGTACAGTATCAGAGGTCTCCCTTCAACCGGTGGCATAAGGATGGGTGGTTCTTGGAGATACTCTTTGATTCTGTCAAAAGCGGTCTGACATTCATCGTTCCAACGTACTACCTGATCTTTCTTCAGCAGCTTGAAGATTGGTTCACAAGTAGCAGTTAGGTGTGAGATGAATCGAGCAATGTAATTCAGACGTCCTAGAAAGCCTCTGACCTCTTTCTCTGTCTTAGGAACTGGCATCTCTTGAATGGCTTTAACCTTGGCAGGGTCCACTTGAATACCCTTGTCGCTCACGACGAAGCCTAGCAACTTTCCAGATCTTACCCCGAAGGTGCACTTGTTCGGGTTCAACCTCAGCTTGTACAGTTTCAAACGGTCAAACAGTTTCTGCAGATGGTCAAGGTGTTCCTCCTCAGTTTGGGACCTTGCAATCATATCGTCGACATACACTTCAATCTCATGATGGATCATGTCATGAAATAAAGCAACCATGGCACGTTGGTAGGTTGCCCCAGCATTTTTCAACCCGAACGGCATGACCTTGTAGCAGAAGGTGCCCCACTGAGTGACAAAGGTAGTCTTTTCCATGTCTTCAGGAGCCATCTTGATCTGATTATAACCTGAAAAACCATCCATGAAGGAGAACACCTTGTGCTGAGCAGTATTGTCAACAAGAACGTTGATGTGAGGTAGAGGGAAATCATCCTTAGGGTTGGCCCTGTTCAAATCCCTGTAATCGACACACATTCTGACCTTACCATCTTTCTTAGGTACCGGCACTACGTTGGCAACCCACTGAGGGTAAGAAGTCACTGCAATAAAACCGACATCAAATTGCTTCATAACCTCAGCTTTGATCTTTTCAGACATCTCTGGACGCATACGGCAGACCTTTTGTTTAACCGGAGGGCAGTCTTCCTTGGTAGGCAAATGATGGACCACAATGTCAGTATCCAACCCAGGCATGTCTTCGTAGGACCAGGCGAAGATCTCCACATAATCATGCAACATCTGAACCAACCGTTGTTTCACGCTGAGCTCTAGATTGGCACCAATCTTAACTTCCCTTCTATCCGTCTCAGTACCCAGATTTATTGTTTCCACCGGCTCTTCGTGTGGTTGAATTACCCTCTCTTCCTGGAGTAACAGTCTTGCAAGCTCACCAGGCACTTCGCAATCATCTTCACCTTCGTCTTCGGCTAAGTTGATCGGATTTTCGAAGTCATAACTGGCAGTAGCAGAGTCGTTACCAGTGAGATCCAGAGTGGATTGAAACCTGTATGGGTGAGTGTGTGTAAATATAGCTGTTTTGCAATATATAAAGAAAGAAAGGGAGCACAAGATTTGAAATGCGAAAAAACGTCCAAGGTCTTTATTCATGATATATGGAAATGACAGTTATAAGCCCTCACAAATGAAGCCAACGGTGCCCCGGGTAAGACACCGGGCCATAAAGTTTCAATTCATTGTTTATTACAAATAACAAAAACAAAGGAATTCATTACTGCGTAACAAAAGTAACAGGTGTATGATCTTTTGCGGTCCAATTGCTAGGTCCACTGTCGGCCGTCGGATAAATCCAACTGTTGAACTCAGAATCTTCCACTTCGTCATCATCCCTGATAGCATTCACTCCATGGTCAGGCAGGGGAGCTGTCACTACATTGGGTTTCTCAGGTGCCTCAAACTGTACCTCCTTCGCATCAATAAGGTCCTGCACCTTGTTCCTTAGGGCCCAGCAATCATCAGTAGAATGCCCCAGGCTATCGGAGTGATAAGCACAGCGGGCATTTGGACTATACTTGGGGGATGCAGTATTCACAACCTTTGGAGCCTCTCTGACGGTCACCAAGTTGGTTGATAGTAACTGCGGCAAGATTTATGACAAGGTCATACTCAGCCGAGTAAATTCTCTTCTGGGTCTCTCGGCCCTGAGTTGGTTGGGTTGTCGAGGAGCGGTAACAGGTTTAGAAATCACCATCGCGTTGACAGCTTGGCGGTGCTCTGGTTTGTCTTGCCTCCTAGGCCCATACACAGCACTTGCCTCCTTCAGAACTTGAAGATGTACCCTTCTGAATTTTACCTGATTTCATACCAACCTCTATCCTTTCCCCAGTCAGAATAAAGTCTGTGAACCCTGTAGATGAATTGCCAATAAGATGATTGAAGAACGGCCCGGATAGGGTCCCCAAGAACATATCCACTAGCTCACGGTCAGTTAATGGTGGCTGCACCCTGCCAGCCAGGTCCCTCCACTTCTGCGCATACTCTTTAAAACCTTCTCCCGATCCTAGCGACATACCCTGGAGTTGGGTACATGTAGGAGCGAGGTCGGCATTATATTGATACTGCTTGTAAAAAGCAGTAGCCAACTCCTCCCAATTGCGAACCTTGGTTCCGTCCAGCTGATAGAACCATTCGAGATGAGTCCCTGAAAGACTCTCCTGGAAGAAGTGGATCCACAAGTTCTTGTCCACTATATACGGCTGAATCTTCCGCACATAAGATCTGAGGTGTAGCTTAGGGCAGAACGCCCCGTCGTACTTTGTGAAAGATGGTGCTTTAAACTTGTGTGGGATGATCACACCAGAAGATAAACCCAAGTCTCCGAAATCCAAACCAGGCACTTGTTGAATTTCCATGGCGTTCAGTCGATCTTCCAACTGCTTGTACCGGTCTTCAGCTGGAGGATACTGTTCCTCATTAAAATCAGTCTCGTTGTCAGAGACCACCGGACTTGGAGCCCTTCCCCCCTGGGGACTGTCTTTGCCTACAGAAGAACCAGCTTCCTCATTATGCAGTGTGTTACCAAACCTCTGGCCCGTGTTGAATAGAACAGTTCTCTTCTTCTTCTTCTTAACCAGCAGAGCCTTCAGCTCCTCTTGACCTCGAGCCAAACCCATGATCAGCTCCTGAAATTGTGCGTTCTGAGCCAGAAGGGCCTTGATAGACAGCTCGGTAGATGATTCAGGGTTCATGATGCTGAAATAAACAGAGAAGAACAGTAAGCAACCTGAAAAGAAGAGTACCTGCTATGCACATGATGAATGATATGTGTTTATGCAATGCATTCAAGGGTTCGAAAGTTCAAATTTGTTGTAGACAAAAAGGAACACACGTTATCATTAAGGAAATAATTGTTCAGTACATCAGGGCCTCATGGGAAAAATATTACAAAAGTGAATCAATCCCAGAAGACACTACGCATCCTCTTTGGAGCAATGTAAGTGTTGATATTCCTCTCCTCGTGCAGTAGGCGGGTGAGCTCCAAGACCTTCTTCTCTATAGCATGTAGACTGGTCTCAAGAGAATTCCGTTCTTCCTTAAGCTGGATCCAGCTCTTCTGCATCTCTTCCCAGGACGTGGGCATGTCAAGATTTTGAATGGTGTAGGACACCTCTCCTTCCAAGACCGGCTCTTTGATCACAGGGAGAACATGAGGATATGGCATCACTAACTTCTGGGAGCCGGCTCGTACCCACTTGAGATAAGGCTCCAACGGGATGGAATTCCTGTGCCCCAGCGTCTTGCTGTCCATCCTACTCGGCATCCTCCAAGCTCTGATAAATCTCTGGCGAAGACCTTGTGCATCGTTGTCGAAGTCAAAAACTATGTCAGGAATTAACATGTCATGAGGGCCATCCCTCCGAGCATAACCAAACTGTCTTCAAGCCAGACATGGATTGTAAGTAATACCTCCTCTGATTCCAAGTAAAGGAACATTAGGGTACTCCCCGCAACGATCAATGATAGTGACATCCTCTCTGGACAAAGAGCACCAATGTATATCAGCATGTGTAAGAGTCATCAATCGTTGTGACCATCTTAAACCCCGCTCATTCTTCAAAACTGATTGCGGAAGGTGCGAAATAAACCACCTTCCCAGGAGAGGAGTGCAACACATAAGAACACCTCTTTTTCTCATGGTTCGAGTGTAACATGAGTGAAGGATGTCCCCCAGCAACGTAGGTATAGGATTCCTGGACATGAAGATCTGGACAACACTGATATCTACAAGCTGATCGGGATTTGGGAACAAAACCAATCCATAGACAAGGAGGGCCACAACTTCTTCAAAAGCTTGTAGGTCAAGGGAATTCCAACATTCTTGGGCTTTCTCAAACAGAAACCTGGCTAAGAACCCTTTGATACCACTTCTAACTTCCCAATGTCCCTTGAGGTCAGATGGTTGTAGGTGTAGTGCTTTAGCAATCTCTTCAAGTTTGGGTTCCTTTTCCGTACCGTTGTAGGGTAGTTGATCAAGGATAGGGATCTTCAGAAGCCGGGAGAACTCTTCAAATGTAGGCACCAGTTGATAATCCAGGAAAGTAAAGCAATGGTGCAGAGGGTCAAAGAACTGGAACAGGACCTTTATCATATCTTCCTCAATGTTGGTGTTGACCAAGCTGATGAGTCTTCCATGCCTCTCACTGAAAGAAGAACTCTCGGGAATCCTGGATACAAGTTCTTTAAGCTGAGGAGGGATCCTTACAAGGCTGATCTGAATTGTCTTTCTGCGAACAGTTTCCATGTCCTACAAAACAAGAACAAAGATGAAGATTCGAACCACTGAAATGGTTAGTCAATGCATATGATGATGTATGATGTCATGATGCTATGATTAAACACACCACAAATATTTACAAAGTCAAACATGATAAGGCACACAAGTCACACCACAACCCTTAGAGTTTAGGCCAGCATGGGGTCTGGGGTACTACCCTCTTGAAGTTGGTGGGCTCAACCTGTCCTATCAGAAGTAACCGGGTTCTAAGGGTCCCAATATCACTGGATTGCTTTCATTGTTCATCGTTTCGATTTAGCCACTGAACTGGCAACCAAAATATTCCAGGAAAGCAACCCTCAATTGAGTGTAGTATCGAGTATCAACCAACCTCGGACTGCACCAAAGTCAGTTATCTCACTACCCTAAAGAGGCCAAGATGGTTCAATTAAGGTTCCTAAGGCCAGTTGATGCTTCACGACACCACACGGAGGCCCCGTACTCTCCTTGACTAAACTCAAGGGTTACCGGTACACACCAAAGTGCCACATCAACGTAGCAGACTGCTTCAACCATGTCGGTATACCCCGCACAGTTCCCTCACAGCCTTGTTGCTACTTTCTAAGAAGGTATCCCCAGATCCGGGTTAGGATCTATAGAACTCCCAAGACAGTCCCACAATAATAAAGCAAACAAGTCAAAGCAATTGAAAACACAAGTGATCTTAGTCCTAAGGTACACCTCACTTTTAAAGAGTCCCCAGCAGAGTCGCCAGTTCTGTGATCGGTGGATCTGGAACTGACTGTTTGTTGCTGGTTCGCGAAATGTCGCGGTAAGCAAGAGTCGCCACCGTCTTTTATTTTCTCCAACATGGAAAGGACAAAAGCACAGAAAAATTCCTTATGAGATAGATTCTCGGTTCGGGAGGTAGATTTATAGAAAGGGAAGGTGTTAGCACCCTTTCTATCCATGGTTATCCATGGGCTCTTAGATACTTGCTCATTGTGTTTTCAAAAGATGTTTGCTTTTCAAAGTGTGAGTGGGTTTGAAAAAGTTTCGTTTAAAGTTTCAGATCGACTCTTGTATCAGTCCTCAAGAGTGTTTGAAAAATTGTTTTGAAAGCTTTTTTGAAAGGTGCCAGTGTGAAACGAGTTTTGTTTTGTTTTTTGAATAGAGAAAGTATCTATGAGTCATCTACCTACCCTAAGGAATTAGGCTGTGTAAATGTCCTTAAGGTAGTGCCATCCCACCATTGAGAGGTAGGTAGCACCACCGTTGGAGGTGTTCGGGTCAATTCGAGTTTAGGGGCAGTGTGGTCACCAGAGCAACAGTAGGACACCTTAGAAGCTACCCCCATGCCATGTTCATGGACATGAGGACTTACTAAAACGTCCTATACTCGACGACCACGTTTCGAGGGGCAAGGCAACAGTGAGGCGTACCCTAAGAGTGGTGTGTGAATTGTGTGTCATTTTCAATTATGTTTTATCTTGATCATGCATTGGGTGAGCTACTCTTTGATTTTATTTGGGCCATTCATTCTTTCATGTGATTAGCAGTTTAAAGGTGCGGAAATTAAAATGCGGAAAATAAAGGTCCTACGCTATTACAAGGCGCGGGTCTATACATCGCCAAATTAACAAAGACCTGTTTTTTTAATAAAATGCGGAAAATAAATAAATTTCCCAATTACTATTACAGGGCTTTGAACAATTACATAATATTTGAAACAAAAAATAGAAACAAACGCGCGAAAAGAAAATAGAATCGAATGTGCGAGGGCGTTGGACCCTTTAAAGATTAAATTGAAATTAAAAGTTGATTAATGATTAAATAAAGAAAAGAAATTATTTTTATGGTTCTTGGTATTTATGAAATAAAGAAAAATTAATTAACATTAGAAATTAAATAAAACCCTAGTCCTAAGTTGTTTTTAATTTTTTAAGAAAAATATTTAAGTTTTAACCTAATTTACCCTAATTAATTAATGACATGTTTATTTACAAAATAATTAGTAATTATTAATAATAATAATAAGAAGAAGAAAAAATTATTTATTAAGAAAAGAATAAAAATGCTAAAAACCTAATTTCTACATTTTTTAGTTATTTAAGAAAAACATTGAAATTTTAAAACCTAAATTACCAAATTGATTATTAAAGATTTATTTACAAAAATATAATAATGAATTAAATATTAATAATAATAAACGTGTTTTTGATTTTCTGGTTTTTATTTTATTATGAAAATTAAATTTGTGAATTAAATAAAACAAAAAAAGCAATTAAACTAAAAAGAAGAAAAGAAAAAGAAATTAAGAAATATAATGCAAACCATGGGGTGTCTGACCCAATCTGGGAGGTTTGTTGAAGTAATTAGGCCCATTGGAAATCTGGCCCTTTTGGACTTTCCTGGATCACATACTTGTGGTTGACTGAGCGTGCATGATGGTCTCCACATCTTGGCCTTTGGATTGATCCTTATGCATAGGTGGCAAGCACAGGCATTGGGCGTTTGGTGGACCACTGGAGGGAAGTTGTACCTGAACACATTGCAACCAAAATTATTGAGAAATATGGGGGACCTGGGAATCGAACCCAGGTCCCAGCGTTTACCAGATATGCCAATTGCCAGTTGAGCCATGCGCGCGCGTTGTATAGGAATTGGCAAGCAAACAATATAATGCAAAACAACACTGAGTGATATCCAACGCGCCAAAATTCAAATGCGCCAGTCACCATGAGCCACGTCCACTTTCTTCTTCGTTTTGCCTGAAAACAAAACATAGATAGCGGGGGTTTTAAACCCCCACTAACCCCAAACCTGAAAAATAGCGAATAGAATATATGGCAATAGAAATTGGGCGTGATGTGTGAGTTCAATTCGTGTGGATGTCCTGAATCCAATGGTATAGGTTTGAATGACCAATTGTTCCATATATGTAAAGCCCCAAATCTGGAACTCTAAAACCCTAGCGAACGTCCATGGCAATTTTTGATACAAACATATTCAGTTCAATTAAAGGGCACCAATGGCTTCAGAAGGTTCATGTTAGTATAAATCAATCAACAAAATGCATGAAAAATGCTTAAAAATCAAAACACGATATTGGATGATTTTAAGAAAAGTAAGATTCTGTTATACCAATTCCTTGAGTATGGAAGGCTGGTTTCGATTGGAATAGTTTCCTGGTGGTGTCAGCAAGCTTTTGGAATCCTTTTGCAGCCTTGAATTGTCCTATAGATACCAAAACAATTTTCAAGTTTTTGTGAAAAAATGCCAGTTTTTTCTTGTGTTCTGAGCGCAGCTTCTGTGTATTAGGCATTAGGGTTATGTTTGCATATGTATGTAGATGGAATTAGGTTAGAAAAACCAAGCCCAAAGTCCTTGAATCAATGCTTTGAATATTTGATTTTGCATATCTTTTCTTCAATCTTTTTCATACCAATTATGCCAAATCATGGAAGATTCTTTCCTTTTTGAATGGTACACGAGATATTGAGCACATAAGGAGTGAAATCTCTTCATAAAAAGATTTGAAACACATGATTTAGTATTTTTCTCATATTTAATTTTAATTAAATGAATTAATAGGATTAAAAATTCAATTAATTAATTACAAATAAGAAAATAACTCCCTTTTAGCTTAATGGGTCGTGCATAGCTTTTGGATAATGATTCATGGAAGAAATTGAGGCCCATTAGCATTTTTGAACCCTTTTATGCAAAGTTGACTTTTCAAAATTCCCAAAAATTTCCCAACTTCCACAAGGCCTATCTTGCTCAATTTTTAAGCTTTGATCATGTTCTTGGACATTTTGGAAAGGTCTTGAAGTCCTCTAACCAATTGCTTTGGTCCCATGTCATTTTGCTTTACCAATCTCAAGTTATGGTCTTTGACTTAAAGTTCCTTTTTGTTAACTTTTAAAAATGACCTATAATGTTGAGATTGATAACTTTTTGTGAGAGCATTTCTTGGACTTGAAGTGTGAAGATGAGTTGTAGGAAATGTCATTATCTTCAAAATGAGCTTTGGATGGAATTTTTCTGATAAACCATGTGGAAGTTATGCCTTGGTCAATTTGCAATTGACTTTTTCAGCTGTCCAAAAATAGAAACTTTTGCATCTTGAGACTTTTTGAGCCATGCCTTGAGAATCATGATCAAGAATTGGTCAAATGATGTTTATGGCTTCAAAATAAGATGTTGACCAAAATTTTTGACTTTTGACTATCAAATGACCATTTTGCCCCTGCAGTTGACTGTGGAACAACTAGGGTTTTTGACTGTGCAATTTGATGCTGTGAGTCTTGAAACTTGGCATATGGATGCTTGACAATGTTTATAGGCATGTGGGACTTGTTTGGACCCTTGGAAACTTCAATTTCTTTGCTAGCACCAAAACCCTAATTTTTGACTGTTTAGGAGGCAATTGGACTGTGCAACCCTTGGGAGATTTTGAAGCATGATCTTTAGCAAACCTTGAAGAATATGGGAGGGAAAATTTTTGGGTACAACAGATACGCCTGACCATGACAAACAGCAGTAAGTCGCTTCTCGTCGATCAAATTGAGTTGATCAAGCTGGGTCTGAATCCAATCGTCTTCACTCAAACCGGCGTCCTTCATAATCCTTAAGAAAGGAATCTGAACCTCCATAGGCAAAACAGCCTCCATGCCATATACTAAAGAAAATGGGGTTGCCCCTGTTGAAGTACGTGCTGTGGTACGATATCCATGCAGAGCAAACGGTAACATCTCATGCCAGTCCTTGTAGGTGACTGTCATCTTTTGAATGATCTTCTTGATATTTTTGTTCGCGGCTTCAACAGCACCGCTCATCTTCAGCCGATAGGGAGATGAATTGTGATGATAAATCTTGAACTGTTCGCATAGAGCGGTGATCATAGTATTGTTCAAATTTGTACCGTTGTCTGTGATGATCCCGTCGGGGATACCATATCGGCATATGAGATTCTGCTTGATGAAGCGGGCAACCACATTCTTTGTAACTGAGGCATAGGAAGCTGCTTCGGCCCATTTGGTGAAGTAATCAATAGCCACCAGGATGAAGCGATGTCCATTGGATGCCGTGGGCTTGATCTCTCCAATCATGTCAATGCCCCACATTACGAATGGCCAAGGAGCTGTCAGAACGTTGAGAGGAACAGGAGGAATATGTACCTTGTCGGTGTAGACTTGGAATTTGTGGCAGGTACGGGAATGTTGATGACAATCAGCTTCCATGGTAGACCAATAGTAGCCTGCCCTTATAATCTTCTTTGCCATTGTATGTCCGCTCAAGTGGGTGCCAAATGTGCCACTGTGTATCTCAATCATGATCAACTCTGCTTCAGCTTTGTCCATGCATCGGAGTAAAACACAATCATGGCTGCGTTTATAAAGGATGCCATTGCTTAGGAAGAACTTGGCAGCAAATCTCCTTAAGAACTTTTTGTCATTGACGGAAGTTCCTTGGGGGTATTCTCTAGTCTGGAGATACTTTTTGATTTCATGAAACCAGGGTTGTTCCACTACTTCTCTGGTATTAATCTCATGACAGTGTGCAGGTTCGTCCATTCGCTCGATGGTAATTTTGGGAGCCTCGTTATCCCAGTTGAGTTTAAACATGGAAGACATTATAGCCAGAGCATCTGCTAGATGATTCTCTTCTCGCGGGAAATGTTCGAAATTAATCTGCTCGAAGTGAGGCAATAGTGTCAAGACATGTTCTTTGTATGGGATAAGATTAGGATGTTTGGTGTCCCACTCTCCTTTGACTTGGCTGATGACCAAAGTCAAGTCCCCAAATACGACCAACGATTTGATTCCCAAGTCTATAGCAACCTTGAGACCAAAGATGCAAGCCTCATATTCAGCCATGTTGTTGGTACAGCTAAAGCAAAGCTGGGCAGTGAAGGGTGTATGGCAACCATCCGGAGAAATGAGTACCACACCGATACCGTTGCCAAGTGCATTTGAAGCACCATCAAAGTATAGGGTCCATCAGGATCCTTGTTCAGGTCCATCATACGGTCTGTTACCTTCAATGTTATCCAATGTCATGATGTCCTCATCAGGGAAGTCGAATCTCATAGACTGGTAATCTTCGACGGCTTGATGAGCTAGATGGTCAGCTAGTACACTCCCCTTTATAGCCTTTTGGGTAGTATACTGGATATCATATTCAGTCAGGATCATTTGCCATCTAGCAATTCTTCCAGATAAAGCAGGCTTCTCGAAGATATACTTGATCGGATCCATCTTGGAAATCAGCAAAGTGGTATGAGTCAACATATATTGCCTTAGCCGGCGAGCAGCCCATACCAAAGCGCAACAAGTTTTCTCGAGCAATGAGTAGCGAGTCTCACAGTTGGTAAACTTTTTGCTAAAGTAATAAATGGCATGCTCTTTTCGACCAGACTCGTCATGTTGACCCAACACGCACCCCATTGAGTTATCCAAAACAGTCAGATACATGATCAACAACCTTCCTTCGACGGGTGGCATTAGAATAGGAGGTTCTAGTAAGTACTCCTTGATCTTATCAAAAGCAACTTTACAATCATCGTTCCATTCAACTACCTAATCTTTCTTTAACAGTTTGAAAATTGGCTCGCAGGTAGATTTCAGGTGAGAGATGAACCTCGCAATATAGTTCAAGCGTCCCAAGAATCCTCTAACCTCCTTTTCAGTATGGGGGGTAGGCATTTCTTGTATAGCTTTTACTTTAGCTGGATCAACCTTAATGCCCTTGTTGCTGACAATAAATCCCAGAAGTTTACCAGAGCTAACTCCAAAAGTGCACTTGCTTGGATTTAGTCTGAGTTTATACTCCTTCAACCTGGAAAATAGCTTTTGCAAATGTTCAAGGTGTTCTTCTTCTGTCTGTGATCGAGCTATCATGTCGTCCACGTAAACTTCGATCTCATGATGTATCATATCATGAAACAAAGCTACCATGGCACATTGGTAAGTTGCCCCTGCGTTCTTCAGTCCGAACAGCATCACCTTGTAGTAGAAAGTACCCCATTGCGTGACAAAGGTAGTTTTCTCCATGTCCTCGGGGGCCATTTTGATCTGGTTATAGCCCGAGAATCCGTCCATGAAAGAAAATACTTTGTGCTGAGCCGTGTTGTCAACCAAGATGTCGATATGTGGTAGTGGAAAATCATCTTTAGGGCTAGCCCTGTTCAAATCCCGATAGTCCACACACATTCTGACCTTGCCGTCCTTTTTGGGTACGGGCACAATGTTAGCAACCCATTGTGGATAGGTTGTAACAGCCAGAAAGCCAGCGTTGAATTGCTTCATTACTTCAGCCTTAATCTTCTCAGACATGTCAGGCCTCATTCGGCGAACCTTTTGCTTGATCGGTGGACAATCTTCTCTTGTAGGGAGACGGTGAACCACGATGTTGGTGTCTAGCCCTGGCATGTCTTCATAAGACCAAGCGAAGATTTCAACGTATTCATTCAACAACTGCACTAAGCGCTCCTTGACACTCGGTTCCAGATTGGAACCCACTTTTACTTCCTTCATGTCCTCCTCTGTCCCTAAGTTGATGGTTTCTAGTAACTCTTCATGAGGCAGAATGGCCCTCTCTTCTTGTTGGAGAAGTCTGGCTAACTCTCCCGGCACCTCACAATCTTCGTCAACTTCGTACTTAGCATGATTGACCAAATCTTCAGAGTTATCGAAGGCTGAAACAGAATAGTTTCTCATGGAATCCGGAATAGATGGGTACTTGCATTTATGAGTGTGGGTGTGTGTAAGGGATAGCCATCCTTAAACAAAACAAAAATGCAAAAGGAAAGAAAATGAACACAACAGTTTATAGATGAAAAACCTCCAATGATTCACTAAAACATGGCATATGATTATGAAGAAAATCAAGCCCTTACAAATGGACCTACATGCCCCGGGCAAGGCATGAGGTGAAAATAGTGTGCGAATTGTTTTAGTTATTACAGACCATAAAAAATGGGAAATTGTTCATAGATAAAATTACTGGTTGATAAAGGTGATAGGAACAAAATCCTTTGCTTCCCAATTGCTCAAACCCCCTTCGACAGTCGAAAAGATCCAATCTTTAAAGTGGCTCTCCTCATCTTCATCTTCTACAGCATTGATTCCATGGTGTGAGATCTTGACGGGTGGCCCTCCAGCCTTGGAGCGACGCATAGCCCTCTTTCCTGCAACAGTAAACCCTAACCCAAACTTGTCTGTCTTATAGGGAAAGTCGGGCAATTGCCCCATACTATGATCTTCCCCTCCTTAATCACAGCCTCCGCGTCCTTGAGAGATGCCATCCTAGATGCCTGCTTGGGAACGATAGGCACCTCGACCATTGTCTTCGCAACTGCTACCTCGGGAGAAACTTCCTCAAAATGTTGAAAAGGCGTTTCGATGAACTCGCCATCTAACTCCACATATCGAAAGGAATTGAGATGACTGATCATGTACTCTTCCTCGCCGTGCACAGTTATGATTTTACCCTTAACAAGGTATTTCAGCATCTGATGCAAAGAGGAGGTAACTGCCCCGGCATAATGGATCCACGGTCTTCCTAGCGAACATGAGTATGGCGGACATATGTCCATTACGTAGAAGGTGGAGTTGAATACTTCGGTGCCTATCTTGATAGGAATATCAACCTCTCCATGAACCATTCTTTTGGAACCATCGAAAGCCCTAACGACGATGTTACTAGGTTTGAGGGTCAAACCTTCGCAATCCAAATGGTCTAAGGCTTTCTTTGGCAGCACATTTAGGGAAGAACCAGTATCAACCAAGACATGGGCGAGAGTAGTTCCCCGACATTCAACTGAAACATGTAATGCATCATTGTGCTTCCTTCCTTTAGGAGTTAAGTCAGCGTCGGAAAAGCCCAGGCCATTGTCAGCAGTAAGACTGGCCACACATTCCTGAAATTGGTCAGCCGAAGTCTCTTGGGGTACATGTGCCGCTTTCAAGAATTTGATTAGGGCCTTGGCATGGGCCTCAGAACAAAGCAGAAGAGCCAACATTGAAATTTTAGAAGGGGTCTGCCCCAGTTGTTCTACAACGTCCTAGTCACTTTTTCTGATTATTTTAGGATTTCATCCATTTCCTTCTGAGTGGTTTCAGGGATAACCACATCATGAGCCTTTGTCCTGACAGGCATTTCCAATATCCCCTTACCCTTGTCGGTATTATCAGTAGATGGTCTTTCTTCAGGAGTTTTTAATTCTTCAATCACTGGGCCTTGCACAGAGGGCCCAACAGGTGTAGAAGCTTTTAAGGGTCCGAAAACTGCTCGAGGGGGAGCAATCTCCGGAGAAAAGATTCGGCCACTACGGGTTATTTTGCTTGTACCCGCGATGTTCCCTATATCAGGGTCTTCTTTAGAAATCTCTCGGACTGTTTCGATTTGTTTGATTATGTGGTAGAAGATTTCTCCCCCATAGTTCCACGGTATCCTTTTGCTTGATTGGTACGGGACAGGTCCCGGCATGGTGATCTTTAAAGGTACACATTCAGAGTTGGGTGTAATCCTGACAGGCCTTTTGTAAGCCTTGGGAGGATTGTCGGAAATGGTTATGATAGCAATATCGTTAGTTGAAGTATCACAAGTATCAGGAGTAATCGGATTGAAAGTGTTAACAGGAGTTTTCTGGAAAAGTATCTCTTGAGTATCCATCAGGCGTTGGACACCTGACTTCAACATTGGACAATCACCTTGAATGTTCAAACAGAAATAACAGTCTTTGCCACAACCAAGAAAGATCCCGGCTCTCAACAAATTTTCTTTAATCACAATCAATGGAGTCAACAGATTGGCAATATCAGTAACATGGAGGTTTTCCAAAATGGCATGCACATTGTGGCCGTGCTTGGGCATCAGAGCAGATATAACATTGGGTTTCTCAGGAGCATCAAACTCAACCTCTTTGGAGTCAATTAAGTCATGAATTTTGTTCTTAAGTGCCCAGCAATTATTGGTATCGTGTCCAGCACTGTCGAAATGGTAAGCACACTTAGCATTAGAGTGGTAGTACGGAGAGGAGGTGTTAGGGTTTTTTGGCGCCTCCTTCAAACTGGTCAGATTCAGCTTCAACAAATGGGGAAGGACCTGAGCGAGCGTCATGTTGATGCGGGTGAACTGCCATTGTGGCCGTTCTACCCGTTGCTGATTAGGTCTCGACTGATTGTTATGAGGTTGATCATTTGACAAATTTTGAATCATCACGGCCCTTACAGTCGGACGTCGCTCAGTTCTTCCCAATCCCTTCTGAGAATACACAACAGATGCTTCTTTCTTGGCTGGGAAAGGTTTTTTAACAGCTGTGGATGCAGAAGCATCCTTTTGAATCTTTCTGCTTTTAATACCGGCCTCCACCCTTTCGCCGGTCAGAATCAGTTCAGTAAATCCCGCAGAAGAGCTCCCAATTAGATGGTTGAAGAAAGAGCCAGATAGGGTCCCCAAAAACATGTCAACTAATTCCCTATCTGATAGCGGTGGTTGTACCCTTCAAGTCAGATCACGCCACTTCTGGGCGTACTCCTTAAGACCTTCATTTGAAGCCATCCCCATACTTTGTAACTGAGTATGACTGGGCGCCAAATCAGCATTGTACTGATACTGACGATAAAAAGCAGCTACCAAGTCTTCCCAATTGTGAACCTCTGATCTCTCGAGCTGATAAAACCAGTCTAACTGAGTGCCAGACAAGTTGTCTTGGAAAAAGTGTACCCAGAGATCTTTATCGGATGAATAAGGTTGGATCTTTCTAACATACGACCTCAGGTTCATCTTAGGGAAAGACAGACCGTCGTACTTGGAAAATGTTGGCACCTTGAACTTGGGAGGGATAACAATCCCAGCTACCAACCCCAGTTCCTCAAAATCCAATCCGGGCAGCCTCTGCAACTCCATAGCTGCCAATCTGTCTTCAAGGTTCTTATATTTGTCATCTGCTGGTGGATACTGTTGTTCGGAATAGTCCTCGTCTTCTTCCTCTTCCTCCTCTTCTACCTCAGACTCAGAAGGTACAGTAACTCCTTTCGCCTTTCCAGCTCTTTCGTCATACATTGAAGGGAACTCCAGAGTTCTCCTAGCATCGCTCTCAAACCTTCTTCCGAAAGTGGCTACCCCCGGTCTCTTTTTCTTTTTCTTCTCTTTATTCTTCTGTAGCAGAACTTTGAGATCCTCTTGACCCTTTTCCAAGGTCATGAGGATTTGCTGAAATTGTGAATTTTGTGCCTGTAGGTCCTTTACTGTTTGCTCCAAATCCATCTTGCTGAAATAAACAGCAGAAAGATAAGGAAACCTGGCTTGAAGACATATTTATGCATATGATGAATGGTATGTTATTCATGTAATGTATTCAAGGGTTCAAAAATTCAAATTTGTTGCAAACAAAAAGAACGCACGTCATATTAAGAAAAGATTTGTTAGTACATAAATGCCCCATGGGCGAAATATTAAAAAATTCTTAATGTAAAAATACATTGCGCATCCTCTTTGGTGCGATGTAGGTGTTGAGAGGTTCCTCCTCGTGAAGTCGGCGGGTGAGCTCTAAAACCTTCTTCTCACTGGCATAAAAGCTGGCTTCAAAAGTATCCCATTCTTCTTTGAGTTGGATCCAACTCTTTTGCATTTCCTCCCATGATGTTGACATGTCATGATGTAGGATGGTGTATGGAACCTCTCCTTCCATAACAAGCTCTTTGATCAAGGGGAGAATGTGAGGATATGGCATCATAAGATTCTGGGAGCGAGTGCGTACCCACCTGAGGTAAGGCTCAAGGGGGATGGAATTCTTGTGCCCCAGTGTCTTACTATCCACTTTGTTAGGCATCCTCCAAGCTCTGATGAACCTTTGTCGAAGTCCTTGCGCATCGTTGTCGAAGTCAAAAACTAGGTCAGGAATCAGCATGTCATGAGGGCCATCCCTCTGAGCATATCTAAATTGTCTTAAAGCTAGATAGGGGTTGTAGGTAATACCTTCCCTAATACCAAGTAGTGGGACATTAGGGAATTCCCCACAACGATCAATGATGATGACATTTTCTCTGGACCGAGAACACCAATGTACATCAGAATGTGTGAGGGTCATCAATCGTTGTGACCACCTCAAACCCTGCTCATTCTTCAAAACTGCTTGTGGAAGGTGATAAATAAACCACCTTTCTAGGAGAGGAGTACAGCACATGAGAACACCTCTTTTCCTCATTGTTCGTGTGTAAAATGAGTGTAGGATGTCCCTAAGCAATGTAGGTATGGGATTCCTGGATATGAAAATCTTGACAGCATTCACATCTATAAGTTGATCAGGGTTTGGGAACAAGACCAACCCATAGATAAGGAGTGCCACGATCTCTTCAAAGGCTTGTAGATCAAGAGAATTCCAGCATTCTTGTGCCTTCTCAAACAAAAACTTTGCCATGAATCCCTTGACACCACTTCTAGTTTCCCAATGCCCCTTGATGTCAGATGGTTGCAAGTGTAATGCTTGAGCAACATCTTCAGGTTTTGGTTCTTTTTTCGTACCGTTGTAGGGTAGTTGATTAAGAATAGGAATTCTCAGGAGTTGAGAAAATTCCTCCAAAGTAGGCACCAACTGATAATCAGGGAATGTGAAACAGTGGTGTAGGGGGTCAAAGAATTGGAAGAGAACTTTAACCATATCTTCTTCAATGTTGGTGTTGACTAAGCTGAGGAGTCTACCATGTCTTTCACTGAAGAGACAATTCTCTGGAATCCTGGATGTAAGCTCCTTGAGTTGAGGAGGGATCCTCACAAGGTTGACTTGGATTGTTTTCCTGCGAAGAGATTCCATGACATACAAAACAAGAACAAAGATGAAGATCCAAACCCTTGTGTGATCGGTGGAAATAGAACTGACTGTTTTGGAATGCTGGTTCGCGAAATGTCGTGGTAAGCAAGAGTCACCATCGTCTTTTATTTTCTCCAACAAGGAAAGGACAAAAGCACAGCAAAATTCCTTTTCGAGATGTTTCTCGGGTTCGGGAGGTAGATTATAGAAAGGGAAGGTGTTAGCACCCTTTCTATCCGTGGTTATCCACGGGCTCTTAGGTACTTGCTCACTATGTTTTCAAAATATTTTTGCTTTTCTTGTGTTTATGGGTTTTGAAAAAAGTTTGTTTGAAAACTTCGATTTAACTCTTGTATCAGTCCTCAAGAGTGTATGAAGTGTTTGTTTGAAAACTTTTGTTTGAAAAGTGTAAGTGCGAAAAAGTATTTTTGTTTTGAAAGAGAAAGTACCTGAGAACCTCTACCTACTCAAAAGAAATTAAGCTGTGTAAATGTCCTTTAGACAGTACTATCCCACTATTGAGAAGTAGGTAGCACCGTCGTTGGAGTTTTCAGGTCAATTCGATTATAGGGACATGTGGTCACCAAAGCAATAGTAGGACGCCTTAGCGGTAACCCTAATGTCTTAGATCATTTTATCCGAGGCAACCGTTTCGAGGCAACTTGATCTTTAGACAGGAGGGCGACCTCTAAAACACCCTATACTCAATGACCACGTCGAGGCAACCAAGTGAGGCGTACCCTAGGAGTGGCATGTGCACGTGTGTCAGGTTTCATGTTATATTATCTTTGTACATGTTATGGTGAGCTACGATTGATTTTATTTTCAGAGAGATCTTGTCATGCATATCCTAGTTAACATACACCTAACAGTTAATAGTTGCGGAAAATAAATCTACGCTATTACAAGGCGTCGGGTATTTACATCGCCAAAAACAACCCTTTGAAAAGTAAATTGCGGAAAATAAATGAAAGCGATATAAAGTCCTAATTAAAGCTGTTACATCCTCGGAGCAGATACAATTATATGATCAAAAATAATAGGAATCAAAAATCACACGCGCGAGAAAAAAATTGAATCGGAATGTTTTTAGGGTTTTGACCCTTTTTTGAGAAAGAAAGAGATTTTTTATGTTTATATTAAATTAATCCTAAACTAATTAATTAATTAAATAAAAGAAATATTTTTTGAGTTTTTTATGTTTTAAAGAAAAAAAAAACAAAAAAAACATGATCAAAAGTCATCAAAAACCCTAATTCTATGTTTATTTTATTCATTGTGAAAATATTGAAATTAACCTAAAAACTAAATTGATTATGTTAGTATTTATTTACAAAAATAATAAATTAAGGGTGAAATTAATAAATAATAAATAATAATAATAAATATTATATTTTAGTTTTCTGAATTTATTATGAAAAATTAGTTTGGTTAATTAAATAATAATAATAATAATTAGTAAAACAATTAAATAGAAAATATAAAAGAAGAAAAAGAAATAACCCCAGGGGGGTGTTGGCCCAAGTTAGGAGGTGTCTTTTGAAATCTGAAGCCCAACAATATTCCAGTCCGTTTGACCTTTCTGATTACCCACACGCCTGTTGACTGGGGAGTATGGTGATCTCCCATTCATGTCCATTGGATTTCAGTTTGATGACATCTGGCGCCTGGGAATTTGAGATGCATGGTGGACTTCTTTTGGAAAGCTGCATATGAACATATAGAGAAAAAGGAAATAAATTTTTTTGGGGGACCTGGGATTCGAACCCAGGTCCCAATGCTCATTAGACAATCGCTCAACCACTACACCACCTGCACCTTTTTGTTATTTAGATAATATGCAATTATTATATGGGGAAATTAACAAATATGTTGTAAAACAAAAATAAACGCGCGCTCTTTTAAATTGGCCAATGGGACGCCAACACCTCATCATCTTCTTCGCTTGTACCTGCATATTCAGAATCAGATAGAGGGGGTTTTTAACCCCCACTAACCACTGCAAGGAAAAATAGCGACTAGAGATACAGTACATATAAATATTTCGCGAGGGGTCAGTTGTAGTCGTCTTGGCCACACGATCTCAACCATATGTCTCACAAGTCCCAATTTTTCTGGGTTTAGAAAGCCCCAATTTCAAAGCTTAAGAACCCTAGAAATTGATCATGGAAACTTTTGATTCAGGGCGTTATAGTTTAATTCAGTCATACCATTAACTTCATATGGTTCCTAGCAACACAAATCAATCAAGAAAACACGTTAAATATGCATGATTTAAGAGTTACGATTCTGGATAAAAGAGCCAAACCGTGAAACTGTCTAGGACGATTCTTTGAGTTTTAAGGCCTGAATTTGATTGCCACACGTTCCTGGGAACTCCTACAAGGTGTTAGAATCAATAAAATGCCTTGAATTGGCCTGGAATGCAAAAATCAGTTTTGACTTTTCTTTGAAATTCTTGAATATGCTATGGTCTGTTTCTGCAGCTTTTCACGTCTCTTTGATCAGGGTTTCCTTGCATATGTATAAGATAATGGAATTAGGTCAAAAGCTTGGGCAAAAATCCATTGTATTGATGATTGAATCTTTGATTGGAAATCAAATATTTTTGAATCTTCATGATTGAATAATGTTGCCAATTATGGATTTTTTTGATATCTTTGACTTGTGCACGAAATTTCCAGCATGATTAGGTCCTATTTGCTTCACAAAAAGATTTAAAAACCAAATCTTGCATTTTCCTACAATTTAAATTAATTAAATGAATTAATATCAATTAAAAATCCAATTAATCAATAAAAATAAGAAAATAAATTCAATTAAGCTTGATGAGTCATGCATAGGTCATGGATGAAGTTTCAAGAAGAGATTTGAGGCCCATTAGCAAAAATAAGGTGTTTTGAGCAAAGTTGACTTTTGCAAATTCATGAAAATTTCCCAACT
Organism: Vicia faba; assembly: GCA_948472305.1. Taxonomy (NCBI): domain Eukaryota; kingdom Viridiplantae; phylum Streptophyta; class Magnoliopsida; order Fabales; family Fabaceae; genus Vicia; species Vicia faba. The sequence continues at coordinate 240,762,352 of OX451737.1, forward strand.
TCTCCAATGCACAACTTGCTCAATTTTGATCATATGACCATGTTCTTTGACATTTTGGAAATCTCTTGAAGTCCTCTAACCAATTCCTTTGGTCCCATGTCATTTGGATTCACCAATCTCAAGTTATGGCCTTTGACTTAAAGTGTACTTTTGTTGACTTTTGAATTTGACCTATAATGTAAAAATTGATAACTTCTTATGAGAGCATTTCTTGAACTTGGAGTGTGAATATGGATTGTAGGAAATTTCATCCCCTTCAAAATGGGCATTGGATGGGATTTTTCTGATGAACCATGAAAAAGTTATGCCCTGGTCAAGATACAGTTGACTTTTCTACTGTCCAAAAATAATAACTTTTTGCATCTTGATGATTTTTGAGCTATCCTTGTGGAATCATGATAAAGGCTTGATCAAATGATGATTGTGTACTCAAAATAAGATGTTGACCAAAAATTTTGACTTTTGACTGCAAAATGACCATTTTGCCCCTGCAGTTGACTGTGGATCAAATGAGGCTTTTGACTAGGCAAATTGGCACTGTGAGTCTTGAAACTTGGCATGTAGGTGCTTGAGAATGTATATAGGCCTATGAGACTTGATTGAAACATTGAGAACCCCAAATTCCTTGAAAGAACCAAAACCCTAATTTCAACTGTCTTAGGAGGTGGTTTGACTGTCTAACCATAGAGCCATCTTGAATAATTTGAAGATCAATCTTGAGAAATCTTAAGTGATATGGGAGGGAAAATTTTGGGGTACAACACCTTGAAATGGTTAGTGGATGCATATGATGCTTTATGATGTTCATGATGTATGCACAAGCACATGTACAGGAAAGTCACACAAAACCCTAGTTTCAGGCTTGCATGAGGTTTCATAGGTAAGTACCCTCTTGAGTTTAGTTGGCTTAAAACCTGTCCTATAAATAGTAACCGGGTTCTAAGGAGCTCAATATCATTGGATTGTTTTCTATGTTCATTGTTTTGGTTTAGCCACTTAACTAGCGACCAAAATATTCCAAGAAAATAACCCTCAATGAGTGTAGTATCGAGTATCTACCAACTTTAGACTGTACCAAAGCCGGTCATCTCACTACCCCTAATAAAAGGCCAAGATGGTCAAGTAAGGTTCTAGTTCATTAGTGCTTCATGACATCACTCAGCGGCCCCGTATTCTCTTTGATTGACTCAAAGGCTATCGGTACTCACAAATATGTCGCACTAATATAGCTATTACTTCAACCATGTCGGTATACCCCACACAGTTTCCACAACGTATTGCTATCTATGAAGGTTTCCCAAATCCGGGTAGAGGATTTCAAGCCCAAACAAGAGAACCAAAATGTAAAACAATCAAAGCAAACAATAATCATGCAAAGGGTGATCTAAGCCCTAAGGTTACTCCACTTTTAAAGTATCTCCCCAGTAGAGTCGCCAGTTCTGTGATGATGTCATTGAGTCCTTGGTTGAGCTTGATTTTCCATTGGCTGGGTCAAACCGTCAAAAATTGCCTTTGCACAGTCAAAACCCTAAAAATGACCATTTTGCCCTTTTGGTGATCTGATCAAATTTCTTGTGGAATTGTGATCCAAACTTGATCAAATGGTTCACATGAGTTCATAATGTTGATGTGGGTCAAAATTCATGAGGTTTGACTGTCAATTGGCCACAGTTGACTTTTTCCCCAATACAGTTGATTTCTAGGTCAACTGTCCAATTGACTGGGCAAAAATTTGATTCAAGGCTTGAAACTTGGTATGGACAAACCTATGAGTCCAACATGAAGTATGAAAGTCACTTTGGGCATTATAGGTCAAAACATCCCTGTGCAAATTCAAACCCTAATTTAGGTCAACAGTGCAAGGAGGTGTCTTGAGCTAAGCAAACCCTAGCTTGATATTGAGTTCCAAGGGCCTTATGATGAGAAATGTTGATAAAAAGGAGAGGGCAAATTTTAGGGTACAACACTGGGGATTGGTTGTTATCTGGTCATATTCCAGGCTTCACAATGAATTTTTGAGGGAATAAAGTTAATTGCTATCGGGTCGGATCCAGGCTTCACAATAAGTTGCTGGGGGTAGATGCAAACTCTACTGGGGAAAAGAAGTTAAACCCTAGTCTGATTGAGTCCAGGTTCTTCAATATCTCGAAGAGCTAAACTATTATCTGGTCGGGTCCAGGCATCAAAGTACTTGGAGAAGTTACACTATTATCTAGTCAGGTCCAGTTTTCATAGCATTTGGAAAGTTATACTATTATCTGGTCGGGTCCAGTCTTCATAGTATCTAAAAAGTTATGCTAATATCTGGTCGGGTCCAGGATTCACAGTGTTTTGAATGAATGAAGTTGACTGTTATCTGGTAGGATCCAGGCTTCACAATAAATTTTGGAGATAGTAAAGAATTTGTTGGCAACTTCATTGGGGATTAGGGGTTATGGCCCTCTGATTTTTAATAGTCTGAGAGGCCCACTCAATTTGGAGAGGATAGACTATGCCGGGGAAGACAGACTTAGCTAAGGAGTTTTGCTACTCTTTTTTTGTTGGGGAAATAAACCTTGTTGGGGAAATAAACCCTGTTGATGAATAATCGATGAACTACCGACGAGGTGAGTTCTTTGAGGAAGAGATCCATAAGGATTCTTCTTTTAGGACCAACTTAGCTGGAGAGAAAGATGTTAAGAGATTGAGACTTTGGCTGGGAATCAACCTATGCAAAGAGACTTTGTGGGTAACTCTGTTAAGGGTTGGTTTATTGTAGTCGTCCTTGGAGATAATTCTAATGAAGTAACTATGTGGGGATATTCCATATACATTAAAGAGATTCTTGCTGTTTCTTAGCAGGACACATGTGCCAAATAGTTTTAATTATGTTCACATGCATATGATCGTTCAATTTTATTCATTGGACAATTTTGCATTCAAAACAAAAACAAAAAGTTTTCACTTCAAAGTATATTTGTATTGATATTTTTCCCGTGAATAGGCATTTTTGTACACAGAGACGGAGATCCTAGTAAGAGGAAATCGTTGAAAGGAATTTTTTTTTTGAAAACTAAAACAAATAGCCATGTGGAAATGATCTCATTGCATTCCAACTCTATTATTTCCCCAATGTCTTTGGATGCCCCTTGCTGTTGACAGAATTTGATTGGATTGATGTTGAACCGTTTGAACCCGGACTTTGGTAATAAAGTCGACTGTGGTGATTCCATGGGACATAGTCATATGCTTTCAATCCTTAATTTTTGTCTGGACCTCCCTTTCAGGTTTTCGGCCCACCAAGATACCCATTTTTGCCCAAGTCGCCCTTTCAGGTTTTCAACTTGCCGAGTGTACAATCTTTTGCATATATCCCTAATTTTTGCCCAAACCTTTTGGTTTGCCGGGATGCCCTTATCTTGCGTAGGTGTGTCAACCTAGCAGGTCTCTTATGCGTAGTATTTTTTAACTATGTCCGTGTTTACAGGATGTGGGAAGTCTTCACCATCCATGGTAGTCAGCATCATAACACTGCCAAAGAACACTCTCTTGACAACAAATGGCCCTTCGTAGGTGGGAGTCCATTTGCCCCTGGGGTCACCTTGTAGCAGAATGATGCGCTTTATCACTAAGTCACCAGCTTGATATACTCGAGGCTTGATCTTTTTGTTGAAAGCCTTGATCATGCATTTTTGGCACGTCTGACCATGACAAACAGCAGCCAGTCGTTTTTCGTCGATCAAGTTCAACTGATCTAATCTTGTTTGAATCCACTCGTCTTAGCCTAGGCCTGCCTCATTTATAATCATTATTGAGGGAATCTGAACTTCCACTGACAGAACAGTTTCCATGCCATAGACCAAAGAAAAGGGATTTGCCTCAGTTGATGTCCTAGCTTAAGTACGGTAGCCATGAAGAGCAAACGGTAACATCTCATGCCAGTCCTTATAGGTTACTACCATCTTCTTCACAATCTTCTTAATATTTTTGTTGGTTGCTTCGACTGCGCCATTCATTTTAGGTCTATAAGGAGAAGAATTGTGATGCTTGATTTTGAACTGAGTGCAAAGTTCCATAATCATAGGATTGTTGAGGTTAGTCCCATTGTCGGTGATGATCCTTTCAGGGATACCATAGCGGCAGATGAGGTTATGTCTGATGAATCAGGCTACCATATTCTTGGTGAATAAGGCAAATGAGGAGGCTTCGACCCATTTGGTGAAATAATCAATAGCGACCAGAATGAAGCGATGTCCATTGGAAGCAGTGCGCTTGATCTCCCCAATCATGTCAATGCCCCACATTGCAAATGGCTACGGAGCAGTCATGATATTCAGAGGGATAGGAGGCACATGGACCTTGTCAGCATAAATTTGGCATTTATGGCAAGTTCTTGAGTGTTGATGGAAATCAATCTCCATTGTTGACCAATAGTAGCCCGCTCTCAAGATCTTCTTGGCCATGGTATGTCCGCTAGAATGAGTCCCAAAGATACCATAATGCATGTCTTCCATAATTTCCTCTGCCTCTTTCTTGTCTACACATCGAAGTAGAGTAGAGTCATGGTTGCGCTTGTACAATATTCCATTACTTAGGAAGAATTTGGCTGCAAATCTTCGTAATAAATTTTTGTCATTGATGGAAGCTCCTTCGGGATACTCTTGTGCTTCAAGGTATCTCTTCACCTCATAGTACCATGGATTTTTTGTGTCAATGTCGAGCTCATAGCAGTGTGCAGGTTCGTCGAATCTCTCAATTATAATCATAGGAGCTTCTTTGTCCCATTCGACCTTGAACATTGAAGACATGGTTGCCAAGGCGCCAACCAACTGATTTTCTTCCCTAGGGAAGTGTTCAAAGGTGATCTCTTCGAAGTAAGGAATCAAAGATAGCACAATCTCCTTGTAAGGGATGAGATTAGGGTGCTTTGTGTCCCAATCTCCTTTTACTTGGCTAATAACTACAGTGGAATCCCCAAACACATTCAAATGCTTGATCCTCAAATCAGTGGCTGCCTTCAGACCTAAAATGCATGCTTCATACTCAGCCATATTGTTCGTGCAATCAAATCATAGTCTGGAAGTGAAAGGATTGTGGCATCCTTCAGGGGAGATGATCACAACACCTATTCCGTTACCCAAGGCATTGGAAGCCCCATCAAAAACCATAGTCCATCGGGATCCCTGTTCAGGTCCGTCATACGGTCCAGGTTTCGCACAGTCGGTCACCAACATGATTTTCTCATCCGAGAAGTCAAAGTTCATAGACTGATAATCATCAACAGCTTGATGGGCCAAATGATCTTCTAATACGCTTCCTTTGATGGCATTTTACATTGTGTATTTAATATAGTATTCAGTTAAGATCATTCGCCACCTAGCTATCCATCTGAAAGAGCAGGTTTCTCAAACATGTACTTTATTGGGTCCATATTAGAAATAAACAGAGTGGTATGAGTTAACATATACTGTCTAAGCCGACGAACAACCCATGCAAGAGCATAATAAATTTTCTCGAGCAGTGAATATCTAGTTTCACAGTCGGTAAAATTTTTGCTCAGGTAGTAAATAGCATGCTCTTTTCGTCCAGACTCATCATGTTGGCCCAAAACACACCCCATAGAGTTCTCTAGCATTGTCAAGTACATGATCAAGGGTCTTCTTTCAACTGGAGGCATGAGAATAGGAGGTTCTTACAAATACTCTTTGATTTTGTCGAAGGCAGCTTGGCATTCATCATTCCATATGATTACTTGATCTTTCTTCAAGAGTTTGAAGATTGGCTCACAAGTAGCAGTTAACTGAGATATGAAGTGGACGATGTAGTTAAGACGACCCAAGAATCCTCTAACTTCATTTTCAGAATGGGGGACTGGCATTTCTTGGATGGCCTTTACCTTGGCAGGATCGACTTCGATGCCTTTACTACTGACAACAAAACCTAGAAGCTTCCCAGATTGTACTCCAAATGTGAACTTGTTAGGGTTTAACATCAACTGGTACTTTTTCAACCTTTCTAATAGCTTGTACAGGTTATTGAGATGTTCCTCTTCAGTTAGAGATCTGGAAATCATATCATCCACATATACCTCTATTTCATGATGGATCATATCATGAAACAAAGCTACCATAGCTCTTTGATATGTTGCCCCTGCATTCTTCATGCCGAATGGCATGACCTTGTAGCAAAAGGTGCCCCATTGCGTGGCAAAAGTGTTCTTCTCCATGTCTTCGGGAGCCATCCTAATTTGATTATAGCCGGAGAAACCATCCATGAAAGAGAAGACTTTATGCTGAGCAGTGTTATCGACTAAGACATCAATATGAGGTAGAGGGAAGTCATCCTTGGGGCTTGCCCTACTCAGATCCCTGTAATCTATGCACCTACGAACTTTTCCATCTTTCTTCGGCACTGGAGCTACATTGGTAACCTATTTGGGATAAGATGTCACAGCTATAAATCCCGCATCAAATTGTTTCATCACTTCATTTTTTATCTTTTCAGATATGTCAGGCCTCATGCGACGAACTTTTTGTTTGACAGGAGGAAAATCTTCCTTTGTCGGCAGACGATGGACTACAATGTCAGTATCCAATCCTGGCATATCTTCATAATACCATGCAAACACTTCCACATAATCATGCAACATCTGAACCAATCTTCTTTTGACAATGCTTTCCAGGTTAGCGCCAATCTTGACTTCTTTCTTATTTGTCTCGGTACCTAGACTGATGACTTCAACTGACTCTTCGTGCGGCTGAATAACTTTTTCCTCTTGTAATAAAAGTCTGGCTAGTTCTCCCGGTATTTCACAATCTTCCTCGCCTTCGTTTTTGGCTTGGTTATTTGGACATTCAAAGTCATAGTCGGCAATAGTAAAGTCATTGGAAATGAGATCCAGAGTGGACGAAGACCTACAAGAGTGTGTGTGTGTGCATGTAAGATACATGGCTATTTTGAAAAATGTATTTGAAGAAAAGAAAGAAAGACAATGAGCATAAACATTTGAATGCAAAAGAGTCCAATGGTTTGTATTGAATGATCATATGATAAAATGAACATAAATAAAACCCTTGACAAATGGACCAAAGTGCCCCGGGCCAGGCATATGGCTTAAAAGTCATTGTTTTATATTACAGACAAAATGTTCTTGAATTAAAAGAAAGAAATAAACAAGTGATTACTCCTCAATGAAGGAGATGGGAACGAAGTCCATTGCTCGCCAATTGTTGAGTTCCGTTGTAGTAGGATATACCCAATCTTCAAATGCACATTCATCATCAAAATCACCCATAACATTGACTCCATGACTTCCAATACGGAGAGGGGGCTTCCCTGCACGAGCGCGCCTCACTTCCTTCTGATCCTTGACGATGAAATTCAAGCCACACTTGTTCGCTTTGAAAGGGATCTCGAGGAGTTGCCCCCAAGTATCACATCTTCCTTCTTCGACTGCAACACGAGCATCTTTGAATGAAACTATCTTTGGTACGACCTTAACCGCTTTGGACACATCAGAGGAACATTTTGCAGTAGTAATCATTGGTGGCACAACTTCAAAAGCTTGAAACAGGGTCTCTATAAATTCGCCATCCATCTCCACATATTTGAAAGAGTTGAGGTGGCTTACCATGAACTCCTCCTCACCACAGACAGTGACAATTCTTACTTTGACCGGATACTTGAGTTTTTGATGGAGGGTTAAGGTTATTGCCCCAGCTCCATGGATCCAAGGGCGACCCAACAAACATGAATAGGTAGGACGGATATCCATGATGTAGAAAGTAGAGTTGAAAATTTGTGAGCCCACCTTGATCGGGAGATCCACCTCTCTATGAACTATCCTTTTGGACCCATCGAAAGCCCTCACAATGATATCACTTGGTTTCAAAACTAAACCTTCACAGTCTAAACGGTCTAACGCCCCCTTGGGTAGCACGTTTAAAGAAGAGCCAGTGTCAACCAGAACGTGTGCTAGGGTAGTCCCCTTGCATTCGACAGAAACATGTAGAGCTTTGTTATGGTTCTTCCCAAGTGGTGTCAGATTAGCATCCGAAAACGCCAAACCATTATCGGCCGTCAAGCTTGCCACACAATTTTCAAACTGGTAAGTTGTGGTCTCATGAGGGACATGAGCCTTCTTCAAGAATTTGATTAATTCCCGAGCATGAGCGTCGGAATAAAGTAGCAAAGACAACATAGAAATCTTGGAAGGGGTTTGCCCCAACTACTCCACGATCTTGAAATTGCTCCTTTTTTATAATTTTCAAGATCTTGTCCATTTCACGAGCGGAAGGTTCTTCATCAACAATATATTTTGCGGGTATTTCCGTCTCAACAGGCTCAACTACCTTCTCCTTTCCTCTTGGGTCAGCACTTAGCTTAGGAGCAATGATGCAGACAGGTGCTTTTGTAACAACTGGTGGTGAGATGTTGGGTGAAAATATTCTCCCAGTTCTGGTTACCTTCCTTGAGCCAGTAATGTTACCAATGTCATCAGCTTTGTCTTCTTCAATCCAAGAGTCTTGCTTTACCCCATGGTAAAACACCTCGGCACCATAGTTCCAGGGCACTGCTTTGTTGGAAGAGTATGGAATTGGTCCGGGAGCGGTAATTATCAGAGGAGCAAAAATTGGTTCATTTGAAATCTTGATAGGAACTTTGGAGGAGATCCTAAGAGGCTTGTTTGAGATGGTTATGATGGAGAGATCTTCACATTTATTGGTCAAAATTGTGGAAGGTGGAGTCTTCTCAAATAGGATCTCATGGCTATTCATCAGGCGTTGAATGCCTTCCTTCAGCCATTCGCACCCATTGAGTTCTTTGTCACAACAAACACAATCATTCAAACAACCAGGGAAAATCCTGGCTTTCAACAAATTCTTTTTGATGATGATTAACGGAGTAGTCAAGTCTTCGACAGAGGAAATTAAAATGGTATCTTCAACAACATTGACACCCTTGCCATGATTTGACATAGGCGCGGTGATTACATTCATAGTTGGAGGAGGATCAAATTCAATAGTCTTGTTATCTATCAAATCTTGAATTTTATTCTTCAGTGCCCAACATTGGTCAGTCTCATGCCCGGGACTACTTGAGTGATATGCACATTTGGCGTTCGGATTATACTTTGGTAAGGAGATATCTGGATTGGTCGGAGGATCATGCAGTGTCACTAAATTATCCTTTAGCAAGTGTTGTAAGGCTTGGGATAGTGACATGCCTATCCTCGTGAATTGTCTTCTCGGAGTTTCAAACTGTTGATGATTGGCAGATGGTCTTTGAGTAGGAGTTGGATTAGAGATTCAGACAACATTAACGGACTGGCGGTCATCCTTCTTGGTACGGGCCCTTGCCCCATACACAATATTAATTTATTTCTTCCCGACAAAAGGTTTCTTTATAGGATTGGAGGTGGAGGCAGATGCAATGGGAATCTTCCCGCTTTTGATGCCGCTTTCAACTCTTTCATCGGTTAAGATCAGCTCGGTGAAACCGGAAGAAGAATAGCCAACCAATAAATTAAAGAATTTACCAGATAAAGTGCCCATAAACATGTCAATGTGCTCCCTATCATTCAAATGTGGTTGAACCCTACTGGCGAGGTCTCTCTATTTTTGGGCGTATTCTTTGAACCCTTCATTCTTCCCCATTGTTATGTCTTGCAACTGAAATCTTGTCGGTGCCAAGTCATCATTATACTGGTATTGGTGGTAGAAAGCGGTGGCTAAGTCTTCCCTTGTATTGATACGGGAACCATCCAACTGGTAAAACCACTCTAGTTGCGTCCCCCCAAGCTTTCTTAAAAAAAGTGAACCCATAGTTTCTTATCAGCGGTGTGCGGCTGTATCTTGCGCACATAAGATTTCAGGTGAAGTTTTGGACAGAAAACCCCGTCATACTTTGCAAAGACTGGTATCTTGAATTTGTGGGGAATGATAACCCCGAATATCAAACCCAAATCATCAAAATCTAAACCGAGGATGACTTGAATCTCGACGGCCTTCAACCTGTCTTCTAACTGCTTGTATTTGACATCGGCGAGAGAATATTGCTCGTCAAAATAATCATCATCATCAGACACTTGATCGTTGATACACCCAACCTGGGTACTCCTAGCTTCTCCAATCTGATTCTCGTCTTCCTCAGATGAGTCTTCCACTACTGGGATATGACGGACTGACTCTTTGAACCTTCTGCCCATGTTGACTAGGGCTTTCCTCTTTGGTTTCTTTTTAGCTACTAGCAACACTATCAATTCTTGTTTCCCCTTGGCTAGGGTTAACAGAGTCTCCTGAAACTGAGAGTTTTGTGCTTGTAGGTCCTTCATTGTTTTCTCTAGATCCATCTTACTGAAATAAACAACAGAAAGATAAGGAAACCTATTGTGTGAAAACCTGTTATGTTATGATGCATGGAAGATGTGTATGCAAATGATTTCAATGATTTATGAGATTTAAATTTGAATAGACAAAGAATGAACAAACTTCAATTTTCATTAATTAGTTCAAAATGACTACAACACGCCTCTTGGGCTTACAAAATAAATCTCTAAGATAAAAATAATGAACGCATCCTCTTCGGCGCAAGGTAGGCGTTCACGCTTTGCTCTTCATGTAGATGCTTTGTAAGCTCCAAGACCCTTTTCTCACTAGCGTAGAATTGAGCTTTGAAGGTATCTCGTTCTTCCTTCAGCTGAATCCAACCCTTTTGCAAGTCTTCAAGAGAAGTAGGCATGTCGGGATAGAGGACAGTGTACGAGACATCTCCTTCACCCACAGGTTCCATGATAACTGGTAGGATGGAGGGATAAGGCATCAGGAGCTTCTGAGCACGAGCTCGTACCCACCTAAAGTAAGGATCAATGGGAATGGAATTCTCGTGTACCAGCGTCTTACTATCCACTTTACTTACCATCCTCCAAGCTCGTATAAACTTCTGACGGTAATTTTGATCGTCGCTCTCGTAGTCGAATACCACTCCTTGGATGAGCATCTCATGAGGACCATCCCTTCGGGCATAACCAAACTCTCACAATGCTAAGCAAGGGTTGTAAGTGATACCTCCCCTAATGCCAGACAAAGGGACATTAGGGAACTCCCCACAATGGTCGATGATAGTAACATTCTCCAAGGATCAAGAACACCAATGAATATCCGTATGTTTGAGCATCATCAACCTATGGGACCACCTCAAACCTTGCTCGTTCTTCAACACAGATCAAGGAAGATGCAGAATAAAACTTCTGGCCAAGAGAGGAGTGTAACACATGAGGGCCGCTCTTTTCCTCATAGTGTGAGAGTGAAAAGAATGTAGGATATCTCCCAACAAAGTAGGCACCAGATTGCGAGATATGAAGATTTTGACAACATTTACATCTACGAGTTGGTCAGGGTTTGGAAACAAAACCATCCCATAGATGAGAAGGGCCAATATTTCTTCAAAAGCTTGTATATCCAAAGAGTTCCAACAATCTTGAGCTTTCTCAAACAAGAACTTGGCTAAGAAACCTTTAACACCACTCTTTGTTTCCCAATTAGTCGTGACATTAAATTGTTAGTGCTCGGGCAATCTCTTCAGGTCTTGGATCTCTTTCCATACCATTGAAGTTAGTTGATTGATAATGGGAATCCTCAAGAGTTAAGATAATTCTTCCAGAGTAGGTATAAGCTGATAATCAGGAAAAATGAAGCAATGGTGTAGAGGATCAAAGAACTGGAACAACACCTTCATCATATCTTCATCGGTGCTAGAGGTAACCAAGTTTAGGAGGCGACCATGTATTTTGGTGAATGAAGAATTCTCAAGGACCTTTGATGCTAACTCTTTGAGTTGAGAAGAGATTCTTACAATATTAACTTGAATGGTTTTCCTGCGGATGAAAGTCATGTCCTACAAAACAGAACAAAGATAAATCCCGGAAATCCTTGAAATGGTTAGTGAGAATGCTTATGATGTTGTGATGTTTATGATGTTATGTACAAGTAAGTATATACACACAAAGCAAACAAGTCCTTAGGTTTAGGCTTGCATGGAGTCTCATAGGTAAGTACCCTCTTGAAGTTTAGTTGGCTCAAACCTGTCCTAGAAATAGTAACCGAGTTCTAAGGAATCTCAATATCACTGATCTTCCTTATTGGGCATTGTTTCAGCATAAGCCTCTTTCACGACGACCAAAATATCCCGAGAAGTCTGATCTCAATGAATGTAGTATCGAGTATCAACCAACTTCAAACTGCACCAAAGCTGGTTATCTCACTACTTCCTAATGGCCAAGTTGGTCAAGTAAAGGTTCTAAAAGTTAGTTAGTGCTTCATGACACCACACAACAGCCTCGTATTCTCCTTGACTACTAAAGGGATACTGGTACCCACAAATGTGTCACACTAACGTAGCTATTGCTTAGACCATGTCGGTATAACCCGCACAATTTCCATAACGTATTTCTACTTACCTATAAGGTATCCAAAACCCGAGTAGAGGATTTAAAACAAGCCCAAACAAAGAACCAAAATATAAAGCAAGCAAGTCAAACAATGAAAGCAAGTAAAGGTGATCTAGCCCTAAGGTAACCCCACTTTTAAGTTTATTCCCCAGTAGATTTGCCAGTTCTGTAATACAGTGGGAGAACTGACTTGGGATGTTTTGCGTTTGATCACAAATGTTGCGGTTAGCAAGAGTCGCCACCGACTTTTCTTTTATCCAAAAGGAAAGGTGGAAAACAACATGAAAGACCTTTGAGATTATTTCTTGAGTTCGGAGGGTATATTATGAAAAGGGAAGGTATTAGCACCCTTTTCATCCATAGTTACCTATGGGCTCTTAGTTGCTTGCTAGATCACTTGCTTTTGTTTGAAAATGTGCTTTGTTTGGAAAATGTGCATTGTGGTGGTTTTGAAAGTATTTTGAAATGGCGCCTTCGTTTAGGCAAACTTTGTAATGGTTCTCGTTCGTTAAGAACGTATACAAAGTGTTGTACTTTTTGAAAATATTTCATGTTTTGAAAGTATTTGGTGTTGGTTTTGACAGTGTTTGTTTTGAAAGTGTTTGTTTTGAAAGTGAGCAATGATGTTTGTTTTGAAAGTGAGCAAGAAACTAGGAGCGATCTACCTACTCAAAAGTCTTTGTTCATTTCTTCCTTCCTTTGATATTGCTATCTTACCATTAATTTGATAAGAAGCCTTATCTTTGGATGTAAAAGGGACGGGCGTGAGTCATCGTATAGTCATGATAGCAATGTTGTGAGATATCTTAGAATTTCTCTTTGAGGGACTAAGATCATTTGAAAGGCAACATTTGTAGCATCATTGAGGGACTATGATCTTGTATTTTTTTATTGTTTTTGCTAAGATACCCCACATGCATAACATGACCATTTTTGTAAGGCAACAAGTGGAATTAACCCTAGGGGTGCAAGTGTACAAATGTGTTTAATTTACATGCATTGTTCATCTTGAATTAGGGTTTACTAATTGTTGATTGTAGTCTTTCCATACAAACCCTAATTACTAACATTTATATGAAAGCGATAAATTGCAGAAAGTAAAATTACTACGCTATTACATCATTAGGGGAGGGGGTATACAAATTTACAAATGGGGATTGCAAGAAAATTAAACCTAATTATCTATTACAGTCATATTGAGTAATGTACAAGAATTGAATAAATGTGCAAGAAAAATAAATGGAAAGGAAATGATTTTTGTTTGGTTTTTGTTAAGGGTTTTAACCTAATTATTAATTAAAGATAAATAAAATTAAACCTAAATTAATTAAGAAAAGAAATTAAGTTTGAAGCATTCTTTAGGTTTTTTTAGAAAAGGTTTTAAGTTTAATGAAAATAATATGGTAATTAATTAATTAAAGAAAACCTAAATTCTAAGTTAATTTTAAATAAAAAAAGAAAAATAATTAAACCTAACTCTAATTATTAATTTATTAAGAAAAAGAAATTAAATTTATTAAGAAAATGTTTTTGTCTTTTGTCTTTATAAAGAAAATAAATAAATAAGTGTGAAAATAATAAATAAAAGTATTTTTGGATTTTTTATTAATAATAATAATAATAAAAGTAATAAAAAATAATAAAGAAAAATGAACTAAAATAAGATAAGAAAAATAAAATAAAATAAATTAAAATGATAAAAGAGTTTGGGCCAGGTGTGTGAGAGAAGGCAGGGGGTTTAGAAGTTAGCAAAAATGACAAGGCCCGCTGACTTAAGGCCCAGTCGCTGGTTGTGGCAAAAAAGAAAGAAAAACGTGAAAAATATGAAAAGTGGCAGCGCTGGGGTTTGAACCCACGCCCTATACATGAAAAGCGCGCTGCCTTGCCACTGGGGTGGCTGTACATCCGTTAACATAAGTGAAATGATAAATACATAACATAAAACAAGTCCTGAAAATGACTTCATCTTCAACCTCCAGCCATGATTCCTGTAACTTGCTCGTTTCTCAACAAAAATGAAAGATACAAACATAAAAGTTGCTCCATTTTTCCATACGAATCCAACCATATAAATATCATAAGCTATAAATCAAAGATGAATGAGAATTTCTAAAAGTACCAAATTCTGACCTAACTTTTTTCAGAGATTCAAACCTAAAATTTTCTAAGCTCAATCAATATAAATGAAATCTATGGACATGTACAGTTTCAGGGCAATGATATCTACATTTTATCTTCAAAAATGCAAGCTTAACAATGCCTAAATGAAAAGATAGAAGTTCAGAAAAGATATCTCAAAACTGGAAATCGTGAAATGAAAATGAGCTTGATTCAAGGTGCTGTAATGATCAGGTTAGCTTCCTCAAGTTCCCAGGAAGCTAATGTAATGATTAGCTTGAGCAGTGGATGGATGGAATGGCCTGGAGAAGTCCAGTTGCAGAGCTCTGTTTTTGAGTTTGGAAGATGATGAAGATGAAGTTACAGTTATGAAACAGGGATGAAGATGAACTATATTTTATGTATAGAAGCTTTGTGATTGATTGGGAATGAAAACGCACAAGGGAAATGTGAGTTTTGGTTTCAAAGTTAGAATGTGCACATAAATGGAGTTTTGATGCAAGTTCTGATTTGAGGGACGTTGGGAGAGATTCAGGGTGTTTTTGCTCATGTGTTAGCTTGCAAATAGGGCCACTATTTATAAGCAACAATTTTGGATGCTTGGAGAAGTCGGAAATCAAGAATCACATGTTTGTGGCTTTTTGCTTGATTCCGAAGAAAGCTTGAAAAATGTGGTTCCAATTCACAAGTACCTGGCTTATAGGGTGGCTTAGAAGCTTTAAACATGTTGCGTTTGAGCATACATGTTGTGTGTGTTCAAAACAACAAGTTAGAGGCTTAAGAAAAGTGGACTTTATGCATAAAGCCACTTTTCCAAAATGGCAATGTTTCCTTTCTTCCTAAAATGGTATTAAGCATGAGCAATACATTGAATGCTTGGATTGAAGCTTCTAAAAAATGTGTAGAAATTTAATTATGGAGTGAAAGGCAAGTTAGAAGCCTGCAAAGTGAGATTTGTACAACATGCTTGAAGATTGGATCAAGTGTTCATCATAAAATTGACTTGTAATACAAGAATGAAACCCTAAATTCATGGCTTCGATTATCTTAGCTCAAATATGATCTCAATGAGTTCTTAGACATTTTGAAAAGCTTGTAAAATCCTCTACAAACTTCATGTTGGACATTTTTTAAAATTCAAATTGGAACTAGGTGAAATATTGCCATGAAGTTAAGTTAAAATCCTGCCTAAACTAGGGGCTTCAAGTTTCATGAGCATGTCTTCACAAAATCATAAATTGAAATCAAAGAATTTCTAGAAAAATTTCTTCCCTACAATATTTTAGATATCATTGAGATATACAACTTTCATGTTGGAAGTTTCCTTTGAATCATCTTGCATCATGGTGGAAATTTGGCTCAAAGTTGTGAAAAAAGTGAATTTTCCAACACTTAGAAAAATTCTAAGTCTTGGAATTTTGACTTTTCAAAGATGAATTTTGACTTTTCTATTCCTTGATGAACAAGTTTCACATTTTTACATGTCTTGATGAATTGTAATTTTTGAAACTTGATTTTGATCAAAAAGTCAAAGTTTGACTTTTCAGTGTACAATTAACTTTTCATCAGTTGACTGAAATTCAACTATCAATCAATTGAACTTGAGAAATGTTTTGAGCCATGCCATTAGGTAAAAATTATGTATTTGAATCCTTGAGATTATGTCTTAAACCAACAAGTCATTTGCTAGGTCAAAAGTAAAAAATTGAGCCTCCTCAGTCAAAACCCTAATTTTGACCATTTTGCCCTTTTGGTGATCTGATCAAATTTCTTGAGGAATTGTGATCCAAAATTGATCAAATGAAATATATGAGTTCATAATGTTGATATGGATAAAAAATTATGAAGTTTTACTGCAAATTGACCATAATTAACTTTTTCCCCAATACATCTGATTTTAGGTCAACTGATCAATTGACTGAGCAAAAATGTGATCCAAGACTTGAAATTTGACTTGAGAAATCTCGAGGGTTCAAAATGATCCATGAAAGTAATATGGGACATTAAAAGTCCATTTGTCCTTGTGCAATCTCAAACCCTAATTTGAGCCATCAATTCTGAGGAAGTATCTTGAGCTGATCAAACCTTGTGCAGTCTTGAATCAATGGAGATCTTATGAGAGATTACTTGAGAAATGAGAGGGAAAATTTTTGGGTACAACAATACCCAATCGAAGCTATCTTATGGACGAATGAAACAGATCACCCCAATGGTAGAAACAACGCGCGCGAAAGGCATTTCTGAAGAAGGTCATGGGTTCAAGCCCCAACAAGACCTTTTGTCATCTATTCATATTTCCTCACTTTGTTTTGTTTGCAGGAAATACACTTGGGCCTCCACAGTTGGGCTTCAACACCTTTTATGTTTCTGACCCCCTATTTCCTACCAAACAAACAGGACTTGAGCCCAAACAACTCAAAACTGTTTTTTCTACACAAAAAAACTGTTTTAAACACAAAAAATTGTTTTCTACACAAAAATTGTTTTTAAACACAAAAAATTGTTTTCTACACGAAAACACAAAAAATATGTTTAAGTTATTTAGTTTATTTTATTTAACTTCTTACAATGAAAAAGACCAAAAAACATTTGCCTATTTATTTTCTTTTCTTTAACTTAATTAAATTTCTTCAACAAAAACAAAAAAAATCTATTCCTTTCTCCATTTTGTCTTGTACATCATATTCCTTTCAATTCTTATACAAATTCAATATGGTTGTAGTAATTAATTAGGATTTAATTTCTTGTAAATCCCCAATTTGTAAATTTATACACCCCATCCCCAAAATATGTAATAGCGTAGGACATTTATTTTTCCACAATTTACCACTTTTATATAAAATGCTAGTAATTATGTTGTGTATGGAAAGAGTTAAAATCAACAAGTGGACAACCCAAATTCAAGACTAAATGCATGCAATCAAACACACTACACATACATGCACCTCTAGGATAATCTCACTTGTTGCCTCGGAAAATAGTCATGTCCCTCGAATATGGGTGTTTTAGCAAAGACCCTCGATAAAAATATTGTAATCCCTCGATGTTGCCTTCGGTAAATGATCTAGTCCCTAATGAAAATTGCTAAAAGGTCTCATAAATTGCCTTCTATGACTATACAATTGACCCACACTCGTCCCTTCACATCCAACGACGAGGCTTCTTATCAATCAATGGTAACCTAGCAAATCTAAAGGAGGAGGAAAAGAACATAGACTTTTTGAGTAGGTAGGACGCTCGTAGTTGCTAGATCTTGAACTAAAACCATTTCCACCATACACTTTCAAAACATCTTTCAAAAACAAACATCTCATTGAACTATTTTCAAAACTAATACTTTGTATGCATTCTTATAGAGACGAGAATCATTATAAAGTTTGCCACAACAAAGGCATTTTGTAAAATATTTTCAAACTTACACCCACCATAAGCACATCTTCAAACAAAGCAAGTGATCTAGCAAGAAACTAAGATCCCATAGATAACTATGGATGAAAAGGGTGATAATACCTTCCTTTTTCATAATCTACCCCCCGAACTCAAGAAATAATCTCAAAGGTATTTCCTGTTCTTTCCACCCTTTCCTTATTAAATAAAAGAAAAGTTGGTGGAGACTCTTGCTATCCGCAATAATTGCGATCAAACGCAAAACAACCAAGTCACTTCTCCCACTGTATCACAATAGTCATGGTTGAGGACGGCACAGCCGACTTCAACAATGAATCTTAGGGTTTACCTTTCATGTTAATAGTCATGGTTGAGGATGACACAACCGACATCAATGATGAATTTTAGGTTTTATTTTCTTCATATTGATAGTCACGGTTGAGAATGACACAACTAACATCATTAGTTAATTTTGGGGTCTATTTTCTTCATGTTGATAGTCATGGTTGAGGATGACACAACCGACATCATCAATGAATTTTAGGGTTTATTTCTTCATGATTATAGTCATGGTTATGGATGACATAACCGACATCAACAATGAATTTTGGGGTTTATTTTCTTCATGTTGATAGTCTTGGTTGAGGACGACACAACTGATACCATCAGGGAATTTTAGGTTCCATCGCTTCAAATCGAGCATATTTCATTTGGTTATTGAGTCTTGGTTGAGGGCTGACACAACCAACATCGTCTTTCCAAGTTCCAAATATCTAGTTTCAAGCTCGTATTATCTATTCTCTAGGCTATGGTAGGTATGCGAAAAATCTTTGGCTCATTGTGTTAGTCTCTAAGCAGCAATGTATTATCAAGCTCTATGTTATTCATCCCCTGGGTTGCGATGAATATACGAAATCTGCGTCACAAACTTACTATATTAGTCCTCAAGCATTAGTAAGTCAACTTTTCAAACCTGTATCATTTACCTCCTAGGTTATGGTAAATATGAAAAATTTACAATCTCTTTTAGATACTGACAAATTATCCGCGTTGTCATTTCTAAGTTAAAACAAACTTTGGTGCAAGTGCTCATTAGATGATATATCATCATCTACGCCTAATCTTAATACCTATGAGGATACTGTACAACGTATCTTAATAATCTTTCGGAAAAATTTTGGGGTCTTTCAATATTTCATAAACTTCCGATCAGAACGTGCGAGACCTGCATATTCTCGCACTATTCAGTCGAAAGGTAATTAAATAGGGGTATGATACGGTGGAAGAACTAACTGTTTTTTTAGTTACTACTGCTTTTGTGTTTTTTATTCACAAATTTACAGTAAACAAGAGTCGCCACCGTCTTTTATTTTATCCAACAAAGGAAAAGGGAAAAAGAACAGGAAAAACCTTTTTCGAGATGTTTTTGAGTACAGGGGGTAGATTATGGAAAGGGAAGATGTTAGCATCCTTTCCATCCATGGTTTTCCATGGGCTCTTAGGTACTTGCTCATTTTTAAATTGCTTTTGTGTGTGTTTTGAAAAGCTTTGAAAATTCCTTAGTGCGGCGTTTCACTTTATGGTAACCCTTGTATCAGTCCTCAAGAGTGTGATAATGTGTTTTGAAAACTTTTGTTTGAAAAGTGTTTGAAAGTGTAAGTGTGAAAAACTGATTGTTTTGAGCAAGTACCTAACAATTATCTACCTACTCGAAAAAAGCTTGTTCTTTTCCTCCTATCCTTTAGACCGTGTTATCCTACTATTAGTGAGTAGGTAACCATAGTCGTTGGATGTCGAGGGACTATCGAAAGGGACGATTATGGTCATTGAAGGCAACATGTAAGGATACTTTAGAATTTCAAAGGGACTATCATCATAAGACCATTTCTCGTAGGAAACTCGAGGGATAGTAAGGGACTATGATCTTTATGACGACTTTGAATTACAGGTCTTTGCTAAGATATCCCTACGTTCGATGGACATGACCATTATTTCCGAGGCAACCAAGTGAGGTATACCCTAAGGGTGCAAGTGTGCAACAGTGTTTGTTTTTAGATATCTTATCTTACAATTAAGTGGTCTAAGGTTGATTGATTTATCATACACGCCTAGGTTGCTAACAATTATATACAAGCATATAAAATACAAAAGCGAGAAAGTAAAGGGGTCCTATGCTATTACAAGACTTTTGGGCAGATACATAAATATTTGACTGAAAATAAAGTGCGGAAATAAAACCCTAATTAATCTATTACAAACCAGGCGTAATTATAAATCCCCAGCAGAGTCGCCATTTCTATGATACAGTGGGAGAACTGACTTGAGGGTTTTGCGTTTTATCGCAAATGTTGCAGTTAGCAAGAGTCGCCATCGACTTTTCTTTTATCCAAAAGGAAAGGTGAAAAAGCACAGGAGATACCTTTGAGATTGTTTCTTGAGTTCGGGGGGTAGATTATGAAAAGGGAAGGTATTAACACCCTTTTCATCCATGGTTTTCCATGGGCTCTTAGTTACTTACTAGATCACTTGCTTTTTGTTTTGGAATTTTGCTTTGCGTGGTTTTTGAAAGTATTTTGTAAAAGAGGCCATTGTTTAGGCAACCTTTGTGATGATTCTCGTTCGTAAGAATGTATACAAAGATGTTTGTCTTTTTGGAAATGTTTTCAATGTTTGTAAAAATGTTTTGGAAATGTGTGTGTTTTGTTTTGAAGATAGCAAGGATAATTGTTTGAAAATAGAGAAAGCAACTAGAAGTAATCTACCTACTCAAATGTCTTTCTTGTTCATTTTCTATTCCTTTTACATTATTGTCTTACCATTGATTTGGTAAGTAACCCTATCTTTGGATGTAAACGGGACGGGCGTGGGTTATCGTATAACCATGATTAGCAATATTGCAAAGTATCTTAGCATTTTTGAGAGACCGAGATCATTTTGTAAGGCAACTTAGAATATCGTCATCGAGGGACTATGATCTTATATTTGTTTGTTTTGCCAAGATACTTCGCATGCGTAACATGACTATTTTTGTATAAGGCAACCAAGTGGAGAAACCCTAAGGGTGCTTGTGTGTAAGTGTGTTATTTTCATGCTTGATTTTGTCTTGGATTAAGGTTTTCTATTTGATTTGTTTTTATCTTGCCATTCAAACCCTAATTACTAGCATGGTATATAAAAGCGGTAAATTGCGTAATTTAAAGATTACTACGCTATTACAACATTTTATGGAGGGGGGAATACAAATTATGAATGAGGATTTGCAATAATGTAAATCTAATTAAGCTATTACAACCAAATCGAATCTGTACTAATACTTGAATAAATAATATACGATATAAATTAAATATGCAATGGTATGTATATGCAAGAAAAAGATTTTACTTTGTTTTTCATATGCAAAAGAATTTTGAATTAAACCTAATAATATTAAAAAGGAAATTATTTCTTGAAAAAAATGGTTAACCCTAATTTCTAATTTAAAAAGAAAATAAAGTTCTTTAAGTATTATTTTTGTGTATTTTTTGTCTTAAAATAATAAATAATATTTATGAAAATATTTAGTCTTTTTATATGTCAAAATAAATATTTACAAGTATGAAGGAAAAGGAATAAAATATATTTAAGTTTATTTTATAAGTTTGTTTAAGAAAATAATTAGTATATTATTAAATAAAAATATATTTTTTATGTGAAAATAAATAAAATACAATATTTATCACGTTTTTATATTTTTTATAATGATTTTCTATGTTAAAGAAAATATTTAATAAAATAAAAATGAAACTAAAAACAAATAAATAAATGTATGGGCCAGGGGGTATCCTGAGTAAACAGGATGTAAGCATCAGGAAAAAAACATGAAGCCCAGTAGTTGAGCCCACGCTGCAAAAATGAGAGAAATGGCCAAAAATGAGGAAATATGCAAAAAGGCAGGCACCAAGGCTCGAACCCATTACCTTGGCATTCTCAGCGCGCTGTCTTGCCACTGGGGTGGCTGTACTTCCGTTAGTTCAAATGAAATAAGAAAAACATAACACATAACGCCTCCTTACCTTGTACTTCATCTTCTTCCTCAAGCTGGCCAGAACCTCTGTATCTTTATCATTTCTCCATGAAAATGGAAACTTCCAACATGAAAATGATAGTACTCATTCCCACGATTTCAACCATGTAAATCATGAAGAAGTGAAAAACACAAGAAGGGGGGGTTGAATTGTAAAACTAAAAATCAATGCAATGAACAAAATATTTTTATCCTGGTTCGTTTGATCTCAAACTACTCCAGTGCACCCGTCAAGGTGATTTCTCCTCTCTCCAACGAGGTCTTAATCCACTATATTCAACTGAATATTACAAACTGCTTTAACAACTGCTAAAGCCTTCTTTATGCAAACCACAACCCGGTTTATCAAGGAAACACTTTCTTACAAAGAAGATAAATCTAAGTGTGTGAATGTTTTCTACAAAACTGTATCACAACTGTGATGTATACACAACTTTAAGCTTATGAAACTAGATTGCTAAACAGTGATTGAGTAAGAAGATATGTAGTGTTTAGCAAACTGAGAGAAGGAAGATTATGATTAGCTTTTAGGCGTGTAAGATGTTGGAGAGCATTAGCCAATTCAATCTTCATAGTCTTGTTTATATAGCACTGAGATTGTTGAACGTTGGAGCAATATTCTTGATTCAATGCTAATAACAAACTTTCCTTATCGAGCAGATCTTGTCTAGAATGAGGCCGTTGGTAATAATTTGCTTACAATGCACAGTACCGTTGCTTACTTAATGCATGTTCTGCCATGGCTCATTCTGACTCTGCTTAGCTGCTGATGAACTGTTATTTTATTTATCAGAGTGTTTAGCGCAGTTCTGTTCATCAGGCTTCAGCATACACGTGAGTTAATCTTCTGATTCTAGTATTCTGATATAGCAACTTCTGATGCTGATGTCAAGAACCAAATTTCTGATGCTGATTAGGTGTGATCTTGCTTATACCTATCAGAGTATCTGCAAATCAGAACGTAATAATTTAGGCAGCAAATAGTTCATACATGAATCATATAAATAATATATCTTTTCATTTTGTTATCATCAAAACTTAAACATAGGGTAGTAGATTCAAACTTTGTTCTAACAATCTCCCCCTTTTTGATGATGACAAAAACTGGATATTTTTAATTGAAAATAACATGAAAAGGTATCCGAGAGATGTATCAGAGTAAGAGGTTGTCAAAGATAAGGGATAAGAGTTGAGAGATACTCCCCCTGAGTTTATTGCTTCCCTTTTTGATTCCAAGAGTTCTTCAGGATCAGATCTTTTTGCCTTTCTTTGAACATCAGAGTGTCAGAGTCTTTGACTATCAGAAGCTTTAGATCAGCATATCAGAGCAGAGCTTCAGATCAGCGTATCAGAGCTTTTCTTGTCAGAGCTTTGCTTTGGGTATCAGTATCAGAGCGGGTCAGAGTTTCAGAGCTTTAGTCTTCAGGGTATCATGGTGCTTTCTTGTACCTGTAGACTTAAGCAAAACAGAAAACATATTCAAGTATAACAGAGTTAGAATGTTCGAGAATTTCTGTCTTAGTAATCCGTTATTATTTAAAATATCATTCTTGTTCTCCCCCTTTTTGTCAGCAATGAAAAAGTGTAAGTGATGTGCTAAAACAATTAAGATCAGAAAAACTTGTCATATTAAAAGGTTCAGAATTAAACAAAACATATTAAAGCAGTACATCAGATAATCAAGGAAAACATGAAAATGACATGAATGAAAAAAAACTAAGGTTGGGGAGGAAAGCGTGTGAACAGGTTCTCCAGCATGGCTTTGATCTGATCAACAGTCTCATTCTGCTTGTGTACCATGCTGACAACTGTGTCAATCTTGCTATCCTGCACATCCATTCTTTCTTTCATCTTCTGGTCGTTTTCATCCATCCTCTGCTGCAGACGCATGTCATTCAGCTTCAGCTCTTCCAGAGTCTGCCTGTCCAAGGCAGCTTGAGAAACATCAGAAGCAGGGAGCTTTTGAGAGCTTTCTGCAACATCTTCTGCTTGACTTTCTTCAGCTTGAATGGTCTTGTCTTCTTCTGGTTGCACCTTTGAAGCTAGCTGTTTCTCAGACCATCGCTCACTATCCAGAGGGAGCACGGCTTCCTGAGGCAGTTGACTTTCAACTTCCTTCAGCAGCTTGCTGAAGTTCTGTTGTGCCTGCTCATAGTTGATATCCTGCAACTTGAGGGCTTCAACACGTACCTAAATTCTGAATTGTGACCAGAGCTGGTCAGAGGCAGCTGGGTCAATAATTCTAGGACAGACTTGCTTCAAAGAAGCAATCCACTGCTGCAAACCTGTTTCAAAATTCATAATACCAGAGCCAACATCTGGTTGTTTTGGTTTTGGGATGGCTATTTTATGTTTCAGATCAGCAAGACGGTCAAAGATTGTTAAGTCTATGAAGGTCCTGCTGGGGTTTTCGGTGGTTTGCTTGGCAGCTGTTTGTTTTGGAGATGGAGTGGGAGAATCAGAAATTATGATTGGATTGTTTGGTGTTTTGGGAGTATTTGGTGGTGTAGATTCTGATGAGGATGGCAGCTGGGCCATTGTGACTGTTGTTCCACATGGCAGCTGGATTGCCAGAGGTGATGGTTGAGGTGAATGAGGTTCAGAAGGTGGAGGAGAAGGAGTTTCAGAGTGATGAAACTCAGGTTGAGGTGATGGTGGATGAATTTCTGGTTGAGGAGAGGGAGACGGAATTGCTGGTTGTGGAGAAGTTGTTGGAATTTCTGGTTGTTCAGGGATAAGAGGTTCTTCTGGAATGGATGAGAGAGGTTGTTGTTGTTCTGGTTCTTCAGCAGATTGCTGTTGTTCTGGTTGTGGAGGAGGGACAATTTGTGGTTCAGAGTTTGGATTGGAGGAGTGATCAGAAGTGTGTTGATCAATGTCAGACAGCACTTTGTCAATTGCTGATGTTGTTGAGATTGTTGGTTTGGGATGTTTGGTTCTGGGTCTTCTGAGTTGTAATGCCTCAGAAGGGTCATCTTCTGGTTCAGTTTCATCTATTGTTGGGATGGGGATTGAGATTCTATGAGAGGTTGGAGGTGGAATAGATGCTGGAATAGTAGAAGAATTTAAAACAGAAGCAGCAGATAAATTACCTCTTTTCTTGGGTGTCTGCTGGGATGATCCTTCTGAAGGTGCCTTCCTTTTCTTCGTCTTCTTCAGAGTCACTTCTGGTTGAGGTTGGTGCAGATCTTTGATCTTCAGATTTGGATCTGTACCATCAGCTTTGCACGCGTCCATATATCTGAGAACTACCACTGGCTTGGATTCTATCTGGGAGAATAAAGGAAAGTCACTCAGTGGAACTCTTCTGCTGGTGATATCAGCAATAGGAGTAGCGCTGGGTTCCTTTTTGATATTCTCTATCAACTTCATTTTCTTCAAGTTCTTCGCGTTCAGAGGCTTCCCAACTGTTGGTTCAATGGTGCTTAACTCTTGAGCTTCTATCAGATGCTCTATCAGCCTATTCTCTGTCAGAATATCTGATATCAACCTTCCAAAGGGTATCCAATCCCTCTTTGTTCTTTCTTCTTCCCTGGTTTCCTTCACGCTTGTTCTGAGGTGGTTGAACAGAATATGAGCCAAGTTGATTTTTACCTTCTGATTAATAAAGTAGATCAGAAACTGCTGATCCACATTTATGTAATCAGGGGAACTAGTTGGCTTCCTATGGTTGAAGCACCCCAGAATTATCTTCGCCCAAACTCTGTGATGATCCTTCAGATCTTTGATCTTGCTGCTGGGCACCCCATGGGTGAAAATCCTTTCAGCTATGACGCCCACGTCAGCACATCTCTCAGCCATATCAATACAGCGGACGCCACCGCCACTGTAGCCTATTAACCTTGCTATGTGATCCTCAGTGATCACAATCTTCTTCCCCATGATGTATGAGGTGACTTGATGCGTTGAAGTCGTCGCATGAATCCAGAACTCCTTCACTAACATAGGGAATGTTGGTCCAACCAACCTGTCAAAATACATTTCCCACTTCTGTGCCCTAACTTCTTCTGTTAGGTCAAAACCGTTTTCCTTCAAGCTTCCAAAATCAATGATCAATTCAGATAACACTTCAAGATTCTTCACAGGAGTGAGGAGTGTTCTGAATGGCACTTGATACTGTTCAGATGATGCTTTCTTCTGAGAACCTACAGAAGCACTGCTGGAGGTTGCCATGTTCACACTAAAAGATTTTGAGACGAAAAGCTGAGAAAAAGGGTTTGAGAGAGATGAACACAGAAAAATGCAGAGAATGCTTGAGAAATAGTGAGAAACTGTAAAAAAATTAGAATGAGAGGTTAACGTGTTTAAATAGGGTTCGAAATATTTTGAAATTGTAAACATTTTTAAGAGAGAGAAATAAAATCATGATTATGTTTTAAAAACATGATTACTTTCATTTAATGCTTGCTGATTTTGGGGGATTTGAGAAAGATACTTAAAAACGGTTACCAGACATGTGTCTCAATGCACCCAATCAGCGTTTCGCCTTCTCAGAAGCGTGCATGCGTTCTGCTTCAGAGATTTGCTGATGATTGGATGACACTTGTTTGATGTAGTGATCAGCACGTCTGTCTTTGAGCTTAGACTCTCAGATCTTTAGACTTGCATCTGATACAATCTGCATGTTCTATCTTTCTGAAAAGAGATTGATCAGAAGTTCACAGAAAGACAGATACATTCTGAAGATAAATATATGGAATTAAAACTTTTTCACTCTGGGCAGATTTTCATGCTGAGATGTTTCAGAATGAAATTAAACCTATCTTCAGAAAGGGGTTTAGTGAAGATATCAGCCCATTGATGGTTTGTATCTATAAATTTTAAATTCAAAATTCCTTTCTGAATATAGTCCCTAATGAAGTGATGTTTTATTTCTATATGCTTAGCTCTAGAATGTAAAATGGGATTCTTACTTAAGCAAATAGCAGAAGTATTATCACAGAGTATAGGAATGTTACTCTCAAAAATCTGGAAGTCTTCAAGCTGACTTTTCATCTAGAGAATTTGTGTGCTACATCCTGCTGCTGCTATGTACTCAGCTTCTGCTGTTGATAGCGCAATTGTTGATTGCCTTTTGCTGGACCAAGAGATCATATTTTCTCCCAGAAACTGGCAGCTTCCAGAAGTACTTTTACGCTCCACTCTGTCTCCAGCAAAGTCAGCATCACAGTAGCCTACTAAACTGTAATCACTAGATTTTCTATAAAACAAACCCAGATTAGTAGTACCTTTCAGATACTTGAAAATTCGCTTAACAGCTGTTAAGTGAGATTCTCTAGGATCTGATTGGAATCTAGCACAAATACAAACGCTGAATAATATATCAGGTCTTGAAGCAGTCAGATAGAGGAGAGAACCAATCATACCTCTGTAGACTTTCTGTTCTACATTTTTGCTTACCTCTTCTCTTTCCAGAATGCACGTGGGATGCATTGGAATTTTTGATGGCTTACATTCTGAGAGGTCAAATTTCTTCAGAAGATCTCTGATGTATTTGCTCTGATGAATGTAAGTTCCCTCTGGAGTTTGATTGATCTGAATTCCTAGAAAGAATTTCAGTTCCCCCATGAGGCTCATCTCAAATTCTGCCTGCATACACTTAGCAAATTTTCTTCCAAGAGAAGGATTAGTAGAACCAAAAATAATTTCATCAACGTAAATTTGACAGACTAAGATGTCATTCTTAACTGATTTACAGAATAAGGTAGTGTCCACCTTCCCTCTGGTGAATTCATTTTCTAACAGAAAGTTACTTAGCCTTTCATACCAAGCTCTGGGAGCTTGTTTCAGACCATATAGTGACTTCTTTAGTTTGAAAACATGTTCTGGATGTTTTGTATTTTCAAAACCAGGGGGGTTGGTGTACATAAACCTCTTCTTCTATATAACCATTTAAGAATGCACTTTTGACATCCATCTGATATAGAGTGATGCCTCTATTAACAGCAAATGAAATTAAAAGTCTGATAGATTCTAACCCGGCGACTGGAGCCAAGGTTTCTGTATAGTCTACCCCCTCTTGCTGACTATAACCTTGTGCAACCAGTCGTGCCTTGTTTCTGATGACTTCACCTTGTTCATTTAGCTTGTTTCTGAACACCCATCTTGTTCCAATGACGTTGAATCCTTTTGGTCTGGGAACAAGATCCCATACGTCATTTCTGGTGAATTGATTCAGCTCTTCTTGCATTGCCAGAATCCAGTCATTATCCAGAAGTGCTTCATCAATAGAAGAAGGTTCAATCAGAGACACAAGTCCCATGAGTGTTTCTTCAGAGTTTCTGAAGCTTGCTCTTGTTCTGATTGGATCTTCCTTTCTTCCTAAGATAGTCTCTTCTGGATGATCCAAGCTGCTTCTGGGTAATCTCTTCTAAGGTTGATCAGCAGCTGTTGTAGGATTGCTAGCAGTGCTCCTTTCAGACGTTGAAGGAGTGTCTGTGTTGAGAGCTTCTGATGACTTGTCTTCAGAACCTGTAAATTCAATTTCCATACCTGTAAAAACTTCATTCTGCTTTGACTTTTCAGAGTCAAGCTTATCATCAAAACGAACACTGATTGATTCTTCCACAATCTGTGTTTCTGTATTGTATACTATGTACCCTCTTGAGCGTTCAGAGTATCCTAACATAATACACTTCTGTGCTTTAGAGTCAAACTTGTTCAAATAATTCTTTGTATTTAACATAAAGTAAGTACATCCAAATGGATGAAAATATGAAATGTTGGGCTTTCTGTTCTTCCACAATTCATATGGAGTCTTTTCCAGAATAGGTCTTATTGAGATTCTATTCTGAATGTAGCACGCTGTGTTTATTGCCTCTTCCCAGAAGATCTTAGCAACGTTTGTCTCATTGATCATGGTTCTGGCCATTTCTTGCAATGTTCTGTTCTTTCGTTCTACAACTCCATTTTGTTGGGGAGTTCTAGGACAAGAGAAATCATGCAGAATGCCTTTGTCATTAAAGAATGACTCAAAATCTTTGTTTTCAAATTCTCCACCATGATCACTTCTGACTTTAACGATTCTAAGATCCTTTTCATTCTGAACTTGGTTACAGAAGGTAACAAACACAGAGTGTGACTCGTCCTTGTGTCTTAAGAACTTTACCCATGTCCATCTGCTATAGTCATCTACGATTACTAACCCATACTTCTTGCCACTGACTGAAGCAGTTTTAACTGGTCCAAATAAGTCAATGTGCAGAAGTTCTAATGGCTTAGAGGTAGAAACAACATTTTTAGATTTAAAAGAAGGTTTTGCAAACTTGCCTTTCTGACATGCTTCACACAAAGCATCTGAATTGAACTTCAAATTAGGAAGTCCTCTGACCAGATTGAGTTTGTTAATCTGAGATATTCTTCTCATACAAACATGCCCCAATCTTCTGTGCCAGATCCACTGCTCGTTGTTAACAGACAGAAGGCACTTTACATTCTGACTTTTTAGTTCAGAAAGTTTGATTTTGTAAATGTTGTTTTTCCTCTTACCATTAAACAGGATAGTCACATCTTTCTGACTAACAGCTTTACAGGATTTTTGATTAAAGATTATATCATAACCGTTATCACTTAATTGACTTATGGATAACAGATTATGCATTAATCCATCTACTAGCAGAACATTATTAATAGAGGGAAGATTTCCATTACCTACAGTTCCAGAGCCAATTATCTTTCCCCTCTGATTGCCTCCAAAGCCAACGTGGCCTCCAGGCTTAAATTCCAGGCTTTGGAACATATGCCTTCTTCCCGTCATGTGTCGCGAGCAGCCAGAGTCCAGGTACCATGACTGGTGTTTCTGACTTGCTGCTAAAGATATCTGCAACATGTATTATTTTATCCTTAGGTACCCAGATTTTCTTGGGTCCTGATTTGTTAGTTTTACCAAAACTCTGGTAGAATTTTGGTTTCACAGAGTGCTTACTGCTAGTGTATTTAATATCATGTGTGTGACCATACACAAAATGTGAATTCAGAGGAGTGTGTTTAATGGTTAAGTCCATGACATTCTTTGGTGTAGGAACCTTACCTTGGTATCCTATTCCTTTCCTGCTGTTTCTGCTAACTCCATAGATCATTGAAGCCATTTTGCTTCTATCTATGCTTTTAGCAAGGAACTTCTGGAAACTGTGATCATACTCCTTGATGATCTCATCAGCGTTGCTGGGAGTTTCAGAAATTGGTTCCTTCTGAGAGTTTTGTAAAGTGTTTTCTAATTTTGAAATCTTATTTCTCAGCTCAGAATTCTCCAATTTGAGACTCTCAGTCTTATTAGAGTCAGATTCAAGATTCCTTTTCAGGTCTCTGAATTTAACTCTAATTTGCTGATACCTTTCCAGGATTTCATTGAGGCTTTCAGCAAGTTCAGCCTTGGTAAAATTAACAGCAAAGTTAGGAAATACCTCTTCAGTGTCTGATTCTGAGTCTGATTCAGAAGCTTCACTATCTTTTGAGATGTTAGCCATGAGAGCTATGTTTGCCCTCTCATCATCTGATTCTGAGTCAGCTTCAGACGAGTCAGAGTCATCCCATGTGGCCATGAGACTTTTCTTCTTTTCTCTTCCAAACTTCTTTTTGGGCATTTCCCTCTGAAGCTTTGGGCAGTCACTCTTGTAGTGTCCTTGCTCATTGCACTCATAGCAGATGATGTCCTTGGTGTTTGGCTTTTTGCTACTTGAGGAGCCTTCAGATCTTCTGTATCCAGAGGAAGAATCTGTCCTTCTGTATCTGGAAGAGGACTCGTTCTGATCAGATCTTCTGGGATTCCTGAACTTCCTTTGTCTTTGCTTCCACAGTTGATTTACTCTTCTGGAGAGGATGGAGAGTTCGTCTTCTGATGAGGATCCATCAGATGTTTCTTCAACTGCCTGCAAAACTTTACACTCAGATTTTTTGTTAGATTTTAATGCTAAAGGCTTACCTTGCTTCTGAGGCTCGTCAGCTTCTAGCTCTATCTCATGACTTATGAGGGAGCTGATAAGTTCCTCCAGAGTGATTTTGTTGAGATCTTTAGCTAGCTTCAGAGCTGTAACCATTGGTCTCCACTGCTTGGGTAAACTTCTGATGATTTTCTTGACATGGTCAACAGTAGAGTATCCTTTGTCCAGAACCTTGAGACCAGCTACCAGAATCTGGAATCTTGAGAACATTATTTCAATGGATTCAGATTCTTCCATTTTGAACGCCTCATACTTCTGAATGAGCGCCAGAGCTTTAGTTTCTTTGACCTGAACGTTGCCCTCATGCGTCATTCTGAGTGAGTCAAAAATGTTCTTTGTTGTGTCTCTGTTTGAGATCTTTTCATATTCAGTATAGGAGATAGCGCTGAGGAGGATGGTTCTGGCCTTGTGGTGATTCTTGAAGTCACGCTTTTGTTGGTCAAATATTGTTTTTCTATCAATCTTCTGACCGCTTGCATTCACAGGGTGCGTGTATCCATCTGTCACCATATCCCACAGATCAGCATCATGTGCCAGAAAGAAGCTTTCAATTCTGTCTTTCCAGTAATCAAAGTTTTCTCCATCAAAGACTGGAGGTTTGCCGCTGAATCTGTCTCTGTCCTCATGGTTGTCATTGCTGGTGTGAGAATAGTTTCCTGCCATTGTGTTTTTCTGACGCTGGATCTTGTACTGACACGGTTAAGTGTTTTAGCTCAGAACCAGGCGATCTGATGCCAATTAAAGAAGTGAAAAACACAAGAAGGGGGGGTTGAATTGTAAAACTGAAAATCAATGCAATGAACAAGATATTTTTATCCTGGTTCGTTTGATCTCAAACTACTCCAGTCCACCCGTCAAGGTGATTTCGCCTCTCTCCAACGAGGTCTTAATCCACTATATTCAACTGAATATTACAAACTGCTTTAACAACTGCTAAAGCCTTCTTGATGCAAACCACAACTCGGTTTGTCAAGGAAACACTTTCTTACAAAGAAGATAAATCTAAGTGTGTGAATGTTTTCTACAAAACTGTATCACAACTGTGATGTATACACAACTTTAAGCTTATGAAACTAGATTGCTAAACAGTGATTGAGTAAGAAGATATGTAGTGTTTAGCAAACTGAGAGAAGGAAGATTATGATTAGCTTTTAGGCGTGTAAGATGTTGGAGAGCATTAGCCAATTCAATCTTCATAGTCTTGTTTATATAGCACTGAGATTGTTGAACGTTGGAGCAATATTCTTGATTCAATGCTAATAACAAACTTTCCTTATCGGGCAGATCTTGTCTAGAATGATGCCGTTGGTAATAATTCGCTTTCAATTCACAGTACCGTTGCTTACTTAATGCATGTTCTGGCTTGGCTCATTCTGACTCTGCTTAGCTGCTGATGAACTGTTGTTTTATTTATCAGAGTGTTGAGCGCAGTTCTGTTCATCAGGCTTCAGCATACACGTGAGTTAATCTTCTGATTCTGGTATTCTGATATAGCAACTTCTTATGCTGATGTCAAGAACCAAATTTCTGATGCTGATTAGGTGTGATCTTGCTTATACCTATCAGAGTATCTGCAAATCAGAACGTAATAATTTAGGCAGCAAATAGTTCATACATGAATCATATAAATAATATATCTTTTCATTTTGTTATCATCAAAACTTAAACATAGGGTAGTAGATTCAAACTTTGTTCTAACAAATCATGTAAACTAACAATCAAAGATCAAAGCGAATTTTAAAGGACCTAATTTTAAACCTAAATTTTACAGAAATTTGAACTCTAAAATTCTCTATACACAATGAATATAAATGAATTCTATGCACATGGTTGGCTTTAGAACAATAATATCTACATTTTCCTTTCACAAATCGTGGCCAATGGATGCCTGTATGAAGAGATAAAAGTTGGAGTTCTTACCTCTTTCAGGTGAGATCATGAATGGAGTTTGAGTGAGTTTTATGAAGGCCTGAAGATTCCTTTAGCTTACCTGAACCTCCCTGAGTATGTTCCAATCCTTGCCTTGCTTTGAAAGTGCCTGAATCTCTCTATCCAACTCAACCTGCAAGCTTGAAAAACAAAAATGGCAGATGTAGAAGGAGGAGTTACAGTGAAGGGATGATGGTCTGGAACACTTATATATGAGGTAGGTAAGGTGTTTGAGTGATTAAAACTTGGAATGCACGAGTAAATTTGTGGATTGCTATGCTTGGTTTCAAACTGCAAGTTTTGACAGTTTTTGGTGATAGGGAGTTTTAGGGAGTTTCTGTCCTTTTGCAATCGTGTCCTCAGTTGTAATGTGTTTGTGTATTAGTTAGTATAGAGAAGGTTTCTAATCCACTCCACAACAGATTTCTGAGTTGTAGCCTTTTTGCACTCTTACTTGCTTTTTAAGAAAGGTGAAGAGACCACTCTCTACATGCTTGTACAGGCCTGCTTGGAGTTGGTACAAGTTCTAGGCAACTTGTTTTTGGTTTATAGGACTTGTGTGTGCAGATAAAACAGGTCCAATGCTCAAGAAGTGAAAAGTTACAAAAGTTATGCTTTTCCAAAATGGCAATGGCAACTTTGTGCCATTTATGGAATTAAAGCTTGGACAAAGACTCTTGTGTTGGGATTAAGGATTTATCATCTGTGTAAGCATTAAATTATGAAGTTATAAACAAGTTTGAGACCTGTAAATCAAGGATTAGGCAGCATAGGTTCAGATTTGAATTTTGTTCTTCATGAAATGGCTTGAAATTAAAGTGAGAAATTGCCAATTTCATCTCTTCGATTCTCCCTACTCAAAAATTATCTTAAGGAGTTCTTGGACATTTTGGAAATCTGGAAATGTGCTTTATAACTCATATTTGAAATGAATTTCAATATTCCTCTTGGAACTAGGTGAAAAATTTCCATGAAGTTAGGTCAAAAACCTGCCTAAATTAGGGCAAAAATTCACTAAGTTATTTTAGTTCATGAGCATGTATTCACAAAATTATATCTTGAGATCCAAGCATCTTTAGGGGAAAATGTGTGAAGAAAAGTTGTAGATTTCATGGATATCTACAACTTTCATGTTGGGAATTTCCTTTGAATCATCTTGTAACATTATGGAAATTTGGCTTAAAGTTGAGAAAAAATAAGAAATTTTCTATACTTAGAAAAATTTCTAAGTTAAGGAAATTTCAAATTTCAAAACCAAATCTTCAATCTTTGATTTCTTAATGAACAAGTTTCACATTTTGACATGTTTTGATGAATTTTGATCCTTGGCACTTGATTTTGACCAAAAAGTAAAAGTTTGACTTTTCAGCATACAGTTGACTGCAAATTTCATCTGTCAATCTAATGAAATTGCAATGTTTTGAACCATGTCAATAGGTCATTATGATGCAATTGAACCCTTGAAATCATGCTTCAAATCAATTGGTCATTTACTAGGTCAAAAATCAGAGATTGCCCTTTCTCAGTCAAAACCCTAATTTTGATCATTTTGCCCTTTTGATGATTTGATCAGATTTCTTGAGGAATTATGGTCCAAACTTGATCAAATGATACATATGAGTCTAAAATGTTGATGTGGATAAAAAATTATGAAGTTTGACTTTAAATTGGCTATGGTTGACTTTTCCCCCAATACAGCTGATTTTTTTAGGTCAATTGTCCAATTGACTGATCAAAAATGTGGTTCAAGGCTTAAAACTTGTCATGAGTAATCTTAGGGGTCCATAATGATGTTTGAAAGTCATATGAAACATGGATAGTCCAAAAATCCTTGGGCAAACTCAAACCCTAATTTTGGGTCATCAGTGTAAGATGAGATGTCTTGAGCTGATCAAACCCTAATCCAGTCTTGAATCAAAGAGATCTTGTGAGAAAATCTTCATAAATGAGAGGCCAAATTTTGGGGTACAACAGTATCATACGACAAAAATAATTCAGCGCGAGAATCAAAAACTGGAAAAAGTTTAAAACCCTAAAAAACCCTAATTTGATCATTAAAATATTTTTGGAATTTTTGTAAAAAAAGATTTGAATTTAACCTAATTTCTAATTGATTTTAATTAATGAAAAATAAATTAAAGTTGAAGAAATTAATTTATTTAAAAAATTAATTTATATAAAAAAAACTAACCTATTTTTTTGTAATTTTGATTTTATGATTTTATAAAAAAAAAGAATTGATTAACAAAAGTAATTAAACAAAATAATAAAAATAAAAAAAAAACTAGAAAAGATGAGAAATTAAGCCTGAGGGAGTGTAGGCCCAAATTGGAGGTGATGTTGTTGAGTTCTGTTCCAGGCCCAGTAAGGTTGGCCCATCACCAGCGTTGGATTCAGTGGGACGCTTTCCAAGAGAGTCCATCATGCGCCTGCATGCTTGAGGCGTTGGATCTGGATGCGGATTGATCCAATGATGATGATATGGAGGCGTATGGTGTATGCACATGTGATGAAACCACTGAATCTGCAAGCATATATTGAGAAAAATATTATGTAGGAGGCAGGGATTGAACCCCTGACCTCCGACACGCGCGCCTTACAAATACTCCCCCTTTGCCACTGAACCAAGCTACTCAATTGTTTATATAAACACAAATAATATATTATATAGAATGAAAAGTTAGTGTAATAAATAAAACACGCGAGATTCAAACTGTCCAACCAGGCTTGGACACCCCATCGTCTTCCTCGCTAGGACTGTCATTTTAGACAGGACTTTTACCCACAGACATAGGTTGTAGCTACAAACCTGTGCATCTCAAAAATCATATCCAGGCAATATAAATCAAATCTAATTACACGAATCAATTGGGTTTGATCTCTTGAATGCAGTGGTATCCATCTTTGGCCCTGATTTTGCCTGAAACGAAAAGCACTAAAAAGAAACTTTAAACCCTAACAATGGCAGGTTGTCCAATATGCATCAAAACTCACAATTAAATATGCAAACATGTTCTAAATAATGATATAAACATGAATGTATAGTTAGAAATCGTTTATCAGACGTAAATTGCAAAAATCAATTTCAAGAAGGAAAGAAAACTGTGGTACTCGTGTAGAGCGTTTCTGGGTGTGTTGAGGCTTGGTGATGGTCCAAATAGCTCCCAAATACTTCCAGGAATGAATTACTGGCCTTGAAACACCTTGAATTTCCTTGTAGAAGGAAATCCGATTACCTCTTTCTTGTTCAAAATTTGAGTTTTGTGCTGCCAATTCACACGGCCAAACCCTCTTTTTATGCTTTGGAAATGTTGTCTATATATAATAGAAGCAATTAGGTTAACAAAACTGTATTCAATCTTTGCAAATTGTTGAAAAAGATTTGATTTCTTTGCCTTGTATGATTTGTTTCTAAAATAAACCAAATCATGATCATTTCCAATCAATTATCCCTAGCACAAATTTTCCTGATTTGCTAGCTATTCAGGGACTCATTATGTGCTCACAAAATCAAATCTTTGATTTTATTTGATTTTTCCACTATTTAAATAGATTTATTTTGATTTAAATGAATAAAAATCAAAATAAATTATAAAAATAATGAAATAATAGGTGGATAAGCTCAGGGGTCGTGGGCCATCTTAGGGACAAGTTTCAAACAAGAAAATATGGGCCCATTTGAAAAAAAAAGTCATTTTGATCAATGTTGACTTTATGCGCATTTCCAAAATTGGTCAACTTTAGAAATGCACATCTCTCTCATTTTTAACCCTGAGAAGGTGTTCTTGGACTTTTTAGAAATCTTAGGATGTCCTCTAAACAATCTTTTTGGTTTCATATCTATTGCATCTTCCATGTTCATGTAAGGAGCTTTGACCCAAAAGGTGTTTTTGTTGACTTTATGAAATGACCTATAATGTAGGAACTTGTATCTTTTGATTGAGGCATTTCTTGACCTCGAGGGCTAAAGAGAAGTTGTAAGGAATTGGATTCTCTTAAAAATGAGCCTTGGTTGGAAGATTTCTGATAAAGTATGAGAAAGTTATGCTTGGTCAATGTTTGGTTGACATTTCCTATAGAAACCCTAAATTGCCATTTTTGACTTTTGATGAAATAGGAGCATTCCTTGAGGAATCATGATCAACCCTTGATCAAATCATGGATTTTACTTCAAAATGTTGATGCTGACCAAAAATCTTGAAGTTTGGCTGTATTTGGACCACAGTTGACTTTTGACCTAATACAGTTGATTTTCAGGCATTTGAGCAGTTGACTGAGCAAACTTATTATGCAAGGCATGAAACTTGGCATGGATGATATTGAATACATATTAGGGAAATGGAAACAATTTAGGACCCTTGGAACTCAAACATCTTGATGAGGAGTGAAACCTCAGTTTGAGGCTCATTGTCTTAGGAGGAGGATTTGTCTGGTCAATCCTTAGCCAACTTGGACAATTGAGGACCTCTAGGAGTATGTTTTGTGTGAAAATGGGAGGGAAAATTTTGTGATACAACAGCTGCCCCTGTTCAATCTTATTAAACCTGAGGATTTATATTCGCTTGTCTGTCTTTCGTGATCTAAGGGTAGAAGATGATTGAACACTAGAGTGCCCAGAAATTTGAACTTGCATGAAGTAATACTAATGGTTGATTACGTCAGGAATGGGCTTACAAATACCATTTGGAGAAGATGACAGAAATTCGTCGGAGATGGGCTTAAAGATGCCATCCAGAATAATGATGTTTGTGAGATATTCCTTCGTGGGAATTCCTGTTCTTGTTGTTAGGGAGGACTTCGCTGAGGAATGTTGGTCTCTGTCTTAGGGAATAAAGTCTAGGAGCTTCAGTTGTCCATTATTCTACAGGGGAGTCATCTCTTGATTGAAGAGAGGAAAGTGAACTGCTTATCTGGTCAGGATCTAGGCTTCATAGTGACTAGTTGAGGATGATAAGGTTGACTGCTATCTGGTCGTATTCCAGGCTTTACAGCGACTTACTGGGGAAATGTGAAATCAACCGTATCTGGTCGGGTCCAGGTTTTACAATGTTATAAACTGTTGTCCGGAGATAAAAGAGAAGGAACCTGTATAGGGCTTTCTCGGGATAAGTCCATGCAAAACTGCGTCAGGTAATTCATGAAAAGGAGCCTGGATAGTATGGCTATGAGAAGGAACCTGGGTAGTAGGGTTACTTCGAAATGAAGCCTGGGTAGTAGGGTTACTTCAAAATGAAGCCTGGGTAGTAAGGCTATGAGAATAAACCTGGGTAGTAGGGTTACTTCGAAATAAAGCCTGGGTAGTAGGGCTGCCTCATTTGATCACGTAGATTAGTTGACCCATTTGGTTTTAGAAAATGATTTTTCATTAGTTGTCTGCAGATATGACATGTATAGCTTCATGGATTTAATCTTGAACTGTTGGAATTGTTGATGATAACCATCTTTTCTGAAATGGTACAAGATTAATTATATGTGATGCATGAAATGCATTGTGTGATGATGTTTTCAAAATAAACAAGATTATGTCGTATGCAATATGTATGCGCACGTCATGATGTATGAACATGAAATGCTATTGTGACATATCCAAGTCTAGGAAAATAAATCCCTGACTGCTGCTGGAGAGTACTGGAAATTGAATTTCTGACCGTTGTAGAAAAAAGTGGTTCTTCTACTTACACTGGGGATGGTGAACGGAGATGACTATGTTGGGGATTTTCTCCTTGTTTACAAATATTCTACCAGGGAGAGACTCTGCTTGAGAATAACTCTGCGGGGGAACAACTCTGCTTGCGAGATGAGGTGCTTTATTAGAATATTTTGTCGATTCGGGAAATAAACTCCGCCAGGGGATGAATTTCTGTAGCTGGAGGAATAAAATCTGTTGGGGATTGAGCTTTTGTATTCATAAAAATAAACTCTGCTCGGGAGAAAACTTTATGAACCGCTTGCGATTATAAAATTCGGCTGGGGAATATAGATATCGGCTCTCTGAAGGGATTTTGCTAGGGAAAGTAACTCCTGTTTGGGGAAGGAAAGCTTTGTGCACTGAACTGTTGCTAGAAGATAGTCTGGAATAAGTATTAGGATGACATCCGTTTTGGATCGTACCTGAACCGTTTCTAGATGAGAATATGAAATAAGTGTCAGGAGAACATCCGTCTATGGATCTTACCTGAACCGTTTCTAGATAAGAATCTGAAATAAGTGTCAGGACGACATCCGTTCTTGCATCGTACCTGAACCGTTTCTAGATGAGAATCTGGAGTAAGTGTCAGGATGACATCCGTATTTGTTTCTAGATGAGAATCTGGAGTAAGTTTCAGGATGACATCTGTCCTTGGATCGTACCTGGACCGTTACTAGATGAGAATCTGGAGTAAGTGTCAGGATGACATTCGTCTTTGAATCGTACCTGAACCGTTTCTAGATGAGAATCTGGTTTATTAGAATGTTTCCGTTGGGGAAGGGAAACTCCGTAATCCGCTTGGGGGAATCCTGAGAAGCTTCATGACTTCACTGGGGAGTTTTCGTTGGAGCAATAATTTGGAGATTTTGCTCTGCCGAGGGTATGAGAACACCTGACATCAATAGGTTGTAAGCTGAGGATATGGCGATGACCTTGTAGTAGAATGCCCCTGTCTCGATACCTGTTGTAGAAAATATCAATCAGGGATTTTGTAGATGGTTTGACTGTTATCCCAACTGTTGGAGTCCTTGGTGAATGCAGATCGGGGTAATGAACCTTCTACTGATTAGACA
The DNA here is from genome assembly GCA_948472305.1 of Vicia faba. Lineage (NCBI taxonomy): Eukaryota > Viridiplantae > Streptophyta > Magnoliopsida > Fabales > Fabaceae > Vicia > Vicia faba. The sequence continues at coordinate 240,801,977 of OX451737.1, forward strand.
AGTGACAAGATTACGGGACGTAGTCGTACGCTTTAATCCCTAACTTTTGCCTAGACTGTTTTTTCATATTTTCAGTCCACCGGGATACCCTTTTTTTCCCAAGCCTCCTTTTCAGGTTTTTGCCTTGCCGGGTGTACAGATTTTTTCGTTTTTATCCCTAATTTTTGCTCGAACCCTTTTGGTTCGTCGGGATGCCCTTATTTTTGCCTAGTCCAGTCAATCTAGCGGGTCTTTTTATGCGTAGTCTTTTCTGACTATGTCCATGTTCACCGGGTACGGAGAATGGTCATTGTCCTTAGTAGTAAGTGTTGTCACACAACCATAAGGTGTTTGTTTGATCGTACAAGATTCGTTGCTGGAATTCATGTCCAATATCCCAAGTGATTCAGATAGAGATCTTCCCCTGGCCATTTGGCATTTTTGAGAGATTCCTTGAATCTTGACTTGACTGCCCCAGACGATGGACAATGATCGTTCCGTGCCCCTTGATTATGAATGGCCTATCACTGGAATGTCTTTCCATCTAAGGTGATTCTATCCACTGAGAAGATTTTTGTTCATCGAATATCCGTCGTGTGAATTTCTCTGTTGTTGAATAAATAGTCATATGCAAACAATGGTATTTCCATCTGAGGTGATTCTATCCATTGAGAAGATTTTATGTCTGTCTTGAAGTTTGAAAAATCATTTTTTAGTAAAACAAACAAATTTTGTAAGAGTGTGATATCAACTCAGGATTTATAGCAAACCTTCTAAGAGTCAGGATACCTTTTGAACAGTATGCTTTTGAACTAACCCATGCTTCAACTAGGACTTTTAAGGGTTATATCGTGGCTTAGTTCACGGTTTAAGAAACAAAGGATAAAGGCTCAAAATTTATTTGTACCCACCCATTCTTCGTGATGTTCTTCAGTCCTACGCTCAGCTAGTTGCGCATTTAGATCCCCATTGAGTCTGGTATCTTGTCCTTGATGTTCCGGTGATGGTTTGGATACTGAAAATTTATTTGGAAGAGGCATTTATTTTTGTGGATTTGTAGTAACCTCTTTTTTTGGTTTTCGTTATCCATTCTTTTGCCTGAACTATTTCTTTTGTGATTACAGTCAGCGGGATGCCCCAGTTTTTCTTAAGTCTCTGTGATACGGTGGGAGAACTGACTTGGGTGTTTTGTGTTTGATCGCAAATGTTGCGGTTAGCAAGAGTCGCCACAGACTTTTCTTTTACCCAAAAGGAAAGGTGAAAAAGCACAGGAAAGACCTTTGAGATTGTTTCTTGATTTTTTTTGGGGGGGGGGGGGGTATATTATGAAAAGGGAAGGTATTAGAACCCTTTTCATCCATGGTTTTCCATGGGCTCTTAGTTACTTGCTAGATCACTTGCTTTTGTTTGAAAATATGCTTTTGTGTGGTTTTTGAAAGTATTTTGTAAAGATGTCATCGTTTAGGCAAACTTTTGTAATGATTCACGTTCGTAAGAATGTATACAAAGGTGTTGATCTTTTAAAAATGTTTTCAAGTTTTGAAAGGTTTTTGTAGGTGTTTGTTTTGAAAATAGCAAGGATGTTTTGAAAATGAGCAAGCAACTAGGAACGTTCTACCTACTCAAAAGTCTTTCTTGTTTATTTCCTCTTTCCTTTGACATTGTTATCTTACCATTGATTTGGTAAGTAACCCTATCTTTGGATGTAAAAGGGACGGGAAAGGGTCATCGTATAGTCATGAATAGCAATGTTGTAAGATATCTTAGCATTTTCTTTAAGGGACTAAGATCGTTTGTAAGGCAACATTCGTAGCGTCATCGAGGGACTATGATCTTGTATTTTGTTTGTTTTTACTAAGACGTATTACATGCGTATCATGACCATTTATTTCTCAAGGCAACAAGTGGAATTAACCCTAGAGGTGCAAATTGTGAAAGTGTATCTTTTCCATGCTTGATTTGTCTTGCATTAGGGTTTTCTAAGCATTGGTTTTATCTTTCCAAACAAACCCTAATCAGTAGCATTTATATATAAAGCATTAAATTGGGGAAAAGTAAAAATACTAAGCTATTACATCAATAGGGGAGGGGGTGTACAAATTTAAAAATGGGGATTTTTTTAATAAAATTAAATCTAATTATCTATTACAACCATATTGAATATAATATACAAGAAATGTAAAATGGACTGTTTTGTTTTTGTTAAGAAATTAATTTACTTAAGAAAATATTTTGATCTTTTTGTTCTAAAAGAAATGAAATAAAACATGTGAATATGAAATATTTTTGGTGTTTTTGGTTATTAAAAGCAAAAAATAAGATAAACAAGAAAATGGAGTCAGAATCAGCACATTGTTGAAACGAGGAGGAACAGAAGTTCTGACTCTGATACGCTGCAAGAGAAAAAATGTTAGTAGGCAAGCAGAAGGTCAGAAGTTCTGGGCCAGGGTACACCAAGTTCTGAGTTTGCTGGGAATAAAGGAATATCTAGAAGTTATGATTATTGAAGGGGTTCAGAAACTATAGTGTAGTTGGGAATCTTGAGGTTCCTATATCACTGGCAAGTCAGAAGTTCTGAGCATTTGAGAGAGTGAGGTGGCAATGTTGTTGGGTAAGGTTGTTTAGAAGTTCTGATTTAGGAACATTGTTTTCCAGATAAATGGGTGAAAAAATTTCAATAAATAAACCTAAAAATAGATGCTTCTGGGGCTAGAACCCAGGACCCTTAGCAATAATGTCTTATGCACACGCTTTCTACCACTGGGGTGGCTGTACATCTGATATTAGAAGCAAAAACATAAACATGTATCATAAAGTAAGTTCTGATGATGAGCTCCACCTCTTTCTCCATGCTAATCAGAACATCTGCAACTTAGTCATTTCTCAACAGAACAGAAAACACAAACATAGCAATTATGGCAGGTTTTCCATCATGGTTTCAGAAACATAAAAAAATATCAAGACTATAAATCAGAAACAAGCATGTATCTGCTAATCCTAATTTCCTTAAGAAATTCTGAACTGATATTCTCCCTACTTAGGCAGAAAAGTACATGAAACCTCAAAATATGTACAACATCAGAATCAAGATGTCTACATTGTGTTTTGAACATGCAAACGTAACAATGCTTAAGTGATATGATGAGGGTTAGCAGAAGCTTACCTTGTCGCTGAAGAATGTTTTGTGAGCTGGGGCCTAGTTCTGACTGCTTGTAATATTCTGATCAACTTCCTCACGTATTCAGCATGCTGGAACAGCCTTTGGCTTGGTTTACGAATGGTGAATGGATGGTTTGGTCAAGAAACACTTGAGGGAAGTTGGAGTTTCAATACAAGAATAAAAAACTAGCAGGTTTTTGTATTTGTGATTGCAGTTTAGGATTTCTGGAAATTTCAACAAGGTTTCAATGTTTTTTTCTTTCAATTTTTCATTCGGCCTTCTTATAGTTATCAATGAAGTTCAATTTATAGGCAAGAACTTTGTAGCTTGGAGAAGTCAAAAGTACCAACATCATGCTAGCATGCTGGCTTGTTCTTGAAGCAAGATAAATAAGTATGGTGGTTAACAGCTTTTAGCCATGCCTAAGCTGGATTTGTAAGCATGAATTAAGGAAAAGTACCCTCAGAGGTAAAAGCAAAGCATGGGCCCAGCATAAACTTGTACAACAGTTTACTTTTCAAGGACAACAATGGTACTTCTTTCTCACGCGTGGGGAAATCCTTTGGATAAAAACTCAAAAGTGATTGTAAGCATTAAATGATGATGAGATTTATCAAACCACAAATCCTGTGCTATGAGATTATGCATCATAGCTTAGATCTGGGCAAGAAGTTTAGCATCAGCGCAACTTAGAACAAAACATCCAACTTCTGATCCTTTAATCTTTTCGCTCCAGCATGTTCTTAATGAGTTCTCATACTTTTCTGAAAGTTTGTAACACGCTTTGTAGACTTTCTTTGAATTACTTTTGCAAACTCTGGTTGAACGTTTGTGAAAATTGGCCCAGAAGTTCTAACCAAAATCTGTCTTGAAAGTGTCCAGAATCTGCTGAGTGTTTCAATTTCATGGGCGTGACTTTGAACATTTATAACTTGAAATTCTAGCATTTCCAGGAGAAATTTTTTCCTGCAATATTTTAGGTCTTATTGAGATCTAAAACTCTTGTGTTAGAAATCCTTCCAGAATCAGCTTGCATCATGGTGATAATCTGATCAGAAGTTCTGAGCTTGTCATATTTCTTAAACACTTAGAGAAATTCTAAGTATTTTAGAATTTTGACTTTTGAACTTCTTGATGACACAAACTTCATATTTCAACATGTCTTAATTAAATATGATTCTTGAAACTTGATTTTGATCAAAAGTCAAAGTTTGACTTTTCAGTGTGCAAACGACCATTTTGCCCTTGTGCCAATTCCAAGTCTAAATTGATGTGTCAGTACCGCAAACTTGACGTCATAGAAGACCTTGTGAGAGAATCCTTGAGAAATGAAAGGGCACATTTTGGGGTACAATAGTTTCCTTGATAGGTTTTGACTTAATGGGATTTTATTTTGAGAGATAATGACTGTCTACTTTAATGATTATGCGGAACCATCACCATTTTCTGATTTAGAAGGACGTCTTTGAGGCCATTCATTGTATGCAAAGTGGAAGATTGTGACTGAATGCACCTCTGAATTAACTGAGAAAACTACCCTGCCCCAGGTTATGATTAAGGGTCTTAATTTATGTGAAAAGAAAAACTCCTACTTCTTTGGCTCGAAGGGGTTGACTAGGGATTATCTTCCTTATAACTCCACTGTTTAGGATTTGAAACAACGCCTGTACATCGTCAGCAAGGTCTGTTCAAAAGCATAATATGGAGATTATGGTATCATTTTCGTCATCCTCCCTCTAAAGGCTTAGAGCTTTTGATCGAGAGTTGAACATCACAAAAAGGGAAGCAGTTTAAATATAGTGAATACGAATGAATTGACTCAAAACAGACATATGCAATGCATTGATAAAGTAACAGATTTTGACATGAATAAATGTTAGAACAATCAAAAGAAAATTACAAATTGAAAATTTGAATGAACAAAAGCCTCTTTTCTTGAACTTGTCACTTCAGAAGATGTGTCTTTGAGGATTGGCAGAAGAACTCAGCCTGGCCATCTTGTGTAAACTCCAGCACCCCTTCATCAATCAAGTTTTGAACTTTATATTTCAACCTCCAATACTCGTCAGTATCATGCCCTGGGCTGTTGGAGTGGTATGCACACCTTACATCAGGATTGTAGTTAGGGGAAGAAGTCTTGGGATTCAGATGGGGTCTTATCAACATAATCAGATTCATCCTCAACATGTGTTACAAAGCTTGAGACAACGAAATGTTGAGTTTGATAAATTGCCTTTTGGGTATATCTGGCTTACTCTGATTAACCTGTTGTTTTTGGTGAGGTTTTTGTTGGACCCGTGATATGGTAGTAATTTGGAAAAGTCCACTCTTCACCAAACCATCCTCTTGTCTTCTTGGAAGTTGATCAATGACTTGGTGTCCCTAACCTCGACTGTTTGCTTCCTACGGCTGCAGCCATCTTGATGAAGTTTCTTGATAATGGCTCTCAGCTCTTCTTGTCCTCGGGCTAGGCCTTGGATAAGAGCACTCTACCCTAGCATTTGGGTTCTCATTGTTTCAACTTCAGCTTGCAGTTGTTCCAACCGTTCGTCCTTATTGTCTTCAGGATTTTTCTTGGCCAGGTTCACAGCGAGGAGTGCTTTCAACTCTTCCTTCCCCTTGGATAGGTTTAGGAACCTTTCCATGAACTGAGCTTCTTGAGTTTGGAGATCTCTGTTGTCTTGTTTGAGAGCCATTTCTGAAATAAACAGCGAAGAAGATGAAAAACATGTACTGGAGACTACCTGTTATGCAATGACATGTATGATATGCAACTATTTTCAAGGATCTCACGGGGTAAAAAGAAAAATTTTAGGCATTGAACTTTACAACTTTGATTGAAGCACTTCGTATCATTAAAGGTCCTTCTACAATCGTCAAGCTCATCATATCAAGTGGGTCATAGACCCTGACTCAAGTTGTCGTGGTTTGGTCTTTTGACGATATTGGCTAGAGGAAAATAAATCCCCTTGCCCCTTTCTAGACGTCTGGTTCATCATAACCTGCATCACAGGCCCTCAAGATCCTTGAAATGGTTAGTATGATATGTCATGTTGTGATGCTATGATGTGTATGCTATGCGTCAAGCAAAAATGCAGGGTAAGAAACCAATTTATTGGATTTATACAAACAAGGTCCTGCAAGGAATATAAACAAAGCCTTGCAATAAGTTCAAATTGTTAGGCCAAGAAAGAAAACAAATCACACAAGTAGCCTTAGGTTTAGGATTTCATGGATTCCATAGGTAAGTACCCTCTTGAAGTTTAGTGGGTTTCAAACCTGTCTTAGAAAAGTAATCAAGTTCTAAGGATTCTCAATATCATTGATCATCCTTTATCGGGTATTGTTTCAGCTCAGGCAATCTTTTATTGCGATCGAAACATCCCGAAAGTCTAATCTCAATGAGTGTAGTATCGAGTATCAACCAATCCTCAACTTTATACCGAGGCCATCTATCTCACTACTTTCTAATGGCCAAGTTTGTTCAACTAAGGTTCTAAGGTCCGTTAGTGCTTCACGACACCACGCGGTGGCCCCGTATTCTCCTCGTTTCAACACGAAGGATACCGGTACCAACCAAAGTGTCACAATAACACATCCATCACTTAAACCATATCGGTCTATGTCGTACAGTCTCCATGATCTATTGTTGTTTACCTAAAAAGTGACCCCAGATCCAGGTGTATGATCTTCAACAATACCCAAGCAAAAACCCTTAAAGATAAAGCAGGAAAAATAAACAAGAAAGCAATTTAAAAATTACTTATATCCTAAGGTATACCCCACTTTATTTATTATCCCCAGCAGAGTCGCCATTTCTGTGATACAGTGGCAGAACTGACTGATTTTTTTAGTTACTACTTGTTTTGCGTTTTTTGTTTGCACATGTACGGTAAGCAAGAGTCGCCACCGTCTTTTATTTTATCCAACAAAGGAAAAGGGAAAAAGAAAAGAAAAACCTTTTTCGAGATGTTTCTGAGTATGGGGGGTAGATTATGGAAAGGGAAGGTGTTAGCACCCTTTCCATCCGTGGTTTTCCACGGGCTCTTAGGTACTTGCTCATTTTTAAATTGCTTTTGTGTGTGTTTTGAAAACATTTTAAAATTCCTTAGTGTGGTGTTTCACTTTATGGTAACCCTTGTATCAGTCCTCAAGAGTGTGATAAAGTGTTTTGAAAACTTTTGTTTGAAAAGTGTTTGAAAGTGTAAGTGTGAGAAATTTATTGTTTTGAGCAAGTACCTAACAGTTATCTACCTACTCGAAAAAAGCTTGTTCTTTTCCTCCTATCCTTTATACCGTGTTATCCTACTATTAGTTAGTAGGTAACCCTAGTCGTTGGATGTTTAGGGACTATCGAAAGGCACGATTATGGTCATTGAAGGCAACATGTAAGGATACCTTAGCATTTCGAAGGGTTTGTCATCATAAGATCATTTCTCGTAGGCAACTCGGGGGATAATAAGGGGCTATGATCTTTATGACGACTTTGAATTGCGGGTCTTTGCTAAGATATCCCTACGTTCGAGGGACATGACCATTGTTTCCGAGACAACCAAGTGAGGTATACCCTAAGGGTGCAAGTGTGCAACAATGTTTATTTTCATATATCTTATCTTGCAATTAAGTGGTCTAAGGTTGATTGATTTATCATACATGCCTAGGTTGCTAACAATTATATACAAGAATATAAAATATAAAAGTGAGAAAGTAAAGGGGTCCTACGCTATTACAAGGCTTTTAGGAAGATACATAAATATTTGACTGAAAATAAAGTGCGGAAATAAAACCCTAATTAATCTATTACAAACCGGGTGCAATTACATCAATATTGAAAAAGTATTGTACGACAAAAATAATTCAGCGCGAGAATCAAAAACTGGAAAAAGTTTAAAACCCTAAAAAACCCTAATTTGATCATTAAAATATTTTTGGATTTTTTGTAAAAAAAGATTTGAATTTAACCTAATTTCTAATTGATTTTAATTAATGAAAAATAAATTAAAGTTGAAGAAATTAATTTATTTACAAAAATTAATTTATATAAAAAAAACTAACCTATCTTTTTGTGATTTTGATTTTATGATTTTATAAAAAAAGAATTTATTAACATAAATAATTAAACAAAATAATAAAAATTAAAAAAAACTAGAAAAGATGAGAAATTAAGCCTGAGGGGTGTAGGCCCAAATTGGAGGTGATGTTGCTGAATTCTGTTTCAGGCCCAGTCAGGTTGGCCCATCACCAGTGTTGAATTCAGTGGGACGCTTTCCAAGAGAGTCCATCATGCGCCTGCATGCTTGAGGCGTTGGATCTGGATGCAGATTGATCCAATGATGATGATATGGAGGCGTATGGTGTATGCACATGTGATGAAACCACTGAATCTGCAAACAAATATTGAGAAAAATATTATGTAGGAGGAAGGGATCGAAACCCTGACCTGCTACACACGCGCCTTGCAAACCCTTCCCCTTTGCCACTGAACCAAGGTACTCAATCGTTTATATAAACACAAATAATATATTATACAGAATGAAAAGTCAGTGCAATAAATAAAACGCGCGGGATTCAAACTGTCCAACCAGGCTTGGACACACCATCATCTTCCTTGCTGGGACTGTCATTTTAGACAGGACTTTTACCCACTAACATAGGCTGTAGCTACAAACCTGTGCATCTCAAAAATCATATCCAGGCAATATAAATCAAATCTAATTACATAGATCAATTGGGTTTGATCTCTTGAATGCAGTGGTATCCATCTTTGGCCATGATTTTGCCTGAAACGAAAAGCCCTAAAAAGAAACTCTAAACCCTAACAATGGCAGGTTGTCTAATACGCATCAAAACTCACAATTAAATATGCAAACATGTTCTAAATAATGATACAAACATGAATGTATAGTTAGAAATCATTTATCAGGCGTAAATTGCAAAAATCAATTTCAAGAAGGAAGGCAAATCGTGGTACTCGTGTAGAGCGTTTCTGGGCGTGTTGAGGCTTGGTGATGGTCCAAATAGCTCCCAAATACTTCCAGGAATGAATTGCTAGCCTTGAAACACCTTGAATCTCCTTGTAGAATGAAATCCAATTGCCTCTTTCTTGTTCAAAATTTGAGTTTTGTGTTGTCAATTCACACGGCCAAACCCTCTTTTTATGCTTTGGAAATGTTGTCTATATATATAATAGAAGAAATTAGGTTAACAAAACTGTATTAAATCTTTGCAAATTGTTGAAAAAGATTTGATTTTTTTCTTTCTAGCTGTTCATGGACTCATAATGTGCTCACAAAATCAAATCTTTGATTTTATTTGATTATTCCACTATTTAAATTGATTTATTTTGATTTAAATGAATAGAAAATCAAAATAAATAATAAAAATAATAAAATAATAGGTGGATGAGCTTAGGGGTCATGGGGCATATTAGGAACAAGTTTCAAACAAGAAAACATGGGCCCATTTGGAAAAAAAAGTCATTTTGATCAATGTTGACTTTATGCACATTTCCAAAAATTGGTCAACTTTAGCAATGCATATATCTCTTATTTTTAACCCTAAGAAGGTGTTCTTCGACTTTTTAGAAATCTTAGGGTGTCCTCTAAAAAACCCTTTTGATTTCATCTCAATTGGATCTTCCATGTTAATGTAAGGAGCTTTGACCCAAAAGGTGTTTTTGTTGGTTTTTGAAATGACCTATAACATAGGAACTTGTATCTTTTGATTGAGGCATTTCTTAACCTTGAGGTATGAAGATAAGTTGTAAGGAATTAGGTTCTATTCAAAATGAGCCTTGGTTGGAAAATTTATAATAAAGTATGAGAAAGTTATGCTTGGTCAAAGTTTGGTTGACTTTTCCTATAGAAACCCTAAATTGCCATTTTTGACTTTTGATGAATTAGGAGCATTCCTTGAGGAATCATGATCAACCCTTGATCAAATGATGGATTTTACTTCAAAATGTTGATGCTGACCAAAAATCTTGAAGTTTGGATGTATTTGGGCTACATTTTACTTTTGACCTAGTACAGTTGATTTTTCAGGTATTTGAGCAGTTGACTGAGCAAACTTGTTGTGCAAGGCATCAAACTTGGAATGGATGATCTTGAAGACATATTAGGGAAATGGAAACCATTTAGGACCCTTGGAACTCAAACATCTTGATGAGGAGTGAAACCCTAGTTTGAGGCTCATTGTCTTAGGAGGAGGATTTGTCTGGTCAATCCTTAGCCAACTTGAGCAATTGAGGACCTCTAGGAGTATGTTTTGTGTGAAAATGGGAGGGAAAATTTTGGGGTACAACAAGGGGAAACTGTCATACCCCAGAATTTCCCTACCATTTTAATAGCCATATTATCACTGTGAAGCCTACTTGAATTTGGCTATTTCTGTATATTTTCTGATGGGGGTTTAAGCATAAAAAAAGAGGTATATTTCAAAGAGGTTGTTTAAAAGGATATTATGTCATTTGGCTAGCCCATATGGATTTATTCTTAAAACCCCAATAGACTAGAAGTCTATTCAGATTGTAAAAGGGGTTGGTGCATTAATAAGGCCCACTTAGTTTTTTGAATAAGGTTGAAAGAGTATGTAAATCAATTTGTTTTTTGTTTAAGGCCCAATAAGGAGGCCCATTCAATTTTTTTATTTGTTTTAAGGATTGCTTTGTTTTAAATATTACATTATTAAAATTATTGTTATTACTATTATTATTTATTAAATAAATTGTCTCTTTAACTGAAAGGCATTTGACTAAAAGGGCCAGAATTGTAACTTGCCCAAAGCCATTACAGACCCAACCCATAACAAGAACGGTTACTGTTATCATTAAGAAGAGTAACACTTTGCTTCAATGGAAAAACGATTCACTTTTCAAACTAAAGGAAAAAATAACGCAAGCAGTAACCAAATCCGGTCTTTATTTCATCCAATCATCAAATAATAAAAAAAAAAGAATCTATACATTAATTTTCCAGAACACAAAATCAAAATTTTACAAACTAATACAGAAACTAGATTAATGCGCATAAACATAAACATAACAAATTATAGACAGATTAATATGTTTCCTAAATCTATACTAACCTAAAAAATACTATAAAAACCTAAAAAACTAAGAACAATAGAGAAGCGGGAGATTGACAGAGGGAGGAGAAATCGTTACATACGAGGGGAATTTACAGAGAAAAAGTCATTACAAAGGAGAAAATAAATTTACAAAAAGAAATTGACAAAGAAAATCAACAGAAGAAGTAGAAGGACAAAGAGAGCCTCGCCAACGCCTGTTCACCGTCGCCTAGGGTTTCAACATCTGAAACCCTAGCTAGGCCGTTGCCGCTTCAGTCTCCACTGCGTCTTAGTCAAGCCACTGTCGTTGTACCTGTCAAGGACAAACGAAGGAGGGTCAGAAGAAGCCCAAGAAAATGCGAAGTTCAAACTCAAAAAGATCCAAGGTAAGCACATAACTTTCCTTTGGATCTCTGAAGCTGTTGTAGGGGTTTTGGAAGCATTTTTAGGGTTTGGGGGTTTGTAGTGTAATCAGAGAGGAAAAGAAGGGATTAGATGTAACGATGTCGCCGGGATTAGAAGTTAGGGTTTGGGCATTGTTTGGGTGAGGTTGGAAGATAAGATAAGAGAGAGCACTCAGAGAGAGAGAGAGAGAGGCGAAAGAGATAAATGAAATGACAAAAATATTTTGTAAAATGAAAATATAGTTTGCTTTATAATCTGATGCATGTCGTCCTACATCAATTATCGTACTCCCCCGTCATAGCCACATGATCACCATCCAACAGCCTAAAGAGCATTCCCCACCATGTTACCGTGCGACTACCCGCATAGAGTCTAGCCGAATCCCAAACCTCTGGGCTAGACCCAACTATCCACACCCCCTTTCAATGTTGTTTTACTAATACGTGTAAGTTCACATCCCCTAATGCCAATGGGCCAAGTCCAATATCTAGACTTGGACCCTACTCCTTACACTCCCCAATTTTACTAATTAGTTCAAACCTGCACCCCCATGCGCTGATGGGCCAAATCCAATATCTGGGTTTTGGCTCATGTTGTTAACACCCCCTAGCTTACTACCCTAACCTAATTTACACATCTCTTGCGTTTTTGTTTTATTTCTTTTACTTAAACTTATTATTTTTATATTTTCTATTTTTATATATTTATATATTATAATATTATATTAACTATTATTTTTATAAATCATAATATTTTTTCTAAAAGTGCATTCAAATATATTTTTTTTATTTATTGCATTAAAATATTTTTTATCATGAATTTAACTAAGGTATTTTCGATAATTAATACCTAAAAAAATATTCAACCAACAATTTAATTATTTTTCATAATTAAGTTAATTCAACAATTATTTTCGAAAAGGATTACGAAGCATATTTTAATTAACTGCGTACTAGGTCTAAAATCTCTGCTATTCACATACTCAGACTAAGTAAGGGGAGAATTAAAATATCTGCGTAATCCATAAAAAACACAAACCCCCAAACTACGGATTGGGACTTTGATTCCTTATAAGAGGATACATAGGCATACGACTAAAATCATGGCGAGTTCCCCTAATAAAATATTTAAAACCCTATTTCTGAAAGACCACGCTTCTAACCTTAGTATCCTTGCGAACAAGGTAGATGAGGGGTGCCTAACACCTTTCCTTCGTCTAAAACCGAGTCAAAAACCTAGAATCTTTAACTTTTAGGGTTATTCCTTTATATTCCCTTCCTTAGGACAAAAATTATGGGTGACGACTCTGTATTTAAAACCATTTACAACACTATGTTGTGGGATAGTGTTGGATTAAAGATATAATGAGAACTAATTATTATTTAGATAATTAGTTCATATTTAGAGTTATTTTGATTTTAGATAATTAGTAATAATTATTTAGAAATATTATATATAATTAAAATAGAGATAAAATTGGTGTAGAGATGTTAGGGCATAATGGTAAATATGGTGAGAATAAGTGAGGGCTTAAGAGGAATAACATAATGTGGGTCTAAGGGATAAAAATGACAAAAGGAGAAAATTAGAGAGTTTGTGTCTCATTTGGTATGATCGTGAAATTGGGAGAAGTGAGAAGAGGAGGCTAGGGCTCACGAGAAGAGGAATCTATATTCCTAAGGATGAAACTTGTGCAAGAACTCTAAGGTAAGGATGGGGTTCCAAATTTCTAAGCGTATTGTATAATGATAGGTATGTTAGGGGTTATGATTGTTATAGTTTCTATGTACTCTTGTTCATGAATTTGCTCTTTTGTGTGATTGAATCAATGTGATAAATTATTGACATGTGTTTGATTAAATTGATGTAATTGACGTAATTGATGTAATTGATGTCATGGAATGAGTAGTAATATTGTGTAGTGTATATGTATGAGTTATGGAATTGAAAGACATGATTTTGATATCAAATGTGGGGTTTTAGGGTTGAAAAGACTGATTTTCATACTTAAAACAGAAGAAAAACTGCCTTTGAGTAGTGGAAATCGATTACCCCCTTTTGGGAAATATTTCCAGTTCGAAAATTGTGAAATTGGCTTATGGAGTGGACGAAATCGATTTCCTGATAAGGGGTAATCAATTTCCATCAATTCTGACAACAGTTTTGTAAAACTTCAAATATTCACAACTTGAGCTTCGGGTATCCGTTTGACGTGCCGTTTGAACCTGTAGAAACCTAATACAATGTAATTTCTTGAAAAATGGTTTCAAGTTTATGGAACTAAATTTAGTTGGTGTTTAAAGAGGTTTTATGGTGTCAGTGTATGTTGTGGTAAGTTGTCCGTGTTTGCATTTTCTGGAAACGTTAATAATTCATATTTTTAGTTTCGAGTGTTTGTTTGACATGCCGTTTGAACATATGGAAAGATAAAAACATTTTATATCATATACAAATATTTTTTAATATAGTGGGTGAGTATTTGTTTGGAGGCTTATGCCTTTTTGTATGAAATTTGTCAAATATGTTTGAGATATGTGCATGGAAATATGTTTGATGATGTTAAATGTTATTGTTTGAGTATTATGGACTGCATGCTGCATGGGTGAATGATTGGTGGCCAGTAATTGCATGTTTCATTGATGGATATGAATATCAATATGTTGTATTTTGTTGCATATTTATGTCGCATGCATTCATGGTGATGACCTTAGTCCTGTTGGTGTGCTCTGGTCCTATGGTAGGAATCGGAGCGATGTGAACCTAATTGTTCATGATATTGGTAGGTTGTAGTCCTATGGTGGGGATTGGGAGAAAGGCGAACCTATTTGTTCACGGATGGTACAACATGCAGCGAGTCTGTGAGTCGGTCTCATTGCATTACATTGTCATTATCATAATTTTTGAGTTGTGTGGTTGGTGTATGTATTATGCGGTAATTCAATGATACGTGTTGATAGTGTGTGTGATTATATAATTGACATGTAAAATAATTGTTGTAGATTGTGTGAAAGAGTGAGATGTGGAGTGTGTGACTATGCATGAATATATTTGTTGCCTACTTATTATTATTTATTCCTTTATATTGTTGTGATATTTCAACCATTCTATTTGAATGCCGCCTCCACGTGGACAACACACAGGTGATCCACGGTGAAGGTGTGGATGAGTAGAAGAGTATGTCCTTCATTATGCTTTTATCAAGTAGGTTCTGCTCTGATACCTAACACCACGGGGGGATGAACGCTTAGTTATTTTGTTGATTTTAGAAAATTGTTTGGAGTCTTATGAACTCCTTAGTATTTGAATAAATGTCAAATTATTTTTGGATGATTTTGATTCAATTTTAAGTATGATTCTTTTTTCGCTACTTAATGAAAGTTAAAGTTGAAGACCGTGATGTATTGTTTTTGGTTCATCCATAATTTTATTATGTATCTTATTCATGTTATGAGTAGGTTAAATATTTTTTTTAAATGTAGCATCCTAATTGTATGTTGAATGTTTTTTAATTTACTCTAATTTTTATTTAAAATTACTCGGGGGAAAATTAGGGTGTTACAGGAAGCAAAGAAGGAAAAAGGCCGAAAGAGAAGCGGTTGAAAGAAGCGTGGCAGAGTCTAGCCTCAACCAACCTCAATATACTAATGAGTTCGAAGAAAAAAAAGCCACTTGGGTGAAATCTTTTCTCTCCTAAAGGGGAGAACCCCATGGAAAATATGCCATAACATCCACTTGAAAGATGATGATATGCTCACTGATGACTTCGACTTAGGTTCAGAATCATCTTTGGGTATTAACTATAATATGGTCTCTTTGTTACCCTTGGAGTATGAGTAGTTAACAGAAGTCTAAGAGACTAAGGAGGCAGACGAAGCAGAAATGGCCAAACACAAGCCATTATGCTATTATGTAATGAATAATGGTGTTGTCGAAGAGCAGAATGCATTCTTCGAATGACCCGGTGAAGGAATAAAGAACCACTTAAAACATTTTTTCATTAGGGTAAAGGTGGAAAATACTAGGGTCAATAAGATTCTGGTAGATGGAGGGGAGGCAGTTAACTTAATGTCACAGTTCATGTTGAAGAGAACTGGGAAGTTCGACACAGACCTTAAACCACATAACATGGTATTTTCTAACTACGAAGGAAAAGATGGCCATACTTTGGGAGTTATATAGGTTGACCTAGTGGGGTCCATTACTAGGCCCACAATATTTATGGTCATTGCATCAAGGGCCAATTATAATATGCTCCTGGGATATGAGTGGATTCATGGCATTGGAGCAGTTCCATCTTTGCTCAATCAGAGGATTTTAATCTGGCAAAAGGATGGAATAGTAGAGAATATTGAGGCTGAACAAAGCTATTATATGGCTGAGGTTAACCTTATTTACAAGCATCACTTTGAAAGAAATCTGCAAAAAAAACATAGCACCTTGCAGCCCTGCGGGTCATGCTTATTTGCCATCAATTAAAGCCCTTTACTTCCTCAACCTACATCCAACCCATGGCGTCCAGTGGGATAGAAAGATTATAGGAGAAGAGGATGAAGTCGAAGGGGTACATGGAATCCGTCCCACCGGCTAGGGGGATGAAGAAAATGATTATGTCCGAGTCCAAAGTTTTGGAAAAGATTTTGGCTTACATAGCCAAAAACAAATTAAAAGCAGCTTGGAGGCTGAAGTAAAATACATGGTTGTCAAAGCCAAAGAAACTGAAGTTCACCTGGAAGGGCCTGGAGTTGATTTTGAATGAGATCCGTCTGATAGGTCACACATTGACACGACTAGCTAGAGGTTCGATGCTATCTAGGATGATGAGCCTTTGGGCTTCGAAAAGAATCACGTAGCAACTAACATCAAGATGCTGGCACAAGATCCCCTGGAAGAAATCGACTTAGGAGATGGAGAAAGCAAAAGACCAACCTATATCAGCATCAACCTCAGTCTAGAACTCAAGGTCGAAGTGATCCAACTCTTGAAATAGTTCAAAGACTGCTTTTCATGGGATTACAATAAGATACCTAGATTAAGCAGAGAATTGGTGGAATTAAAGCTGCCCATCAAGCCTGGGAGAAAGCCAATCAAGAAAACCTCGAGGTGTTTCGCACCAGAAATCCTATCGAAAATCAAATAAGAGATAGAGAGGTTTCTTAAATGTAAGTTCATCCGCACAACAAGGCAGGGGATTTTCTAGGCTTTGTGGTCCATAAGAAAGGGATTGAAATAAATAAAAATAAGACCAAGGCCATCATGGAGGCGAAAGCGCTATCAACTAAGAAGGAGTTGCATTATTTTCTAGGGAAGATTAAATTTTTAAGAAGGTTAATCTCAAATCTAAGTGGCAAGACTTAATCATTTTCACCTCTTCTTCGATTAAAAAGGGAAGGTTTCGAGTAGGGGGAAATGCAACAAAAATCTTTCAACAAAATCAAAGACTGTCTTGTTTGTACTCCAATTCTATCACCTTCTTGTAGAAGTAAAAGTATGAGGTTGTACATTTTTGTATTTGATGTCACTATAGGGAGCATGCTTGCTCAAGAGGATGATAACGGTGTCGAAAGAGCCATTTATCATCTTAGTCGAGTCCTTAACGATGCATAAACTAGATATAGTATGGTTGAAAAGTTATGCTTTTATCTGTACTTATCTTGTACAAAATTGAAGCATTATATAAAGCCAGTTGATGTTTACATTTTGTCTCATTTTGATATAATAAAAAACATGTTTTCCAAACCAATTTTGCATAGTCGAATTGGGAAATGGGCACTAGATTTAACTGAGTATTCTTTGACTTACATGCCCTTAAAATCTATGAAAGGGAAAGTAGTTGCAAACTTTATAGTCTATCATGATATGGTCGAAACTCCCCAAGACTTTGTCGAACTTAAACCTTAAAAGTTATACTTTGATCATTCTAGTCATAGAGAAAGGACTGAGATTGAGGTTCTAATTATTTCTCCTAACAAAATTCCAACAAAATTCAAGTATGGGATAAATGTTCCTTGTTCAAACAATGAGGTTGAACATGAAGTTTTGATAGATGGCCTTGAAATATTGTTAGAATTGGGGGTAACTATAGTAGAAATAAGTGGTGATTCTAAACTAGTTGTAAAGCAAATAACTAGAGAGTACAAATTTGTCAAGGAAAATCTGATCATGTATTTCGTTATAGCGAACAGATTGATGTGAATGTTTGAATATGTGAACTCCCTTGACTCAAGAATCATGAGGCTAATGGCTTGGCTCAAATTTTCATTTGGATATAGGGTGTCGAAGGAGAAGTTGTAGGATCTGATCAAAGTTCGAGGAAGAGTGATGGTGTTATACCCCAAAATTTTCCCTCTCATTTCTCAAGAAATTTCTCACAAGATCTTCCATGAACCAAGTTTGCAGCACTGATACATCAATTTAGGTTTGGAATTGGCACAAGGGAAAAATGGTCAAAATGCACATTGAAAATTCAAACTTTGACTCTTGGATCAAAATCAAGTTTCAAGAATCACATTTCATCAAGACATGTTAGAATATGAAGTTTGTTTCATCAAGAAAATCAAAAGTCAAAATTGCTTTGGAAAAGTCAAAGTTTTAAACATTTAGAAATGTTTCTAAGTGTTAAGAAAATATGATAAGTTCAGAACTTCTGGCTAGATTTTCGTCATGATGCGAATTGATTCAGGAAGAACTTCTGACACAAGAGTTATAGATCTCAATGAGATCTAAAAAATTTCAGAACGAAACTTCTCCTAGAAATGCTGGGATTTCAAGTTATAAATCCTTGAAGACACGTTCATGAAACTAAAACACTTAGTAAATTCTGAACCTTTCCAGGGCAGAATTTGGTTAGAACTTCTGGGCCAGTTTTCATAAAGGTACAATCAGAGTTTGCAAGAGTGATTCAAAGAGGTTTTACAAATCATGTTACAAGATTTCTGAAAAGTCTGAGGACTCCTTCAGATCATGCTGGAGCAAAGAGATTCAAAGATCAGAAGTTAGACATTTGTTCTTAATCCAAGTTACGTTCATTCTGAACTTATGATCCAGTTTCAAGCTACGTTGCATAATCTCAGGTTGCAGGTTTTCTTGATTGTTAAATATCATCATCATTTAATACTCACACCAACTTTTGAGTCTTTATCCTAGCATTTAAGCCTTTATCCAAAAGATCTTCCCACGTGTGGCATGAAAGTACCACTACTGTCCTTGGAAGGTAAACTTTTGTACAAAGTTTGTTTTGGGCCCATACTTTACTTTTGTTTTTTAGTGTACTTATCCACAAATCATGCCTACGAACTCATATTAGGCATGGTTAAAGCTGCTAACCACTCTACTTTGCCTTGAAACCATGCCTGTTTAAACTTTCTTCAAAAACAAGTCAGCGATCCATAACACATGATGGTTGTACTCTTGATTTATCTAAGCTTCTAAATCCTTTGCCTATAAATTAAACTTCATTTGCAAACTATAAAAGGATTGGAAAAGATTGGAAAAAGCCTTGAAACCTTGCTGAAAATTCCCAAGAACCTGAAATTGCAAACACAAACACGAAACCTGCTAGTTTCTGATTTTTGCATCCAAACTCTAATTATTCCTGTGTGTTTCTTGACCAAATCACCCATACAGTTTCTAGAATACACATATAAGCTTTCCCAACTTTTATTTTCAAACAGTAAAACAGTATTCACCACTCTCCATTTCAAAAGCCAGAACTTTGCACTTTGACTACTTCAGAACTTTCCAACCATTCATAGCTCAAGTTAAGAGTTGCTTTAGCTTTGCTGAGAACTTGAGGAAGCTGACCAGAACATCACAGCAATCTGAACCAGGTTCTAATTCACAGAACAATTTCTAGCTGCAAGATAAGTTTCCTCTGACTTTTATCTCATTACTTAGGCATTGTTAGACTTGTATTTTCAAAGATACAATGTATATATCATGGCTCTGATTCTTTATTTATAGATTTCATTTATATCGCCTAAGTAGAGAGAATTTCAGATAAATTCTTGAGGAAATTAGGATTCAGAATTAGGATTAGCAAAATTCATGCTTGCTTCTGTTTTACAGTTTTGATGCTTTGTATTTCTGAAACCATGATGAAATTTTCGATAACTTCTATGTTTGCATTTTCCATTTTTATTAAGAAATTACTAAGTTGCAGATACTCTGGCTGGCATGAGGAAGAAGATGAAGTTCATCATCAGAACTTAATTTGTAGTATATGTTTATG
Organism: Vicia faba; assembly: GCA_948472305.1. Lineage (NCBI taxonomy): Eukaryota > Viridiplantae > Streptophyta > Magnoliopsida > Fabales > Fabaceae > Vicia > Vicia faba. The sequence goes on from OX451737.1 coordinate 240,821,815, forward strand.
TTTTTGTTTCTAACACCGTATGTATAGCCACTCTAGTGGTAGAGATCGAGCGCATAAAGCATTAGTGTTAAGGGCCATGGGTTCTAGCCCTAGAAGCATGTTTTATGTTTATTTCTTGACATTTTTATCCCATTATTTGTAAAACAATATTCCTGGACCAAATATTCTAGATAAACCCCTTTATTTATTTGTCAAAACAGTACTCTTGGACCAAAACTTCTAGATATTCTCATCCAACAGCATTGACACCTCACTTACCCATTACCAGAACTTCTAGCCTTCCAGTAACACTAGAACTTCTAGGTTTCCAGTTGCATCAGAACTTCTAGACTCTCTCAACAACCAGAACTTCTAAACTCTCTCAACAACCAGAACTTCTAGGCTCTCTCAGCAACCAAAACTTCTAGGCTTTCCTTTTTTCCCAGCAGCCCTAAAACTTTAGTGCATCCAGATCCAGAACATATGGCCTTTTTTTCTGCTAACATTTTCTTTCTGATTTGCAGCGCGTCTGAGTCAGAACTTCTGATATCTCCTCTTTCAGTAATGCGCTGACTCTAACTCTTATTCCCTTATTATTTTTATCACCACTTTTATTTTCATTAATCAAAAACACCAAAAAATACTTTATATTCATACACTTTTCTTTATTTCTTTTAAAACAAAAAGACTAAAAACATTTCCTTAAGCCAATTTATTCCTTCTCTTAACCAAAACAAAACAAATCTATTTTACATTTCAATTCTTGTAAATTATTTCAATATGGTTGTAATAGATAATTAGGACTTTAATTTCTTACAACCCCCATTTGTAAATTTGTACACCCCATTCCCCAAGTGATTGTAATAGCGTAGGATATTTACTTTCCGCAATTTATCACTTTCATATAAATGCTAGTAAAGTAGGATTTGTATGGGAAGATAAAAACAACAAGTAGACAACCCCTAATCAAATACTAAATGCATGCAAATCAAACACACTATTCATACATGCACCCCTAGGGTAATTTCACTTGTTGCCTTATGAAAAAAATTGTCGTGATATGCATGTGAGGCGTCTTAGCAAAGATAATAAAAAAATACAAGACCATAGTCCCTCGATGACACTTTTGAATGTTGCCTTACAAATGATCTTAGTCCCTCAAGAGATATGCTAAGATATCTCACAACATTACTATCATGTCTATACAATGACCCACGCCCATCCCTTTACATCCAAAGATAAGGCTTCTTACCAATCAATGGTAAGATAGAAACATCTAAAGGAGGAGGAAAAGAACAAAGACTTTTGAGTAGGTAGAAACGTTCTTAGTTGCTTGCTCATATTCAAACATAAACACCTTTCTAAATGCACCGACACTTTCCATGAAATATTTTCAAAAGTCTAACACTTTGTATACATTCTTATAGAGATGAGAATAATTACAAAGTTTGCCTAAATGGAGGCGCTTTACAAAAATACTTTCAAAACCCACCACAAAGCACACTTTCAAACAAAAAGAAAATGATCTAGTAAGCAACTAAGAGCCCATAGATAACTATGGATGAAAAGGGTGCTAACACCTTCCCATTTCATAATCTACCCCCCAAACTCAAGAAAATAATATCAAAGGTCTTTCCTATTCTTTTCACCCTTTCCTTTATTGGATAAAATAAAATTCGGTGGCGACTCTTGCTATTCACAACAATTGCGATCAAACGCAAAACATCCCAAGTCAGTTTGTTTGACTTGTTTGATTTACATTTTGGTTCTTTGTTTGGGCTTGTTTTGATCCTCTACCTAGATCTGGGACACCTTTGTAGGTAAGTAGCAATAGATTGTGGAAAATGTACGGCGTAGACTTATATGGTTGAAGCAATGGCTATGTTAGTGTGATACATTTGTTGGTATCGGTATCCCTTGTGTTGAATCGAGGAGAATATGAGGCTGCTGAGCAGTGTCATGAAGCACTAACTGGCCTTAGAACCTTAATTGAACAACTTGGCCATTAGGAAGTAGTGAGATAGCCGGTTTCGGTGGAAAGCTAAAAATTGGTTGATACTCGATACTACACTCATTGAGATGGACTTTTGGGATATCTCGTCCGCAAGAAAAGATTGATTGTGCTGAGACAATGCCTAAAAGAAAGGTCAGTGATATTGAGGTCCCCTAGAACCCGATTACTTTCTAGGACAGGTTGAGGCAACTAAACTTCAAGAGGGTACTTACCTACCAACATCATGCAAGCCTAAACCTAAGGACTTGTCTGCTTTATGTGTACATAACAACTTGCTTACTTGTACATAACATCATAAGCATCATAAAATCATAAGCATTATCAATAACCATTTCAAGGATTTAGGAATTTATCTTTGTTTTGTTTTGTAAGCCATGAATCTCGTCCGAAGGAATACCATCTGAATCAGCTTCGTAAAAGCACACCCTCAACTCCAAGAATTAGCATCAAGGGTGCCTGACGATTCTCCTTTCACCAAGAAATATGGTCGAATCCTCAGTTTGGCTACCTCCAATTTCCAAGAAGAGATGATGTGCATGCTCTTCCTATTCTTTGATCCCATGCATCATTGCTTCACCTTCCCTGATTATCAGTTGGTTCCAAGACTAGAAGAATTCTCTCTACTATTAGGAGTGCTTGTGCTTGATCAAGCACCATTCACCGATTTAGAAGGGATTCCAAAACTTGAAGTCATTTCCGAAGCCCTGCATCTAAAGAGAGCCAACATTATAGAAAATTGGGAGACAAGAAGCGGAGTTAAAGGGTTCCTAGACAAGTTCTTATTGGAAAAGGCTCGTTCATTATGGGAAGATATGGATTTTCAAGCCTTTGAAGATATCCTGGCCCTTCTAATCTATGGTTTGGTTCTATTTCCCAATTTGGACCAATTCATAGATGTGAATGCCATCAAAGTCTTCCTTTCTCGTAATCATATACCTACCTTGCTGGGAGACATCTTACATTGTTTCCATACTTGCACCATGAAGAAAAGAGGTACCCTCCTGTGTTGCATTCCCCTACTCGCCAAGTGGTTTACTTCGCACCTACCTAGATCGATATTGAAGAACGAGAAAGGATTAACATGGTCTCACAGAATGATGTCCCTCACCCACTCAGATATTCATTGGTGTTCTCGATCATTGGAAGATACTTCTATCATTGACCATTGTGTAGAATTCCCTAATGTCCCCTTCTTTGCATTAGAGGAGGTATCACTTACAACCCTTTCTTAGCTTTACGACAATTTGGGTATGCTCGAAGAGATGATCCTCATGATATGCTCATCCAAGGATTGATGTTCGAATACGAGAGCGACGATCAAGGCTACCGTTAGAGGTTTGTACAAGCTTGGAGGATGGTAAACAAAGTGGATAGTAAGATGCTAGGAAGCAATAATTCTATTCCCCTTGAACCTTGCCTTAGGTGGGTACGAGCTCGTGCTCAGAACCTCATGATGCCTTACCCCTCCATCCTACCAATTATCATGGAGCCTGTTGCTGAAGAAGATGTCCCGTATACTGTCCTCTATCCCAACATGCCTACTTCTCTTGAAGACTTACAAAAGGGTTGGATCAGTTAAAGGAAGAGCGGGATACCTTTGAAGCTCAATTCTACGCAAGCGAGAAAAGGGTTTTAGAGCTTACAAGGCAACTTCATGAAGAACAAAGCTTGAACGCGTACATTGAACCAAATAGGATGCGTTCAACCTTTTTGTCTTAGAAATTTATTTTGTAAGCCCAAGAGACGCGTTGTAACCGTTTTGAACTAATTAATACAATTTGACGTTTGTTCATTCTTTGTTTATACAAATTTAAATCTCATAAATCCTTGAAATCATTTGCATGCACATTTTTCATGAATCATAGCATAAGCAGGTTTTCCACAACAGGTTTCCTTATCTTTCTGTTGTTTATTTCAGTAAGATGGATATCGAGAAAATAGTGAAGGATCTACAAGCACAAAACTCCCAGTTTCAAGAGACTATGCTGATCCTGGCCAAGGGGCAACAAGAGTTGATAACATTGCTAGCATCCAAAAAGAAACCAAAAAGGAAAGCCCTAGTCAACATGGGTAAAATATTTAGAGAACCGATCCGCCAGATGCCGATAGTTGAAGATTCGTCTGAGGAAGAATAAAATCAAGTTGGAGAAGTAAGGAGTACCCAGGCTGGGTGTGTCAATGATAAAGTGTCCGATGATGAAGATTAATTTGATGAGCAATATCCTCCTGCCGATGACAAGTACAAACAACTAGAGGATAGATTGAAGGATGTTGAGATTCAAGCCATCCCTGGTTTGGATTTTGATGATTTAGGTTTAATATATGGGGTCGTCATTCCCCATAAATTCAAGATACCAGTCTTCATCAAATATGACAGGTTTTCCTATCCAAAGCTTCATCTGAAGTCTTACGTGCGCAAAATACAACCTCACACCACGGACAAGAAACTCTGGGTCCATTTCTTTCAAGAAAGCTTGGTTGGGACTTAACTAGAGTGGTTTTACCAATTGGAGGGTTCCTGTATCCATACCTGGGAAGACATGGCCACTGCTTTCTATAACCAATACCAGTACAATGCCGACCTGGCACTGACTAGAGTTCAACTGCAAGACATGACGATGGGTAAAAATGAAGGGTTCAAAGAATATGCTCAAAAGTGGAGGGATCTTACCAGTAGGGTCCAACCACGTTTAACTAATAAGGAACACATCGATATGTTTATGGGTACGCTATCTGGTCCATTTTTCAACATATTGGTTAGGTGCTCTTCGTTCGGTTTCATCAAACTGATCCTAACCGGTGAAAGGGTCGTAAGTGGTATCAAGAGCGGGAAAATCCCCATGGCGTCTGCTTCCACCTCCAACCCCGTAAAGAAACCCTTCATTGGGAAGAAAGAAACTAATGTTGTGTATGGGGAAATGGCTCGTACCAAGAAGGATAACCGTGCATCCATTAATGTTTTTCTTATTTCCAACCCTACTCTTGTTCAAAGACAATCTTCCAATCATCAACGATTTGAGGCTCCACGAAGACAATTCACAAGGATAGGCATGTCGCTATCCCAGGCCTTACAACACCTGTTAAAGGCTAACGTGGTGACACTGTGTGACTCTCCGGCCAATTTGAACACCTCCTCACCTAAATATAATCCGAATACCAAGTGTGCATACCATTCAAATAGCCCCGAGCATGAGACCGATCAATGCTGGGCACTGAAGAGAAAAATTCAAGACCTAATAGACAACAAGACAATCGAATTTGATCCTCCTATAATTCCCAGTGTGATAACGGCACCAATGCCAAACCATGGAAAAGGTTTCAATGCAATTGAAGACACTATTTTTGTTTCCTCCATCGAAGACTTGACCACTCCGTTAACCATTGTCAAAAAGAATTTTCTAAGAGTCGGGGTTTTCCCTGGCTGTTTGAAAGACTGTGATTGTTGCGCCACACAAATTAATGGATGCAAATGGATGAAAGAAGGTGTTCAACACATGATGAATAGTCATGAGATCCTATTTGAAAGAGCTTCATCCGTAAAAAAATTGACCGGTAAGATTGAAGACCTCTCCATCATAAAAATTTCAAATAAACCTATTAGGATCTCCTCAAAGGGTCCTATCAGGATTTCAAATGAACCTACTATTGATCCTCTGATAATTACTACCCCTAGGCCAATTACGTACTCTTCCAACAAAGCAGTGTCGTGGAACTACGATGCTGAGGTGTTTTACCATGGAATAAAGCAAGATGCTTGGATTGAAGAAAGCAAAGCTGATGACATTGGTAATATTACTGGCTCTAGTAAAGTGACCAGGACTGGGAGAATATTTTCGCCCAACATTTCACCCCCAACTGCTACAACGACACATGTCCATATCACCGCTGCTAAGCCTAGTGTTGGTATTAGAGGTAAGGAGAAAGTAGTTGAGCCTACTGAGACAGAGGCGCATGCAAAAGAAATTACTGCTGAGGAACCTTCCGCTCAAGAAATGGATGAAATCTTGAAAATTATAAAGAGGAGTGATTTCAAGATAGTGGAGCAGCTGGGGAAAACCCCTTCCAAGATCTCCATGTTATCTCTGCTACTTTGTTCTGAAGCTTATGCTCGACCATTAATCAAATTCTTAAATAAAGCTCATGTCCCTCATGAGACCACGACTAACCAATTCTAAAATTATGCGGAGAGCTTGACGGTCGACAACAGATTGGGGTTCTCTGATGCTGATCTGACACCACTTGGAAGGAAGCATAACAAAGCTTTGCATGTTTCTATTGAATATAAGGGGACTACCCTAACACATTTCTTGGTTGACACTGGCTTTTCTTTAAACGTGCTACCCAAGGGCGCTTTGGACCGATTAGACTATGAAGGACTGGTGTTAAAGCCGAGTGACATTATTGTGAGGGCTTTCGATGGGTCCAAAAGGATGGTTCATGGAGAGGTGGATCTCCCGATCAAAGTGGGCTCACAGATTTTCAACTCTACTTTCTATATCATGGACATCCGTCCTGCCTACTCATGTTTGTTGGGTCGCCCTTGGATCCAGGGAGCAGGGTCAGTAACATCTACCCTTCACCAAAAGCTAAAATACCCAGTCAAGGGGAGGATCGTCACCATTTGCGGTGAGGAGGAATTCATGGTAAGTCATCTCAATTCTTTCAAATATGTGGAGATGGATGGAAAATTTATAGAAACCCCATGCCAAGCTTTTGAAGTTGTTCCGCCTATGGTTGCTACTCCCAAAATTTCCTCCGACATGCCCAAAGCTGATAAGGTCGTGTCAAGGATGGTTTCATTTAAGGATGCTCATGCCGCAGTCGAAGAAGGAAGTTGTGATACCTGGGGGAAACTCCCCGAGACGTTCACTCCGGATCTTATTTCCAATGAATCTACTATTGCTAACTATGATTTTGAACATCCAATTAACCAAGTCGAAGACGAAGGTGAGGAAGATTGTGAAATATTGGGAGAAGACTTCTAATGCAAGAGGAAAAAGCTATTCAGCCGCATGATGAGTCAGTTGAAGTCATCAACCTAGGTACCGAGACAGACAAGAAAGAGGTCAAGATCGACACCAACCTAGGAAGCAATGTAAAAAGCAGATTGGTCCAGATGTTACATGACTACGTGGAAGTGTTTGCTTGGTCGTATGAAGATATGACAGGGTTGGATACCGACATTGTAGTTTATCGTCTTACAACAAAGGAAGATTTTCCTCCTGTCAAGCAAAAAATTCGCTGCATGCGGCCTGACATGTCTGAAAAGATAAAAGCTGAAGTGATGAAACAATTTAATGCAGGATTCCTAGCTGTGACATCTTATCCTCAATGGGTTACGAACGTGGTTCCAGTGCCAAAGAAAGACATAAAAGTTCGTATGTGCGTAGATTATAGGGATCTGAATAGGGCAAGCCCCAAGGTTGACTTCCCTATACCTCATATTGACGTCTTAGTCGACAACACCGCTAAACATAAAGTCTTCACTTTCATGGATGGTTTCTCCGGCTATAATCAAATTAATATGGATCCCGAAGACATGGAGAAGACGACCTTTGTTACGCAATAGGGCACCTTTTGTTACAAGGTCATGCCATTCTGATTGAAGAAGGCAGGGGCAACGTATCAAAGGGCTGTGGTAGTTTTGTTTCATGATATGATCCATCATGAAATAAAGGTATATGTGGATGATATGATTTCAAGATCACAAACTGAATAATACCATCTCAGTCACTTATACAAGCTATTCGAGAGGCTTAAAAAGTACAAGTTGAGGTTGAACCCTAATAAGTGCACATTCGGAGTACGATCTGGAAAACTTCTGGGTTTTGTTGTCCTTGGTAAAGCCATCGAAGTTGACCCTGCAAAGGTAAACTACATTCAAGAAATGTCTGTTCCCCATTCTGAAAAGGAGGTTAGAGGATTCTTGGGTCGTCTTAACTACATCTCCCGCTTCATATCTCACTTAACTGCTACTTGTGAGCCAATCTTCAAACTCTTGAATAAAGATCAAGTAGTCAGATGGAATGATGAATGCCAAGCTTCCTTTGACAAAATCAAGGAATATCTGCATGAACCTCCTATCCTCATGCCTCCAATTGAAGGAAGACCCTTGATCATGTACTTGACTGTGCTAGAGAATTCTATGGGGTGTGTGTTAGGCCAACATAACGAGTCTGTCTGAAAAGAGCATGCAATATACTACCTAAGCAAAAAAGTTTACCGACTGTGAAACCAGATATTCGCTGCTCCAGAAAACTTGCAGTGCTCTGGCATGGGCTGCTCGCCGGCTAAGACAGTATATGTTGACACATACCACGTTATTGATTTCTAAGATGGACCCTATCAAGTACATCTTCGAGAAACCTGCTCTTTCCAGACGAATAGCTAGATGGCAGATGATTTTGAATGAATATGATATTCAATATACAACATAGAAGGCCATCAAAGGAAGTGTATTGGCAGATCATTTGGCCCATCAAGCTGTTGATGATTATCAATCCATGAACTTTTATTTCCCGGATGAGAATATCATGTTAGTAACCGACTGTGCAAAATCTGGACCGTATGACGGACCTGAACAAGGATCCCGATGGAATATGGTTTTTAATGGGGATTCCAATGCTTTGGGTAACGGAATTCATGCTATGATAGTTTCTCCTGAGGGTTGCCCCATCCCTTTCACCGCTAGACTGTGCTTCGATTGTACAAATAACATGGTTGAATATGAGGCATGCATTTTGGGTCTGAAGGCTGCCATTGATTTAAGGATCAAGCATTTGAATGTATTCGGAGATTCCGCTCTGGTGATTAGCCAAGTAAAGGGAGATCGGGACACTAAGCATCCTAATATTATTCCTTACAAGGACCTTGTGTTATCTCTAATTCCTTACTTCGAAGAGATCAACTTTGAACACTTCCCTAGAGAAGAAAATCAGTTAGCTGATGCTTTGGAAATAATGTCTTCTATGTTCAAAGTCAAATGGGACAACGAAGCTCCTATGATTATAATTGAGAGATTTGGCGAACCTGCGCACTTCTATGAGCTTGACACTGACGCTGAAAAGCCATGGTACCATGAGGTGAAGAGATACCTTGAAGCATAAGAGTATCTCGAAGGAGCTTCCATCAATGATAAAAAATTCTTATGAAGATTCTCATCCAAATTCTTTCTAAGAAATGGAACCCTGTACAAACGCAACCATGATTCTAATATACACCGATGTATGGACAAGAAAGAGGCAGAGAAAATTATGGAAGACATGCATGATGGTCTCTTTGGGACTCACTCTAATGGACATACTATGGCCAAGAAAATCCTAAGAGCTGGTTACTATTGGTCAACAATGGAAACTGATTACCATCATCACACAAGGACTTGCCACAAGTTCCAAATCTACGCTGACAAGGTCCATGTGCCTCCTATTCCTCTAAACGTCATGACTGCTCCATGGCCGTTTTCAATGTGGGGCATCAACATGATTGGAGAGATTAAGCCTACTACTTCCAATGGACATCACTTCATTCTTATCGCTATCAATTATTTCACCAAATGGGTCGAAGCTGCCTCATTTGCCTCAGTCACAAAGAATGTTGTAGCCAGATTCATCAAACATAACCTCATCTGCCGCTATGGTATCCCCGAAAGGATCATCACTAATAATGGAATCAATCTCAACAATGCTATGATTACAGAACTTTGTACTCAGTTCAAAATCAAGCATCACAATTCTTCTTCTTATAGACCTAAAATGAATGGCGCGGTGGAAGCAGCCAAAAAAAGCATTAAGAAGATTATGCAGAAGATGGTAGTAACCTACAAAGATTGGCATGAGATGTTAGTGTTTGCTCTTCATGGCTACCATACTTCAACTCAGACATCAACTGGGGCGACTCCCTTTTCTTTGGTCTATGGCATGGAAGTTGTCCTGCCAGTAGAAGTTCAGATTCCCTCGCTAAGGATTATGAATGAAGTAGACTTAGGCGAAGACGAATGGATTCAGACAAGATTAGATCAGTTGAACTTGATAAATGAAAAGTGAAGGGCTGTTGTTTGTCATGGTCAGATGTACCAAAAACGTATGATCAAGGCTTTCAACAAAAAGATCAGGCCTCGAGTATATCAAGCTGGTGACTTGGTGATATATCGCATCATTATTCCACAAGGAGACCCCAGAGGCAAATGGACTCCCACTTACGAAGGGCCATTTTTTGTCAAGAAAGTTTTCTCTGGTGGTGCCATGATGCTGACTACTATGGACGGTGAAGATTTCCCATATCCTGTTAACACAGACATAGTTAAAAAATACTATGCCTAAGAGACCCGCTAGGTTGACACACCTATGCAAAATAAGGGCATACCGGCAAACTAAAGGTTTGGGCAGAAATTAGAGATATATGCAAAAGGTTGTACACCCAGCAAGTCGAAAACCCGAAAGGGAGATTTGGGCAAAAATGGGTATCCTGGTGGGCTGAAAACCCGAAGGGCGGTCCAGGAAAAAATTAAGGATTGAAAGCGTACGACTATGTCCCGTGGAATCACCACAGTCGACTTTATTACCAAGTTCCGAGTTCAAACGATCCAAGATCAATCCAATCAACTTCTATCAATGGCAAGGGACGTTCGAAGACATTGGGGAAATAGTAGAGTTGGAACATAATGAGATCATTTCCACATGGTTGTTATCTTTGTTTTCAATTTTATTTTCCTTTCGCTGATTTCCTCTTACTAGGATCTCCGTCTCTTTGTACAAAAACGCCTATTCATGGGTAAAACATCAATACAAATATACTTTGAAGGGAAAACTTTTTGTTTTTGTTTTAAGTGCAAAGACGTCCATTGACTAAAATTGAATGAACATATATGAACATGTTTAAACTATTTAGTAAATGTGTCCTGCCAAGCATCAACGGGCATCTCTTTAATGCAGTTGAGATATCCCCGCAGAGTTATCTCATTAGCGTTATCCCCACAGATCCTGTTACAATAAACCTTCGCCCCAACAGAGTTTCCCACAAAGTTGGATTTATGCAGACCTCGGTCAGAGTCTCAATCTCTCGACAACCCTCTCCCCAGCTGAGTTGGTCTTAAAAGAAGAAGCCTTGTGGATTTCTTCCTAAAGAATTCACCTTGCCAGCATGTCATCAAATTTTCTCTTCAACAGGGTTTATTCCCCAACCAAATGATACACTCCTCAACAAAGTATTTTCTTATTCAAACAACTTTCAGATACTATGAAGCCTGGACCCGACCAGATAATAGTTTAACTTCTCAAGATACTATGAAGCCTGGACCCGACCAGATAATAGTTTAACTTCTCGAGATATTGAAAAACCTGGAATTCAACTAGACAATGGTTTGACTTCTTTTCCCCAGTAGAGTTTGCTTCTACCCCAAGTAAAGTTACTGTGAAGCCTGAACTCGACCAGATATCAGTTCAACTTCGTTCATTCAAGAAAGTTACTGTGAAGCCTGGACCCGACCAGATATCAGTTCAACTTCTTTCCTCCCAGCAAGTTACTGTAAAGCTTGGACCCGACCAGATATCATTTCAACTTCATTCATTCAAGAAAGCTACTGTAAATCCTGGACTCGACCAAATATAAGTTCAACTTTGTTCATTCAAGAAAGTTACTGTGAAGCCTGGACCCGACCAGATATCAGTTCAACTTCTTTCCTCCCATCAAGTTATTGTACAACCTGGACCCGACCAGATATCAGTTCAACTTTATTCATTCAAGCAAGTTACTGTAAATCCTGGACCCGGCCAGATATCAGTTCAACTTCGTTCATTCAAACAAGTTACTGTGAAGCCTGGACCCGACCAGATATCAGTTCAACTTCTTTCCTCCCAGCAAGTTACTGTAAAGCCTGGACCCGACCAGATATCAGTTCAACTTCATTTATTCAAGCAAGTTACTGTAAAGCCTAGACCCGACCAGATATCAGTTCAACTTTATTCACTCAAGCAAGTTACTGTAAATCCTGGACCCGACCAGATATTAGTTCAACTTAATTCATTCAAGCAAGTTACTGTAAAGCCTGGGCCCGACCAGATATCAGTTCAACTTCATCTTTTCAAGCAAGTTACTGTGAAGCCTGGATCCGACGAGATATTAGTTCAACTTCATCCTTTCAAATGAGTTATTACGGAGCCTGGAATTCGACCAGATAACAATTAACTTCATCCACCTCAAAAATCTGCTTTGAAGCCTGGAATTAGACCAGATAGCAGTTTAAAGTTGGTAAGTTGATGTGAAGCCTGTAATCCGACCAGATAACAGCCTAACTTCACCCTCCCAAGTAATTTCTTGCAAAGCCTAGAATTTGACCAGATAACAATTAATTTAATCTTCCCCAGTAAGTCGATGTGAATCCTGAAATACGACCAGATAACAGTCAACTTCATTATCCTCAACAATTTGCTGCCAAGCCTAGATTTCGACCAGATAACAGTTAACTTTTGATTCTCTCCAGTCAGGAATAACTCCCCAATAGAGAAATGAGTAGCTAAGACTCCTAAACTCTTTTCCCCAAGTAGAGATCAACACCCTCCATAGAGTCTTCTTAAACAAGCCAATATTCCCCAACGGAGTTTCTCCTCAAACAACAGAGCAGGAATTCCCAGTGGAAAAATTCTAAACAAAGTTAAAGATACATCTACTCTCCAATGATAGTTCGGGATTCAGCCTCCCAAGGCTCCCTAGCATGTTGTCAATGATTTATTTTCTTAGACAAAGATATGCTGCAATAGACGCATCACATTCATAAATCATAACACATACATGACAAATGCATACGGCATAATCTCATTTATTTTGAGAACATCATTACGCCATGCATACATCTGCATGCAACTAATCCTCTTCCTTGCAGGAAAATCAACAGGCAAAAGACATCTACCATTTCAGTATAGATCAACCAAAAGATTTATCCTGATACCTTCCATCATTTCCCCGAATGACATCTTTAAGCATGTTCCCTACACAGTCAACTAACATATCATTGAGTGCAAATTTCTAGGAACTTTAGTGTTCAATCATCTTCCACGTTCAGGTCACGAATGGCAGACTCGTCAATCTAACTCTTCAGGTTTAAGAAGATTGAACAGGGGCAACTGTTGTACCCCAAAATTTTCCAACTCATTTCTCAAGAAATTTCTCACAAGATCTTCCATGAACCAAGTTTGCAGCACTGATACATCAATTTAGGTTTGGAATTGGCACAAGGGAAAATGGTCAAAATGCACATTGAAAAGTCAAACTTTGACTCTTGGATCAAAATCAAGTTTAAAGAAACACATTTCATCAAGACGTGTTAGAATATGAAGTTTGTTTCATCAAGAAAATCAAAATTCAAAATTGCTTTGGAAAAGTCAAAGTTCTAAACATTTAGAAATTTTTCTAAGTGTTAAGAAAATATGATAAGTTCAGAATATTTGGCCAGATTTTCATCATGATGCGAATTGATTCAGGAAGAACTTTTGACAGAAGAGTTGTAGATATCAATGAGATATAAAACATTGCAGAACAGAACTTCTCCTAGAAATGCTGGGATTTTAAGTTATAAATCCTTGAAGACACGTTCATGAAACTAAAACACTTAGTAAATTCTGAACCTTTCCAGGTCAGAATTTGGTTAGAAATTTTGGGCCAGTTTTCACGAAGGTACAATCATATTTTGCAAAAGTAATTCAAAGAGTTTTTACAAAGCATGTTACAACCTTTCTGAAAAGTCTGAGGACTCCTTCAGATCATGCTGGAGCAGAGAGATTCAAATATCAGAAGTTGGACATTTGTTCTTAATCCAAGTTACGTCCATGCTGAATTTCTGATCCAGTTTCAAGCTAGGTTGCATAATCTCAGGTTGCAGGTTTTCTTGCTTGTTAAATCTCATCATCATTTAATGCTCACACCAACTTTTGAGTCTTTATCCCAGCGTTTAAGCCTTTATCCAAAAGATCTTCCCACATGTGGCATGAAAGTACCACTATTATCCTTGGAAAGTAAACTTTTGTATAAAGTTTGTTTTGGGCCCATACTTTACTATTGTTTTTGAGTGTACTTCTCCATAAATCATGCCTACAAACTCAGATTAGGCATGGTTAAAGCTGCTAACCACTCTACTTTGCCTTGAAACCATGCTTGTTTAAACTTACTTCAAAAACAAGTCAACGATCCATAACACATGATGGTTGTACTTATGATTTCTCTAAGCTTCTAAATCCTTTGCCTATAAATTAAACTTCATTTGCAAACTGTAAAATGATTGGAAAAGATTGGAAAAAGCCTTGAAACCCTGCTGAAAATTCCCAAGAACCTGAAATTGCAAACACAAACAAGAAATCTGCTAGTTTCTGATTTTGGCATCCAGACTCTAATTTTTATTGTGTGTTTCTTGACCAAATCACCCATACAGTATCTAGAATACACATAGAAGATTTCCTAACTTCTGTTTTCAAACTGTCAAACAATATTCATAACTCTCCATTTCAAAATCCAGAACTTTGCACCTTGACTTCTCTAGAACTTTCCAACCATTCATAGCTCAAGTTAAGAGTTGCTTTAGCTTTGCTGAGAAGTTGAGGAAGCTAACTAGAATATCACAGCAATCTGAACCTGGCTCTAATTCATAGAACAATTTCCAGCTACAAGGTAAGTTTCCTGTGACTTTTATCTCATTACTTAGGCATTGTTAGGTATGATCGGTGGATCTGCAACTGACTGTTTAACGCTGGTTCGCGAAATGTCGCGGTAAGCAAGAGTCGCCACCGTCTTTTATTTTCTCCAAATGGAAAGGACAAAAGCACAGAAAAATTCCTTATAGAGATTGCTCTCGGTTCGGGAGGTAGATTTATAGAAAGGGAAGGTGTTAGCACCCTTTCTATCCATGGTTATCCATGGGCTCTTAGATACTTGCTCATTATGTTTTCAAAATTGTTTGTTTGCTTTTCAAGTGTGGGTTTAAAAAAGTTTCTTTGAAAATTTCAGTTCGACTCTTGTATCAGTCCTCAAGAGTGTTTGAAAAATTGCTTTTGAAAGCTTTTTTGAAAGGTGTCGGTGTGAAAAGTATTTTTTGATTTGTTTTGAAATTAGAGCAAGTATCTACGAGTCGTCTACCTACCCTAAGGAATTCGTCTGTGTAAATGTCCTTAAAGTAGTGCCATCCCACCATTGAGAGGTAGGTAGCACCACTGTTGGAGGTGTTCGGGTCAATTCGAGGGTTCGGGACATGGTGATCACCGGAGTAATAGGAAGACACCTTAGAAGCTACCCTCATGCCATGTTCATGGACATGAGGACTTACTAAAACGTCCTCTACTCGACGACCACCTTTCGAGGGGCAAGGCAACAGTGAGGCGTACCCTAGGGGTGGTGTGTGATTTATGTGTCGTTTTCGATTATGTTTATCTTGTTCAGGCATTGGTGATCTACGCTTTGTTTTTATGTTTGGCATTCATTATTTCATGCAAATTATTAATAGTTTAAAAGATGCGGAATTAAAAGTCCTACGCTATTACAAAGGCGTGGGTCTACATCGCCAAATTAAAACCAAGACCCGATTTGAAATAAAATAAAAATGAGGAAAGTAAAGGTCCTATTAATCTATTACATGGCTTTGGGATAAATACATTATATTCACAAAAGAAATAAAAATAAAATACGAGAAGAAGTAAAGTCGGGAATGCGAGGGCGTTGGACCCTTTTAAGGAAATTAAATTACAATTAATAAATTAGTTAAGTTAAATGAGAAAAGGAAATTATTTTTGAGTTTTTTGTATTTATGGAAGTTAGTAAGAAAATTAAATGAAATTAAAACCCTAATTCTAAACTATTTTTAATTTATTAAGAAATGTTTAAATTTAACCTAGTTTTAACCTAATTATTTAATGGCAAATTTATTTACAAAAATAATTAATATTTAGTAATGATAAAAGAAAAGAAAAAGAATAAAAGTATTTAAAACCCTAATTCTACATTTTTTAATTTATTAAGAAAACATTGAAATTAAACCTAGAATTAAACTAAATTAATTAATAAAATTTATTTACAAAAAAAACATTTAAATAAAATATATTTATATTTTTTGTCTTTATGATTTTTTGTTTTTTTTTATGTTGTAAAATTATTAATTTATGAATTAAATAAAACAATTAATTAAGAAGAACAAATAAAAGAAAATAAAAGTGAGAAAGAAAATACAAACAGATGGGGGATGTTGTCCCCGATTTTGGAGGTATTTTCCAGCAATCAGGCCCATTAAACGCTAGCCCACGTGGACTTTCTTGGCCTGTGTATGAAGGCGTTGACCTATGCACATGGTGGTCTGCAGCTTCTGACCACTGGATTGATCTTGTGGGGCGCGTGGCAAGCACAAACATGAGGATGCATGGTAGGCCCTGGAGTAGGAACTGCATGGAATCACATTAAAACAAAATATATTGAGGAAGTGAGGGGACCTGGGAATCGAACCCAGGTCCCAAGGCTTGCCAGCACTACGTTCCACCAACTGAGCTGCTTTATCACTTTGTAATAATAATGGATAACAATTAATATGATAAAAAATAAGAATTAGTGATGTCCAACGAAAAAAACACGCTGAAAATTTGAATGGCCCTATCACGTTGAGACAACTCATCTTCTTCTCCACTCGTTTGCTTTGGCATGAAAAAAAACAGATGGATAGCGGGGGTTTTAAACCCCCACTAAATGAAGAACATCAAAATAGCGATTAGGAATTGGCCAATGATAAATTGAGCGCGACTAGTGGTTCTGGATCGTCCAAGTGTGCTGAGTTCAATGGTGTAGGTCTCATGTCTCAATTTTTCCAGAGGAATAAAGCCCTCTTTTAAAACCTCTGCAACCCTAAAGGGCTTCCATGGCAAGTTTGCATATAGGCAACGAAAACTCAATTAAACAATATCAATAGACTCAGAAGGTCCATGTTAGTATAAAACAACAATCAAAATGTATGAAGAATGTCCAGAAATTCAAATACGATTATGCATAAAGTATGAGGAATTTTGACTTCTATATACCAATTCTTGATGCTAGAAGCGTGGAAAATGACTCAGTTAGGTTCCTTGATGCCTTGGCAAGCTATTGGAATCCTTATTTCGCTTTGAATTGCACTCTATGTATGTTTTCAGTTTTCAACTTTTTCACAAAAAATGCAAAACGTGTATCTGATATGAGGCGCAGCTTGAAGGTTGTTGGCATTAGGTTTAGCATGATGTATATGTATGGGATGAATTAGGGTAAGAATTTGAGTCCATAACCCTTTGCATTGATGAATCCAATATTTGATTTCCATGGAATCTTTTTTAATATTTTCTTCATGAAGAACATGCCAATTTGCACCAAATCTTTCCTTTTTTGATGTGCACGAGATCCTTAGGCCTTGGTGAGAGGTTATACTGCACAAAAAGATTTGAAAACTTTATTTTAGTATTTTTGTCATATTTTATTTAATTAAATGAATTAATGGTGATTAAAATTCAAATAAATAATAAAAAATGATGAAATAAATCCCCTTTGGGTCAAATGGTCGTGCATAGCCTTTGGATAATGATTCTTGGAAGAAAATGTGGCCCATTAGCAATTTTGAGGCATTTGAAGCAAAGTTGACTTTTCAAAATTCCCAAAAATTTCCCAACTTCCACAAGGCATATCTTGCTCAATTTTTAAGCTTTGATCATGTTCTTGGACATTTTGGAAAGATCTTGAAGTCCTATAACCAATGGCTTTGGTCCCATGTTATTTTGATTTACCAATCTCAAGTTATGGTCTTTGACTTAAAGTCCCTTTTTGTTGACTTTTGAAAATGACCTATAATGTTGAAATTGATAACTTTTTGTGAGAGCATTTCTTGGACTTGAAGTGTGAAGAGGAGTTGTAGGAAATGTCTTTCTCTTCAAAATGAGATTTGGATGGAATTTTTCTGATAAACCATGTGGAAGTTATGCCTTGGTCAAGTTACAGTTGACTTTTTCAACTGTCCAAATATAGCAACATTTGCATCTTGAGACTTTTTGAGCCATGCCTTGAGAATCATGATCAAGAATTGATCAAATGATGTTTGTGGCTTCAAAATAAGATGTTGACCAAAAATTTGAACTTTTTGACTGTCAAATGACCATTTTGCCCCTACAGTTGAATGCTGAGCAATTAGGGCATTTGACTGTGCAATTTTGTGCTGTGAGTCTTGAAACTTGACATGAGGATGCTTGACAATGTTTATAGGCATATGAGACTTGTTTGGACCCTTGCAAAACCTCAACTTCTTTGTCAGAATCAAAACCCTATTTTTTTGACTGTTAGGAGGCCCTTGAACTGTGCAACCCTTGGGATATTTTGAAGCATGCTTTTGGCAAATCTTGAAGGATATGGGAGGGAAAATTTTGGGGTACAACAGTTGCCCCTGTTCAATCTTCTTAGACCTGAGGATGCAGATTGGCTGACGTGCCTTTCGTAATCCGAAGGTGGAAGATGATTGAACACTAGAGTGCCCAGAAATTTGCGCTCACATGTCAGCAGTGTGATGGGGGGGGAATGGGCTTATAGATGCCATTTGGAGATTCATGGATAGGATGATGGGCTTATAGATGCCATGCTGAGAGGTGATGGATAGGTGGATGGGCTTATAGATGCCATCTGGGTGTTGATCGCGTAAGAGATTCCTTAGCGAGAACTTGCGTACCTGAAAAGAAAATGATTACCTGGCCTGTTACAGGAGCTGGTCTTCAAACTCTTATGTAGATGTGCCCTGACTGGTTACAGGAACTGGGTCTGGAGCTTCAAAGGGTAATGAATGAACCATGGATGGTTACTATCTCAACGGGACGGTGAGAGAACCTTGGACGATTACTACCTCAACAGGAACGCTGAGAGAACCTTGGACGATTACTACCTCAACAGGAACGCTGAGAGAATCTTGGGGCGATTACTACCTCCACAGTAACGGGGAGAGAACCATAGGCGACTTCAACCTCAACAGTAACGCTGAGAGAATCTTGGGCGACTTCAACCTCAACAGTAACAATGAGAGGATCATAGGCGACTTCAACCTCAACAGTAACGCTGAGAGAATCTTGGGCGAATTCAACCTCAACAGTAACGCTGAGAGAATCATAGATGTCTTCTACTGAGTCTTCATCAGGAAAATCTTTTAGGGATCGATTTAACTGGACTAGAGAAGGCCTTTGATTGGATAAGAATCAAGAAAAATCTTAGGGTCGACTTAACTGAACCAAGCAAGGTCTTGGAATAACTTCAACTGGGCAAGAATCAGGGAGATCTTAGGGTCGATCTGACTGAACCAGAGAAGGCCTTTGACTGGATAAGAATCATAGAAATCTTAGGGTCGATTTAACTGAACTGGACAAGGTCTTGAAATCTTCAACTGGATAAGAATCAGGGAGATCTTAGGGTCGATCTGACTGAACCAGAGAAGGCCTTTGACTGGATAAGAATCAGGAAAATCTTAGGGTCGATTTAACTGAACCGGACAAGGTCTTGAAATCTTCAACTGGATAAGAATCAGGGAGATCTTAGGGTCGATCTGACTGAACCAGAGAAGGCCTTTGACTGGATAAGAATCAGGAAAATCTTAGGGTCGATTTAACTGAACCAGACTAAAGTCTTTGAAATATAGCTGAGAACTTAACTGGATCTTTCCTGAAAGGTAAAGGTCAGTCATATGCAATGCATGATATGGATTAAGCAATGATGTTCTCAATACAAATGAGATTTGTAAGATATGATGTGTATATGCATGCTATAATATATGGAAATGCGATGTTTATGAATGTATGTCTTCGTCCTAGGAAAATAAATCCTGGACGGATGCCGGGAAGTCATATCCTGGGCTGATGTTGGAGAATAGTGCTTTGTTGTCTCCGTTGGGGATGATAGTTGCAAGAATACCGGTAGGAGAAGATAACTCCGTTGGGGAATAAACTTGGCGAATGGATTACTCTGCAGGGAGAAAATTACTCTAGCGATCTTGCTGAGGAACAATTCTCTGCGGGGAGAGAGGTACTTGCTGGGATATTGATGGTAACTTCGCTGGGGATACCATTGTCTTGTTGGAAGTGTTAATGGACTCCGCTGGGGATAAGGAGGCTTCGTCGAGGACGATCTTTCCGTGGCTTTTGGCTGAGGATAACCCAGTTATATCCTGGTAGGGAAATAACCTTTGAATAAAGCCGGGAGACGCGTTCGTGCTCTGCGAGGGAGAAGCTTTCAGAATCTACTGGGGATAAGCTTACTGCTTGGGGAGCTGGGTTCCAACTTTCCTGGGGAGATTGGATTGGATTCTCTTGGGGAAGTTTTGAACTATATTGAGGAAGTGACTCCATTGAATGTTTGATATGCCGCCGGGGAACAGTCTTTAGGTCAAGGCTGCCGGGGATGCTTGTTGAGAATGTTTGTATATTGCTGGGGAATGTTGAGATCTGCGGGGGTACTCAACTTCCTTAAGGCTGATAGTGATTTTGCTTGGGGAGAGTGCCCTGACTTGCTGACTCACTCTCTGGGGTTTTAAGATATACTGGTTATGTTCTTTTAGCTGAACCTACCTTGGTACCTTGATGGACGGAATAATTAGATCGCTTAGACAACTCTTTATTGCCCCTGTTTCTAATGTTACCTGTAATTAATCCTTTGTTTCGTATGCAAATATTTATGAGTTAGCAATTAGTGTCAATGCATATATCACAAATTGAACCTTGGACGTTCTTCGCAAAACAAAACAGAAAAGGAAAACAGTTGGCAATTTGTCTGAAAAGTGTATTTTTGTATTGATTTTGAATTTTCCTGTAAAATAGGCGTTTATGTACAAGAGGCTGACGTCCTAGTAAGAGAACTCCGCCGAACAAAAGAGTTTATACAAATTTGTACAAGGGAAAATAAAACAGCTGTGTGAAATGAATGATCCCACTGGGTTCCAATTCTGCTATCGCCTTTATATCTTCGAGCGTCTCATCACTTGATGACCTAGCTGAAGATGAAACTGATTGATCGATTCCGTCTAAACTTGATGTAGATACCGGATTCTGGATGCAAAGTGATCCAATGAGACATAGTATTACGCTTTATCCCTAACTTTTGCCTGGACCGCCCTTTCGGGTTTTCAGTCCACCGGGATACCCATTTTTGCCCAAGCCGCCTTTTCAGGTTTTCGACTTGCCGGGTGTACAGATTTTTTTTCATTTCATCCCTTCATTTTGGCCGAACCCTTTTGGTTCGCCGGGAAGCCCTAATTTTTGCCTAAGTATGTCAACCTAGCGGGTCTTTTTTCATGCGTAGTATCTTTTTACTATGTCTGCATTAGCGAGGTGAGGAAGGTCGTCACCATCCATGTTGGTTAGAATCATGGCTCCTCCTGAGAACACATGTTTAACCACAAATGGCCCTTCGTACGTAGGGGTACATTTTCCCCTTGGATCACTCTGAGGAAGGATGATGCGTTTGATCACCAGATCCCCAACTTGATATTCTTGTGGTCTGACCTTTTTGTTAAATGCCCTGATCATCCGTTTCTGATATGTCTGACCATGACAGATAGCAGCAAGTCTTTTTTCATCAATCAGGTTTAATTGATCAAGTCGTGTCTGGATCCAATCATCTTCACTCAGATCTACATCCTTCATTATCCGGAGAGAGGGTATCTGTACTTCGATCGGTAAGACTGCCTCCATGCCGTAGACCAAAGAGAAAGGAGTTGCCCCGGTTGACGTCCTTGCTGAGGTACGGTACCCATGTAGAGCAAACGGTAACATCTCATGCCAATCTTTATAAGTCACTGTCATCTTCTGCACGATTTTCTTGATATTTTTATTTGCTGCTTCTACAGCCCCATTCATCTTCGGTCGGTAAGGAGAAGAGTTGTGGTGCTGTATCTTAAACTGCTCGCAGAGCTCAGTGATCATCTTATTATTCAGATTGGTACCATTGTCCGTAATGATCCTCTCAGGGACACCGTACCGACAGATCAGGTTGTGCCGAATGAACCGTGCCACAACAGTCTTGGTTACCGTAGCGTAGGAAGCTGCTTCAACCCACTTCGTGAAGTAATCGATTGCCACCAGGATGAAGCGGTGCCCATTAGATGCTGTAGGTTTAATCTCACCGATCATATCTATGCCCCACATTGCAAAAGGCCAAGGCGCAGTCAGAACATTTAGAGGAACTGGAGGAACATGCACCTTATCTGCATATATCTGGCATTTATGGCATGTCCGAGAATGTTGGTAACAGTCGGCTTCCATTGTGGACCAAAAATACCCTGCCCGGAGGATTTTCTTTGCCATAGTGTGTCCGCTGGAATGTGTTCCGAATGTCCCTTCATGTAGCTCTTCCATGCTCCTTTCTGCTTTTGTCTTGTCCACACAACGCAGTAAGGTCGAATCATGGTTTCGCTTATACAGGATGCCATTGCTAAGGAAGAATTTCGCTGCAAACCTTCTCAGAAACTTCTTATCGTTGACAGATGCACCTTCAGGGTATTCCTGAGCTTCCAAGTATCTCTTCACCTCATGGTACCAAGGCTTCTCAGTTACCAATTCAGTCTCGAGATCACAACAGTATGCCGGTTCGTCCAGTTTCCAGATAGTGACCTGGGGAGCCTCATTGTCCCATTTGACCTTGAACATAGAAGACATCATAGCTAACGCGTCCGCCAGCTGATTCTCCTCTCTCGGAAAGTGTTCAAAGGTTATCTCTGTGAAGTGGGGTATCAAGGTCAACACACATTCTCTGTAAGGAATAAGATTCGGATGTTTCGTATCCCACTCGCCTTTGATCTGATTGATCATAAGAGCGGAATCTCCGAAGACACTCAGATACTTGATCCTTAAGTCGATCGCAGCTTGAAGACCCATGATGCATGCCTCATACTCCGCCATGTTGTTGGTGCAGTTGAAACATAGTCGGGCAGTAAGTGGAGTATGAGTACCTTGAGGGGATATGATCACAGCGCCGATACTGTTACCCAAAGCATTGGAGGCTCCGTCAAAGTGCATAGACCATTGGGATCCTTCCTCAGGTCCTTCATCCGGTCCAGGTACTTCACAATCAGTCACTATCATGATACTCTCGTCAGGAAATTCAAAGTTCATTGACTGATAGTCGTCTACTGCCTGATGTGCCAAGTGGTCTGCCAATACACTTCCTTTGATGGCTTTCTGGGTTGTGTACTGGATGTCGTATTCTATCAAAATCATTTGCCATCTTGCTATTCTCCCAGACAGAGCAGGCTTTTCAAATATGTACTTTATAGGATCCATCTTTGAGATCAACAAGGTAGTGTGAGTCAGCATATACTGTCTCAGCCGGCGAGCAGCCCATACCAAAGCGCAGCAAGTTTTCTCAAGCAGTGAGTATCGGGTCTCACAGTCGGTAAACTTTTTGCTAAGGTAATAAATGGCATGCTCTTTTCGGCCAGACTCGTCATGCTGCCCCAGCACACACCCCATTGAGTCGTCAAGTACTGTCAGGTATAGTATCAGAGGTCTCCCTTCAACCGGTGGCATAAGGATGGGTGGCTCTTGGAGATACTCTTTGATTTTGTCAAAAGCAGCCTGACACTCATCATTCCAACATACTACCTGATCTTTCTTCAGCAGCTTGAAGATTGGCTCACAGGTAGCAGTTAGGTGCGAGATGAATCGAGCAATGTAATTCAAGCGTCCTAAAAAGCCTCTGACCTCTTTCTCTGTCTTAGGAACTGGCATCTCTTGAATGGCTTTAACCTTGGCAGGGTCCACTTGAATACCCTTATCACTTACAACGAAGCCTAGCAACTTTCCAGATCTAACCCCGAAGGTGCACTTGTTCGGGTTCAACCTCAGTTTGTACAACTTCAGACGGTCAAACAATTTCTGCAGATGATCAAGGTGTTCTTCCTCAGTCTGGGACCTCGCAATCATGTCGTCAACATACACTTCTATCTCATGATGGATCATGTCATGAAATAAAGCAACCATGGCACGTTGGTAGGTTGCCCCAGCGTTCTTCAGTCCAAAAGGCATGACCTTGTAGCAGAAGGTGCCCCACTGTGTAACAAAGGTAGTCTTTTCCATGTCTTCAGGAGCCATCTTGATCTGATTATAACCTGAGAAACCATCCATGAAAGAGAACACCTTATGCTGAGCAGTATTGTCAACAAGGACATCAATGTGAGGTAGGGGGAAGTCATCCTTGGGGCTGGCCCTATTCAGATCCCTGTAATCGACACACATTCTGACCTTACCATCCTTCTTCGGTACCGGCACCACATTAGCAACCCACTGAGGGTAAGAAGTCACTGCAAGGAATCCGGCATCAAACTGTTTCATAACCTCGGCTTTGATCTTCTCAGACATCTCTGGACGCATACGGCGGACCTTTTGCTTGACTGGAAGGCAGTCTTCCTTAGTAGGCAAGTGATGGACCACAATGTCGGTATCCAACCCAGGCATGTCTTCGTAGGACTAGGCAAAGATTTCCATGTAATCATGTAGCATCTGAGTCAACCATTGCTTCACGCTGAGCTCTAGGTTGGCACCAATCTTAACCTCCTTCTTGTCCGTCTCAGTACCCAGATTTATTGTTTCCACTGGCTCTTCGTGTGGTTGAATTGCCCTCTCTTCCTGGAGTAACAGTCTTGCAAGCTCGCCAGGCACTTCACAATCATCTTCACCTTCGTCTTCGGCTAAGTTGATCAGATTTTCGAAGTCATAACTGGCAGTAGCAGAGTCGTTACCAGTGAGATCCAGAGTGGATTGAAACCTGTATGAGTGAGTGTGTGTAAATACAGCTGTTTTGCAATATATAAAGAAAGGAAAGAAAGAAAATGAGCATAAGATTTGAAATGCGAGAAAACATCCAAGGTCTTTATTCATGATATATGAAATGACAATTAATATACCCTCACAAATGAAACCACGGTGCCCGGGGTAAGACACCGGGCCATAGAGTTTTAATTCATTGTTTATTACAAATAACAAAACAAAGGAGTTTATTACTGCGTAACAAAAGTAACAGGAGTATGATCTTTAGCAGTCCAATTGGTCAATCCACCATCAGTCGTCGGGTAGATCC
Source organism: Vicia faba (assembly GCA_948472305.1). NCBI lineage: Eukaryota > Viridiplantae > Streptophyta > Magnoliopsida > Fabales > Fabaceae > Vicia > Vicia faba. The sequence continues at coordinate 240,846,890 of OX451737.1, forward strand.
AGCTATCAAACTATGACTCTTCCACTTCCTCTTCGTCCCCAATAGCATTCACTCCTTGGTCGGTAATGAGCACAGGAGGTCTTCTGGTTTTTGCCTTGCGCGCAGCCTTCTGACCCTCTGCAGTAAAACCCAGTCCAAACTTGTCAGTTTTAGGTGTAACATCATGGAGCCTACCCCAGTTAGCACATTCACCTTTCTTGATCACAGCCCGGGCATCCTTCAAGGAAGCCATCTTCAAGGGAACATGTTAGAACAAAGTTTGAATCTACTACCCTATATTTAAGTTTTGATGATAACAAAGTGAAAAGAAATATTATTTATAAGATTCATGTATGAACTATCTGCTGCCTAAAATTATTATGTTCTGACTTGCAGATACTCTGATTGATATAAGCAAGATCACATCTAATCAGCATCAGAATTTGGTTCTTGACACCAGCATCAGAAGTTGCCATATCAGAATGTCAGAATCAGATGATCAACTCACGTATATGCTGAAGCCTGATGAAAAAGACTGCGCTCAACACTCTGATAAAGAAACACAACAGTTCATCAGCAGCTAAGCAGAGTCAGAATGAGCCAAGCCAGAACTTGCATTAAGTAAGCAACGGTAATGTGCATTGAAAGCAAATTAATACCAACGGCTTCATTCCAGACAAGATCTGCTCGATAAGGAAAGTTTGTTATTAGCATTGAATCAAGAATATTGCATCCAACGTTCATCATCTCAGTGCTATATAAACAAGACTTTGAAGATTGAAATGGCTAATGCTCTCCAAATCTCTACACGCATAAAAGCTGATCAAAATCTTCTTTCTCTTAGTTTTGCTAAACCACACATTCTGATATTCTATCATTGTTTAGCAATCTAGTTTCTAAGCTTTAATTTGTGTATACATCACAGTTGTGATACAGTTTTGTAGAAAACATTCACACACTTAGATTTGATTTCTTTGTAAGAAAGTGTTTCCTTGACAAACCGGGTTGTGGTTTGGATCAAGAAGGCTTTAGAAGTTGTTAAAGCAGTCTGTAATATTCAGTTGAATATAGTGGATTAAGACCTCGTTGGAGAGAGGCGAAATCACCTTGACGGGTGGACTGGAGTAGTTTGAGATCAAACGAACCAGGATAAAAATATCTTGTTCATTGCATTAGTTTTCAGTTTTACAATTCAACCCCCCCCCCCCCTTCTTGTGTTTTTCACCACTTCAATTGGCATCAGAGCGTCTGGTTCTGAGCTAAAACACTTAACCGTGTCAATACAAGATCCAGCGTCAGAAAAACACAATGGCAGGAAACAATTCTCACATCAGCAATGACAACAATGAGGACAGAGACAGATTCAGCGGCAAACCTCCAGTCTTTGATGGAGAAAACTTTGATTACTGGAAAGACAGAATTGAAAGCTTCTTTCTGGCACATGATGCTGATCTGTGGGATATGGTGACAGATGGATACACGCACCCTGTGAATGCAAGCGGTCAGAAGATTGATAGAAAAACAATGCCTGATCAACAAAAGCGTGACTTCAAGAATCACCACAAGGCCAGAACCATCCTCCTCAGCGCCATCTCCTATACTGAGTATGAAAAGATCTCCAACAGAGACACAGCAAAGAATATTTTTGACTCACTCAGAATGACGCATGAGGGCAATGTTCAGGTCAAAGAAACAAAAGCTCTGGCGCTTATTCAGAAGTATGAGGCGTTCAAAATGGAAGAATCTGAATCCATTGAAACCATGTTCTCTAGATTCCAGATTCTGGTAGCTGGTCTCAAAGTTCTGGACAAAGGATACTCTACTGCTGACCATGTCAAGAAAATCATCAGAAGTTTACCCAAGCAGTGGAGACCTATGGTTACAGCTCTAAAGCTAGCTAAAGATCTCAACAAAATCACTCTGGAGGAACTTATCAGCTCCCTCAGAAGTCATGAGATAGAGCTAGAAGCTGATGAGCCTCAGAAGCAAGGTAAGCCTTTAGCATTAAAATCTAACAAAAAATTTGAGTCTAAAGTTTTGCAGGCAGTTGAAGAAACATCTGATGGATCCTCATCAGAAGAAGACGAACTCTCCCTCCTCTCCAGAAGAGTAAATCAACTGTGGAAGCAAAGACAAAGAAAGTTCAGGAATCCCAGAAGATCTGATCAGAACGAGTCTTCTTCCAGATACAGAAGGACAGATTCTTCCTCTGGATACAGAAGATCTGAAGGCTCCTCCAGTAGCAAAAAGCCAAACACCAAGGACATCATCTGCTATGAGTGCAATGAGCAAGGACACTATAAGAGTGACTGCCCAAAGCTTCAGAGGGAAAAGCCCAAAAAGAAGTTTGGAAGAGAGAAGAAGAAAAGTCTCATGGCTACATGGGATGACTCTGACTCGTCTGAAGCTGACTCAGAATCAGATGATGAGAGGGCAAACATAGCTCTCATGGCTAACATCTCAGAAGATAGTGAAGCTTCTGAATCAGACTCAGAATCAGATACTGAAGAGGTATTTCCTAACTTTGCTGTTAACTTTACAAAGGCTGAACTTGCTGAAAGCCTTAATGAGATTCTGGAACGTTATCAGCAAATTAGAGCTAAATTCAGAGACCTGAAAAGGAATCTTGAATCTGACTCTAATAAGACTGAGAGTCTCAAATTGGAAAATTCTGAGCTGAGAAATAAGATTTCAAAATTAGAAAACTCTTTACAAAACTCTCAGAAGGAACCAATTTCTGAAACTCCCAGCAACGCTGATGAGATCATCAAGGAGTATGATCACAGTTTCCAGAAGTTCCTAGCTAAAAGCATAGATAGAAGCAAAATGGCTTCAATGATATATGGAGTTAGCAGAAACGGCAGGAAAGGAATAGGATACCAAGGTAAGGTTCCTACACCAAAAAATGTCATGGACTTAACCATTAAACACACTCCTCTAAATTCACATTTTGTGTATGGTCACACACATGATATTAAATACACTAGCAGTAAGCACTCTGTGAAACCAAAATTCAACCAGAGTTTTGGTAAAACTAACAAATCAAGACCCAAGAAAATCTGGGTACCTAAGGATAAAATAATACATGTTGCAGATATCTTTAGCAGCAAGTCAGAAACACCAGTCATGGTACCTGGACTCTGGCTGCTCACGACACATGACGGGAAGAAGGCATATGTTCCAAAGCCTGGAACTTAAGCCTGGAGGCCACGTTGGCTTTGGAGGCAATCAGAGGGGAAAGATAATTGGCTCTGGAACTGTAGGTAATGGAAATCTTCCGTCTATTAATAATGTTCTGCTAGTAGATGGATTGATGCATAATCTGTTATCCATAAGTCAATTAAGTGATAACGGTTATGATATAATCTTTAATCAAAAATCATGTAAAGCTGTTAGTCAGAAAGATGGGACTATCCTGTTTAATAGTAAGAGGAAAAACAACATTTACAAAATCAAACTTTCTGAACTAAAGAGTCAGAATGTAAAATGTCTTTTGTCTGTTAACAACGAGCAGTGGATCTGGCACAGAAGATTGGGGCATGTTAGTATGAGAAGAATATCTCAGATTAACAAACTCAATCTGGTCAGAGGACTTCCTAATTTGAAGTTCAATTCAGATGCTCTGTGTGAAGCATGTCAGAAAGGCAAATTTGCAAAACCTTCTTTTAAATCCAAAAATGTTGTTTCTACCTCTAAGCCATTAGAACTTCTGCACATTGACTTATTTGGACAAGTTAAAACTGCTTCAGTCAGTGGTAAGAAGTATGGGTTAGTAATCGTAGATGACTATAGCAGATGGACATGGGTAAAGTTCTTAAGACACAAGGACGAGTCACACTTTGTGTTTGTTACCTTCTGTAACCAAGTTCAGAATGAAAAGGATCTTAGAATCGTTAAAGTCAGAAGTGATCATGGTGGAGAATTTGAAAACAAAGATTTTGAGTCATTCTTTAATGACAGAGGCATTATGCATGATTTCTCTTGTCCTAGAACTCCCCAACAAAATGGAGTTGTAGAACGAAAGAACAGAACATTGCAAGAAATGGCCAGAACCATGATCAATGAGACAAATGTTGCTAAGACCTTCTGGGCAGAGGCAATAAACACAGCGTGCTACATTCAGAATAGAATCTTAATAAGACCTATTCTGGAAAAGACTCCATATGAATTGTGGAAGAACAGAAAGCCCAACATTTCATATTTTCATCCATTTGGATGTACTTGATTTATATTAAATACAAAGAATTATTTGAACAAGTTTGACTCTAAAGCAAAGAAGTGTATTATGTTAGGATACTCTGAACGCTCAAGAGGGTACAGAGTATACAATACAGAAACACAGATTGTGGAAGAATCAATCAGTGTTCGTTTTGATGATAAGCTTGACTCTGAAAAGTCAAAGCAGAATGAGGTTTTTGCAGGTATAGAAATTGAATTTACAGGTTCTGAAGACAAGTCATCAGAAGCTCTCAACACAGACATTCCTTCAACGTCTGAAAGGAGCACTGCTAGCAATCCTACAACAGATGCTGATCAACCTCAGAAGAGATTACCCAGAAGCAGCTTGGATCACCCAGAAGAGACTATCTTAGGAAGAAAGGAAGATCCAATCAGAACAAGAGCAAGCTTCAGAAACTCTGAAGAAACTCTTATGGGACTTGTGTCTCTGATTGAACCTTCTTCTATTGATGAAGCACTTCTGGATAATGACTGGATTCTGGCAATGCAAGAAGAGCTGAATCAATTCACTAGAAACGACGTATGGGATCTCGTTCCCAGACCAAAAGGATTCAACGTCATTGGAACAAGATGGGTGTTCAGAAACAAGCTAAATGAACAAGGTGAAGTCATCAGAAACAAGGCACGACTGGTTGCACAAGGTTATAGTCAGCAAGAGGGGATAGACTATACAGAAACCTTTGCCCCAGTCGCCAGGTTAGAATCTATCAGACCTTTAATTTCATTTGCTGTTAATAGAGGCATCACTCTGTATCAGATGGATGTCAAAAGTGCATTCTTAAATGGTTATATAGAAGAAGAAGTTTATGTACACCAACCCCCTGGTTTTGAAAATACAAAACATCCAGAACATGTTTTCAAACTAAAGAAGTCACTGTATGGTCTGAAGCAAGCTCCCAGAGCTTGGTATGAAAGGCTAAGTAACTTTCTGTTAGAAAATGAATTCACCAGAGGGAAAGTGGACACTACTCTATTCTGTAAATCAGTTAAGAATGACATCTTAGTCTGTCAAATTTATGTTGATGATATTATTTTTGGTTCTACTAATCCTTCTCTTGGAAGAAAATTTGCTAAGTGTATGCAGGCAGAATTTGAGATGAGCCTCATAGGGGAACTGAAATTCTTTCTAGGAATTCAGATCAATCAAACTCCAGAGGGAACTTACATTCATCAGAGAAAATACATCAGAGATCTTCTGAAGAAATTTGACCTCTCAGAATGTAAGCCATCAAAGATTCCAATGCATCCCACGTGCATTCTGGAAAGAGAAGAGGTAAGCAAAAATGTAGAACAGAAAGTCTACAGAGGTATGATTGGTTCTCTCCTCTATCTGACTGCTTCAAGACCTGACATATTATTCAGTGTTTGTATCTGTGCTAGATTCCAATCAGATCCTAGAGAATCTCACTTAACAGCTGTTAAGCGAATTTTCAAGTATCTGAAAGGTACTACTAATCTGGGTTTGTTTTATAGAAAATCTAGTGATTACAACTTAGTAGGCTACTGCGATGCTGATTTTGCTGGAGACAGAGTAGAACGAAAAAGTACTTCTGGAAGCTGCCAGTTTCTGGGAGAAAATCTGATCTCTTGGTCCAGCAAAAGGCAATCAACAATTGCACTATCAACAGCAGAAGCTGAGTACATAGCAGCAGCAGGATGTAGCACACAAATGCTCTGGATGAAAAGTCAGCTTGAAGACTTCCAGATTTTTGAGAGTAACATTCCTATACTTTGTGATAATACTTCTGCTATTTGCTTAAGTAAGAATCCCATTTTACATTCTAGAGCTAAGCATATAGAAATAAAACATCACTTCATTAGGGACTATATTCAGAAAGGTATTTTGAACTTAAAATTTATAGATACAGACCATCAATGGGCTGATATCTTTACTAAACCCCTTTCAGAAGATAGGTTTAATTTCATTCTGAAACATCTCAGCATGAAAGTTTGTCCAGAGTGAAAATGTTTTAATTCCATATATTTACCTTCAGAATGTAATTGTTTTACTGTGAACTTCTGATCAATCTTCTTTCAGAAAGATAGAACATGCAGATTGTATCAGATGCAAGTCTAAAGATCTGAGAGTCTAAACTCAAAGACAGACGTGCTAATCACTACATCAAACAAGTGTCATCCAATCATCAGTATATCTCTGAAGCAGAACGCGTGCTCGCTTCTGAGAAGGCAAAGCGCTGATTGGGTGCATTGAGACACATGTCTGGTAACCGTTTTTAAGTATCTTTCTCAAATCCCCCAAAATCAGCAAGCATTTAATGAAAAGTAATCATGCTTTTAAAATGCAATCATGATTTTTCTCTTTCTTAAAAACGTTTATCTTTTCAAAATATTTTTGAAACTCTATTTAAACACATTAATCTCTCATTCTCATTCTTTATGTTTTCTCCCTAATACTCAAGCATTTTCTGCATATTTCTGTGTTCATCTCTTGCAAAACCTATTTTCCTCAGTTTCTTCTCAAAACCTTTTTAGTGTGAACATGGCAACCTCCAGCAGTGCTTCTGCAGGTCCTCAGAAGAAAGCATCATCTGAGCAATATCAAGTGCCATTCAGAACATTCCTCACTCCTGTGAAGAATCTTGAAGTGCTTTCTGAATTAATTATTGATTTTGGAAGCTTGAAGGAGAACGGTTTTGACCTAACTGAAGAAGTTAGGGCACAGAAGTGGGAAAGGTATTTTGACAGGTTGGTTGGACCAACATTCCCTATGCTAGTCAAGGAATTCTGGATTCATGCCAAGGCTTCAACACATATAGTCACCTCCTTTGTTATGGGGAAGAAGATTGTGATCACTGAGGATCACATTGCAAGGCTAATAGGTTACAGTGGCGGTGGCGTCTGTTGTGTGGACATGGCTGAAAGATGTGCTGATGTGGGTGTGATAGCTGCAAGAATTTTCACCCATGGGGTGCCCAGCAGCAAGATCAAAGATCTGAAGGATCACTACAGAGTTTGGGCTAAGATAATTCTGGGGTGCTTCAACCACAGGAAACCAACCAGTTCACCTGATTACATAAATGTGGATCAGCAGTTTCTGATCTACTTTATTGATCAGAAGGTAAAAATCAATCTGGCTCATTTTCTGTTCAACCACCTCAGAACAAGTGTGAAGGAAACCAGGGAAGAAGAAAGAACCAAGAGGGATTGGATACCCTTTGGAAGGTTGATATCAGATATTCTGACAAAGAATAGGCTGATAGAGCATCTGATAGAAGCTCAAGAGCTAAGCACTATTGAACCAACAGTTGGGAAACCTCTGAACGCAAAGAACTTGAAGAAAATGAAGCTGATAGAGAATATTCAGAAGGAACCCAGAGCCACTCCTATTGCTGATATCACCAGCAGAAGAGTTCCTCTGAGTGACTTTCCTTTATTCTCTGAAATAGAATCCAAACCAGAGGTGGTTCTCATATACTTGGATGCGTGCAAGGCAGATGGTTCAGATCCAAATCTGATTATCAAAGCTCTACATCAACCTCAGCAAGAAGTGACTCTGAAGAAGACGAAGAAGAGGAAGGCACCATCAGAAGGATCATCCCAGCAGACACCCAGGAAAAGAGGTAATTTATCTGCTGCTTCTGTTTTAAATTCTTCTACTATTCCAGCATCTATTCCTCCTCAAACCTCTCATAGAATCTCAATCCCCATCCCTACCATAGATGAAACTGTACCAGAAGAGGACCCTTTTGAGGCATTAAAACTCAGAAGACCCAGAACCAAACATCCCAAACAACCAACAATCTCAACAACATCAGCAATTGACCAAGTGCTGTCTGACATTGATCAACACACCTCTGATCAACCAAACTCTGAACCACAAATTGTCCCTCCTCCACAACCAGAACAACAGCAATCTGCTGAAGAACCAGAACAACAACAACAACCACTTTCACCCATTCCAGAAGAACCCCTTATCCCTGAACAACCAGAAATTCCAACAACTTCTCCTCAACCAGCAATTTCGTCTCCCTCTCCTCAACCAGAAATTAATCCACCATCACCTCAACCAGAGTTTCATCACTCTGAAACTCCTTCTCCTCAACCATCTGAACCTCATTCTCCTCAACCATCACCTTTGGAAATCCAGCTGCCAGGTGGAACAACAATCACCTTAGCACAATTGCCATCCTCATCAGAATCTACACCACCAAATACTCCCAAAACACCACCCAGTCCAATCATAATTTCTGATTCTGAAACTCCCTCTCCAAAACAAACAGCTGCCAAGAAAATCTCCAAAAACCCCAGAAGGACTTTCATAGACTTAACCAGTCTTGACCGTCTTGCTGATCTGAAACATAAAATTGCCATCCCAAAACCAAAACAACCAGATGTTGGCTCTGGTATTATGAATTTTGAAACAGGTGTGCAGCAATGGATTACTTCTTTGAAGCAAGTCTGTCCTGGAATGATTGACCCAGCTGCTTCTGATCAGCTCTGGTCACAATTCAGACTTTGGGTACGTGCTGAAGCCCTCAAGTTGCAGGATATCAACTATGAGCAGGCACAACAGAATTTCAGCAAGCTTCTGAATGAAGTTGGAAGTCAGCTTCTGAAAGAAGACGTGCTCCCTCTGGATAGTGAACCTTGGTCTGAGAAACAGCAAGCTTCAAAGGTGCAATCAGAAGAAGACAAGACCATTCAAGCTGAAGAAAGTCAAGCAGAAGATGTTGCTGAAAGCTCTCAGAAGCTTCCTGCTTCTGATGCTTCTCAAGCTGCCTTGGACAGGCAGACTCTAGAAGAACTTAAGCTGAATGACATGCGTCTGCAGCAGAGGATGGATGAAAGCGACCAGAAGATGAAAGAAAGAATGGATGTGCAGGATAGCAAGATTGACACTGTTGTCAGCATGGTGCACAAGCAGAATGAGACTGCTGAAAAGATCCAAGCCATGCTGGAGAACCTGTTCACACGCTTGCCTCCTCAACCTTAGTCTTTTTTCATTCATGTCTTTTTCATGTTTTCTTTGATTTTCTGATGTACTACTTGAATGTGTTTTGTACTATTGTCATGCTTTGATTCTGAACTCTTTTAATATGATTAGTTTTTCTGATCTTAAATTGTTTTAGCACTCACCTACACTTTTTGATTGCTGACAAAAAGGGGGAGAACAAGAATGATATTTTAAACAATAACGGCTAACTAGACAGAAATTCTCAAACATTCTAACTCTATTACTTGAAAATGTTTTTCTGTTTTGCTTAAAGTCTACAGGTACAAGGAAGCTCCTGGACACTCTGAAGACTAGAAGCTCTGATCACTATGAAGCTCTGATCCGCTCTGATACTCTGATCCAAAGCAAAGCTCTGACAAGAAAAGCTCTGAAGCTCTGCTCTGACATAAAGCTTCTGATAGTCAAAGACTTTGATACTCTGATGTTCAAAGAAAGGCAAAAAGATCTGATCCTGAATAACACGTGTAATCAAAGGGAAGTAATAAACTCAGGGGGAGTATCTCTTAACTCTGATATCCTTTTACTCCTTATCCTTTTTACTTCTTACTCTGATTCATATCTCTGATACCTTTTCACGTTACTTTCATTTAAAAATATCTAGTTTTTGTCATCATCAAAAAGGGGGAGATTGTTAGAACAAAGTTTGAATCTACTACCCTATATTTAAGTTTTGATGATAACAAAGTGAAAAGAAATATTATTTATAAGATTCATGTATGAACTATCTGCTGCCTAAAATTATTATATTCTTACTTGCAGATACTCTGATTGATATAAGCAAGATCACATCTAATCAGCATCAGAATTTGGTTCTTGACACCAGCATCAGAAGTTGCCATATCAGAATGTCAGAATCAGATGATCAACTCACGTATATGCTGAAGCCTGATGAACAAGACTGCGCTCAACACTCTGATAAAGAAACACAACAGTTCATCAGCAGCTAAGCAGAGTCAGAATGAGCCAAGCCAGAACTTGCATTAAGTAAGCAACGGTACTGTGCATTGAAAGCAAATTAATACCAACGGCTTCATTCCAGACAAGATCTGCTCGATAAGGAAAGTTTGTTATTAGCATTGAATCAAGAATATTGCATCCAACGTTCATCATCTCAGTGCTATATAAACAAGACTTTGAAGATTGAAATGGCTAATGCTCTCCAAATCTCTACACGCATAAAAGCTGATCAAAATCTTCTTTCTCTTAGTTTTGCTAAACCACACATTCTGATATTCTATCATTGTTTAGCAATCTAGTTTCTAAGCTTTAATTTGTGTATACATCACAGTTGTGATACAGTTTTGTAGAAAATATTCACACACTTAGATTTGATTTCTTTGTAAGAAAGTGTTTCCTTGATAAACCGGGTTGTGGTTTGGATCAAGAAGGCTTTAGCAGTTGTTAAAGTAGTCTGTAATATTCAGTTGAATATAGTGGATTAAGACCTCGTTGGAGAGAGGCGAAATCACCTTGACGGGTGGACTGGAGTAGTTTGAGATCAAACGAACCAGGATAAAAATATCTTGTTCATTGCATTAGTTTTCAGTTTTATAATTCAACCCCCCCTTCTTGTGTTTTTCACCACTTCAGAACATCCTCTTCAACCACTGTTTCTGCTGCTGCCAAAGTTGGAGGTACCTCTTCGAAATGCTGAAAGGGGGTTTCAATAAACTCCCCGTCCATCTCAATATACCTGAAGGAATTCAAATGGCTCACCATATACTCCTCCTCTCCCTGCACAGTGACAATCTTCCCTCTGACGGGGTACTTGAGCTTCTGGTGTAAGGTAGAGGTCACTGCCCCAGCTTTGTGGATCCAAGGTCGACCCAATAGACAAGAATATGATGGACGGATATCCATCACATAGAAAGTAGAGTCGAATACTTGAGAACCCACACGAATAGGAATGTCTACCTCTCCATGAACCATCCTCTTAGAACCGTCAAAGGCTCTGACAATGATGTTGCTAGGTTTCAGCTCCAGGCCCTCACAATCCAACCGGTCTAAGGCCTTTTTGGGTAGCACATTCAGGGAAGAACCGGTGTCCACCAACACGTGCGCAAGAGTAGTGCCCCTGCATTCAATAGAGATATGCAGGGCGTCATTGTGGTCCTTTCCCTTAGCAGTAAGGTCAGCATCCGAGAAACCCAAACCATTGTCGGCTGTCAAATTGGCTACGCAATCAGTAAACTGGACTGCAGATGTCTCTTGTGGCATATGGGCCGTCTTGAGAAATGAAATCAGGGCCTTAGCATGGGCCTCTGAACACAGTAGCAAGGAGAGCATTGAGATCTTGGAGGGGGTATGCCCCAGCTGTTCAACAAAATTAAAGTCACTCTTCTTGATTATTTTCAGAATTTCCTCCATCTCTTGTTGGGAGGCCTCGGCATTCAGAGATTTTGGTGCCTCCATCCGGGCAGGCTCATCTTCAATCCCTTTGCCCCGAGCATTAGATGACTCGGCAGCAGGGGAAACAACTTGATCAGAAACGGGAACAGATACACTTACAAGTGTTATGGTGAGGGGTCTTCGAATAGCTGATGGCGCAATGTCAGGCGAGAAGAGCCTGCCACTGCGGGTAACTTTGGCTGGACCAGTGATATTGCTGATGCTGGTGCCAGTGTTGAACTCTTGCTTTATACCATGTACATACACATCTGCCCCATAGTGACATGGGACAGCCTTATCGGACTCATAGGGGAGAGGCCCCGGAACAGTAATCACAATGGGTGCGACAGTCATGATTTTAACCGGCTTCCTCGGGAGATCCTTGATCGGATTATTAAAGATTGTAACAACAGAAACTTCTTCCACCGGAACAAACTGAACAGCAGTCTTCTTGAACAGAATCTCTTTGCTGTCCATCAGGCTTTGGATGCCCAACTTCAGCAAAGGACAACCAGAAAGGGAAACAGCACAGAAAAGGCAACCTTCACTACAACCCGGAAATAAACCGGCCAGCAGTAGGTTCCTCTTAACAGTCATCAAGGGAGTGGCTACGTCATTCACAGAAACGGCATACACATCTTCATCAACGACATTCACTCCATGCTGGGGCATAGGAGCAGTCACCACATTTGGCCTCTCAGGCGCCTCAAATTGTATCTCTTTTGCATCAATAAGGTCTTGCACCTTATTCCTTAAGGCCCAGCAGTCATCAGTGGAATGCCCCGGGCTATCGGAGTGATAAGCACAGTGAGCATTTGGGTTGTACTTCAGAGAAGCAGTATTCACAACCTTCGGGGCCTCTCTGACAGTCACCAAGTTGGTGGATAGCAACTGCGGCAAGATTTGCGATAAGGTCATACTCAGCCGGGTGAACTCCCTTCTGGGTCTCTCACCCTTTTGTGGATTGGTTTGCCGAGGAGCGGCAGCAGGCTTAGCAATCATCACCGCGTTGACAGATTGGCGGCGCTCAGGTTTATCATGTCTTTTAGGCCCATACACAGCACTGGCCTCCTTCTTAAAGGGCTTCTTCTCAGAACTTACAGATGCACCCTTCTGAATTTTGCCAGACTTCATTCCAGCCTCTATTCTTTCTCCAGTCAGAATAAGATCAGTAAACCCTGCAGATGAGTTACCGATAAGATGATTGAAAAACGGCCCAGATAGGGTCCCCAAGAACATATCCACCAGCTCACGGTCTGTTAACGGAGGCTGCACCCTGCCAGCCAGATCCCTCCACTTCTGTGCATACTCTTTAAAACCTTCGCTTGATCCTAGCGACATACCCTGGAGTTGGGTACGTGTAGGAGCAAGGTCGGCATTATATTGATACTGCTTGTAAAAAGCAGTAGCCAACTCCTCCCAGTTATGAACCTTGGTCCCATCCAGCTGATAGAACCATTCGAGATGAGTCCCTAAAAGACTCTCCTGGAAGAAGTGGATCCACAAATTCTTGTCCACTGTGTACGGTTGAATCTTCCGCACATAAGATCTGAGGTGTAGCTTGGGACAAGACACCCCGTCATACTTGGTGAAGGATGGTGCCTTAAACTTGTGAGGAATAATCACACCAGTAGATAAGCCCAAGTCTCCGAAATCCAGCCCAGGCACTTGTTGGATCTCCATTGCATTCAGTCTGTCTTCCAACTGCTTATACCGGTCTTCAGCAGGAGGATACTGTTCCTCATTGAAGTCAGTCTCGTTGTCAGAGACTACCGGACTTGAAGCCTTTCCCCCCTGGGGACTGCCCTTGCCTACAGAAGAACCAGCCTCTTTATTCTGCAGAGTGTTACCAAACCTTCGGCCCGAGTTGAAAAGAATAGTTCTCTTCTTCTTCTTCTTCTCCTTCTTCAGGAGTAAAGCCTTCAACTCTTCTTAGCCTTGAGCCAAACCCATGATCAGCTCTTGAAATTGCGCGTTCTGCGCCTGAAGGGCCTTGATAGACATCTCGGTTGATGATGATTCAGGGTTCATGATGCTGAAATAAACAGCGAAGAACAGTAAGCAACCTGAAAAGAGGAAAACCTGCTATGCACATGATGAATGATATGTGTTTATGCAATGCATTCAAGGGTTCGAAAGTTCAAATTTGTTGTAGACAAAAAAGAACACACGTTATCATTAAGGAAATAATTGTTCAGTACATCAAAGCCTCATGGGCACATATTACAAAGCAAATTAATCCCAAAAGACACTACGCATCCTCTTTGGAGCTATGTAGGTGTTGAGATTCCTCTCTTCGTGCAATAGGCGGGTGAGCTCCAAGACCTTCTTTTCACTAGTATGTAGACTGGTCTCAAGAGAATTCCGTTCTTCCTTAAGCTGGATCCAGCTCTTCTGCATCTCTTCCCAGGATGTAGGCATGTCAGGATGTTGAACAGTGTAGGACACTTCTCCTTCCAAGACTGGCTCTTTGATCACAGGGAACACATGAGGATAAGGCATTACTAACTTCTGGGAGCGGGCTCGTACCCACTTGAGATAAGGTTCCAATGGGATGGAATTCTTGTGCCCCAGTGTCTTGCTGTCTATCTTACTGGGCATCCTCCAAGCTCTGATAAATCTCTGGCGAAGTCCTTGTGCATCGTTGTCGAAGTCAAAAACTATGTCAGGAATTAACATGTCATGAGGGCCATCCCTCCGAGCATAACCAAACTGTCTCCAAGCCAGGCATGGGTTGTAAGTAATACCTCCTCTGATTCCAAGTAAAGGAACATTAGGGTACTCCCCGCAACGATCAATGATAGTGACATCCTCTCTGGACCGAGGGCACCAATGTATAGCTGCATGTGTAAGAGTCATCAACCGTTGTGACCATCTCAAACCCCGCTCGTTCTTCAAAACTGATTGTGGAAGGTGCAAAATAAACCACCTTCCCAGGAGAGGAGTGCAACACATAAGGACACCTCTTTTTCTCATGGTTCGAGTGTAACATGAGTGAAGGATGTCCCCCAGCAATGTAGGTATAGGATTCTTGGACATGAAGATCTGGACAGCACTGATATCTATAAGCTGATCTGGGTTAGGGAACAACACCAAACCATAGACAAGGAGGGCCACAATTTCTTCAAAAGCTTGTAAGTCAAGAGAGTTCCAACATTCCTGGGCCTTCTCAAACAGAAACCTGGCTAAGAACCCTTTGATGCCACTTCTAACTTCCCAATGTCCCTTGAGGTCAGATGATTGCAGGTGTAAGGCTTTGGCAATCTCTTCAAGCTTGGGTTCCTTTTCCGTACCGTCGTAGGGTAGTTGATCAAGGATAGGGATCTTCAGAAGCCGGGAGAACTCTTCCAATGTAGGTACCAGTTGATAGTCTAGGAAAGTGAAACAGTGATGCAGAGGGTCAAAGAACTGGAACATAACCTTTATCATATCCTCCTCAATGTTGGTATTGACCAAGCTGATGAGTCTTCCATGTCTTTCACTGAATGAAGAGCTCTCGGGAATCCTGGATATAAGCTCCTTGAGCTGAGGAGGGACCCTTACAAGGCTGATTTGAATTGTCTTTCTACGAACAGTTTCCATGTCCTACAAAACAAGAACAAAGGTGAAGATTCGAACCCCCGAAATGGTTAGTCGATGCATATGATGCTGGATGATGTCATGATGCTATGATTAAACACACCACAAATATTTACAAAGGCAAACATGTAAGACACACAAGTCACACAAGACAAGCCCTTAGAGTTTAGGCCAGCATGGGGTCTGGGTGTTACCCTCTTGAAGTTGGTGGGCTCAACCTGTCCTATTAGAAGTAACCGGGTTCTAAGGGTCCCAATATCACTGGATTGCTTTCATTGTTCATCGTTTCGATTTAGCCACTGAACTGGCGACCGAAATATTCCAGGAAAGCAACCCTCAATTGAGTGTAGTATCGAGTATCAACCAACCTCGGACTGCACCAAAGTCAGTTATCTCACTACCCCAAAGAGGCCAAGATAGTTCAATTAAGGTTCCTAAGGTCAGTTGATGCTTCACGACACCACGCGGAGGCCCCGTACTCTCCTTGACTGAACTCAAGGGTTACCGGTACACACCAAAGTGTCACATCAACGTAGCAGACTGTTTCAACCATGTCAGTATACCCCGCACAGTTCCCTCACAGCCTTGTTGCTACTTTCTAAGAAGGTATCCCCAGATCCGGGTTAGGATCTATAGAACTCCCAAGACAGTCCCACAATTTAAAGCAAACAAGTCAAGCAATTGAAAACACAGTGATCTTAGTCCTAAGGTACACCTCACTTTTATAAGAATCCCCAGCAGAGTCGCCAGTTCTGTGATCGGTGGATCTGGAACTGACTGTTTAACGCTAGTTCGTGAAATGTCGCGGTAAGCAAGAGTCGCCACCGTCTTTTATTTTCTCCAAATGGAAAGGACAAAAGCACAGAAAAATTCCTTATAGAGATTGCTCTCGGTTCGGGAGGTAGATTTATAGAAAGGGAAGGTGTTAGCACCCTTTCTATCCATGGTTATCCATGGGCTCTTAGATACTTGCTCATTGTGTTTTCAAAATTGTTTGTTTGCTTTTCAAGTGTAGGTTTAAAAAAGTTTCTTTGAAGATTTCAGTTCGACTCTTGTATCAGTCCTCAAGAGTGTTTGAAAAATTGCTTTTGAAAGGTGTCGGTGTGAAAAGTATTTTTTGATTTGTTTTGAAATTAGAGCAAGTATCTACGAGTCGTCTACCTACCCTAAGGAATTCGTCTGTGTAAATGTCCTTAAAGTAGTGCCATCCCACCATTGAGAGGTAGGTAGCACCACTGTTGGAGGTGTTCGGGTAAATTCGAGGGTTCGGGACATGGTGATCACCGGAGCAATAGGAAGACACCTTAGAAGCTACCCTCATGCCATGTTCATGGACATGAGGACTTACTAAAACGTCCTCTACTCGACGACCACCTTTCGAGGGGCAAGGCAACAGTGAGTCGTACCCTAGGGGTGGTGTGTGATTTGTGTGTCGTTTTCGATTATGTTTATCTTGTTCAGGCATTGGTGATCTACGCTTTGTTTTTATGTTTGGCATTCATTCTTTCATGCAAATTATTAACAGTTTAAAAGATGCGGAATTAAAAGTCCTACGCTATTACAAAGGCGCGGGTCTACATCGCCAAATTAAAACCAAGACCCGATTTGAAATAAAATAAAAATGCGGAAAGTAAAGGTCCTATTAATCTATTACATGGCTTTGGGATAAATACATTATATTCACAAAAGAAATAAAAATAAAATACGAGAAGAAGTAAAGTCGGGAATGCGAGGGCGTTGGACCCTTTTAAGGAAATTAAATTACAATTAATAAATTAGTTAAGTTAAATGAGAAAAGGAAATTATTTTTGAGTTTTTTGTATTTATGGAATTTAGTAAGAAAATTAAATGAAATTAAAACCCTAATTCTAAACTATTTTTAATTTATTAAGAAATGTTTAAATTTAACCTAGTTTTAACCTAATTATTTAATGGCAAATTTATTTACAAAAATAATTAATATTTAGTAATGATAAAAGAAAAGAAAAAGAATAAAAGTATTTAAAACCCTAATTCTACATTTTTTAATTTATTAAGAAAACATTGAAATTAAACCTAGAATTAAACTAAATTAATTAATAAAATTTATTTACAAAAAAAACATTTAAATAAAATATATTTATATTTTTTGTCTTTCTGATTTTTTGTTATTTTTTTTATGTTGTAAAATTATTAATTTATGAATTAAATAAAACAATTAATTAAGAAGAACAAATAAAAGAAAATAAAAGTGAGAAAGAAAATACAAACAGATGGGGGGTGTTGTCCCCAATTTTGGAGGTATTTTCCAGCAATCAGGCCCATTAAACGCTAGCCCACGTGGACTTTCTTGGCCTATGTATGAAGGCGTTGACCTATGCACATGGTGGTCTGCAGCTTCTGACCACTGGATTGATCTTGTGGGGCGCGTGGCAAGCACAAACATGAGGATGCATGGTAGGCCCTGGAGTAGGAACTGCATGGAATCACATTAAAACAAAATATATTGAGGAAGTGAGGGGACCTGGGAATCGAACCCAGGTCCCTAGGCTTGCCAGCACTACGTTCCACCAACTGAGCTGCTTTGTCACTTTGTAATAATAATGGATAACAATTAATATGATAAAAAATAAGAATTAGTGATGTCCAACGAAAAAACGCGCTGAAAATTTGAATGGCCCTATCACGTTGAGACAACTCATCTTCTTCTCCACTCGTTTGCTTTGGCCTGAAAAAAAAACAAATGGATAGCGGGGGTTTTAAACCCCTACTAAATGAAGAACATGAAAATAGCGATTAGGAATTGGCCAATGATAAATTGAGCGCGACTAGTGGTTCTGGATCTTCCAAGTGCGCTGAGTTCAATGGTGTAGGTCTCATGTCTCAATTTTTCCAGAGGAATAAAGCCCTCTTTTAAAACCTCTGCAACCCTAAAGGGCTTCCATTGCAAGTTTGCATATAGGCAACGAAAACTCAATTAAACAATATCAATAGACTCAGAAGGTCCATGTTAGTATAAAACAACAATCAAAATGTATGAAGAATGTCCAGAAATTCAAATACGATTATGCATAAAGTATGAGGAATTTTGACTTCTATATACCAATTCTTGATGCTAGAAGCGTGGAAAAGGATTCAGTTAGGTTCCTTGATGCCTTGGCAAGCTATTGGAATCCTTATTTCGCTTTGAATTGCACTCTATGTATGTTTTCAGTTTTCAACTTTTTCACAAAAAATGCAAAACGTGTATCTGATATGAGGCGCAGCTTGAAGGTTGTTGGCATTAGGTTTAGCATGCTGTATATGTATGGGACGAATTAGGGTAAGAATTTGAGTCCATAACCCTTTGCATTGATGAATCCAATATTTGATTTCCATGGAATCTTTTTCAATATTTTCTTCATGAAGAACATGCCAATTTGCACCAAATCTTTCCTTTTTTGATGTGCACGAGATCCTTAGGCCTTGGTGAGAGGTTATACTACACAAAAAGATTTGAAAACTTTATTTTAGTATTTTTGTCATATTTTATTTAATTAAATGAATTAATGGTGATAAAAATTCAAATAAATAATAAAAAATGATGAAATAAATCCCCTTTGGGTCAAATGGTCGTGCATAGCCTTTGGATAATGATTCTTGGAAGAAAATGTGGCCCATTAGCAATTTTGAGGCATTTGAAGCAAAGTTGACTTTTCAAAATTCCCAAAGATTTCCCTACTTCCATAAGGCATATCTTGCTCACTTTTTAAGCTTTGATCATGTTCGTGGACATTTTGGAAAGGTCTTGAAGCCCTCTAACCAATGCCTTTGGTCCCATGTTATTTTGATTTACCAATCTCAAGTTATGGTCTTTGACTTAAAGTCCCTTTTTGTTGACTTTTGAAAATGACCTATAATGTTGAAATTGATAACTTTTTGTGAGAGCATTTCTTGGACTTGAAGTGTGAAAAGGAGTTGTAGGAAATGTCTTTCTCTTCAAAATGAGCTTTGGATGGAATTTTTTTGATAAACCATGTGGAAGTTATGCCTTGGTCAAGTTACAGTTGACTTTTTCAACTGTCCAAATATAGCAACTTTTGCATCTTGAGACTTTTTGAGCCATGCCTTGAGAATCATGATCAAGAATTGATCAAATGATGTTTGTGGCTTAAAAATAAGATGTTGACCAAAAATTTGAACTTTTTGACTGTCAAATGACCATTTTTCCCCTGCAGTTGACTGTTGAGCAATTAGGGCATTTGACGGTGCAATTTTGTGCTGTGAGTCTTGAAACTTGACATGAGGATGCTTGACAATGTTTATAGGCATATGAGACTTGTTTGGACCCTTGGAAACCTCAACTTCTTTGTCAGAATCAAAACCCTAGTTTTTTGACTGTTAGGAGGCCCTTGAACTGTGCAACCCTTGGGATATTTTGAAGCATGCTTTTGGCAAATCTTGAAGGATATGGGAGGGAAAATTTTGGGGTACAACATTAGGGTTGCATTTTCAAAGATACAATGTAGATGTCATGGCTCTGATTCTGTACATATTTATAGATTTCATTTATATGGCCTAAGTAGAGAGAATTTTAGATCAGCACTTCTTGAGGAAATTAGGATTCAGAATTAGGATTAGCAAAATTCATGCTTGCTTCTGGTTTACAATTTTGATGCTTTGTATTTCTGAAACCATGATGAAATTTTCCATGACTTCTATGTTTGCATTTTCCATTTTTATTGAGAAATTACTAAGTTGCAGATACTCTGGCTGGCATGAGGAAGAAGATGAAGTTCATCATCAAAACTTACTTTGTAGTATATGTTTATGTTTTTGTTTCTAACACTAGATGTATATCCACCCTAGTGGTAGAGATCGAGCTCATAAAGCATTAGTGTTAAGGGTCCTGGTTTCTAGCCCCAGAGGCATCTTTTATGTTTATTTCTTGAAATTTTTACCCCATTATTTGTGAAATAATATTCCTGGACCAGAACTTCTAGATAAACCCCTCAATTTGTTTATCAAAAAAAATACTCCTAGACCAAAACTTCTAGATATTCTCATCCAACAGCATTGATACCTCACTTACCCATTACCAGAACTTTTAGCCTTCCAGTAACACTAGAAATTCTAGGTTTCCAGTTGCATCAGAAATTCTAGACTCTCTCAACAACAAGAACTTCTAGACTCTCTCAACAACCAGAACTTTTAGGCTCTCTCAGCAATCAGAACTTCTAGACTTTCCTTTGTTCCCAGCAGCCCCAGAACTTTAGTGCATCCGAATCCACAACTTCTGGCCTTTTTTTCTGCTAACATTTTCTTTCTGATTTGCAGCACGTCTGAGTCAGAACTTCTGCTTTCTCCTCTTTCAGCAATGCGCTGACTCTAACTCTTATTCCCTTATTATTTTTATCATCACTTTTATTTTCATTAATCAAAAACACCAAAAATAATTTATATTCATACAATTTTCTTTATTTCTTTTAAAACAAAAAGACTAAAAACATTTTCTTAATAAAATTTATTCCTTCTCTTAACCAAAACAAAACAAATCTATTTTACATTTCAATTCTTGTACATTATTTCAATATGATTGTAATAGATGATTGGGACTTTAATTTCTTGCAACCCCCATTTGTAAGTTTGTACAACCCATTCCCCAAGTGATTGTAATAGCGTAGGATATTTACTTTCCTCAATTTATTGCTTTCATATAAATGCTAGTAAAGTAGGATTTGTATGGGAAGATAAAAACAAGAAGTATACAACCCCTAATCAAAGACTAAATGCATGCAAATCAAACACACTATTCACACATGCACCCCTAGGGTAATTCCACTTGTTGCCTTATGGGAAAAAAAGGTCGTGATATGCATCTGAGGCGTCTTAGCAAAGACAATAAAAAAATACAAGATCATAGTCCCTCGATAATGCTTTCGAATGTTGCCTTACAAATGATCTTAGTCCCTCAAGAGAAATTCTAATATATCTCACAACATTGCTATCATGTCTATACGATGACCCACGCCCGTTCCTTTACATCCAAAGATAAGGATTCTTATCAATCAATGGTAAGATAGCAACATCTAAAGGAGGAGGAAAAGAACAAAGACTTTTGAGTAGGTAGAAATGTTCTTAGTTTCTTGCTCATCTTCAAACATAAACACCTTTCTAAATGCACCGACACTTTCCATGAAATATTTTCAAAATCCCAACACTTTGTATACATTATTATAGAGATGAGAATCATTACAAAAGTTGCCTAAATGGAGGCGCTTTTCAAAAATACTTTCAAAACCCACCACAAAGCACACTTTCAAACAAAAAGCAAATGATCTAGCAAGCAACTAAGATCCCATAGATAACTATGGATGAAAAGGGTTCTAACACCTTCCCTTTTCATAATCTACCCCCCGAACTCAAGAAAATAGTCTCAAAGGTCTTTCCTGTTCTTTTCACCCTTTCCTTTATTGGATAAAAGAAAAGTCGGTGGTGACTCTTCCTATCCGCAAAAATTGCGATCAAACGCAAAACATACCAAGTTAGTTCTCCCACCGTACAACAGATGGCAACTAGGCTATCTCCATCAAATTTAGAAATCACGAAGTTAGGTTATGCAGATGAGAAAAATTTCGAAATGTTGGCTATTGGTAACTTGACAGACAGCGATTGTAGAAAGCCAATAGATGGTTATCTGGAGAATCCTACAATGTCGGCAGAGCGAAAAATTAGGTATCGTGATTTAAGACGCTTGAAGGAATTTTTCTCAAGTGCCTTAGTGAAAGTGAGGTGTACTTGGTGTCGTATGTAACACCCCAATTCTACCCCAAGCAGTTATCGGAAAATCAGAGTATAAAAATTTCCAATATAATCAGGAAGTCACATATTCAACAAAACACATAAACCTGTCATACTATTAGAATATATACATAACACTTAAAGAAGCGGAATGAACACGGTTCATGAATATAGTCTTCATAACATAAACCAAACTTTGATTAATCACGCAGAAGATTCATAATAATTCTCTAAATAAGGTACAACATCTTTCAAATTATGAAACGACATCAATATAATAAACTCCTCAAATAACAACATAAGGTTCAATAAATAAACAGCAAAATAAGACAAGCGTTCATCCCCCCCCCCCCCCCCCGAGTGCTACGTATCAGAGCAAGTGACACCGAACTCGAACTAATAATGCTATCAGCTACTCATCTTGGTTACCTGCACGTTACCAACAAAGGGCAACATTCAAACAGAAGGGGTGAGATATCAAACTACATAAATAGGGTTATGATAAACAATATATTAAGTAAGGAATATACGATTCACCACTTCACACAACAACAACATAAAGCAACACAATTCACCTATTCACCTACACACCAATTCAACTTATCACATTGCCAAGCATAAATAACACTTCAAATAAGAAACAAAAAACGACTCCAAATGCGACTCAACTATGCAAATGCATGTGGTACTATTGGAGCAGAACTCCCAACATAAACATTTTCCAGTAATTTCAAGGCACAAGGCATAATCCTTCTTCATAATTCATTTTTGCCAATACAGGCCTTCACAAAATCCGCTAATACATACCTTCATAAGATGCAAATGTATGAATGTACAACACACGCAACAACATCATTAAGCACTTCACGAGGAATACGCCTATATCACTACTTCACTGGCCATAAGCCTACAACGTCATCAACGTAATCAATAACAATTCATGGCAACAACATATTCATTATATATTCACTAGGATTCACACCATAAGGCTACCCACAGAAATAATTCATAATCACATTATCAATAGTGAATTCCACATATACACAATGATGTCTCGTAACAACAACACATTCATCAATCAGCACAAAATAACATAACATTGGTCATAATACTTATAATCAACAATGTCCATAAACCGAACGGAACAACTTAACTTGTTGTACCGGCAATTCGGTATAATCGACATAATTTCAAAAAAAAGACATATCCACAATTACCTACTAATTAAACTTACTTACCCGGTCAAATTTCATCAAATTTCGTACAACTAATTATACTGCTTAATTCAGATATGGATCAATGGTTCTACACATGGATTTAGTAGTTACTTAATCATTGCTTCGCTCAACTAATTGAGGTTTTATTCCCTATCACCCTATTTTATGTTTTGGTTTGCAGAAGAATCAAACAGGATGAATCGGGAGGGAAAAATTGCATAAGTCTAAGTTCAGAAAAATTTGCTACAGTAGCTGACATAGGTGGTCGTGTTACCTGCCACGGCCGTGTCAGAAGAAGGAAAGGGAAATGGCATGGAGTGCAGGGGTTGACACGGGTGCCCGTGTCAGCTGACACGACCCGTGTCAACTGACACGACCCGTGTCAGGAGGCCTGGAGCTCAAAAAACCAGTTTTCTCTCCGTTTACACATATGCCTTGTTCTTGTTCATTATTTATTTCAATTCACCCATTTATCCTATCTTAGCATTAACCCAATACAGTTCAAATACAACCAATAACAACATAACTCAAATCAATTATTAATTTCAATAACAACACAAAGAAATCTTAGCACATCATAGTAGTGAAACTAATACCCTAAACCCAAATTAAAATTTATCATACTCCCATTTATTTAGCAAGAACCCTATCCTTACCTTGGATTGAGTGCAGCTCTAAGAAACTTTAATGAAATTTCTGGGAATTTGGTACTAGAGGCAACCTCCTCTTGTTCTTCTTCTCCTCTCAAAACCCTATTCCTCTTTCTCTTCTTTTTTTCCTTCTTTTTTCCTTATAACACTAACTATCTTTCTTTTATAACTCTATTTCTATTATAATATATTATTTCTCTTAATAAATCTAAATGGGCCTAAGTGACATACCCCCCCCCCCCTATTACTTCACAACACCACAATTAAGCCCAATCTCATATTTAAGCTTAATAATAAAATAATACTTCAACTTAATTCCACCAAATTAAATCTGATTATTTATCATGCCACTAAATAAAATAATTCCGACTTCGACGATAAAAATTTGAATTAATATAAAATATTCAAAAATACTTAACTAAGTAAATAATTAAATATCGGGGCGTTACATCGTACCCCAAATCTGCCCTACCTTTATGATCATATTTTCAAGATTAAAAATGGAAAGAAATATTTTGATTAAGGATGGTCCAGCAATATCTGATGGTCCATTTTTAAGAATCCAAGTCAATAGAAGGGTGTGTCTTAATTCAAGGGAGTGGGGCTTTCTAAACCAGAAAGACCCATATACCCATGGGCCCATTTGCGAAGCATGTTGGCCAATGGCCCATGAGATTCGAATATTAAAATTATTTCAAAAGGAAATTAATATTTTGTTTATATGGGTCCATTAGGCTTTGTTGTTGTTAGTAAAGAGAGGATGTGAAAACTTCAATTTAAAAGTCCATTAGAATTCAGGGCCCATTTTCGTTTTGATTGAATAGCAAAGAGGGGTATGGTTATAAATTTACAGGCCCATTAAGGTTTTGTTAAACTAATACATTTGTTGTTTTTATTATTGTTGTTTTATTTTAGAAAAAAACATTATTATAAAATTGTTTTTATTAATGACTGCTTTATTAAAAAATCCTTTTGCAAATTATAAGTAAATTTATTATAATTATATTTTTATTAAAATATTTTATTGTTTTATTAAAAAAAAATTATATATAGAATTACTTATTAAAAGTTTTTTTTAATGTTTGAAGATCTGTTTTATAAAAAGGGCCTAGTGTTGGGCCCAATCTGGATTAAAGGAAAAGTGTTTGTTATGATAAAAAAAGTTTTGGCTGGACAAAATACGTTTTTGTAATACAGTGAAGGCCCAATCCAGATTACAGTAAAAAGCAGGTTGTTGTATTTATTGGGCAAAAACTATGTTAAGGCCCAAATTCGTTCATCCAATGTGCTGGGCTAAGATAGTTACGCAGGCCCAAATTCAAAGTAACAGCTACTGTTCCAATCAACGAGGAAAAGGCGCACATTTTTTTATCATTAACTAGTACTGAACAAGTGGAATGAAAATCAAATCTTTTTTACAACAAAATAACACAGAATCGAATCTTGCTTCAAATCAAAAGCCCATAATCAGTACAAACAGGATAGTACAAAATCAGTGTATTGCAAGATCGGATCCGGTATGAACAAAACAAAATCAAATCTCAAAATCAACTATAATTCAAATCAATTAGATATTATAACATATATTTCAAATCAGTTGTAATAAAGATCCAATCCCTAATTTATCTATAAATCCCTAATCTGAGCTAAACTAATTTGTAACAACCCTAATATCTAACCCTATAAATACTAAGAGTAAAATACAGAGAAAGAGGGGCGGAGAAATTGAAAAAAGAAAATTGAAGAAGGTGAAGAAAGAAGAGATTCTGAGACGGGGCAGAAAAGTGAAGAACCTATTATCCGAATTTGCTTAAGAGAGGAGGATCGTGATTAGGGTTTCAACATCTGAAACCCTAATCGCGTCGTTGCTGCTGTGCCATCAGCCGCCGTTGGATACGTCTCCGGATCATTACCCTCGAGGATCGACGAAATCTGCAAATTGGAAAGAAAAGGGGTTAGAAATCGAATTAAGAAAACTAGAGGTAAATCGTATTATCTTTTTGTTTTGATATTATTGTCGGTTTAGGGTTGGTATGCGATAGAGATAGGGTTCATGGTAGCCCCGCCGTGGGGAGAAGGCGTTAGGGTTTGAGGGAAGTTTGAAGAGGGTTGGTACGGGTGAGAGAGAGAGAGAGAGTAAAGAAGGTTTTTATGAAAAATGAAAATGTGATGAAACATATTTTTATTTTGAATCGATTTTATACATGCACGCTTACCATAAGAAAAATACCCCCTTAACTGCATCCATTGGATCCTCATCAGACGGTCGTGAGGCTAATTCTACCGTAAGCTCGATACACCTTCCCATACGTGATTACCCTGACCTCTCACAAAACA
The DNA here is from genome assembly GCA_948472305.1 of Vicia faba. Taxonomy (NCBI): domain Eukaryota; kingdom Viridiplantae; phylum Streptophyta; class Magnoliopsida; order Fabales; family Fabaceae; genus Vicia; species Vicia faba. The sequence continues at coordinate 240,873,013 of OX451737.1, forward strand.
CATTTGGGCCTAGCCCAGTTGCTCTTCACACCACCTTTTTTTTCTTTTTCACTAAAATGAACCAACAACTCACCCCCTCCCTTACCTCTGGGCCCAGTTCAATATCTGAACTTGGGCCCAACTTCTCAAGACACCCTCTGTTTTGCTTACCAGTTCAAAAGCGAACCCCCAGGCTTACTGGGCCTGAATTCAATATCTGAATTCAGGCCCTGACTTTTCACACCCTATCCTTTTACTACTCAATTTAAAATACACCCCCTGAACTAATTAAATTTTTTCCATTTTTATTATATATTATATTTTCTTATTTCATTTTTTTCCTTTTTATTATTATTATTATTATTATTATTATTCCTTTTTATTCATAATAATTATTTTACTTGATTTTCACACATTATTATTTATATTATCATTTAAATAATTATTTTATTTAAAAAAACTCATGTACATATTTTTATATTATTGCATTAAAATATTTTAAATCATGCATTAATTAAGGAATTTCATAATTAATATTACAAAAAACATACTCAACAAATCTTAAATCTATTTTTCGCAATAAACTAATCTAAACAATAATTTTTGCAAAAGGGTTCCAAATATATTTTGACTAATCGCGTATTTAGTCCAAAATTCCGCTATCTCTACACCCCAGCCAAAATACAAGGTAATTCAAAATACTTTTGCAAGCCCTAAAAAACATAAACCCATACAAACTATGAATTAGGACTTTGATTCCTCATAAAAGGATACGTAGGCATACTGTTGTACCCCAAAATTTGCCCTCCCATTTCCTCAACATTTTCTCATCACAAGACCTTTGAAGATCAAGATACAGTTAGGGTTTCCTCTGCTCAAGGCTTCTCCTTGCACTGTGAACTCAAATTAGGGTTTGTGTTTGCCCTAGGATGTTTTGACCTAAAATGCCTAAAATGACTTCTATGCTTCATATTGGACTCCCAAGTTTACCTATACCAAGTTTCAAGTCTTGATTCCAAGTTTTACCCAGTCCATTGAACAGTTGATCTAGAAATCAGCTGTATTGGGGAAAAAGTCAATTGTGGCCAATTGACAGTCAAACCTCATGAAATTTGATCCACATCAACATTATGAACTCCCATGAACCATTTGATCAAGTTTGGATCACAATTCCACAAGAAATTTGATCAAATCACCAAAAGGGCAAAATGGTCATTTTTAGGGTTTTGACTGCACAAAGGCAATTTTTGACTGTTTGACCTAGCCAATGGCAAACCAAGCTCACATATGGACTCAATAACCCCATGGAATTATCTTGACATGCTCAACAAGTTCAAAAGATCCCAAGTACACAAGATTGACAGTTGAATTCCCAGTCAATTGATCAATTTTGACTGTATACTGAAAGTCAAACTTTGACTTTTTGGTCAAAATCAAGAGTCAAGATTCATTTTTCATCAAAACTTGCCAAATCATGAAACTTGTTCACCAAGAAATCACAAAATGCAAATTAGGGTTTGAAAATGGAATTTTTCATAACTTAGAATTTTTCTAAGTTATGAAAAACCCTAATTTTTTCCCAACTTTGCCCCATCTTTTCACCATGATCCATTTGGATTCAAACAAAAGTCAAAACATGAAAGTTGTAGCTTGTTGCATAATCTACAACTTTGATTCACAAAGTTTTCTCATTTGAAGCTTGTATCTCAAGTTATGATTTTTTGAATAAGGGCACTAAACCATCTTTTAACTTAGTGAAATTTGACATATTTTGACAAGGTTTTCTACCCTACTTCAAGGCCACTTTTCATACCCTTCCACTTGGAATTTTGATTTGCATTTCAAAGATGGATTGTAGTACACATTCCAAGCTTTCCAAAATGTCCAAGAACTCATCAAACAACCTCATAACTTGAGAGATTCGAATTTCACAAGTTGGCAAAAATTCACTTTTGTTCTTCATCAAGACATGTTCATAAACTTGGCAAATTTGAACTCAGCATAGTTTGTGCTACTTTGCAGGTCCTTAAACCACATTACACTCCTTAATTTAATGCTTGTTCATTGTGTCTAAGTGTTGTTCCATGAATTCAAGCATTATACACAAGATTGATCCATTTTTGGATAAAGTGAACTTTCCATTTTTACAAAAGTTTGCTTTATGTCAATTGGTAAATCTAACAAGTACATAAAAGATCTGCTTAGCACAAGATTATGTGCATAACACACTGATCAAGAGATGTTTATGCAGCACATTAGGGGGTCCTATACTGACCTAGAACACCAATTTGCTTTTGTTGCTTAGAAAAGAAGAAAAGTCCATAACTTGTGACAACTTGAATCTCAGCTTACACACACAACACAAAAGATATCAAACACATTCAAAATCACCCAACCAAGCTTTTGCACGAGCCTTTTGCCTTTCAAACACTCTCCATCTCAGAAACACCACAAAACTGCTCAAACAGAGCAAGCCCTGCAGATTGAGTGCTATCTCTCAATCCCTTCGAGCATTTTGATCAAAACCTGTTCCTCTACCTTCCTTACAACATATGCAAACTATCCAGAAGCTAAGGCACGATCTGTAGTTGCTCTAACCACTTCCACCATTTTCATATCTTTGACTTGCAGGTGAAGTTCTACAGCTTGATACAAGAAGGTTCAAGACAAAGTAAGCATTGAAAAAGCATCCCTGGACCTCAAGGAAGCTTTTCCAATCATTACATTGCACTGAAAGTCTCTCATTCTCCACATAGAAGTTCAACTGCACAGGTAAAAGTTTGAATTCGTATCTCTCTTATTATGCATCTTTAGTCTTAAGTTTGTGAAGAAACAAGGTCCTACTCATAGGCCTGAACATGTACATAGCTTTACTTTTCATTTCTTTTGTCTGAGTAGAGAGAATTTGAGCTCTGAAAATGGTAGAAAAGTTAGGTCAGAAAAGAGGGGGAGAGAAATTCTCCCTCATCTTAGAGAGATAGTTCATGTTCTTTATATGTATGAAATCGTGAGATTATGCTTTACATGTTTTGTGTTGGAAGTTTGTTCAAAGGATCAAAGAATCAGGACCTTGATGTTGAAGCAAGAGGCGCGCGTTTTTGAACTCAGTCTTGGCCAAAGGTTGAAGACAGTGTTTCATTGGGCTGGGCTTTTGTGTTCTTTCTTTTCACACCATCTTTTTTGGTTTACACCCCCCTGAGCCCATTTGCTCATTTTTTAACATTTTTGACTTTTTCTTTTTTGGCTGACTTTGTTTATTTTTTCTCATGCCATTTAAAAATTAAAAATATTTTTTCCATCATTTTTTGCATTTATTGCATATGTATTTGTTTATTTTCTTTGTTTGTACATTAATATGTATATATACCATTATTATAATAAAATAGAAAAAAGGTGTAAATACATTTTTATTTTTATTTACCTTCTGAAAATATTTCACGCAAAAAATACTTTTTTTTTATTTTATTAAAATATTAAAATACTTATTTTGTGTATAATGCATATTTAGGGTTTAATATATATATATATATATATGTTTATTAATATATTTAAGCTAAAATATAAAAAATACTTGATTTTTTTTCATTTTTATTAATATTTGATACAAAATACTTTTTCACAATATACTTCATTTTTACATTATTTTTATAAATAATAAATAAATAGTTGTATTAAGTTAGAAGATAATACCTTTTTCTTTAAAAAATTAGGGTTTTTGCCCTAAATTCAAAATACTCAAAAAATAATACATTTTTATTTTCCTTTCCCTTTTACATAAATAATATTTTCTCATACACATAAAAAAAAACTTTCTTTTTGCATTTCACATATTTATTTAATTTACATTTAATTATGCAATTTATTTACCTTGCAAATATTCAAAATGATGTAATAATCTAGATTTAAATTCTTGTCAATATCCCCATTTGAACATTTGTACCCCCCTTCCCATATTTGGTTTTGTAATAGCTTAGTAATTTTAATTTCGCACTTTATTGCTTTCTAATGATAACATGCTAGAATTAGGGTTTGTATGCGAAAAAACGATAAAAAATAGTTTGACCTAATACAAGATAAAACAAGCATGAAAATGGACACACAAATCACACTTGCACCCCCCTAGGGTATTTCACTTGTTGCCTTCAAATAAAAGGGCCATGTTGCATGTTAAACTTCTTTGGGCAAAACAAACAATTTGAATGATCATAGTCCCTCGACAAAACTTTTCAAAACAAACAAAAACAAATGATCAAGTCCCTTAGAGAAATTGCCCAAAGACATTTAACGCCGTTGCAATTATGGTCTAAAACGATGACCCGCGCCTGTCCCTCTCACATCCTAACACAAGGTTGCCCACCAAATACAATGGTGGAGCAAACTTGTTAAAAGGGTTAAAGTATAGCAATAATCTTTTGAGAAATTTAGGAGTAGATAACCTCTTAGTTACTTGAATCAACTTGCAAAACAAAACACTTGCCTAAATTCAAATTCACAACACCTTCAAAATAACTTTCAAAAACAAATGAAAACTTTTTCAAAAGACATACATCTTTGTATACATCCCCACATGGATCATTACAAAGGTTGCCACCACATTGGCCTCTTTTCAAAAACATTTTCAAAACCCACACACTCAAGCACCATTTAAAACAATTGAAAACAAAAAGGCAAGTGATCTAAGCAAGTAACTAAGAGCCCATGGATAACCATGGATAGAAAGGGTGCTAATACCTTCCCTTTCTATAATCTACTCCCCGAACCCAAGAAAACATCTCACAAGGTTTTTGCTGTGCTTTTTAACCTTTCCTTAGGATAAAATAAAAAGTCGGTGGCGACTCTTGCTAACCGCAACATTTGCGAATACAAACGCAAAACCTCAAGTCAGTTCTCCCACCGTATCACAGAACTGGCGACTCTGCTGGGGAATTTCTTTTAAAGTGGAGTAACCTTAGGGTTTAGATCACCTTTGTTTTCAATTGCTTGCTTTGTTTGCTTTTACATATTGTGGGCTTTGTATCGGAGTTTTATAGATCCTAACCCGGATCTGGGAAACCCTTTTAGGTAGCAACAAGGCTGTGAGGGAACTGTGCGGGGTATACCGACATGGTTGAAGCAGTCTGCTACGTTGATGTGGCACTTTGGTGTGTACCGGTAACCGTTGAGTTCAGTCAAGGAGAGTACGGGGCCGCCGCGTGGTGTCATGAAGCATCAACTGACCTTAGGAACCTTAGTTGAACCATCTTGGCCTTGTTAGGGTAGTGAGATAACTGACTTTGGTGCAGTCCGAGGTTGGTTGATACTCGATACTACACTCAATTGAGGGTTGCTTTCCTGGAATATTTCGGTCGCCAGTTCAGTGGCTAAATCGAAACGATGAACAATGAAAGCAATCCAGTGATATTGGGACCCTTAGAACCCGGTTACTTTTGATAGGACAGGTTGAGCCCACCAAACTTCAAGAGGGTAATACCCAGACCCCATGCAGGCCTAAACTCTAAGGGTTTGTGTGACTTGTGTGCCTTACCATGTTTGCCTTTGTGAATAGTATATTTAATCATCACATCATTACATCATACAAACATCATGAGCATTGACTAACCATTTCAAGGGTTTCGAATCTTCATATTTGTCTTTGTTTTATAGGACATGGAAACTGCTCGCAGAAAGACAATTCAGATTGGCCTTGTAAAGATCCCCCCTCAGCTTAAGGAACTTCTGTCCAGGATTCCCGAGAGTTCTTCATTCAGTGAGAGACATGGAAGACTCATCAACTTGGTTAACACCAACATTGAGGAGGACTTGATAAAGGTCCTGTTCCAATTCTTTGACCCTCTGCATCAATGCTTCACCTTTCCGGATTATCAGTTGGTGCCTACGTTGGAAGAGTTCTCCCGACTTCTGAAGGTCCCTATCCTTGATCAACTACCCTACAACGGTACGGAAGAGGAACCCAAGCTTGAAGAGATTGCTAAAGCCTTGCACCTACAGACATCTGACCTCAAGGGACATTGGGAAGTTAGAAGTGGTATCAAAGGATTCTTAGCTAGATTTCTGTTTGAAAAGGCTCAAGAATGTTGGAACTCTCTTGACCTACGAGCTTTTGAAGAAGTCATGGCCCTCCTTGTCTATGGTTTGGTGTTGTTCCCTAACCCAGATCAGCTTATTGATATCAGTGCGGTCCAGATCTTCATGACCAAGAATCCTATACCTACACTGTTGGGGGACATCCTTCACTCATGTTACACTCGAACCATGAGAAGAAGGGGTGTCCTTTTGTGTTGCACTCCTCTCCTGGGAAGGTGGTTTATTTCACACCTTCCACAATCAGTTTTGAAGAACGAGCGGGGTTTGAGATGGTCACAACGGTTAATGACTCTCACGCATGCAGATATACATTGGTGTCCTAGGTCCAGGGAAGACGTCACTATCATTGATCGTTGTGGGGAATACCCTAATGTTCCTTTATTTGGAATCAAAGGAGGTATTACCTACAACCCATGCCTGGCTTGGAGACAGTTTGGTTATGCTCGGAAGGATGGCCCTCATGACATGTTAATTCCTGACATAGTTTTCGACTTCGACAACGATACTCAAGGACTTCGTCAGAGATTTATCAGAGCTTGGAGGATGCCAAGTAGGATAGACAGCAAGACATTGGGGCACCGGAACTCCATCCCGTTGGAACCTTACCTCAAGTGGGTACGAGCCCGCTCCCATAAGTTAGTAATGCCTTACCCTCACATGCTACCTGTGATCAAAGAACCAGTCTTGGAAGGAGAAGCATCCTACACCATTCAACATCCCGACATGCCCACCTCCTGGGAAGAGATGCAGAAGAGTTGGGTCCAGCTTAAGGAAGAACGGAATTCTCTTGAGACCAGTCTACATGCTAGTGAAAAGAAGGTCCTGGAACTCACCCGCCTGCTGCACGAGGAAAGGAATCTCAACACCTACATCGCGCCAAAGAGGATGCGCAATGTTTTTTTGTCTTAAGGAGTTATTTTGTAATATTTGGCCCATGAGGCATTTATGTACTAACGAATTTCTCCTTATTAATATAATGTGCGTTCCTTTTTGTCTACAACAAATTTTGAATATTCTAAATCCTTGAATGCATTGCATACATACGCATTCCATTGCACCATATGCATAGCAGGTACCCTATTTCACAGGTTGCTTAATTTTCTTCGCTGTTTATGTGCACAGTCGTCATGAATCCAGAGTCCTCCAGTGAGCAAGCAATCAAGGCCCTTCAGGCCCAAAGTGCACAGTTTCAAGAGATGGTCCTAAGCCTAGCCCAAGGTCAGCAAGAGTTGAAGACTCTACTCCTGAAGAAGAAGAAGAAAAAGAGGACTGCATTGTTCAACACCGGACGCAGATTTGGGAACACACTCCACAATGAAGCTGATCCAACCACTTCTTCTGCTGAGAAAAATAGTCCCCAAGGGGGAGGAGCTCCTAGTCCCGCAGTCTCCGACAACGAGATGGACTATAACGATGAACAATACCCACCTGCTGCTGACAGATACAAGCAATTGGAGGACCGCTTGAGCGCTATGGAAATTCAGAATGTGCCAGGACTGGATTTCGGAGATTTGGGGTTATCTTCTGGGGTAGTCATTCCACACAAGTTTAAGGCGACTGCCTTCGCCAAGTATGATGGGGTCTCCTGCCCAAAGCTGCATCTGAGGTCGTATGTAAGGAAAATCCAACCTTACACGGCGGATAAGAACCTCTGGATTCACTTCTTCCAAGACAGCCTCTCGAGGTCTCAGCTTGAATGGTTCTACCAATTAGATGGAACTAGCATCCGACACTGGGAAGATTTGGCAACCGCATTCTACAGACAATACCAATACAATTCTGATCTCGCTCCTACGCGTACCCAACTTCAGGGTATGTCTCTAGGGACGGGTGAAGGGTTCAAAGAGTACGCTCAAAAATGGAGAGATTTGGCTGGCAGGGTGCAGCCTCCATTGACTGATCGAGAACTGGTTGATATGTTCCTTGGGACTTTGTCTGGTCCGTTTTTCAATCATTTGGTTGGTAACTCCTCCGCTGGGTTCACAGATTTGATATTAACGGGAGAAAGAATTGAAGCTGGCATCAGGTCAGGCAAGATACAGAAGGCTGCCTCTACAAGTGCTGAGAAGAGGCCGTTTAAGAAAGAAGCAAGTGCCGTCTATGGTCCTAGAAGACAAGTCAAGCCCGAAAGTCGCCAAGCCGTCAATGCTTTGGTCATCTCCAAACCTGTTGCTGCTCCTCAGCAGTACAATCAACAAAGAAGTGAAAGGCCCAAGAGGCAGTATACCCGACTGAGTATGACATTATCTCAAATTTTACCCCAACTATTATCCACCAACCTGGTGACCCTCAAAGAAGCTCCTAAGGTCGTCAACACTGCGTCTCCTAAATACAACCCAAATGCCCGGTGTGCTTATCATTCTGATAGTCCCGGGCACACTACTGATGATTGCTGGGCCTTAAGAAACAAAGTGCAAGATCTGATCGACGCGAAAGAAATTCAGTTTGAAGCGCCAGAAAGACCAAATGTTGTAACGGCTCCTATGCCCCAGCATAGGGTAAATGCCGTTGAGGAAGAAGTGTATGTTGTTTCGATAGATGAAGTTGTTACCCCTCTGAAGACTGTTAAGAAGAACCTACTGCGGGCCGGTTTATTTCCGGGTTGCGGTGAAGGTTGCCTATTCTGTGCTATTTCCCTATCTGATTGCCCCTTGCTGAGGTTAGGTATCCAAGGCCTAATGGATAGCAAGGAGATACTATTCAAAAAGACTGCTGTTCATTTGGTTCCGATGAAAGAAGTTTCCGTGATTACCATTTTCAAAAATCCAATCAAGGCTCCCCCGAAGAAGCCTATTCAAATCTTGACAGTTGCGCCTGTGATCATTACTGTTCCAGGGCCCCTCTCCTACGTGTCTGATAAAGCTGTCCCCTGGCATTATGGGGCAGACGTGTATGTAAATGGAATCAAGCAAGAACTCGACGCTAGTGCCAGTATCTGCGATATCACTGGTCCAGCTAAGGTCACCCGCAGTGGCAGGCTCTTCTCGCCTGACATTGCGCCGCCCGCTATTCGAAAACCCCTCCTCATAAAACCTACAAGTTTACCTAGTCCTGTTGCTGACCAAATTGTGTCCCCTGCTGCCGAGTCATCAAATACTCGGGGAAAAGGGATTGAAGAAGAGCCTGCCCGGATGGAGGCGCCGATACCCATAAATGCTGAGGCCTCCCGACAAGAAATGGAGGAGATTCTGAAAATAATAAAGAAAAGTGATTTTAATGTTGTCGAGCAGTTGGGGCATACACCCTCCAAGATCTCCCTGCTCTCCCTATTGCTATGCTCTGAGGCCCATGCTAAGGCCTTAATCTCATTTCTCAAGACGGCCCATGTGCCGCAAGAGACGTCTGCAGTCCAGTTCACTGACTGCATAGCGAATCTGACGGCGGACAACGGCTTGGGTTTTTCAGATGCTGACCTGACCGCAAAAGGGAGAGACCACAATGATGCCCTGCATGTCTCTATTGAATGCAGGGGAACTACTCTGGCACATGTATTGGTGGACACTGGTTCTTCCTTGAATGTTCTTCCGAAAAAGGCTTTAGATCGTCTGGATTATGAAGGCCTGGAGTTGAAACCCAGCAATATCATCGTCAGGGCTTTCGATGGTTCAAAGAGGATGGTTCATGGAGAGGTTAACATCCCTATCCGTGTGGGCTCTCAAGTGTTTGACTCTACCTTTTACGTGATGGATATACGTCCGTCGTATTCTTGTCTGTTGGGTCGACCTTGGATCCATAAAGCTGGGGCCGTGACCTCCACCTTGCACCAGAAGTTGAAATATCCCGTCAGGGGGAAGATCGTCACTGTGCAAGGAGAAGAGGAGTATATGGTGAGCCATTTGAATTCCTTCAGGTACATCGAGATGGACGGAGAGTTCATTGAAACCCCCTTCCAGCATTTCGATGAGGTACATCCAATTTCAGCAGCTGCAGAGACAACGGCCGAAGAGAATGATTCCTTGAAGATGGCTTCCCTAAGGGATGCCTGGGCTGTGGTGCAGAAAGGCAATTGTGCACACTGGGGTCAGCTTCCTGACTTCACTCAGAAGAACGACAAGTTTGGGCTAGGCTTTACTGCAGAGGCTCAGAAGGCAGTGCGCAAAGAGAAGATCGGAAAGGCTCCGGTGTTTATTTCCAGCTCAAGGGTGAACGCTATTGAGGAAGATGTGGAGGAAGCAGAGTTTGACAGTTGGATCTACCCGACTACCAGCGACGGACCAAGCAACTGGACAGCAAAGGATTTTACCCCTATCACATTTGTCACGCAGTAATTGATTCCTTTTGATTTCCAAATTTGTAACAAACAATATGTTAAAACTTTGTTGGCTCGGTGTCCTGCCCGGGGCATCGTAGCTCCATTTGTGAGGGCTTTTTGTATGACATTTTCATATATCATCAATCAAAACATTGGACGTTTGTTGCATTTCAAATCTTGTGCTCTTTTTCTTTCTGTGTTATACATATTGCAAAACAGCTATATTTACACACACTCACTTATACAGGTTTCAATCCACTCTGGATCTCACTGGTAACAGCTCTGCTACCGCCAATTATGACTTCGAAAATCCGATCAACTTGGCCGAAGACGAAGGTGAAGATGATTGCGAAGTGCCTGGTGAACTTGCGAGACTGCTACTTCAGGAAGAAAGGGCTATTCAACCACATGAAGAGCCTGTGGAGACAATTAACCTGGGAACTGAGACGGATAGAAAAGAGGTCAAGATTGGTGCCAATCTAGAGCTCAGCGTGAAGCAACGATTGATCCAGATGCTACGAGACTACATGGAGATTTTTGCTTGGTCCTATAAAGATATGCCTGGTTTGGATGCCGACATTGTAGTTCACCATCTGCCAACCAAGGAAGACTGCCCTCCAGTAAAGCAAAAAGTTCGACGGATGCGTCCAGAGATGTCTGAAAAGATCAAGGCCGAGGTTATGAAGCAATTTGATGCCGGGTTCCTTGCAGTGACTTCTTACCCTCAGTGGGTTGCCAATGTTGTGCCAGTGCCGAAAAAGGACGGTAAGGTCAGAATGTGTGTTGACTACAGGGATCTGAACAGGGCCAGCCCCAAAGATGACTTCCCCCTACCTCACATCGATGTTCTTGTTGACAATACAGCTCAACACAAGGTGTTCTCCTTCATGGATGGCTTCTCAGGGTATAATCAGATCAAGATGGCTCCTGAAGATATGGAGAAGACTACATTTGTGACTCAGTGGGGGACCTTCTGTTATAAGGTCATGCCATTCGGATTAAAAAATGCTGGGGCAACCTATCAACGTGCCATGGTTGCTTTATTTCATGATATGATCCATCATGAAATTGAGGTATACGTTGATGACATGATTGCAAGGTCTCAAACTGAGGAGGAGCACCTCGACCATCTGAGGAAGTTGTTTGACCGACTCAAGTTGTACAAGCTGAGATTGAATCCCAACAAATGCACCTTCGGGGTGAGGTCCGGAAAATTGCTAGGTTTCATTGTAAGTGATAAAGGTATTCAGGTGGACCCTGCCAAGGTAAAAGCCATACAAGAGATGCCGACTCCAAAAACAGAGAAAGAAGTCAGAGGTTTCCTAGGACGACTGAATTACATTGCCGATTCATCTCACATCTAACTGCTACTTGTGAGCCAATCTTCAAATTACTGAAGAAAGATCAAGTGGTACGCTGGAATGATGAATGTCAGGCCGCCTTTGAAAGGATAAAGGAATATCTCCAAGAGCCACCCATTCTTATGCCACCGGTGGAAGGAAGACCTCTGATACTATACTTGACGATACTTGATAATTCAATGGGGTGTGTGCTGGGGCAGCATGACGAGTCTGGCCGAAAAGAGCACGCTATTTATTACTTGAGCAAAAAGTTTACCGACTGTGAGTCTCGTTACTCACTGCTCGAGAAAACTTGCTGCGCTCTTGTATGGGCTGCTCGCCGGCTGAGACAGTATATGCTGACTCACACTACTTTATTGATTTCAAAAATGGATCCTATCAAGTACATATTTGAAAAGCCTGCTCTGTCTGGAAGACTAGCGAGATGGCAAATGATCTTAACAGAATATGACATCCAGTATACAACTCAGAAAGCAATTAAGGGAAGTGTACTGGCTGATCATTTGGCACACCAACCTGTAGACGATTACCAATCATTGAACTTTGATTTTCCGGACGAAGACATCATGGTGGTAACTGACTGTGAAGTACCTGGACCGGATGAAGGACCTGAGGAAGGATCCCGATGGTCTATGCATTTTGATGGAGCCTCCAATGCTTTGGGAAACGGCGTCGGCGCTGTAATCATATCTCCCAAGGGGACTCATACTCCACTCACCGCCCGATTATGTTTCAGCTGCACCAACAACATGGCAGAGTATGAGGCATGTATCATGGGTTTACAAGCTGCAATCGATTTGAGGATCAAGTTTCTAAGTGTCTTCGGAGATTCCGCTCTCGTGATCAATCAGATCAAGGGCGAGTGGGATACGAAACACCCGAATCTTATTCCTTACAAAGAGTATGTGTCGACCTTGCTCCCCCACTTTGAAGAGATAACTTTTGAGCATTTCCCCAGAGAGGAAAATCAGCTAGCGGACGCACTAGCCACGATGTCTTCAATGTTCAAAGTTAAATGGGACAATGAGGCTCCCCGAATCATAATCTGGAAGTTGGATGAACCGGCGTGCTGCTGTGAGCTCGAGGCTGAGAAGGTGACTGAGAAACCCTGGTATCACGAGGTAAAGAGGTACTTGGAAACTCAGGAATACCCTGAAGGTGCATCTGTCAATGATAAGAAGTTCATGAGGAGGTTTGCTGCAAAATTCTTCCTCAGCAACGACATTCTCTACAAACGGAATCATGATTCGACTCTGCTGCGTTGTGTGGATAAGGCTGAAGCGGAGAAAATCATGATGGAACTGCATGAAGGTACATTCGGAACGCACTCCAGTGGACACACCATGGCTAAGAAAATCCTTCGGGCAGGATATTTCTGGTCCACAATGGAAGCCGATTGTTACCAACACTCCCGAACTTGTCATAAGTGCCAGATCTATGCTGACAAGGTGCATATCCCTCCAGTTCCTTTGAATGTCCTAACGGCACCTTGGCCCTTCGCAATGTGGGGCATCGATATGATCGGTGAGATCCGACCAACGGCATCCAACGGGCATCGCTTCATCTTGGTGGCGATCGATTACTTCACGAAATGGGTTGAGGCCGCTTCCTATGCCACAGTAACCAAGAGCGTCGTGGCGCGTTTCATCCGGCATAATCTGATCTGTCGGTACGGCGTCCCAGAAAGAATCATTACGGATAATGGTACCAATCTTAATAACAAAATGATCACTGAACTCTGTGAACAATTCAAGATACAGCACCACAATTCTTCTCCCTACCGGCCGAAGATGAAAGGCGCTGTAGAGGCAGCCAATAAAAATATCAAGAAAATTGTGCAGAAGATGACAGTGACCTATAAAGATTGGCACGAGATGTTACCGTTCGCTCTTCATGGGTACCGCACCTCAGCAAGGACATCAACCGGGGCAACTCCCTTCTCCTTGGTCTATGGCATGGAGGCAGTCTTGCCAATCGAGATCCAGATACCCTCTCTCCAGATAATGAAGGATGCAGACTTGAATGAAGATGATTGGATCCAGACTCGACTTGATCAATTAAATCTGATTGACGAAAAGAGGCTCACTGCTATCTGTCATGGTCAAACATATTAGAAACGGATGATCAGGGCATTTAACAAGAAAGTCAGACCGCAAGAGTATCAAGTTGGGGACCTGGTAATCAAACGCATCATCCTTCCTCAAAGTGATCCCAGGGGCAAATGGACCCCTACATACGAAGGGCCATTTGTGGTTAAACATGTGTTCTCAGGAGGAGCCATGATCCTAACCACCATGGATGGTGACGACCTTCCTCACCCCGCCAATGCAGACATAGTGAAAAAATACTACGCATAAATAAAAGACCCGCTAGGTTGACATACCTAGGCAAAAATAAGGGCTTCCCGGCGAACCAAAAGGGTTCGGGCAAAAATAAGGGATGAAATGAATAAAAATCTGTACACCCGGCAAGTCGAAAACCTGAAAAGGCGGCTTGGGCAAAAAAGGGTATCCCGGTGGACTGAAAACCCGAAAGGGCGGTCCAGGCAAAAGTTAGGGATAAAAGCGTAACACTATGTCTCATTGGATCACTTCGCATCCGGAATTCGGCATCAACTATCTGGCTCCAGATTTCGGCATTGACCAATCAGCTTCATCTTCAAATTAGGCAGCAAAGCGATGAGACGTTCGAAGACATAAAGGCAATAGCAGAGTTGGAACCCAGTGGGATTGTTCACATAGCTGTTTTGTTTTCTTTTTCAAAATGTAAACTCTATACTATTTGGCGATGTCCTCTTACTAGGATGTCAGTCTCTTGTACAAAAACGCCTATTCACAGGCAAAGTTTAAATCAATACAAATTCACTTGTCCATACAAATTGCCATTGTTTTTCTTTTTCTGTTTTGTCTCGCGAAGAACGTCCAATGTTCATTTTTGATATATGCATTTGACATTAAATTGCTGATTCATAAATGTTTGCATATAAAACAAGAGACTAATTACAGGTGACATCAAAGACAGGGGCAATGTGGAATTGTCTAAAGCAGTCTAGTTGTTTTGTCCGCCAAGGCACCAAGGTAGGTTCAACTGAAAAATGTGGCCAAATCATCTTAACTCCCTGCAGAGTAAAACAAGGTTCAGTAGTACTTTCCCCAGGCGGAGTCGATTCCCCGTCGATCCCGAAAAGGCACAACATTCCCCGGCAGGTCTTAAAGCTCATCCCCAGTAGATTCTGCAAGCTTATCCCCTGCGGAGTACGGACGTCTCTCCCGAATTTTATTTAGAGTTATTTCCTCACAAGGACTTATAACTGGGTTATCCTCAGCTAAAAGCCACGGAAGACCGCTCTCGGCAAAGTTCCTTCAATCCCCAGCGGAGTCTATCTTTGGTATTCCCAAGCAGAGTTTATCTTCGGAGTTCCCCAGCGGAGTTTATCATCATTATCCTCAGCGGAATCCATCATTAAAGTCCTCAGCGGGCCTCTCATCAAAACTTCGGCCAAGTATCTCTTCCAACAGAGCAGCTTCCCGGCCGTTCGTCAAGGGTTTATTTTCCTAAGATGAAATTACACTCATAAACATTTCACATTTTCATACATCTTGCTTACATACATGACGAAACGCATACAACCTCTCATGTCAAACATCATGATATCATGCATATCATACATCATGACATTGCATACAACTTACGTTTTTTGCCTTTTCAGAAAAAAAGACAATCCCAAAAAACAACTACCTTCAACTGTCACAATTCCAGATTCGATACCTGTATCTAGCCAGGGCACATCTGAGAGTGACCAGTTTCCAGACTCGATTCCTGTATCTAGCCAGGGCACGTCTGCAGAGTTCACGATTCCTGTATCCAGCCAGGGCACATCTATCAACTACAACATTTCCGGATTCGATTCCTGTATCCAGCCGGGGCATATCTGTTGACCACGTTTCCAGACTCGATTCCTGTATCTAGCCAGGGCACGTCTGAAGAGTTTGAAGATTCGATTCCTGTATCCAGCCAGGGCACATCTATTGACAACTATTGCCAGATTCGACTCCTGTATCCAGCCAGGGCACATCTGTGAGCAACCGATCGTAGATTCGATGCCTGTATCTAGCCAGGGTATATCTGCATAAAGAGACTGAAGATCAAACACCTGTAACAAGCCAGGAAAACATCCTCCTTCCTCAAATATACAAGTCTTTCGCAAAGGAATCTCTTATGCGACCGACACTTCCAAATGGCATCTATAAGCCCATTCCCGACAAGGTTCTGTCACTTCCCCAAATGGCATCTATAAGCCCATTCCCAACACCACATGGTTGAGACTCCAGCATGTGAGTGCAAATTTCCGGGCACTCTAGTGTCCAATCTCCTTTTACCCTCGAGTCACGAAAGGCAAACTTGCCAATCTAACTCTTCAGGTCCAAGAAGATTGAACAGGGGCAACTGTTGTACCCCAAAATTTGCCCTCCCATTTCCTCAACATTTTCTCATCACAAGACCTTTGAAGATCAAGATACAGTTAGGGTTTCCTCTGCTCAAGGCTTCTCCTTGCACTGTGAACTCAAATTAGGGTTTGTGTTTGCCCTAGGATGTTTTGACCTAAAATGCCTAAAATGACTTCCATGCTTCATATTGGACTCCCAAGTTTACCTATACCAAGTTTCAAGTCTTGATTCCAAGTTTTACCCAGTCCATTGAACAGTTGATCTAGAAATCAGCTGTATTGGGGAAAAAGTCAACTGTGGCCAATTGACAGTCAAACCTCATGAAATTTGATCCACATCAACATTATGAACTCCCATGAACCATTTGATCAAGTTTGGATCACAATTCCATAAGAAATTTGATCAAATCACCAAAAGGGCAAAATGGTCATTTTTAGGGTTTTGACTGCACAAAGGCAATTTTTGACTGTTTGACCTAGCCAATGGCAAACCAAGCTCACATATGGACTCAAGAACCCCATGGAATTATCTTGACATGCTCAACAAGTTCAAAAGATCCCAAGTACACAAGATTGACAGTTGAATTTCCCAGTCAATTGATCAATTTTGACTGTATACTGAAAGTCAAACTTTGACTTTTTGGTCAAAATCAAGAGTCAAGATTCATTTTTCATCAAAACTTGCCAAATCATGAAACTTGTTCACCAAGAAATCACAAAATGCAAATTAGGGTTTGAAAATGGAATTTTTCATAACTTAGAATTTTTCTAAGTTATGAAAAACCCTAATTTTTCCCAACTTTGCCCCATCTTTTCACCATGATCCATTTGGATTCAAACAAAAGTCAAAACATGAAAGTTGTAGCTTGTTGCATAATCTACAACTTTGATTCACAAAGTTTTCTCATTTGAAGCTTGTATCTCAAGTTATGATTTTTTGAATAAGGGCACTAAACCATCTTTTAACTTAGTGAAATTTGACATATTTTGACAAGGTTTTCTACCCTACTTCAAGGCCACTTTTCATACCCTTCCACTTGGAATTTTGATTTGCATTTCAAAGATGGATTGTAGTACACATTCCAAGCTTTCCAAAATGTCCAAGAACTCATCAAACAACCTCATAACTTGAGAGATTCGAATTTCACAAGTTAGCAAAAATTCACTTTTGTTCTTCATCAAGACATGTTCATAAACTTGGCAAATTTGAACTCAGCATAGTTTGTGCTACTTTGCAGGTCCTTAAACCACATTACACTCCTTAATTTAATGCTTGTTCATTGTGTCTAAGTGTTGTTCCATGAATTCAAGCATTATACACAAGATTGATCCATTTTTGGATAAAGTGAACTTTCCATTTTTACAAAAGTTTGCTTTATGTCAATTGGTAAATCTAACAAGTACATAAAAGATCTGCTTAGCACAAGATTATGTGCATAACACACTGATCAAGAGATGTTTATGCAGCACATTAGGGGGTCCTATACTGACCTAGAACACCAATTTGCTTTTGTTGCTTAGAAAAGAAGAAAAGTCCATAACTTGTGACAACTTGAATCTCAGCTTACACACACAACACAAAAGATATCAAACACATTCAAAATCACCCAACCAAGCTTTTGCACGAGCCTTTTGCCTTTCAAACACTCTCCATCTCAGAAACACCACAAAACTGCTCAAACAGAGCAAGCCCTGCAGATTGAGTGCTATCTCTCAATCCCTTCGAGCATTTTGATCAAAACCTGTTCCTCTACCTTCCTTACAACATATGCAAACTATCCAGAAGCTAAGGCACGATCTGTAGTTGCTCTAACCACTTCCACCATTTTCATATCTTTGACTTGCAGGTGAAGTTCTACAGCTTGATACAAGAAGGTTCAAGACAAAGTAAGCATTGAAAAAGCATCCCTGGACCTCAAGGAAGCTTTTCCAATCATTACATTGCACTGAAAGTCTCTCATTCTCCACATAGAAGTTCAACTGCACAGGTAAAAGTTTGAATTCGTATCTCTCTTATTATGCATCTTTAGTCTTAAGTTTGTGAAGAAACAAGGTCCTACTCATAGGCCTGAACATGTACATAGCTTTACTTTTCATTTCTTTTGTCTGAGTAGAGAGAATTTGAGCTCTGAAAATGGTAGAAAAGTTAGGTCAGAAAAGAGGGGGAGAGAAATTCTCCCTCATCTTAGAGAGATAGTTCATGTTCTTTATATGTATGAAATCGTGAGATTATGCTTTACATGTTTTGTGTTGGAAGTTTGTTCAAAGGATCAAAGAATCAGGACCTTGATGTTGAAGCAAGAGGCGCGCGTTTTTGAACTCAGTCTTGGCCAAAGGTTGAAGACAGTGTTTCATTGGGCTGGGCTTTTGTGTTCTTTCTTTTCACACCATCTTTTTTGGTTTACACCCCCCTGAGCCCATTTGCTCATTTTTTAACATTTTTGACTTTTTCTTTTTTGGCTGACTTTGTTTATTTTTTCTCATGCCATTTAAAAATTAAAAATATTTTTTCCATCATTTTTTGCATTTATTGCATATGTATTTGTTTATTTTCTTTGTTTGTACATTAATATGTATATATACCATTATTATAATAAAATAGAAAAAAGGTGTAAATACATTTTTATTTTTATTTACCTTCTGAAAATATTTCACACAAAAAATACTTTTTTTTTTATTTTATTAAAATATTAAAATACTTATTTTGTGTATAATGCATATTTAGGGTTTAATATATATATATATATATATATATATATATATATATATATATATATATATATATATATATATATATATATATATATATATATATATATATATATATATATATATATATATATATATATATATATATATATATATATATATATATATATATATATATATATATATATATATATATATATATATATATATATATATATATATATATATATATATATATATATATATATATATATATATATATATATATATATATATATATATATATATATATATATATATATATATATATATATATGTTTATTAATATATTTAAGCTAAAATATAAAAAATACTTGATTTTTTTTCATTTTTATTAATATTTGATACAAAATACTTTTTTCACAATATACTTCATTTTTACATTATTTTTATAAATAATAAATAAATAGTTGTATTAAGTTAGAAGATAATACCTTTTTCTTTAAAAAATTAGGGTTTTTGCCCTAAATTCAAAATACTCAAAAAAAACTTTCTTTTTGCATTTCACATATTTATTTAATTTACATTTAATTATGCAATTTATTTACCTTGCAAATATTCAAAATGATGTAATAATCTAGATTTAAATTCTTGTCAATATCCCCATTTGAACATTTGTACCCCCCTTCCCATATTTGGTTTTGTAATAGCTTAGTAATTTTAATTTCGCACTTTATTGCTTTCTAATGATAACATGCTAGAATTAGGGTTTGTATGCGAAAAAACGATAAAAAATAGTTTGACCTAATACAAGATAAAACAAGCATGAAAATGGACACACAAATCACACTTGCACCCCCCTAGGGTATTTCACTTGTTGCCTTCAAATAAAAGGGCCATGTTGCATGTTAAACTTCTTTGGGCAAAACAAACAATTTGAATGATCATAGTCCCTCGACAAAACTTTTCAAAACAAACAAAAACAAATGATCAAGTCCCTTAGAGAAATTGCCCAAAGACATTTAACGCCGTTGCAATTATGGTCTAAAACGATGACCCGCGCCTGTCCCTCTCACATCCTAACACAAGGTTGCCCACCAAATACAATGGTGGAGCAAACTTGTTAAAAGGGTTAAAGTATAGCAATAATCTTTTGAGAAATTTAGGAGTAGATAACCTCTTAGTTACTTGAATCAACTTGCAAAACAAAACACTTGCCTAAATTCAAATTCACAACACCTTCAAAACAACTTTCAAAAACAAATGAAAACTTTTTCAAAAGACATACATCTTTGTATACATCCCCACATGGATCATTACAAAGGTTGCCACCACATTGGCCTCTTTTCAAAAACATTTTCAAAACCCACACACTCAAGCACCATTTAAAACAATTGAAAACAAAAAGGCAAGTGATCTAAGCAAGTAACTAAGAGCCCATGGATAACCATGGATAGAAAGGGTGCTAATACCTTCCCTTTCTATAATCTACTCCCCGAACCCAAGAAAACATCTCACAAGGTTTTTGCTGTGCTTTTTAACCTTTCCTTAGGATAAAATAAAAAGTCGGTGGCGACTCTTGCTAACCGCAACATTTGCGAATACAAACGCAAAACCTCAAGTCAGTTCTCCCAACGTATCACACATACAACTAAAATCGTGGCGAGATCCCCTATAAAAGACTAAAACCCTATTTTACTTAAAACCTAAACCTAAACCTAGTATCCTTAAGAATAAGGTAGATAAAAGGTGCCTAACATCTTCCTTTCGTATAAAGAAGTCTGAAACTTAGAATATCTATTTACAATTTATGGTTTCCTATTAGATGCCCTTCCTTAGGATAAAAACTAGTAGTGGCGACTCTTGATTTTAAATCCAGTTGCAACAGCTGGCGACTCTGCTGGGGACTTCAACCTTAGGTTTTAGTTTTATTTTGGATTTTTACTTTATTTATTTATTTATTTATTTATTGCATTTATTTATTCTTGTGTATTTTTTTATCACTATATGTTTGCTGCATGGCGGGATTTTATTTATAAAAAATATTTTCAAATAACTCTTAGAAAGAAGGTTCGTCTATTAGCTTAGGGTATACGTCATCCCTGCGAGTTTATGTGACGACTTCGCCTAGAGTCGATGGAATTCCGCAAAAGGAATACTTATCGAGAGATATCCTCTTAACGAGTAGGACTTCGGAATTCCACCCATGACTCTTTGTAACGACCCTAACCAAAATCTCATGACGAGACCTTTCACGACTTTGAGACGAAAATCTCGGTCCGTAAAGAGGCTCCACCTAAAGGAGGACCTTGTGCCTTTTCCCTCTGGTGTTATTCATGACACCCTTAAGGAAGCCACCTTTTGGGAGGGTATATTAACCGTAAGTCAAAATCAAGAGTCTACCTTATAAGGGTACCTATCACAAAATCCTGTCACTAAACCATACATCCATGCATTCATACATTTCATATATTCATCATTTGTTTCTTTTATTTGTCTTATTCATAGGGTAAAAAACAAAAAGCAATAAAATTAATATTTTGGTGACTATCTTTGAAAATGGATACCAAAGGGAAACAACTTTCCTGCGTCAATGCTCTCAAGACTGACATTTCTGAAATCAAAACCATAAAGGGGAAATCATCTGAAAGAGCTATGAAGATGTACACTCTCCGCTATGGGGATACCTTTGACTTGGCCAGAGTAGAGATTCAAATAGACCTTGTTTTTGCCCTCATTCAGTTTTATGACCCACCACTAAGATGCTTCACCTTCCAAGACTTCCAGCTAGCGTCGACTCTGGAAGAATTTGATAGAATTCTGAACTTTTATAAAGAGAAGGCCTATGTTGGTATCGAGAAAACTATTGAAGTCAAAGTCTTGGCAAAGGGCTTAGGGATCCCTTATTCCGAGTTAGTTCAAAATTATCAAAGAGAAGGCCCAATACAAGGAATCAAAAGAATATACCTAGAAGCGAAGGCACTCAAATTTTCTAATTATAAAGAATGGGAGCCTTGTGTCAATTGTTTAGGATTGCTTGTGTTTGGTGTAATTTTATTCCCACAGACTGCGGACTATATTGACCCCGCGACCATTAGCATATTTTGGAGGGAGAAAGTCTTTAATACGGATCCAACTCCCGCTCTGCTTGCTGACATTTATTAAACCTTGTATACAATGTATGAAAAGAGAAAAGGCACTCTAAATTGTTGCATCCCACTTCTGTATACCTGGTTCATGACCCACCTTTATAAAGAAGACTATATGATTCCAAACTTGACTAAACGCGAGTGGCCTTAGAAATTAAGGTCTCTAACTGCAAACTCGGTATTATGAAATGCAAGAAAGCTGGATATTAGTGATATCACAACTGGAGTAACTGAGGCGACTTGTTGATGACGCTGATAATTCCTTCTAGGAAGTTCGTCTTTAATCACCTGATAGGAAGTTCGTCTGCGGGGTTCACCGAGTTGATTCTAACTAGTGAGAGATTTGAAGCCGGAATCAAGAGTGGTAAAATTCAAAAAGATGCATTTGCTTACGCTGCCATTAAAAAGCCTTTTCCAGCAAAGAAAGAAGTATCAACTGTCTACTCTCATAGAAGTCAAGGAAGAGTTGAGCGCCGGCCAGCGGTGGGGGCTGTAATGATTCAGAAGTCTTCAGCTGATCAGCCCAGAAACAATCAACCCAGAACCAACCAAGCAAGGGTGGAAAGGCCTGGAAGGCAATTCACCCAGGTAAATATGACTCCTTCTCAGGTTCTACCCCATCTCTTGAAGTTAAAACTTATAACATTGAAATAGGCACCGAAGAATCCGAATACAACTTCTCCGTACTACCATTCAAATGCCAAGTGTGCTTATCATTCAGGGAGCATAGGGCATGGCACCAATAATTGTTGGGCCCTCAAGAATAAGATTCAGGATTTGATAGATGCTAAAGAAGTGGAATTCGACGCCCTTGAAAAGCCGAATGTGATCTCTGCTCCAATGCCAAGGCATGGCCACAATGCCCATGATATTGAAGAAGATCTTTTTGTTGCTACTGTTGATGATTTGATGAATCCGTTACCGATAATCAAACTGAATTTGCTGAAGGCTGGGATTTTCCCAGGTTGTGAAGAAGATTGCTTCCTTTGTTCATCCTTACCAACCGACTGTCCGTTGTTGAAGTTAGGCATCCAACGCCTAATGGATAATCAAGAAATCCTTTTTGAGAAGACTCCTGTTACACCGACTCCTGTCAATGATGTTTCGATAATTACCATATCCGCCAATCTTTCTAAGGTCTCCAAAAGACATGTTAAGATTACATCCGATCCGAAGACTGTACCTTTGAAGATAACCATGCCGGGGCCCATCCCGTACAAGTCCAACAAATCAATATCGTGTAACTATGGTGGAGAGATCTTCTACCACTGTATTAAACAAATTTAATCTACTGAAGAGAGTTCCGATGAAGAGACTTCCGACATTGGAAACATTACTGGAACGAGTAAAATCACCCGCAACGGAAGAATTTTCTCTCCGGAGATTGCTCCTCCAAGGGCAATATTCGGACCCTCAAATGCTCTTGAGATTACCCCTGTGTCGGTCAACATATCTGCGAGAACTCTAATTATTGAAGAAATTGTAACTCCTGTGGTTGTCCCCTCTTCTATTGTTGATGATAGAGGGAAAGGGATCCAAGAAGCGTCCGTCAGGACAAGGGCTCGGCTGTTGGTTATCCCTGAGACCTCTCAAAAAGAAATGGAAGAGATTTTGAAAATAATCAAGAAAAGCGATTAAGATGTTGTGGAGCAACTGGGGAAAACCCCCTCAAAGATCTCTATGTTGGCCCTCTTGCTTTGTTCTGAAGCTCATGCCAAAGCTTTGATAAAATTCTTGAAGACAGCCCACGTGCCACAGGAAACCTCCGCGGATCAGTTCCAGGAATGTGTAGCTAGCCTAACAGCTGATAATGGTCTAGGATTCTCCGATGCTGATTTAAGATCTAAAGGGAGAAAGCATAATGACGCTTTGCATGTCTCAGTGGAATGCAGAGGGACTACTCTAGCACACGTTCTGTTAGACACTGGGTCGTCTTTAAATGTCTTGCCGAAGAAAGCCTTAGATAGACTGGACTATGAAGGCCTAACCCTGAAGCCCAGCAATATCATTATCAGAGCCTTTGATGGTTCTTAAAGGATGGTCCACGGGGAGGTGGACATCCTGATTAAAGTGGGAACTGAAACCTTCAACTCCATATTCTATGTGATGGACATTCGTTCGTCCTATTCTTGCTTGTTGGGGAGATCCTGGATTCACAATGCTGGAGCCGTCACTTCTTCTCTGCATCAAATGCTCAAGTACCCTGTCCAGGGGAAAATTATAATTGTTCATGGTGAAGAGGAATACATGATAAGCCATCTAAATTCTTTCCGCTATGTAGAATTGGATGGTGAATTCATAGAGACCCCTTTCCAACACTTTGAAGAAGTTTCTCCTGAAATTGTAGCAACCAAGACAGTGTCCCCTGTACCTGCAATTACCAAACCTGTGCCTCAGATGTCATCCTTCAAAGATGCAAAGGCTGTGATTGAAGAAGGAGGAAGCTCAATCTGGGGTCAGCTACCAGACTTTCCTTTCAAATCAGATAAATTCGGCTTGGGTTTCACTACTTCTGCTCAAAAGGTTGTACGACGCGCCCTGGCTAGGAGGCCACCAGTGAAGATCACCCATCATGGAGTCAATGCTTTGGAGGATAGTGAATAGGAGAGCAACCTGGAAGACTGGATTTTCCCTACTGTTGAAGGAGGACTATGCAACTGGGAGGCAAAAGACTTTGTTCCCATTACTTTCATAAATCAGTAATTTATCTTTCAAACATTTTTGTTGGTTTGTAATAATTCTCAAACAATTCGTACACTTTTTGCCTTGTGCCTTACCCGAGGAATATAGGTC
This sequence comes from Vicia faba, assembly GCA_948472305.1. Classification (NCBI taxonomy): domain Eukaryota; kingdom Viridiplantae; phylum Streptophyta; class Magnoliopsida; order Fabales; family Fabaceae; genus Vicia; species Vicia faba. The sequence continues at coordinate 240,897,766 of OX451737.1, forward strand.
CATTTGTAAGGGTTTGATTTTTCATCTTTATATGCCATTTTAATGAATCATGGACGTTTTCACATATAAAATTTTGTGTTCATTATCTTTCTTTTTACATTTTATTTGTTTAAAGGTGGCTATCCCTTACACACACCCACACTCACAAATGTAGGTACCCTTCCATTCAGGATTCCATAGGTAACAATTCTGCTATGGCCTTCAGTGACTCTGAAGATCTGGTCTACCATGCCGAATACGAAGGTGATGAAGACTGTGAGGTGCCGGGAGAATTGGTTAGACTGCTACAACAGGAAGAAAGGGCTATTCTGCCTCATGAGGAGCTGTTAGAGACAATCAACTTGGGTACTGATGAAGACAGAAAAAAAGTCATAGTGGGTACCAACCTAGAGCCAAGTTTCAAGGAGCGCTTGATTCAGCTGTTGAATAAATATGTTGAGATCTTCGCCTGGTCCTACGAATACATGTTAGGACTCGACACAGATATTATGGTTCACCGTCTCCCTACAAGAGAAGATTGTCCACCAATTAAACAAAAAGTCCGCCGAATGAGGCCCGACATGTTTGAAAAGATCAAAGCAGAAGTTATGAAGCAGTTCAATGCTGGGTTTGTTGCTGTTACTTCCTATCCACAATGGGTTGCTAACATTGTGCCCGTGCCTAAGAAGGACGACAAAGTGAGAATGTGCGTGTATTACAGATACTTAAATAGGGATAGCCCTAAAGATGACTTTCCACTTCCGCACATTGACATCTTGGTTGACAACACAGCTCAGCACAAGGTATTTTCTTTCATGGATGGATTTTCAGGTTACAACCAGATCAAAATGGCCCCTGAAGACATGGAGAAAACTACTTTTGTTACACAGTGGGGTACGTTCTGCTATAAAGTGATGCCATTCGGACTGAAGAATGTCGGGGCAACCTATCAGCGCGCCATGGTAGCTTTGTTTCATGACATGATACATCATGAGATTGAAGTCTACGTAGACGACATGATAGCCCAATCACAGACAGAAGAAGAACACCTCAACCATTTGTAAAAGTTGTTTGTCAGGTTGAAGGAATACAAGCTCAGACTGAACCCTAACAAGTGCACTTTCGGAGTCAGGTCCGGTAAACTTTTGGGTTTCATTGTCAGCAACAAAGGCATTGAGGTTGATCCTGCCAAAGTCAAAGCTAAACAAGAAATGCCTTCCCCTTGCACTGAGAAGGAGGTCAGAGGTTTTTTGGGACGCCTAAACTACATTGTTAGGTTCATTTCTCACCTAACATCTACCTGTGAGCCAATCTTCAAGCTGCTGAAGAAAGATCAGGTGGTTAAAAGGAATGATGACTGTCAAGTTGCTTTCGATAAAATCAAGGAGTATTTGATAGAACCTCCTATCTTGATGCCACCCGTCGAAGGAAGACCGCTAATCATGTATCTGACCGTCTTAGAGACATCAATGGGGTGCGTACTGGGGCAGCATGACGAGTCTGGCCAAAAAGAGCATGCCATTTATTACCTTAGCAAAAAATTTACCGACTGTGAGACCCGCTACTCACTGCTCAAGAAAACTTGTTGCACTTTGGTATGGGCTGCTTGCCGGCTAAGGCAGTATATGTTGACTCATACCGCTCTACTGATATCTAAGATGGATCTGATCAAGTACATCTTCGAAAAGCCTTCTTTATTCGGAAGAATAGCTAGATGGCAGATGATCTTGACTGAGTACGATATCCAGTACACGACCCAAAAAGCTATAAAAGGGAGTGTACTAGATGACCATCTAGCTAATCAAGCTGTCGAAGATTACCAATCCATGAAGTTCGACTTCCCCGACGAAGACATTATGACATTGGACAACATTGAAGACTTAAGACCGTATGACAGACCTGAACAAGGATCCCGATGGACCTTATACTTTGATGGTGCCTCCAACGCACTTGGGAACAGTGTCGGTGCTGTGCTCATCTCCCCGGAAGGTTTCCATACACCTTTCACTGGTAGACTCTGCTTCAACTACACCAACAACATGGCCGAATATGAAGCTTGTATCTTTGGTCTCAAGGCTGCAATAGACTTGGGAATCAAATCCTTGATCGTATTTGGGGACTCAACTTTGGTCATCAGTCAGATCAAAGGAGAGTGGGATACTAAACATCCTAACCTCATCCCTTATAAAGAACATGTCCTGACATTGTTACCTCATTTCGAGCAGATTACTTTCGAGCACTTTTCGCGAGAAGAAAATCAGCTAGCAGATGCTCTAGCTACGATGTCATCTATGTTTAAACATAACTGGGATAATGGGGTTCCCCAAATCACCATCGAACGGATGGACGAACCTGCACATTGTCACGAGATTAATACCGAAGAAGTAGTGAACCGACCTTGGTTTCACGAAGTCAAAAGGTATCTCGAGGCACAAGAATACCCTGAAGGAGCTTCAGTCAATGACAAAAAGTTCTTAAGGAGGTTCTCGGCAAAGTTCTTCCTGAGCAATTGTATCCTATACAAGCGCAATCATGATTGCATTCTGCTCCGTTGTATGGACAAGATTGAAGCTGAGCAGATCATGGCTGAACTACATAATGGTACCTTTGGCACCCACTCAAGCCGACATACGATGGCTAAGAAGATTCTACGGGCAGGCTATTACTGGTCTACCATGGAAGCTGACTGTCATCAACATTCCCGTACTTGTTACAAATGTCAAATCTATGCGGATAAGGTACATATACCTCCAGTTCCTCTCAATGTCTTAATAGCTCCTTGGCCATTCGCAATGTGGGGAATCGACATGATTGGAGAGATCAATCCTACAGCATCCAATGGACATCGTTTCATCCTGGTGGCCATTGATTACTTCACCAAATGGGTCGAAGCAGCTTCCTTCGCATCCGTCACAAAGAATGTGTTGCCCGCTTCATCAAGCAGAACCTCATTTTTCGGTATTGTATCCCCGACAGGATCATCACTGACAACGGTACAAACTTGAACAACACTATGATCACCGCTTTGTGCGAATAGTTCCATATTCAACATCATAATTCATGTCCCTATCGGCCGAGGATGAACGGTGTTGTCGAAGTTGCGAACAAAAATGTCAAGAAGATCATACAAAAGATGACAGTCACCTACAAGGACTGGCATGAAATGTTACCATTTTCTCTCCACGGGTACCGTACCACGGCGCATACATCAACAGGGGCAACACCCTATTCTTTGGTATACAACATGGAAGCTGTTTTACCTATCGAGGTTCAGATTCCCTCCTTGAGAATCATGAAGGATGTTGTTTGTCAGACCCGACTTGATCAACTTAACTTGATTGATGAAAAGCGACTTACTGCTGTTTGTCATGGTCAGACGTATCAAAAACGGATGATCAAGGCATTCAACAAGAAAGTTAGACGCCAGGTATATCAAGTCGGGGATCTTGTAATCAAGCGGATCATCTTGCCGCAAAGTGATCCCAGGGGCAAATGGACTCCTACTTACGAAGGACCATTTGTGATCAAAAACATCTTTTCTGGTGGGGCAATGATCTTAACCACCATGGACGGTGACGACCTGCCGCACCCTACGAACGTAGACATAGTCAAAAGATAATACGCATAAACGACCCGGCAAGTTGAAAACCCGAAAGGGCGACTTGGGCAAAAATGAGCATCCCGGTGAATCGAAAATCCAAAAGGGCGGTTCAGGCAAAAATTAGGGATAAATAAAAAAATCTATACATCCGGCAAGTTGAAAACTCGAAAGGGCGACTTGGGCAAAAAAGGGTTTCCCGGTGGATCAAAAACCCGAAAGGGCGGTCCAGGCAAAAGTTAGGGAATTAAAGCGTATGACTATGTCTCGTCGGATCACTTTAAGGACAATCTCTTCATAGACAAACTCCGGGTTTCTGATCAACTCAATCATCTTCGGACGAAGCAACGAATGGACAAGATATTCAAAATTACGAAGGCTATAGAAGAATGGGAACCCCATGGATTTTTTACACATAGCCATCTTTCTTTGTATAAATTTTTCTCATTTTTTTATGACAGCATTCTCTTACTAGGATGTCTGTCTCCTTTGTACAAAATACTTACACAAAGTTAATACAAAGATACTTCAAAGTGCTGAAAACTATTTGCCTTTTTTCTTTTTACACTCGTGTTTTATTTGAAAACATCCAATGATTTATTAAATGAGCATGTGCATTTGAATATAATCATTGTTTACAAATAAAAGAAATGGGGAAGAATAATTACTGATAGGTTTAAAGTATAGGAAAACGTATTTAGGCTATTCCATGAGAAATCCCCTGCAGTACATCATCTAGATCCCTCAGCGGAGCTAAAACCTTGAAATACATATCCCCAGCGGAGCTAAATTTCAAAATCCCCATCAAAGTTAAAACTTCAAACTCCCAATCCTCAGCGAAGATGAAACCTTCTTCCCCAGTCAAGTCAAGACTATCAATCTCCAGCGTAAACCATCCAGTTTTCCCAAGATTCCCCAGCAAGTTGTCTTAAAAAATGAGAATCAACCAAATAACAATTAACTTTTGCTTTATCCCCAACATAATGAAGATTCTCATTCTTGAATCCCCAGTAGATTGGCATACAACCCAAGCTCCTGAAGTCCCAACAGAATGAAGATTCTCATTCTTGAATCCCCAGTAGATTGGCATACAACCCAAACTCCTGAAGTTCCAACAGAATGAAGATTCTCATTCTTAACCCTCCAGTAGATTGGCATACAACCCAAACTCCTGATATATCCAACAGAATAAAGACTCTCATTCTTAAAGTGGAATACAACCCAAACTCCTGATATCTCAAACAGAATGAAGATTCTCATTGTTAAAGTGACATACAACCCAAACTCCTGAACTTTTTCCAAACAGGAATAAGCTTTTCCCCAAGAGTCCTGAACTTACCCTCCAGCAGGATAGCTTACTCTCCAAGCAGTATAGCTACTCCCTACAGAGTTTTTCATCCCCTAACAGAGTGAAGATTCTCATTCTCATTTCCCCAGTAAAGTTGCCATAGCCTTCATTACTCCCCAGCATGAATTTGTCAGAATTTTTAATCCCCTGTAGATCGAAGATTCTCATTCTTGACTCCTCAGCACAAATTCCCCTAGCAGAATGAAGATTCTCATTCTCAGTTCCCCGCAGAAGCCATCAGAGCCTTCCTTATTCTCCAGCAAATTAAGGTTTTCCTTTGTTTGATCCCCGGTAGAGATCTCCAGAATTTTCCTTATTCCCCAGTCGAGTAAGGATTCTCATTAAGTAATCTTCAGGAAAGTCGTGAAGGATTCTCACATCCCCACAGAAGTTGTCAAAGTTTTTGATAATCCCCACGAGTTGTCAAGGATCTTTAATCCCTAAGCAGTCAACAAGGATTTCTCATTCTCAGCAATCAAAGATTTTGAATCTCCAACAGCGCTCAAGGATTTATCTTCCCCGACAGCAGTCAAGGATTTTATTATCTCTAGCCATCAAGGATTTATTTTCCTCAGCAAGACAGCCAATAAGCCTACATGCGCATACATTACATTCATATATCATAAACATTGATAAAACACATTTTATTGCATCATACATGTCATGCAACATAACTTTGTGTTTCAGCTAACATTTTACCCTTTTCAGGATAAGATTAAAAGTTATCTTTAACAAATATTCAAAGATTTCAGATACAGTACGGATACACTCCGGACACGAAAGTCATTCTGTTACTCATTCAGATTCTATTTCAGATACACTCCAAACACGGATGCCATTCTGGCCCTTACACCAGAAGTTCGATTCTCCCAGTGCAGTCGCCACAGAAGTCATTTTGTCACTTATTCAGATCCCAGTTACAGTTTCAGATACACTCCAGACACGGAAGTCATTCTGCTACTCATACAGATCTCAACTTCAGATACAGTCCATATACGCTTCATACACGGTTGCCATTTTGTCACTCATTCGACTTTTTCCTCAGCTCAGAGATGCTCCAGACACGGATGCTATTCTGTCGCTTATTCAGATTTCAAGATTCAGATACAATACAGATACACTCCAGACGCGGAAGTCATTCTGTTATTCATTCAGATTTAGATACAGTTACAGCTCGAATACGCTCTAGACACGGATGCCATTCCCTTGCTCAAACAGATCCAATCCCCAGATACAACTCAGATACGTTCCAGATACGGATACCATTCTGATGTTCATTCTCCTGATTTTCAACAAACATTCTTGGATGGCATCTTTAAGCCCATCTCCGAAAAGATTTTGTCACCTCTCCAAATGGCATCTTTAAGCCCATTTCCTCAACTATACTTTGACGAGTGCAAATTTACGAGCACTCTAGTGTCCAATTGTTGTACCCCAAAATTTGCCCTCCCTTTTTCACAAGAAATCACAACTTCAGGGTTTTCCCTGATTTTTCAAGATTGGCTCAAGAATCGGTCAAATAGACTTTTCTTTATTAGTAAATCCAAAATTAGGGTTTCCACTGATTTTGTTGAGATTGGCTCAGGAATTTATCAAGTAGACTTTTCTTTGACAGTAATCCAGGATTAGGGTTTGCGCTCGCATTTCTCAGAAGAAATTGAATCCACAGTATTTCAATTGACTGTTACATTATTTTTACGCTGGTTCAAGATTATTGGTTGTTTCTCAAAACCTAAATATCTGGGATAGGAGCTGAGAATTTTGTTTGGAACTTTGAGGCATTGGTTTGATCAGTGGAGTGAGAGGTATGTGGAATGCTTGTTTGTTTAACTGTACAAAGCATATGATTAATTGGAACGCCAAGTATATTGTGATTAATGCGAGATTGCGAGACTGCAAAGTTTGTTGATTATTTATTTCATTTGGATTAAAGTCATTGGGATACATTTCCAGTTATTTTAATTTAAGAGTTTTAAATAATTAAATAGGCAATACAAGGAAAGAATGGAATATTTGACAGAAGAAAATTCTTACTTGACAAAGACTTTTTTATTTCTTTCAAATGTTGTTACAAATTTTATTTGAATATTGTAAATTTACAATTTACAGTGTTTATAATAATATTTATTACAATAAATGAAAATAAAATAAAATAAATCTAAGGCCTAAATCTCTTGAAATCTTTGACCTTTACTGCGTCCTCCATTATTCAACTGATACTTACCTGCAAAGGACAGAAGAAAAAGGAAATCAGTGCAATTAACTGAAGAGCATTTTTAAGCAAATAAATAAAAGAATCATCACTAAAACTTGTTGGCCGGAATCAGAAATGCTATGTTCATCATGTTTCATTTTCCTCTCTGCAAATCACAAGAAGATTTCTCTTATCGGTTCACAGAGAGAAAAATAAATATATAAAATTGCAAGCATACAAGTTATTCAAAATGCAAAGAAGGCAAAGCAAACTGAACAACAAACTGCATTAGTCAACCAAAGGCACAAGGCTGCACACAAAAGCAAACTAAGTTGCAAAACTGTCAAACCAAGTTGCAAAGCTGTCAAAAGTACAACAATGCAGGAGATGAACCAAGTTACAAGCAAGAGCTTGTCCTAGCTCTCATCATGTTCTAGCCAACAAGCTTTTTAGATTAAAATAAAATAAGCAATTAAAAATGCTTTTATGGAGAGAGAAAGAGAGTGAAGTGGGGTTTGCAGTTTTGGCAGGCTGTAAAAGGCAGTGAGAAGGCAAATAAATATAACAGTCTAACAGTTCAGAAAAGGAGGGGATATAGAGCAAAAACTGCAAGCTTAAGAAACACATAGCTGCCTTACCAAACACAAAGAAAATATGCATAAGCAAGCAAACCTGCCTTACCAAACACAAAGAAAATATGCATAAGCAAGCAAACCTGCTTAAACAGCAAGCCTGCCTTCTCCACACAACCTGCCTGCATAACCTGCAAAACTGCTTCTCAAGAAAAACCAAGCTAAAACTTTGAAACCAACAGCAAGCCTGCCTAAAGCTTACCAAAAAAACCTACAAACTGCCTCCAACTGAACCTGCATACCAAAAGCAAGCATAACCTGCAAGACTGCTTCTCAAGCCAATAAGCCCAAGCCTGACTTCCCAAAAGCTCAAACAACAAACCTGTAAAACTAAAACACTCAGTTACATATACTGCAAAACTGCAAGCTCAAAAATTCCTGAGACCTGTTTGTAAACACAAACAAGCCAACCAATCTGCTTCCCACACCAAGCCTGCCTTACAAACACAGCAAACCCGTGAAAACTACAAAACTTTCCTAAACACAAGCAAGCCTAAAACTTGCAAACCTGCATAACAGCCCTCAGAACAACAAAATCATCAAGCTAGTTTTGTTTCAGAACCCAGATCATCACTAACAAATCAACAACGAGTTTCAGAGTTTCATCATCAGCAAACTCAAACCAAAGCAATAACAATGAGCTAATCTCAGAACACCATCATCAATATTCAACACCCAAAGAAGAAGAAGAGGCCCAGAAGTGAAAAAAGGAGCAATGGTTTTCAGTTTCACCATCGTCAAACATCAGTGAAAAGCAAACAACAAATAAGCTTTTTTTCAGAATACATACATACATTCATCATCAACGGAAATCAGGTTCAGTTCAAACCAAGAAGTTCTCAGAATAGGTTTTCATCATCCAACAATCAGTAATCAACATCAACTCAAATTAAAACAACCAAACCAACAAAGACAAGCAAATCTCAGAATATCCTCATCATTGAACCCAGAAGAAAGAGGAAAAATCTAGAAGCAAAATGATATAGGGTTTTCAGAAACGAAGTCATCATCAAACAAAGTAAAGAAACGAAATACCAGAAAAGCCAACGCGATCATCACGCTCCTCCTCCTCCGGCCACCGAGAGCACCGTCGTTCCAACCCTCCATCCATTCTCCAGAAACGAAGCACCAAGGTATTAGTTTCCCTCCTTTTTTTCTGCATCTCACAATATAAACATCAAAGATTAAAACTTTGCAAATGATAACATGCAAGAATCACAAACCTAAACTGTAAAAAACGCGTTCAGAACAAGAAGAAACAGTACCTTCTCAATCATCGCCTTGGATAGTCACGGAGAGGAGAGGGCGGAGGCAATGCTCTGGTAGCGTAGAGGTGGATGAATCATCGCTTAGTTGAGAACAAGAAGAGAGACGAAGAAGATGATAAGAGCGGCGCTATGAAAGCAAAACTGCAAAACCTAACTCTGAACCCTAAAAATTTGTTACAACATCCCTAATGGGCCTTCACCCCAACAAACACTTGAGCCCAACGCTGACTAGCGCCTGCAACCCCCCCCCCCCCCCCCTTTTAACCAATTCTTGTTTTTATTTGGGCCAAATTCTAACCCTAGGCCAATCACCTTCATCCCTTTTCATTTTTACTTTTCTTCTTAATCTTTTTCTTTATTTTGATAGTAATTACTTTAATTTGTCTTAACATATTTTTAATTACTAATTAATTTGTCATACAACAGTAATAGAGTTTTTTTTATATATGAGTTTTCTTTAAAAAATACATAAATAATAAAACTTTAACTTAAATAATTTTTCTTTTCTTTAAAACTCTTTGTTTATATAATTAACAAAAATACAAAAATAATAATAATACTTAATTTCCACTAGGTTAAATTCTCATTTGATAATTTGTAAATAAATATACGCATCTCATATTTCTTTGATTTTCGTTATCTTATACTTTGTTATAATTTTACATTGAAAATGAGACAGTTTAATTTGGTTGTAATATATACTTGGACATTACTATTCTGATAAGACTCATCCCCATTTGTAAACATTTGTACCCCCATCCCCGGATACTGTTTTGTAATAATTTAGACTTTAAATTCCCGCAATTTATCATTTTCCATATACTGTATAGTGATTAGGGTTTGTATGCGAAGATTCAAAATCAATTGCTAGATGACCTAATACAGATAAATGCATGAAAATCAATACACAATTCACACTTGCACCTCTAGGGTAACCTCGCTTGTTGCCTCGGAAAATGCAATCATGTCCCTCGAGTATGAGACACTTTAGCAAATGTCCTTTCAATAAACAAAGATCGTAGTCCCTCGATGACCCTCGATGTTGCCTTCAATAAAACGATCTCGTCCCTTACAAAATTGCTAGAGCGTCTCACAAGTTTCTTTCAATGATTGTATACGATTACCCGCGCCTGTCCCGTTTAACATCCTAATGCAAGGTTATTCACCAAATACAATGGTGAAACAACACTGTTAAAAAGGGTTAAAAAATACAAGAAAGATCTTTGAGTAAAATAGGGTAGACAACTCTTAGTTACTTGATCAAAAATCTTGCAAAACCTCCTTGCCATTTTCAAACACACTTCACAACACAACTTTAAAACAATTTCAAAACAACTTTCAAAACATTGAAATATCTTTTCAAAAAGACACACCCCTTTGTATATATTCAAACAAGAATTATTACAAAGGTTTCCTAGACAAAGGAATCTTTTTTTCAAAACATTTTCAAAACCACGCACACCAAGCACCATTTCAAACAATTGAAAAGCAAAGGCAAGTGATCTAAAACAAGTAACTAAGAGCCCATGGATAACCATGGATGAAAAGGGTGCTAGCACCTTCCCTTTTCATAATCTACCCCCCGAACCCAAGAAAACATCTCAAAGGTATTTCCTGTGCTTTTTGACCTTTCCTTAGGATAAAATAAAAAGTCGATGGCGACTCTTGCTAAACCGAACAAGTGTGAAAACAAATGAAAAATCCCAAGTCAGTTCTCACACCGTATCACACCAATCATCTTTTACCTTCGAGCCACGAACGGCAAATCTTGCCAATCTAACTCTTCAGGTTCAAGAAGATTGAACAGGAGCAGTTTTTGTATCCCAAAATTTTCCCTCTCATTTTATCAAGACTCTCCTCACAAGACTCTTTGGACTCAAGACCAGATTAGGGTTTGCTCAGCTCAAGACATCTCCTTGCACTGATAACCTGAAATTAGGGTTTGAGTTTGCACAAGGATTTTTGGACTTTTAATGCTCAATGTGACATTCATACTTCATGTTGGACTTATAAGATTTCCCATACCAAGTTTCAAGCCTTGAATCAAATTTTTGCCCAGTCAATTGAACAGTTGACCTAAAAATCAGTTGTATTGGGGAAAAAGTCAACTGTGGCCAATTTACAGTCAAACCTCATAATTTTTTATCCACATCAACATTATAGACTCATATGAAGCATTTGATCAAGTTTGGACCACAACTCCTCAAGAAATTTGATCAGATCATCAAAAGGGCAAAATGGTCAAAATTAGGGTTTTGACTGTAGAAGGGCAATTTCTGATTTTTCACCTAGCTAATGGAAAATTGGGTTCAAACATGGTTTCAAGGACTCAATGGAATCATCTTGACCTAACCACAAGGTTCAAAAGATCTCAAATGCATTGGATTGACAGATGAATTTTCTAGTCAACTGATCAAAAATCAACTATACACTGAAAAGTCAAACTTTGACTTTTTGGTCAAAATCAAGTGCCAAGGGTCATTTTTCATCAAGATGTGTCAAAACATGAAACTTGTTTACCAAGAAACTTAATTTTCAAAATTAGGGTTTAAAATGGAAAATTTTCATAACTTAGAATTTTTCTAAGTTATGAAAATTTCTTATTTTTTCCTAACTTTGCCCAACTTTTTCACCATGATGAAATTGGATTCAAAGAAAACTTCCAACATGAAAGTTGTAGTCCTCCACTAAATATACAACTTTGATTCACAAAGTTTTCCCAAAAGATTCTTGGATCTCAAGTTATGATTTTGTGAATAAGGGTCCATGAAACTTTTAACTTAGTGAAATTTTGCCCTAGTTTACGCAGGATTTTGACCTATCTTCATGGCAACTTTTCACATAGTTCCAATTGGAATATCAAAATGCATTTCAAATATGTATTGTAAAGCATGTTAAAATATTTCCAAAATATCCAAGAACTCTCCAAGATCATTTGTGGTTAGGGAGAATCGAAGGATTGAAAATGGCAAATTATCACTTTTGGCCAAGGCATTTTGCACATTGATACAACTTACAAATCTGTCCAAACCTTGCTTGTACTTGGTTTACAGGTTCTAATCCTTTCTACACTCATAAATTAAATGCAAACACATTGGATTAGGGCTTTGTTCCGAGCTTTAAAGCATTACACATTGGATTAATCCATTTTTGGCAAAAAGATAACAATGATATTTTCATAAAGCACATTTTATGTCAAATTGTATTTCTTGAGCCATGGACCAAAGTTATTGCAACAAACAAAGTTCATTAATATCAGGAAAGGTGTACCAACTCTCAGCAGGCTTGGTGCTAGCTTGTACAACCTTGGCATTGTCACTTCTCACCCTTTGCTTCAAAAACAAGAAACCTTGCAAAAATCCACAACTCTTGAATCTGATAAGAGCAAACTTTGTGCATATTTCAAACAAGTTCAACACATTATCTCAAGCCAAAAAAACGAGCTACAAGCATCTCAAACACCCTAAAACACTAACTTTTGCCCAAAATAGGGCAAGCCCTGCAGAACTCAAGCCATCTTCACATTTCCTCGTGCGTTTTGTCCCAAACCACTTCAAACACTTTCTAAACAACCCACCTGAACTATCCAAGCCATTGTTCATCAACTGTAGCTTCATTTTCAAGCTTCACAATTTTTAAATTCTGAGCTTGCAGGTTGAGTTCTACAAGAAGTTTCAGACTATTTCAAAGCAAGCTAAGCATTGGGAAGGGTCAAGGGAACATCAAGCAAGCTCAAAAGAATAGCAGGCCTCACTAAAAGTTGCTACATTGCCATACTTGAGCTTGACTGAAACAGGTAATTTTCAAACTTCTATCTCCTTATTTAGGAATCATTAGGCTTAGGTTTGTGAAACAAAAATGTAGCCCTTAATGTCCTTGAACTGTACATATGCATAGAATTCATTTATGTTAGCTGAGCTAGGAGAATTTGGATGTTGAAGTTGCTGAATTTTTTAGGTTAGAAATTGAGGGTGATAAAATTATCCTTGGTTTCTTATAGTTAGATTAAGTTTTTTACATGGTTAGAATCATGGTTTAATGCTCTATAACTTTCATGTTGCAAGTTTTTGTTTTTAAGCACGTATGCAGGAGATACGGTTTGAGTTGCAGAAGCGTGCATTCTTGGTCAAAGGACAGGGACGAAGTAGAAGCTGGGTTGGGCCTGACTTGCCTTGCTGTTGACACCCCCCATTCTGCTTCTTGCACCCCCTTGGCCCATTTCTTTATTTTTGCATGTTTTTCATTTTCTTTTATATTTTCTGACTTTTATTATTTTTTCTAAATATTAAAAACCTCCAAAAATATTTTCTTAATTTTTGCATTTTTTTAATATAAAAATAGTTTATTAAATAACAATACTTTTATTTTCTTAAATAAACTTATAAATAATATAGAAAATATTATACATTTTATTTTTATACTTACAATATTATTTTCTCACAAATATTATTTTGACATTTTTTGTATATATTTTTATTTATTTTCTTGTACATAAATGAAATAAGTAAATAATATAGAATATATTTTCTATTAAACCAAAACTAGGGTTTTTATCCTTTCCAAAAATAATCACTTTTTATTTTCTTATTTTTAGGACATAAATAAATTTATTTTACATGCATAAAATAAACACAAAAAACATTTTGCATATTTAAATATTATTCATTTGTTTATTTGTACAAATAAATTCAATATGGTTGTAATAGTTTTAGGGCTTTATTTTGTGCAATATCCCTCTATTCAAAACTTGTATCCCCCTCCCCATATCAATGTTGTAATAGTCTTAGATTTACTTTTACGCATTTTATTGTTTTCAAATGCATGCTTAGTAAATTAGGGTTTGTATGAAAACCAAATATCAAAACAAATAGTATGACTTAAATGCAAGACAAAATGCATGAAAAATGACAACATAATGCACACAAGCACCCCTAGGGTTTCACCCACTTGTTGCCTTAAAAAAACATGGCCATGATATGCATGCTAGGTATCTTGGCAAAACAAAATCAAACAAAAAGATCATAGTCCCTCGATGACGCTATCTTGGTTGCCTAAACAAAAATGATCTAGTCCCTCAAAAACTTGCTAAAGATACTTGGCAACATTGTTATCATGGTCATACGATGACTCACGTCCGTCCCATTTAACATCCAAATACAAGGTTGTTTACCAAGTACAATGGTAAAACAACAATGTCAAAGGTTTAAAAATGTATAGGAAAGATCTTTGAGTAGGGTAGAGAACTCCTAGTTACTTGATCAATTTGCAAACATCCATGCTATTTTCAAAAACACACAACACAATTTCAAAACAATTTCCCAAAATAAACTTTCAAACATTGAAACATTTTTCAAAAGACAATACATCTTTGTATACATTCTTCAAACAAGAATCATTACAAAGATTGCCACAACGATGGCCTCTTTTCAAAATACTTTCAAAACCACACAAAGCACCATTTTAAACAATTGAAAAAGCAAAGCAAGTGATCTAAACAAGTAACTAAGAGCCCATGGAAAACCATGGATGAAAAGGGTGCTAGCACCTTCCCTTTTCATAATCTACCCCCCGAACCCAAGAAAACATCTCAAAGGTCTTTCCTGTGCTTTTTGACCTTTCCTTTGGATAAAATAAAAAGTCGGGTGGCGACTCTTGCTAAACCGAAACATTTGCGAACACAAACGCAAAACCTAAAGTCAGTTCTCCCACCGTATCACACTCGGTAATTAGTAATATTCTCAAGAAAAACTCGTTCGAGCATAGTATTGTGTGACAACTATTTCCATATTACTCCGTCATAGCTTCCGCATTACACCGAAAAGGCCAAGATGGGTTTGGTATTCTACGGTCCTCAGTTTCAGCAGGCTCTCAGATCGAAAGGAGTACCTCTTCCCGATTACTCGGTAAACGACACTACAGTCAAAGGGGCCTCCACTGAAAGGGGGATCTCATGCCTCATTTTTTGGGATTACTCCCTCAAAGTTAACATGACTATACCGCCCGTCCTATCTTAAAGTTTGCCCAAGTCTGGGTATAGGACTTATAAGTAATCACCAAGCACCCTAAAAACCAGGAAAATCCAGGAAAACATATATACAACAAATAATATAACACATAAACAACAATAACACATATACAAATATAGACAAAGATAGGTTCAACCCACTTAGGGATGGACCAGCAAGAGGTCAATCTTTCCCCAGTGAAGTCGCCACTTTTTCTGTAGTGATAGAAATGTTTAAGACTAAGCCATGGGATTGACTAGACTTGAACAAATCAAAATAAAATCGCCACCGCACTTTATTGTTTCCAAAGGAATGGGAAATGAGCGAATAACACAAAAAAAGGGGGAAAGATTCAAGGTAAGAGGGTTGGTTGTACAAAGGGAAGGTATTAGCACCCTAAACATCTACGGTAATCTGCGGGAACCTCTTTGTAAAATCTGTATATTTTGGATATAAAAATGTTGTATAAAAAATGGATGGTGGAGGTGAGAAAAGAAATATATTTTTATGGTTTTCTGCACATGCCGCGGTTCTGAACCTTTAGTGCCTACGTACCACCTTTCGTGCAATAGCGGATTAGGGTATACGTAGTTCCTCTTTAAAAAAAATTAAAATGTAAGTGTGTTGGTTATTTTATGAGATAAAACATCATCGTCATTGTCCGTGTGGAAAACATACCTACTACCCACAATCATGAGAAAGGAGAATTTGCATCATCTTAAAGTGGAGGATATGGCTTGGATTTTAAAATCAAGATGCCTCACTCAACACCCAAGTGGAAAATATCTCTCTTCACTATATATTGTAGAAGTGTAGTTATTTGCATCACTACAAGGATTAACAAGAGTCAATCTTTTTTAGAAAAGTTTAACGATAAAATCCAAAGTGGCAAAATGGTTTGAAATGAGATTGATTGACTTTTAGTCTTCTCACAAAAAAAATGTCAAAGTATTATTAAGTTTATTTATGAAAATGTTTTGAAAATGCATGGAACTAAGTCCAAGTTTATTATGAAAGTGGTTCAAGTTAAAAAAAACAAGAAGAGTTTTTCAAAAGGAGAGAGAAGATTTTTGAAATTAAAGAAGATGGGAGGAGAAGAAGGGACTATCCTAAAGCATAAGGTAAAAGCTAGGGATAAGAACCATCTAACCAACAAGAAGCCAATAATTGACACTATGAGCCAAGATAGAATTATCATTCTTTGGATTGAAACCAAACAAGCAATGATACTAGACCTCTTGAAAGAACCAAATTTCAAGTGTATTAAGTCTTCATAAAAATTGGGTTTAGTAACGGCTGTATACGGGTGAATTCCAGATTACAAACAAAGAGTGTAATCATAATAACCTGCACACAAAACAAAAAAACAACCCAATGCCTTGAGGTAAACCTCAAGAGCTCCAGACAAAATAATCAGATAAGGTCACAAGGTCTCCAATCATAGGCCAAGGTTCCTAATCCTAAGTCCAAAAAGTCCAATGCTCCATAATGCCAAGGATAGTAACCAAATAGTCCTAGTATCGTTATAGATTTTTAGGGTTTATATTTATTATTAGGTGTTTTGAAAAAGAAAAGTAAAGCTCAAGTGAGCAAAAATAAAAATGACAAGAAAGTAAATACTCAAATGAGCAAAGATGAAAATGGCATGAAATGTAAATGCTAAAAGTAAATAGTTCATAAAAATAAAAGGGGCATATAATAAAAATAAAGGATAAAGTCAATTATTAGTGATTAGTGGTTAGTTGGATGATCATCTTGAAACTTGCATTTGGAACTCATTAGAGGATTGGTAGAACCAAAGCCTCCACACAACAAGTTGCATTTGCTTTTTGTCAAGTATATCATCCATTTGGAATCCTCATGAGTATCATTTAATGATCAATGATGTTTAAGTGATCCGCATTGACCAAAGTTGTTGTAGATCCATTAGAGGATTGGTAGAACCAAAGCCTCCACACAATAAATATCAAGGTTATTGGATCAAAGAGATCAAATTAACATACTTGGGCTTGAAAACATAAGTTTGGGCCATGAATGATCATTTATTCGAATCGGGACAAAATTTAGCGCTATGTTAAGCAATCATAAGTGGACTTATATAGAAGTCGCACCTATTTTGAGGTCGGTCAATAGAAATCTATGCACCATTTGTTTTGAGACATGATATAGAGATCATGCTCCAATAATACTTAGTGCAATAAGAAAGGGATGAGATGAAGAGGGGGGGGGGGGGGGGGGGGAGAGAATACACAAACCACTTTTGAATTAAATTTAATCAAACTATTATTAAAATCATTCATCCATTTTTGTGGAGTTAGACTCAACACCTGGATCCAATGATGTTAATAAAGTTCATGATCAAAAATTTAACCCAAGATCATCCAGAAAATAGTCACAAAATAATATTACATTTAATATATACAAAAAAGGTTTTAAAAAAATGTTTTAAAATAGAAATAAAAGAGAAAAATATCAACTATGTTCAAATTAATCAAAAAAATAAAAAGTAAGACCATAGAAAAATCAGAAAAGGACTCAAATGATTTTATAAATTTTTTGGTAATTTTTTAAAGTCAGAAACTATTTTTAAAATTAAAAGAATGAGTAAAATAAACCAAAAATGATTAAAAAAAATACCAAAATCAGAAATAAAAAATAAGTGAGGTCGCCAATATTTGTCACTATCATTGGATCATTCCATAATTTTTTTCAGAATTTAAAAATGCATAAAAGTATTTTTAAACATTTAAAACAATTCAAATAAAGTGAAAATTTACAAAAAAATACCAAAATACAAAATTAAATTGTGAAAAAATAAAAATCGGAAAGAGAATAATCAAAAAAAAATTTCATAATTTTTTTCAGATTTTTTGGACTAAAAATGTTTTTTTAAATGATTTTTTGAAGTTTAAAACAATTAAATATTAAAATCAGAAAAGAAATTAAAAACCAAAAAAATATGGGTCATCTAATCAATGTCAAAACGCGTTAGTAAACAGATCAAGTGGACCTGGCGCGCTGTGCATGTTATGGACTTTAGTGAATAATGCATAGGATCATTAATTAAATCATATTTTTGAAAAACACAAATGGCATGCCTTCATTGGTTGGAAGATGACACATTGGTCATCTTCAACCTCCAGCCAGTCCCAAAACCAAGTTGCTCAATCTGTAAAATTAGAGCACGAGACCTATGCCATTTTCTTCGTCTCTTCAAGACGAAGACAACCACACCTTCGCGACAAATTTATATAAACTGTAGCTCAAGCAATTTGGAAGGAAAGTTTTGAAATGGGATTTGAAATTTCATGGTCAAAACGTGTTTCCAGTAAAAAAACAAGTGTTGCGACTAGAACCAGGGCAATGAGAGCATCACAATGATATCAAAGTTTTGAAGAATTGATGAAGGAATCTACCTATTGAAGTTGAGTTATAGAGCTCTGAAACTGGACTTCTATGGAGCAATATAGGGCACGATTCTTGAATGTAATTATATGGTTAGATTCAGGGAAGATCAAGGAAGGTGAATTGATGGAAAAATTTGATTGAAAAAGGCTTGAGAATGGATTTCGAAGTTGTTGAATTTTGAGTTATGGAACAAGTTTGACATGGTGATTCTGGCTATCCAAGCTTGAGGAAATGAATGAGGAATGACCCTCTATTTATAGGGAATCAAATGGAATGTCCAAGTGTGTGAAATGATGAAGTTTGGAGGGAAATCGTGTGAAGTTGCAAACAAGAAAAGTGTGACTTCTAATTTGATCAAAACTCATCCAAAAGGCGCGTTTTGCTATGCTAATCACTTCTAGAAGTTCACTAAACATATTCAAAAGCAAAAATGTGCAGAAACAAAGTGTTTAGAAGCCAAATCAAGGATTTCAAACTTCTGACTTGGTGAAAAATTCAGTTTCAAATTGCCAACTTCTGACCAATGGCATTCTCAACTCAAGGGGTCTTAGGGCATGATTCTTGATGCTTTAGAAAGATAAGGTTACAAGATTTGCAATGGAAAAAGAATGGGATCAATTGGACGCTTGAGCTGAAAGTTGTGTTGAGTCAAAGTTGGAGAAAAAGGGTTGACTTTCCATACTTAGAAATATTTCAAATTTTTCTTCAAAAGTGACCTATAATGTTTTGCATCCAAACATGGCCTTCCTCTTGGAATTTGCTATTGACCAAAAATATGGCATGAAATAGACCTCTTGAATGACATTTTGGGACTTGAACCATTAAAAATATCCAAAAATTGAGAGAGTTGTGAATTGTTGAAGTTGGCAAAAAATCATGAAATGACCTATAATCTTTTGTATCCTTAAGGAAACTTCCATCCATTTTCTCACTTTGCACATTACAGAAGGCATAAATTTAACATCCTCAAGATCATTGTGGAAAAACAATGGGCTCAAGGTGATAAAAATGACCAAGTTATGATCATTTGAAGTCACACATAGAAATTGGGGATTCATCTGGAGGACTTGTAATCTTTCTTCTTCATCAAGTTTCTTCCACATGAAAACTCCATGGAACTTTTGAAGTGATTTGTTGATAACCCTTTTAAGAGAAGGATGTCTTTGTAATCACTCAAAAATACCAAAATATGAGCAAGATATACTCCTTTGAAGTTCAAAACCCTAGCTCTTAGATAAAGAAACATGCCTTGAGGAACTTTGACAATTTTGAACAAACTTCTTGTACCAACACAAATTCTTTATAAATATAAGTTGTTGAGGATGATAATGAGAACTAATAGCAACCACAAACACTTCCATATCTTGAGAATTTAGAGAAATATGCATTTGTGACCAATGGGAACAAAGCCTTGTCCAAGCATGGCAACTTCTCCAATCAATCCCTTGTGCTTTTGGACCAAATTTGATAACCTTGAAATGTGGTGAACCAAAATAACCTTGCCATGCCATTCCTTCCAAAACAAATCCAATGGTGAGGTTTGAACTTCTCAAGCTTTATTGACTAGGGAATGGAAATAAACTCATGAACCCATGGAGCAACTTGTTAAATCTCATTGCCTTTACCTATATTAGTAACAAGTAAGACAAACCAACATTTCATTTTATTAATTAAGAGTAGAAATTAATACAAAAATATTCATGATCACAAAAGAACACAAGTCAAGGTGCTTGGTGATTCCTCAAAGAGCAAAGCTAAATATAGGGAGGGGAACCAAGAATCCTAATGTGATCTTATTGTGAATGAATCAACATGGTATGCTGAAGGGATCTTAGGGGCAAAAATTGGGGTACAAGAGCTGCCCTTATTTAAGTTTCTTCTATCCGGAGATACGAAGGTTAAAAATATTCGTGTCGACACGATCGAAGATACTTAAATATAAAACAAACCCTATTTTTGGCCCTAATATGCCATGCAATACTTATGAATATGAGTGCACACGGACAACTCCAAATGGACGCAAAACACTACTTGGGATGTAACAAATAAAAAATAAAAAATAAAGAAACAAGAGAGTAACGCAACCATGGAAAATAAATCACTGGTGGATCGAAAAGACCTGAATCAGAGAGGATGGTAAAATGGTCAAAGGATACACCAACTCCTACTGGAGGTAAAGATACCAACGTTCACTGGAGGCAGAGAGAAAAGAAATAACAACACCAACGTTCGCTGACGGTGAGCTACCAACGTTCACTGAAGGTAGAAGGAAAAGAAATATCATAGCATCATCGTTCACTGACGATGAACTACCAACGTTCATTGAGGGTAGCAAAAAGATAACAAACACCAACTTTCACTGATGGTGATCTACCAACTTTCACTGAAGGTAGAGAGAGAATATATCATAGCATCATCGTTCACTGACGATGAACTACCAACATTCACTCAGGGTAGCAAAAAGATAACAAACACCAACTTTCACTGATGGTGATCTACCAACTTTCACTGAAGGTAGAGAGAGAATATATCATAGCATCTCCGTTCATTGACGATGAACTACCAACGTTCACTGAAGGTAGAAAAAAGATAACAAACACCAACTTTCACTGATGGTGATCTACCAACTTTCACTGAAGGTAGAGAGAGAATATATCATAGCATCACCGTTCACTGATGATGAACTACCAACTTTCGCTGAGGGTGGAAAAAAGATAACAAACACCAACTTTCACTGACGGTGATCTACCAACTTTCACTGAAGGTAGAGAGAGAATATATTATAGCATCGTTGTTCACTGATGATGAACTACCAACGTTCACTGAGGGTAGCAAAAAGATAATAAACACCAACTTTCACTGATGGTGATCTACCAACTTTCACTGAAGGTAGAGAGAGAATATATCATAGCATCGCTGTTCACTGACGATGAACTACCAACATTGACTGAGGGTAGCAAAAAGATAACAAACACCAACTTTCACTGATGGTGATCTACCAACTTTCACTGAAGGTTGAGAGAGAATATATCATAGCATTGTCATTCACTGACGATGAACTACCAACGTTCATTGAAGGTAGCAAAAAGATAACAAGTTTCCCTAAAATTCTGGCATTTCGCCTAGAACGGGTCTCAACTTCTTCTTTAACCGAGGCACTTTTCATGGAAAGGGTAAGCTGTCTCAAATAAAGAGACTTCCACCTGCCAAGATTTCACAACAAACTGTCTCTGAAAATTTGAAAGTCTTTCCATCCACCGGCGTAAATCGACGACGGACTGCAAACTATCCACTCATAGAGGAGATAGCAAAAAAAAGTTATGTCGACTTTTACAGGGAAGCACAAGTTTCTCAAATAAAGAGACCTGACACTTGTTATCATGGAGGATTGTAAAAAGAAATGACTTTATAGGGAGAACAGTATGGCTTCCTGGGGAAATGCCACGATATTCCTGCTGAAGAGATAAAGTCTTCTTGTGCAAAATAAATGCACAAACCAAAACTCGAAGCTTTCAGAAATTCAAAGTAAATAATATTGTTGGGAAACCAAAGATTCAAATCAGAAATAAATTGGAATGAAACAGTCAACCAAAATACATCCTTTGAGAAATAAACTCAAGAGGGAAAACCAAATCCATCTAAACAAGAGCTATATAGGAAGGCTAAAGCAAAAATCTTCCACGAGGGATAACTCAGTGGGGAAATTGAAATAATATATGCTTTCTGCTTAAGTCCAACACTCTATTGAAGAGAGGACAATGTAACTCTGCAAAACAGGGTGATATGTCAACAAAAATATTAACAAATGTTAATGAGCAATGATTTGCCAATTTTAGCTATGCATGATGTATTTATGAATGTATAAGTGTTATTGTGTGTATGCTGACAAAACAGATATACAACACTGGGAGTAACCAGGAAAAACCACCTCGGGCACAAACAACACTCGGCTAAATCACATCCAAGATGATCATTCCAAAAAAAGGTAAATGCCAGCTGAGGAAACATAACCTACTACCTGCTTTAGCTTTACTGAGGAGAAACAATAATATAGAGTAAATAAAACAAAGTGGCAGAATAGTACAGATACAGGGATAGAACATCCTTCTCCAGGCTTCACCGGGGAAACAAATGTTTTCAAGAGTAATGCTCTTACTAGGGATTGCAAAACCAATCTCAACTAAAGTAGATGGACACCAAATCATCAAAATATTAACTGGGGAATTCAGGACCACTTCATTGGGGAGTTTAACACCATATCCTTAAAGGGAAAACCACAATACGTTTTTCACTAGAGAAACCGGGGACCTGCGTTCTTCAAGAGTGATTATGGTACCGACTTCTCTGGAAAAAGAACTTCCATTAGACCGAATGAAAACTTCACTGGAGAAATCTCGGATTAAAACCTTACATCATGAAAACTCAGACAAGGAGGAGAAATGAATCCAAACTTGATCGAGGATACCAGAGTCTCGAACCCAATATGGTGAATCATCCTGAGTAAACTTTCCCGAGGGGAACAAAAACTTCTTAAAACAAATGGAGTTTATCCATTCTTGGGATCACCATTTTTGCTGGGTTTTTTTTCGCATCACAAATTCTAAAGTAAAAGCAAATTGTAAATTCTTTTTAAAAAATCGATTTTGTTATTTAATCTTTTTTCTTTGAAATTTATTATCAATAATAAATGGAGTCTTTGCAAGCTAAATAAAATAAGAAACACAAAGAGTTGGACAACAGCTCAAACTTTATTAATAGAATGGTAGTCTGCGAACGGCGAGACTCCATAGATGATTACAAAGTTTGAAAAATGGTAATATATAATGGAAAAGATACATTGAGATACAATGACCAATATCCCCTCTAACAAATTTTGAAATCCTGAGCAGCAGCTTCTGTTGAAGTATAATGAGGATTCGAGAAGATTTTTGCTTCAGTGATCATATCTTGCATGATACAGTTACTTGCCAAGAAAGTCCCTAACTTTTGCCTAAGCTGCCCTTGCGGGTTTTCAACTTAGCGGGAAATTTATTCTGTTTATGTCTCTAAATTTTGCCTAGATCGCCCTTTCGGGTTTTCGGCCTACCGAGACGCTCTTTTTTTCCTAAGCCTCCCTTTTGGTTTTTCAACTTAGCGACCTATTCTTTTACTTCTTTAGGCGAAGTATTTCTTGACTGCATCAGCATTCATGGGACGTGGGAACTCCTTCCCATCCATAGTTTCAAGAATTAATGCACCGCCAGAGAAGGCTTTCTTGACAACATATGGGCCTTCAAAGTTGGGAGTCCACTTGCCCCAAGAATCAGTGTTGAAATACATGATCTTCCTGAGCACGAGGTCACCTTCTCTGAATTCACGAGGTTTGACCTTTTTATAAAAAGATTTCTTCATTCTTTTCTGATATAACTATTCATGACACAAAGTTGTCATTCTCTTCTCCTCGATCAAATTCAATTGGTCAAACCGGTTTTGGACCCATTCAGCCTCAGTCAACTTGGTTTCCATTATCACACGCAAAGAGGGAATCTCAACCTCGACTGGGAGTACCGCTTCCATTCCATACACCAGGGAGAACGGGGTTGCTCCTGTTGAAGTGCGGACAGATGTTTGATATCCATGCAAAGCAAAAGGGAGCATTTCATGCCAATCCTTATAAGTAACGACCATTTTCTGGATAATCTTCTTGATATTCTTATTAGCAGCTTCAACACCCCCATTCATCTTTGGCCTGTACGAAGATGAATTGTGATGGATAATCTTGAATTCTTCACACAGTTCTGTCATCATTTTATTGTTCAAATTCGAGCCATTGTCGGTGATGATTTTGCTCGGCACACCATACTGACATATAAGGTTATTCTTGATGAAGCGCACAACCACCTACTTAGTAACATTGGCATATGAAGCAGCCTCCACCCACTTGGTGAAGTAATCAATTGCTACCAAGATAAAACAGTGTCCATTCGAAGCTTTGGGTTCTATCATCCCGCCCACATGGAGAAAGTCCATGGGGAGGAAATCACATTGAGAAGTGTCAGAGGCACATGGACTTTATCTACATAAATCTGGCATTTATGACACTTCTTTGCAAATTTATAACAATCAGATTCCATTTTCAGCCAATAGTAACCTGCCCTTAGCATCCTTTTAGCCATCGAATGTCCATTGGCATTAGTGCCAAATGAACCTTCATGAACCTCATGCATCAACATGCCTGCTTCGTGTCTATCCACATATCTGAGCAAGACCATGTCATAATTTCTTTTATACAACACATTTTCACTGAGGAAGAAACTGCCTACCAATCTTCTCAATGACTTTCTATCTTTATTCGATGCACCAATCGGGTATTCCTGAGTCTGGAGAAAATGATTGATATCATAATACCAAGGCTTCTCATCTGCTACATCCTCTGTTGTAAACACATGAGCGGGTCTATCCAGTCGCCGAACCATAATTTGAGGTATATCATTCCAAGTATTTACTTGATACATAGAAGCCATAGTTGCCAGAGCATACTTCATTTGATTTTCATCTCTTGGAATATGATGGAATTCAACTTTATTAAAGAAGGGTAATAACTTTCTAGCATAATCTTTGTAAGGGATCAAGTCGGGGTGACGAGTATCCCATTCTCCTTTAATCTGGTTTATTACCAATGCTGAATCACCATACACATATAGAATTTTAATTCTGAGATCAATGGCTTATTTGAGACCCATGATGCAAGCCTCATATTCTGCCATATTTTTAGTACAATCAAATGTCAACCTTGCAGTAAAAGGAATGTGCGATCCATGTGGAGTGACAATCACAGCACCAATTCCTTTACCATAAGCATTCACAGCTCCATCAAATATCATACTCCAATGAGATTTAGGGTCAGGACCTTCCTAAGGCAATGGTTCATCACAATATTTCACTTTCAGGAACATCACATCCTCATCGGGGAATTCATACTCTACAGACTGATGATCCTCCACTGGTTGGTGAGCAAGATAATCTGCCAACACACTACTTTTAACAGCTTTTTGAGTGCGGTATTCGATATCATATTCAGATATCAACATCTGCCAGTGGGCAATTCTCCCAGTAAGAGCAGGCTTTTCAAAAATGTACTTGATTGGATCCATTTTGGAGATCAACCAAGTAGTGTGATTCAACATATACTGCCGCAAACGCTTTTCCGCTCAGGCCAAAACACAACATGTTTTTTCTAGCATGGAATACCTCTACTCACAATCAGTGAATTTTTTACTGAGATAATAAATGACGAACTCTTTCTTCCCTGTTTCATCCTGTTGTCCTAGAATACAACCCATGGATTTATCTAACACTGTCAGATACATAATCAACGGTCTTCCTTCGACAGGAGGGAGAAAGATAGGAGGTTCAAGCAGATATTCTTTAATACTTTAAAATTCCCTTTGGCAGTCATCCGTCCACACACAACCTTGATCTTTATTTAACAACTTAAAGATCAGTTCACATGTTACAGTCATGTGGGAAATGAATCTGGAAATATAATTCAAACACCCGAGGAACCCTCTGACTTGATTTTCAGTTCTTGGAGCTGGCATCTCTTGAATTTCTTTGACTTTATCAGGGTCAACTTTAATTCCTTTCTGGATAACAAAGAAACCCAACAATTTCCCTGATCGAACACCGAAGGTACATTTATTTGGATTCAAACAGAGACGATACTTCCTCAAACGCTGAAACAACTTCAATAAATCTTCTACATGCCCTTCTTTAGTATGGGATTTAGAAATCATATCATCAACATATACTTCGATTTCCTTGTGCATCAGATCATGGAATAGGGTTGTCATAGCCCTCTGGTACGTTGCACCAGCGTTCTTCAACCCGAAGGGCATCACTCTGTAACAGAATGTTCCCCAGGGTGTGATAAACGTTGTTTTTTCCATGTCCTCAGAGCCATTCTTATTTGATTATACCCGGAAAATCCTTCCATGAACGAGAATACTTTGAATTTTGTTGTTCTATCCACTAACATATCAATGTGTGGCAATGGAAAATCATCTTTTGGACTAGCTTTATTTAGATCTCTGTAATCTATGCACATGCAAACTTTTCCGTCTTTTTTCGGTACTGGGACAATATTGGCAATCCATTGAGGATACACTGACGTCACAAGAAAACCAGCATTAATCTGCTTTAGAACCTCCTCTTTGATCTTCACTGCCATATCTGGGTGAGTTCTTCTCAACTTCTGTTTGATTGGCAGACACTCTGGCTTCAACGGCAAATGATGCTCTACAATATCTGTATCTAGACCAGGCATATCTTGATAAGACCAAGCAAAAATATCCACATACTCTTTCAATAGCTCAATCAACCTGCTCTTCACATTAGGATGAAGCAATGCTCCAATCTTAACTTCCTTCGGATCTTCTTCTGAACCCAAATTGATCACTTCCAATTGCTCTTTATATGGCTGAATGGTATTTTCCTTATGCTCAAGAAACCGTGAGACCTCTTCTGGAATCTCATCATAATCTTCTTCTTCGGCCCCATACACGGGACATTCAAAGTTGGGAGAGGGTGCAGGGTCATTGTATTCAACAGGTTTTTTAATTAATCTGCACATATGATTTATGATTGCTTTTAGAAACTGACACATATAACAAGTGATCATGCAGATTTAATTTCAGTTATTTATTTATTTTGAAGGGTTTTTTCTGATTACCATTTTCCAAGAAGAAGAAAAAGCAGAAAATAAAGACACAATTTCGGAAACACAGACAACTTTTATTATTGATTTTAAAAGTCATAGCAAACAAATAAGCCCTACAACATTAATACTTCCACCTTGGGAAGAGTGAAAGCTTTTCAAAAAGATTAACAAAACAAATTACTTTTAAACATGTATGCAAGAGGGAACATCAATTGTGATCCAGTTCTAAACCCTAACTCTGTGCGTCACATAATTTGGCATTTCCTGCTATGCTTCATCTTCCACAATGGCATTAATCCTGGAAACAGTTGGATGAAGATAACCCCCGCTACGGAAGATGTATTAATACTTGCTCGCAACAGACTTCGGCTTCATGATCTTACCTTTGTCATTCTTCAAAGAGAACCCCCAAGCCGGCTCTGTTCTTGTTCACAGGTGGATCCACAATCTGTCCCCATACCTCGCTATAACCCTTTCGCACAACTTACTGCGCATCCTTAAGCAAAACCATGGAATTCTCATTTCCTCTTATGTTGTCAATGGATAAGGCTTGGAACTGGGTTCTAACAGTAGCTTCATCCACCTCCACAATGCTGAAGAGGATAAATGAGATATCAATAATGCCTGTTCCCCATTTATGATTACTACTTTCCCTTCACATACAAATTTCAGTTTCTGGTGTAAAGTTGAAGTGACAGCCCCTGCCTCATGTATCCACGGCCTTCCTAGCAAACAGCTATAAGCGGGTACAATATCCATGACCTGGAAAGTTATTTGAAATAAATGTGGTCCTATATGAATAGGCAAGTCCACTTCACCAATAATAGATTTCCTTGATCCATCAAACGCTTTCAAAATGATGCCACTCGGGTGCATAGGCATTCCTTGATATTTCAACTTCATAAGAGTTCTCCTCGGTATAAAGTTTAAAGCGGATCCATTATCAATCAGCACATTGGATAGTGAATCATTCTTGCAATTCATAGAGATGTGGAGGTCCAGGTTTTGATTCCTTCCTTCATCTGGTAATTCATCATCGCAGAAACTCAAATTATTAGATGACGTAATGTTCCCTATTACGCTGCTGAAATGGTCTATTGGCATATCATTCTCCACAAAATCTTGGTCCAATACCCTTATCAAGGATTCTCTGTGAGCAGATGAGTTCATCAATAAAGCCAAGATAGATATTTTTGAAGGAGTCTGCAGTAGCTGATCTACAACTTTGTAGTCGCTCATCTTTATTATCTTCAAAATATCATCCACTTCTTTCTCTAACGTAGCCTCACTAGTCTCACCTGTAGCCTTCTTGGGTTCAATGTTCTCAGCAATCTTCTTACCCACTAACACCTCCTCGAACAACTGGTGCAAACACATGACTGTTGTGGGTCACCCTACTATTTTCAGTAATACTTCTGACATCAGGCATTGGCTGGATCAGAACTTCCACTCCATCCTCTAAGATTGTTGCATTGTATTTGTAGGGTACAACCTTATCTGACTTGTAGAGGATAGGACCCGGCAAACTAATCACCAATGGGGTAACAACTGGCTTGCTATAATATTCAACTTCAAGATGGGAAGGTGCCCCAAAACAAGGTACAATGACGTTTACCCCTTCTTCAACACAATCAGTCATTATTGAGTCATTTTTGGAAAACAAATCCTCATCTGAGGAGAAATACTCATCTGCAGAGGCATACTCTTCATCCGACTCTTCTTCAGTCAAGCAAACCTCAATCAAATTAACTTCATGGTAATCATCTCTTTGACCTGTAACCTTGATAACTGCATTATCTAATAACAAATGAACACCCTTCTTCACGATTGAACATCCTTGGGAGTCCCGGCAACAAATTCGCCAAGATCCATACTGGTGTTCTACCTGATCAGCAATATGGCAAAAAGTAGCATGCAATTGCACAAGATCCTCATTCATATATTCCATATCAAAAATTCTGAATTCTCCAGGACATCCAGAAACCATATTCACCTCCTCTTCATACTCTGCCCTAGGCCTGATTATGTGGATGAGGCCCTCATCCGCCATCTCCTGTAAATCAGCCTTTATCTTATCGCAACCTTGTATGTTTGTACTGCAAATAGCGCAACTGTAATGGTCATGCGTATAGTATCTAAATTCATAGAGGTCTTCATGTGTTTTTACCAAATCTCCTCTAACCAGATTAATATCAAAAATCCGGAAGTCGCCTGGACAACCGGCCACTATATTCACAGCATTTTCTCCTCCATGATTGGGTAGAGGATTGTCTTTCACATTAGGACCCACGTCCTTGAAATATAGAATACCAGACTTTATCAATTTTTGCACCTCAGTCTTCAAAGGATAATAATTCTCAACATTATACCCTGGTGCTCCTTGATGAAAAACACATATTTGGTCTGCCTTATAATACCAAGGCAATGGTGAAAGTACAGCGGGAGGTGGTCGGGTTTGAACCAGCTTGTTATGAATCAAAGTTGGTAGTAACTCTGTATAGCTCATAGGAATATGGTCATAACATTCTCTTCTCTGATTATACCCTTGATTCCCCTGCTAGGATGGTCTCTGATAAGCAACGGTAATTGGAGCTGCACCCACAACTGGAGTAACTGAGGCGACTTGTTGATGACGCTGATAATTCCTTCTAGGAGTATTAACCCTCCTCTCTTGCATAATAGAATTTGCATCCCTTTACTTTTTCTTGGTAAACCCATAAGATGGATTCTTCACACCTCTAGACCTTTCACTTCTCGTTAAATGGCCCTCTCTTATAGCCTCTTCTAAGTGGATACCCATTCCTACCATTTCAGTAAAGTCACTTGGCACACTTGCTACCATCCTCTCGTAGTAGAAAGCATCCAGTGTTTTCAAGAAAATCTCAGTCATCTCCTTCTCTTCCATGGGAGGAATCACTTGGGCAGCTACCTTACGCCATCTCTGTGCATATTCTTTGAATGATTCCCTGTCTTTCTGAACCATGGCCCTGAGTTGATCACAGTCAGGTGCCATGTCCATGTTGTACGTGTATTGTTTGATGAATGCTTCTCCCAAATCATTGAAAGTATGGATGTTAACACTGTCCAAACTCATATACCACTTTAGCACAGCATCGGTCAAACTATCCTGAAAAAAGTGAATCAGCAGACGTTGATCATCAGTATGGGTAGACATTCTCCTTACATACATCACCAGATGAGCACGAGGGCAATTATTTTCCTTGTACTTCTCAAACTCCGGGACCTTAAACTTAACAGGTATCTTAACATTCGAGACCAAGCATAACTCATTCACATTCTACCCAAATAGCTATTTTCCCCTGAGGGCCTTCATCTCTCTTTGCATCTTGTCAAACCGCTCTTGAAAATCATACATTATCTCATAAAGACCCAAGTCTTCACTCGGTGGAGGAAAAGGACGACACACATCATCGTTAATAAACGGAACCATATTCACCGAAGGAGGTGCAGCAGGAGCAGCTTGCACCATAGGAGGTGCCGGAGTAACAATAGTCTGAACAATTGGAGTATCTTGAGGACAAAGATTGAAACCTTCAGGTGCAAAATTATCTGGCATTCCCCATGGATAACCTTGAGGCATGAGGTTTTGAACAAAAACTGGAGTAGAAGATACAAGAACAGTTGGAGCTTCAGTAGTTTCCCTTATTGGTTGAGGTTGGACACTCGGTGGCTGATTCTGAGCAGCCACCAGATATTCTATCAGAGCAGTAAGATTGGCCATGCCGTCCTTCAAAGCAGAAAGCTCCTCGTGCAGCTCGCGATTCTCTTGTTCTAAGTTGTCCATCTTCTTTCTGAAATTAGCCCGAGTGTTGTAGTGGTGAGTCAGCTTGTTGAACGAAGTAAAGAAGCTTGGTAAGAAACCTGGATATGCATAACAAATGCAAGAAATATGATGCATGATATGCAGTGCACATGATTTTATTTTATTATTTAATATTTCAAGGGATTTAAAATTTATGGACATATTGCAAATATCAAAGTAATAACGCATTTGAAATACTAAAAAATTTCATTATAACAACTCCAAAATGGATTACAAGTTTCAATGATCCCAAGTACAAGATGAAAATAAAATCTAAAACCCTGAGAAGTAAAACTGATGGAGATCAATCTATACGCTGACGCTTCCCTGTGAGCTTGGCAATCTGAGCCTTCAACCTCTGGTTTTCTTTCGCATATTTGATGGCAACCTCCTTCTAATCACCTGAATCAGGAAGTGAGTAATCAACATCTGTTGAGGCTTAGGAGAAAATAAATCCCCTTTCCTCTCCATAGTCTCTACCTCTCGACTCTCAAGGATCTCAATCAAGTCATATTTCTCCTTCAAGTCTGCTCTATAGGAAATCTCTAAAGTTTGGCACTTGTTCTTCCAAGCATCCTTTTCCTGTTGCATCCTGGCCAAAGCAAGCTGCAACTCTTCTAGATCATCTAATAAGGGAGGAGTAGTCTTCACAAATAGATCAGGCATAGGTGTTTCCTGGGAATACGGCATCTTCAACTGAATAGCTCTCGTTTGGACCCATTGAAGATATGGCTCCAAAGAAACAACACCCCTAGGTCCCAAATCCTTCCTACTCTTCTTATGAATGTGACGCCGGGCCTTCACAATCTGCTCCCTAGCTTCCTTATGGTCTTCTCCCTCCTTCAAAAAGAAACTACTCAAATGAATGCTATTTGGTTTATCCCTCATCGGATAACCGAGCTGCCGTCGTGCAAGAACAGGGTTATAGTTAATTCCTCCCTTTGTACCAAGAAGAGGTACATTGGGGAAACAACCATAATTGTAAATAATCTCTATATCCTGGTAAGCTTGATGATACCAATCAATATCTGAGTGAGTAAGTTCCATGAACTTTAGGAGCCCAACAGGGTTCCTTCTTGACATCCCAAAAAGCATCAGACTGAGGCATATGAGAGATAAACCACTAGTACAATAGGGGCACGCAACAGATAATCATCCCCTATGATAAGAATTACGAAGATGAATAGAGTAATAAGCATCACCCTACAAGGTAGGAACCGGGTTTCCGATCATGAAGATCCTGATAGCATTAATGTTAACAAACTTGTCCACATTAGGAAATAAGAACAACCCGTAAGCAAGTAGAGCAAAGATGGCCTCAAAAGCGATTGTACTCTTCATCCTAGTAAAGTAGTGAGCTTTATCCAATAAGAACTGAGCGGGTAATCCTATAATCCCTCCTTTGGTAGTCATATGGGCTTCCACCCCAGACTTCCCCAGATGAATCAAAGCAGCAATCTCATGTGGTTTTGGCTCACCCTCAAAACCAGTAAAAGGAACACAATCGGTAACAGGTAAATCCAAATGATAAGAATATTCCTCCAGTGTAGGCATCAACTGATAGTCAAGAAAAATAAATCAATGATATCGGATCATAGAACTGGACCAAGGTCGAGAGAATACCCTCTTTCATCTTCAGCTTCATGAGAGGAGTGATGGATCCATACTTCTTCCAAAATTTTGCAGAACACTCGATCTCAGGGATTAGACTGATCAACTCATCTATCTTGGGATCCTTGAAACTATACTTCCCGGTCTTTCTATTTCCAGAATCCATGGTTAAAAAGTACCTGAGATATTCACAAATGGTCAATTTTTAAATCCCTTGAAATAAGATCTCTTCAAAAGATGCTTATGGATGCATGGATGCATGATGAAGCAATCACACATAAGATCACACATATAGGGTTCATAGGTTCAACGTCACGAGCATGAGATCGAAGGTACTACCCATAAGGTGTTGGTCTAAAAGGTATCACCTGCCGAACAAGGTTCTAAAGGTTCCCAGAGTCTACATCCTTCCTTCGGATATTACCAACTTCTCGATTAACTCAGTAATTAGTAATATTCTCAAGAAAAACTCATCCAAACGTAGTATCGCGTGACAACTATTTTCGGATTACTCTGTCATAGCTTCCGCACTACACCTAAAAGGCCAAGATGGGTTTGGTATTCTACGGTCCTCGGTTTCAGCAGGCTCCCAGGTTGAAAGCAGTACCTCTTCCCGATTACTCACTACAGTCAAAGGGGCCTCCACTGAGTAGGGGATCTCATGTCTCCTTTTTTGGGATTACTCCCTCAAAGTTAACATGACTATATCGTCTATCCTATCTTAAAGTTTTCCCAAGTCCGGGTATAGGACTTATAAGTAATCACCAAGCACCCTGAAAACCAGGAAAATCCAGGAAAACATATATACAATAAATAATATAACACATAAATAACAATAGCACATATACAGATATAGACAAAGATAGGCTCAACCCACTTAGGGATGGACCAGCAAGAGGTTAATCTTTCCCCAGTGAAGTCGTCATTTTTTCTGTAGCGGTAGAAATATTTAAGACTAAGCCATGGGATTCACTAGACTTATACAAATCAAAATAAAATCACCACCGCACTTTATTGTTTCCAAAGAAATAGGAAAAAAGTGAATAACCCATAAAAAGGGGGGAAATTCAAAGTAAGGGGGTTGGTTATGCAAAGGGAAGGTATTATCACCCTAAACATCTACGGTATTCCGCAGGAACCTCTTTGTAAAATCTGTATATTTTGGCTATAAAAATGTTGTATAAAAATGGATGGTGGAGGTGAGAAAAGAAATATATTTTTATGGTTTTCTGAATCCGCCGCAGTTGCGAACCTTTAGTGCCTACGTACCACCTTCCGTGTAATAGGGGATCAGGGTACACGTAGTTCCTCTTTAAAAAAATTTAAAATGTAAGTGTGTTGGTTAATTTTATGAGATAAAACATCATCGTCATTGTCCGTGTGGAAAACATACCTACTATCCATAATCATGAGAAAAGAGAATTTGCACCATCTCAAAGTGGAGGATATGGCTTGGATTTTAAAATCAACAATGCCTCACTCAACACCCAGGTGGAAAATATCTCTCTTCACTATATATTGCAGAAGTATAATTGTTTGCATTACTACAAAGATTGATAAGAGTCCAATCTTTTTGAGAAAAGTTTAAAGATAAAAGCCAAAGTGCCAAAATGGTTTGAAATGAGATTGATTGACTTTTAGTATTCTCACAAAAAAAATCAAAGTATTATTAAGTTTATTGAAGTTTATTTATGAAAATGTTTTGAAAATGCATGGACCTAAGTCCAAGTTTATTATGAAAGTGGTTCAAGTTTAAAAAAAACAAGAAGAATTTTTCAAAAGGAGAGAGAAGATTTTTTAAATTAAATAAGATGGGAGAAGAATAAGGGACTATCCTAAAGCGTAAGGTAAAATCTAGGGATAAGAAACATATAACCAATAAGAAGCCAATACTAGACACTATGAGCCAAGATAGAATACCCATTCTTTGAATTGAAACCAAACAAGCAATGATACTAGACCTCTTTAAAGAACCAAACTTCAAGTGTATTAAGTCTTCACAAAAATTGGGCAGAGTAACGGCTGTATACGAGTGAATTCCAAATTACGAACAAAGAGTGTAATCACAATAACTTGCACACAAAACAAACAAACAACGCAGTGCCTTGAGGAAAACCTCAAGATCTCCAGACAAAATAATCAGATAAGGTCATAAGGTCTCCAATCATAGGCCAAGGTTCCTAATCCTAAGTCCAAAAAGTCCAATTCTCCATAATGCCAAGGATAGTAACCAAATAGTTCAAGTATCATTAAAGATTTTTAGAGTTTATGTTGATTATTAGGTGTTTTGAAAAAGAAAAGTAAAGCTCAAGTGAGCAAAAATAAAAATGACAAGAAATTAAATACTCAAATGAGCAAAGATGAAAATGGTATGAAATGTAAATTCTAAAAGTAAATAGTGCATAAAAATAAAATGGGCATATAATAAAAATAAAGGATAAAGTCAATTATTAGTGATTAGTGGTTAGTTGGATGATCATATTGAAACTTGCATTTGGAACTCATTAGAGGATTGGTAGAACCAAAGTCTCCACACAACAAGTTGCATTTGCTTTTTGTCAAGTATATCATCCATGAAATCCTCATGAGTATCATTTAATGATCAACGATGTTTAAGTGATCCGCGTTGACCAAAGGTGTTGTAGATCCATTAGAGGATTGGTAGAACCAAAGCCTCCACACAATGAATCTCAAGGTTATTGGATCAAAGAGATCAAATTAACATACTTGGGCTTGAAAACATAAGTTTGGGCCACGAATGATCATTTATTCGAATCGGGACAAAATTTAGCGCTATGTTAAGCAATCGTAAGTGGACTTATATAGAAGTCGCACCTATTTTGAGGCTGGTTAATAGAAATCTATGCACCATTTGTTTTGAAACGTGATATAGAGATCATGCTCCAATAACACTTAGTGCAATAAGAAAGGGATAAGAAGAAGAGGGGTGGGAGAGTATACACAAACCACTTTTGAATTAAACTTAATCAAACTATTATTAAAATCATTCATCCATTTTTGTAGAGTTAGACTCAACACCATAGATCCAATGATGTTGATAAATTTCATGATCAAAAATTTAACCCAAGATCAGCCAGAAAATAGTTACAAAATAATATTACATTTAATATATACAAAAAAGGTTTAAAAAATATTTTAAAATAGAAATAAAAGATAAAAATATCAACTATGTTCAAATTAATCAAAAAATAAAAAGTAAGACCATAGAAAAATCAGAAAAGGACTCAAATGATTTATAAAATTTTTGGTAATTTTTAAAGTCAGAAACTATTTTTAAAATTAAAAGAATGAGTAAAATAAACCAAAAATGATTAAAAAAAATACCAAAGTCAGAAATAAAAAATAAGTGAGGTCACCAATATTTGTCACAATATCATTGGATCATTCCATAATTTTTTTCAGAATTTAAAAATGCATAAAAGTATTTTTAAACATTTAAAACAATTCAAATAAAGTGAAAATTTATAAAAAATACCAAAACATAAAATTAAATTGTGAAAAAATAAAAATCAGAAAGAGAATAATAAAAAATATTTTTCATAATTTTTTCAGATTTTTTGGACTAAAAGTGAATTTTCTATGATTTTTTGAAGTTTAAAACAATTAAATATAAAAATCAGAAAAGAAAATAAAAACCAAAAAAATATGGGTCATCTGATCAATGTCAAAACGCGTTAGTAAACAGTTCAAGTGGACCTGACGCGTTGTGCATGTTATAGACTTTAGTGAATAATGCATAGGATCATTAATTAAATCAGATTTTGAAAAACATAGATGGTGCGCCTTCATTGGTTGGAAGATGACACGTTGGTCATCGTCAACCTCTAGCTAGTCTCAAAACCAGGATGCTCAATCTGTAAAATTAGAGCACGAGACATATACCATTCGCTTTGTATCTTCAAGACGAAGACAACCACACATTCGCGACAAATTTATATAAAGTGTAGCTCAAGCAATTTGGAAGGAAAGTTTTGAAAAGGGATTTGAAATTTCATGGTCAAAACGTGTTTTCAGTAAAAAAACAAGTGTTGTAACTAGAACCAGGGCAATAAGAGCATCACAATGATATTAAAGTTTTGAAGAATTGATGAAGGAATCTACCTATTGAAGTTGAGTTGCAGAGCTTTGAAACTGGACTTCTATGGAGCAATATAGGACACGATTCTTGAATGGAATTATATGGTTAGCTTCAGGGAAGATCAAGGAAGGTGAATTGATGGAAAAATTGGATTGAAAAAGGCTTGAGAATGGATTACGAAGTTGCTGAATTTTGAGTTATGGAACAAGTTTGGCAGGGTCATTCTGGCTATCCAAGCTTTAGGAAATGAATGGGGAATGACCCTTTATTTATAGGGAATCAAATGGAATGTCCAAGCGTGTGAAATGATGAAGTTTGGAGGGAAATCGTGTGAAGTTGCAAACAAGAAAAGTGTGACTTCTAATTTGATCAAAACTCATCCAAAACGCGCGTTTTGCTATGCTAATCACTTCTGGAAGTTCACTAAACATGTTCAGAAGCAAAAATGCGCAGAAACAAAGTGTTTAGAAGCCAAATCAAGGATTTCAAACTTCTAACTTGGTGAAAAATTCAGTTTCAAATTGCCAACTTCTAACCAATGGCATTCTCAGCTCAAGGGGTCTTAGGGCATGATTCTTGATGCTTTAGAAAGATGAGGTTACAAGCTTTGCAATGGAAAAAGAATGGGATCAAATGGACGCTTGAGCTGAA
The DNA here is from genome assembly GCA_948472305.1 of Vicia faba. Taxonomy (NCBI): domain Eukaryota; kingdom Viridiplantae; phylum Streptophyta; class Magnoliopsida; order Fabales; family Fabaceae; genus Vicia; species Vicia faba. The sequence goes on from OX451737.1 coordinate 240,935,080, forward strand.
AGTTGTGTTGAGTCAAAGTTGGAGAAAAAGGGTTGACTTTCCATACTTAGAAATATTTCAAATTTTTCTTCAAAAGTGACCTATAATGTTTTGCATCCAAACATGGCCTCCCTCTTGGAATTTTCTCTTGACCAAAAAAGATGGAATGAAATAGACCTCTTGAATGAAATTTTGGGACTTGAACCATTCAAAATATCCAAAAATTAAGAGAGTTGTGAATTGTTGAAGATGGCAAAAAATCATGAAATGGCATATAATCTTTTGTATCCTTAAGGTAACTTCCATCCATTTTCCAACTTTGCACATAAAATAAGGAATAAATTTCACATCCTCAAGATCATTGTGTAAAACGAATAGGCTCAAGGTGATAAAAATTGACCAAGTTATAATCATTTGAAGTCACACATGGAAAATTGGGGATTCATCTAGAGGACTTGTAATCTTTCTTCTTCATCAAGTTTCTTCCACATGAAAAATCCTTGGAACTTTTGAAGTGATTTATTGATAACCCTTTGACGAGAAGGATGTCTTTGGAATCACTCAAAAATACCAAAATATGAGCAAGATATACTCCTTTGAAGTCCAAAACCCTAGCTCCTAGATCAAGAAACATGCCTTGAGGAACTTTGACAATTTTAAACAAACTTCTTATACCAACACAAATGCTTTGTAAATATAAGTTGTTGAGGATGATAATGAGAACTCATAGAAACCACAACCACTTCCATATCTTGAGAATTGAGAGAAATATGCATTTGTGACCAATGGGAACAAAGCCTTGTCCAAGCATGACAACTTCTCCAATCAATCCCTTGTGCTTTTGAAACAAATTTGATAACATTGAAATGTGGTAAACCAAAATAAACTTGCCATGCCATTCCTTCTAAAACAAATCCAATGGTGAGGTTTGAACTTCTCAGGCTTTATTGACTAGGGCAAGGAAATAAACTCATGAACTCATGGAGTAACTTGTTAAATCTAATTGCCTTTACCTATATTAGTAACAAGAAAGACAAACCAACATTGAATTTTATTAATTAATAGGAGAAATCAAGACAAAAAAAATTAATGATCACAAAAGAACACAAGCCAAGGTGCTTGGTGATTCCTCAAAGAGCAAAGCTAAATATAGGGAGGGGAACCAAGAATCCTAATGTGATCTTATTATGAATGAATCAAAATGGTATGATGAAGGGATCTTAGGGGTAAAATTTGGGTACAACAATACCCAAGTGAATAAGACATTTAAAACAAGAAACCATTACATGTTCATACATAATCATACGCATGCATGCATTCGCAAACACTCACATTTCATACCAAAGCTCATCTTTTTCAAAATCTCTCCAATTAAACCATTGGTAGAAGAAGATCACCACCTACTTGGCCTCCATATCAAACAAGGGTGTTGTACCTAAAAAATTTCCCTCTCACTTATCAATAATTTGCTAACAAGATCTCCTTTGGCCCAAAATTGCACTAGGGTTGATCAGCTCAAGACACCTCCTAAAGCACTGATGACCAAAATTAGGGTTTGAGATTGCACAAGGATATTTGAACTTACAATGCCACATATGACTTTAGTTGATCATTATGGACCCTCAAGATTACTCATGTCAAGTTTCAAGCTTTGGATCACACTTTTGCTCAGTCAATTGAGAGTTGACCTAAAACTCTGTTGTATTGGGGAAAAAGTCAACTATGGCCAATTTACAGTCAAACTTCATAATTTTTTATCCACGTTAACATTTTAAAATCATATGTATCATTTGATCAAGTTTGGACCACAATTCCTCAAGAAATTTGATCAAATCTTCAAAAGGGCAAAATGGTCAAAATTAGGGGCTTAACTAGGAAAGGGCAATTTCTGATTTTTGACTTAGAAAATGATCAATTGGTTTGAAGCATGATTTTAAGAGTTCAATTGCATCATCTTGAACTAATGGAATGACTCAAAACATTGCTCAAGATCAATTGGATTGAAAGTGAATTTTCAGTCAACTAATCAAAAAGTCAATTGTATACTGAAAAGTCAAACTTTGACTTTTTAGTCAAAATTCAATATCGAAGATCACAATTCACCAAAACATGTCAAAATATGAAACTTATTCATCAATAAATCAAAAAGTCAAGATTTCATTTTGAAAAGTCAAAGTTTTCTAACTTAGAAATGTTTCTAAGTGTTTAAACTTCATTTTTTTCATAACTTTAAGCCAAATTTTCACCATGATGCAAGATGATTCAAAAGAAACTTCCAACATGAAAGTTGTAGATCTCCATGAAATATACAACTTTTCTTCACACAACTCATTCCAAAAGTGCTTAGATCTCAAGTTATAATTTTAAGAATACATGGTCATGAAACAAAACACTTAGTGAAATTTTGCCCTAATTTGGTCAGGATTTTGACCCAACTTCATGGAACTTTTTAATATAGTTTAAAGTGGAATCTTCAAAACTAATTCAAATATGTGTTTTAGAGCACATTTCAAGATTTCCAAAATATCATAGAACTCCTTGAGATCATTTTTGAGTAGGGAGAATCGAAGAGATGAAGTTAGGGTTTTATCACTTGAATTACAAGGCATTTTGTGATGAACAAAATTCAAATTCAAAGTTATGCTGCATAACCTCTACTTTGCAGGCCTCAAAATTGTTAGGCACTCCATAATTAATGGCTTGCACAACTGTTAGAGGTATCATTTCAAGCATTCAATACAAGGCCATGCTTTATATCCATTTTTGGAAGAAAGTGCACATTGCCATTTTGATAAAGTGACTTTTTGCACAAAACTTGTTCTTGAGCCTTGCACTTGTTCTCTACTGATCATACATGTCTCATAACATAAGATAAATGGTTTAGACACTTACAATCACCCAGCCCATGCTTGTACCTCCTCTTGAAACTTGTTTTCCCACTTTTCTTCAAAATCAAGTAACCTAGAAATTAGCTTAAAACTTGTACTTCTGACTGGCCAAACCACTCAAGACTCTTTGCTTATAGATACACAAACCATTTGCCACAAATCACACGCATGCTTGATCCCTAAAAACACCAAGAGCTCAGAACTGCATCACATACCTCCATTGTTGCCTAACCTGACCAAAAGTTTGAAACTCACATCTCCCTCGTTTGTTTTATTTCCTTTTGGTTCCTAAAGTTTCTAAACATCAATTAGAAATCATCACACACCCTGTTACAAGATTGTAACACCATTAACACCATCCTCCATTTTCAAAAATAGAGCTTTTCACTTGGACTTCTCCAGAACTCCTCAGGCACTTTCAGCTCAAGCTAAGCATCCCATTAGCTTCCTAGTAACTTGAGGAAGCTAACCCAATCATTGGAACTCACTGAAAGCTTCTCAAAATCCAAACCTGATACCCTCTTGTAAGGTAAGTTTTCTAACTTTGGAACTTTTCATACAAGCATCATCAATGATTTATTTATGAATAAAAAATGTAGATATCATTGCCCTAAAGCTAACCATGTCCATAGTTTTCATTAATTTTGCTTGAGCTTAGAGAATTTTAAGATTGAAATTTTTGAGATTTTTAGGGTTCATAATAGGGCCATTAAAACTCATGTTTATCTTTTAGATATGTTTATTTTGCTTTGCATTTCTGAAATCGTGAGGAAATTTGCTACAAGTTTCATGTTTACAGTTTTCATTTTTGTTGAGATTTGAATGAGATACAGAGCTTCTGGCTGGGCGTGAGGTTGAAGATGAAGTTGGCCTTAGGAACGTGTTTACCATATATATTTATGGTTTTATTTATATAAACGGGTGTATAGCCACCCTAGTGGTAGAAGCGCGCGCCTGTGACTTGAGGGACCTGGGTTCGAGCCCCAGTGGTACCCTTTTGAATTTTTCACATTTTTTTGCATTCTGACTTTCTTTTTGGCAGCGCCTGGGCCTCTCCCGGGCCTTTTTGTTTTTTTTTTCTTATTGTTAACCCCCCTTGCAGGCTATTCACATCCCTGGCCCTGTTTTATTTTCTTTTCTTATTTTCATTTTATTTATTTTCTTAATTATTTTTCTAATATTAAAAAATCATTAAAAAATATAAAAATAGTAGATTTATATTTTAACATAGTTTATTTATTTTTCCTCACAAAAATTATTTTATTTAATCATACTTTATTTTATTTTGACTAATTAGTTTATAAATTTAATAAAAACTAGGGTTTTAATTATTTTCTTTTACACCATTTAAATATATTATTTAAAAATATAAAAAGACCAAAAATATTTTATAATACTATAAATTATTTTTAAGACAAAAAATACCAAAAAAAAATTACTTTTCTTATAAACTTAATTTCTTTTAATCAATTAATAGATTAGGGTTTTATTCAATTTCTTTTCCTAGTAAATTTAGGTTTATTCTTTGTTATTTTAATTAATTATTTTCTTAGTTAATTAGGTTAAAACAAAATCCTTTTCCCTAAAAATCCAAATAAACATCCATTTTCTTTACATTTACTTTCTTATACCTTTATTCATTTTGTACATTATTTATTTCAATTCTTATACCAATTCAATATGGTTGTAATAGATTTACTAGGTTTATTTTCTTGAAATCCCCATTCATAATTTGTACACCCCCCTCCCACAAATATTGTAATAGCGTAGTAATTTTAAATTCCGCAATTTATCGCTTTATATACAAATGCTAGTAATTAGGGTTTGTATGAAAAGACTAAAACCAATCAACTAGAAAACCCTAATCAAAGACAAAACCATGCATGAAAAAAAATACACTCGCATACAAGCACCCCTAGGGTAAATCCACTTGGTTGCCTTACAAAATGGCCATATTACGCATGTGAGGTATCTTAGCAAAAACAAGTAAAATACAAGATCATAGTCCCTCGATGACGCTATATAAGTTGCCTTTCAAATGATCTTGGTCCCTAAAAGAGAATGATAAGATACCTTGCAATATTGTTAATCATGGTTATACGATGACCCACACCCATCCCGTTTACATCTAAAGATAGAGTTACTTACCAAATCAATGGTAAGCTAACAATGTCAAAGGAAAAGGAAATGAACATGAAAGACTTTTTAATAGGTAGAATGCTCCTAGTTACTTGCTCACTTTCAAAACAAAACATCCTTTCTATTTTCAAAACAAACACCTACACTTTCAAAACATCTTACAAATTTGAAAACATTTTCAAAAGATCAACATCTTTGAATACATTCTTACGAACGAGAATCATTACAAAGTTTACCTAAACAATAGCCTCTTTACAAAATACTTTCAAAAACCGCACAAAGCACAATTTCAAACAAAAGCAAGTGATCTAGCAAGTAACTAAGAGCCCATGGAAAACCATAGATGAAAAGGGTTCTAATACCTTCCCTTTTCATAATCTACCCCCCGAACTCAAGAAATAATCTCAAAGGTCTTTCCTGTGCTTTTTCACCTTTCCTTTTGGATAAAAGAAAAGTCGGTGGTGACTCTTGCTAACTGCAACATTTGCAATCAAACGCAAAACCTTCAATTCAGTTCTCCCACCATATCACAGAACTGGCGACTCTGCTGGGGATAATTCTAAAAAGTAGGGTTACCTTAGGGATAGATCACATTTACTTGCTTACATTGTTTGAATTATATGCTTTACATTATGGTTCTTTATTTGGGTTTGAATCCTCTACCTGAATTTGGGATACCTTATAGGTAAGTAGCAATACGTTGTGGAAACTATGCGGGGTATACCGACATGGTCTAAGCAATAGCTATGTTAGTGCGACATATTTGTGGGTACCAGTAGCCCTTGAGTTAATCAAGGAGAATATGGGGCTGTTGAGTGATGTCATGAAGCACTAATAAACTTTTAGAACCTTTACTTGACCAACTTGGCCTTTAGGACGTAGTGAGATGACCGACTTTTGTGCAGTCCGAAGTTGGTAGATACTCGATACTACACTCATTGAGGTTTGGTTTTTTGGGATATTTCGGTCTCCATTAAAGAGGATTGTGCTGAAACAATGCTCAAGGAAAAAAACCAGTGATATTGAGCTCTTTAGAACCCACTTACTATTGCTAGGACAGGTTTGAGCCAACTAAACTTCAAGAGAGTACTTACCTATGAGACTCCATGCAAGCCTAAACCTAAGGACTTGTTTGCTTTGTTTGTGTATATTTTCTTGTACATAACATCATGAACATCATAACATCATACTCTATCACTAACCATTTAAAGGATTTTTGGATTTATCTTTGTTCTGTTTTGTAGGACATGGATTCTATTCGTAGGAAAACCATTCAAGTCAATCTTGTAAGGATCTCTCCTCAACTTAAGGAGCTAGCATCAAGGATTCCTGAAAACTCTCCATTTACCGAAATACATGGTCGCCTACTAAAATTGGTCACCTCCAACACTGATGAAGACATGATGAAAGTGCTCTTTCAGTTCTTTGATCCCTTACACCATTACTTCACATTTCCTGATTATCAACTTGTGCCAACTTTGGAAGAATCCTACCAATTATTGAGGATTCATATTCTCAATAAACTACCTTTCAAAGGTACGGAAAGAGATCCAAAGCCGGAAGATATTGCTCAAGCTCTACACTTGCAATCATCTGATGTCACAACCAATTGGGAAACAAGAAGTGGTGTCAAGGGTTTCCTAGAAAAGTTCTTGTTTGAGAAAGCCCAAAATTGTTGGAACTCTATGGATCTACAAGCTTTTGAGGAAATTGTGGTTCTCCTCATCTATAGGATGGTTTTGTTTCCAAATCCTGACCAACTCATAGATGTGAACAGCATCAAGATCTTCATGTCTCATAACCCGGTGCCTACTTTACTAGGGGACATCCTACATTCTTTTCACACTCGCACTATGAGGAAAAGAGGTATCCTTATGTGTTGTACTCCTCTCTTGGCAAGATGGTTTATTTCGCATCTTCCCCAATCTGTATTGAAGAATGAGCAAGGTTCAAGGTGGTAGCAAAGGTTGATGACGCTCAAACATTCAGACATCCATTGGTGTTCCTTATCCATTGAGAATGTTACTATTATCGACTGTTATGGAGAATTCCCAAATGTCCCTTTACTTGGCATTAGGGGAGGTATCACCTACAACCCCTGTTTAGCCTTAAGACAATTTGGTTACGCCCGAAGGGATGGTCCACATGAGATGCTCATTCAAGGTTTGGTATTTGACTACGAGAACAACGATCAAGGTCTTCGCCAGAGATTTATCTGAGCTTGTAGGATGTTGAACAAGGTAGATATTAAAACATTAGGGAACAAGAATTTCATCCCTCTTAAGCCTTACCTCAAATGGGTATGAACTCGTGCTCAGAGTCTTATGATGCTTTATCCCTCCATCCTCCCGGTGATCATGGAGCCTGTTATGGAAGGAGATGTTCCATACACTATCCTACATACTGACATGCCCACCTCTCTTAAAGACTTACAAAGAGATTGTATACAACTTAAGGGGGAGCGAGACACTTTCTAAGCCCAATTCTACGCTAGCGAGAAGAAGGTTTTGGAGCTCACTAAGCAACTTCATGAGGAGCAGACTCGGAATTCCTATATTGCACCAAAGAGGATGCGTACAACCTTTTTATCTTAGAGGCTTTTGTATTTTCCCAAAGAGGCATTGATGTACTCAAGATTTAATTTATTAATATAACGTGTGTTTTCTTTTTGTCTAAAACAAATTTGAATCTTTAAAATCCTTGAAATCATTGCATATGCATTTACCATTCATAATAACATAAGCAGGTTTCTTGCAACAAGTCTCTTCATCTTTCTACTGTTTATTTTAGTAAGATGGATCTCGAGCAAACGGTGAATGACCTCCAAGCTCAAAATGCTCAGTTTCAACAGATGTTCTTAACTCTATCCAAAGGACAAGAAGAGTTGAAGACCTTGCTGGTTGAATAGAAAAAGAAGAAGACAAAGAAAAAACTGGAGTTCTAAATATGGGAAGAAGATTCCAAGGGCAAGCAAGAAGGACCCTAGACTTTGCAATGTCATCTGGTGAGAAAGACAATCAAGATGGGAAAGGCAAAGAAGCAGTTGTCCAGCCAGATTCAGAAGAGGAAGAGGAAGAAGAAGATTATTCTGAAGAACAATATCCTCCAGTCGACGATAAGTATAAGCATCTGGAAGAACGGTTAAGCGCAATGGAAATTCAAAAAGTGCCTAGATTGGACTTTGAGGAGTTGGGTCTAGTATCTGGGATTGTCATTCCCACAAAATTCAAAGCACCTGCGTTCGCCAAATGTGACATAGTTTCATGTCCCAAAATGCATCTCCGGTCCTATGTGAGGAAAATCCATCCTCATACTGCTGACAAGGATTTATGAGTACACTTCTTCTAAGACAGTCTGCCTGGAACTCAACTTGATTGGTTTTATCAGTTAGAAAGAGCCAATATTCATAACTGGGAAGATCTGGCCGCTGTCTTTTACAAATAATACCAATACAACGCTGATCTTGCACCCACCCGTACTCAACTCCAGAGTATGGTCATGGTTTCAAGTGAGGGCTTCAAAGACTATGCGCAAAAATGGAGGGACTTAGCAGGAAGAGTCCAGCCTCCCCTATCTGAAAGAGAGTTGGTAGACATGATTTTTGGCACTTTGTCTGGTCCTTTCTTCAATCACTTAATTGGGAGTTCATCAGAAGGCTTTACTGAGTTGATACTGACCAGAGAAAGAGTAGAGGTCGGGATAGAGAATGGGAAGATTCAAAAATATGCATCCTCTGCTGCTGTAAGGAAACCATTCATTGGAAAGAAAGAAGTTGTTGCTGTATATCCTTAGAGAAATCAAGATAGGGCTGAACACCATCCAATGGTGGGGGTTGTCATGATTCCTAAACCCGCACCTGCTCAACAAAGAAGCAACCAGCCAAGAACAGAAAGACCAGTCAGACAGTTCGCCCAAATTAATATGACAGTATCTCAAGTATTGCCGCATTTGTTAAGATCCAATCTAGTGACTTTGAAAGAAGCTCCAAAGAATCCTAACACAACCTCTCCTCATTATCATCCCAATACCCGTTGTGCATACCATTCTGAGAGTCCCGTCCATGACACTAACAATTGTTGGGCTCTGAAAAACAAAGTACAAGACCTTCTTGAAGCCAGAGAGATTGAATTTGATGCGCCAGAAATTCCCAATTTAATCACTGCCCCTATGCCCAAGCACGACCATAATGCCAACGCGATTGAGGGAGATATATTTGTTACTTCAGTTGATGAACTTGTGACCCCACTCCTGAATATCAAAAAGAACTTGTTGAATGTCGGTGTGTTCCCAGGTTGTGATGAAAGCTGTCATTTCTGTTTATCCTCACCAACCAGTTGTCCTTTGTTAAAAGCAGACGTTTAATTCCTAATAGATAACAAGGAGATTTTGTTCGAGAAGACTTCAATTCCAACTGGTTCTTATAATGATGTTTCCATCGTGACCATTTCTGACAATTCTTCCAGGGTCTCCACCAAAAGACCCGTTAGAATTACATCAGTTCCTAAAGTGGCTCCGTTGATAATTACAATGCCTGGACCAATCCCTTATTCGTTAGACAAAACCGTCCCAAGGAATTATGGAGGTGATGTCTACTACCACAGTATCAAACAAGATTGACTAGCTGTTGAAGATTCAAGTTCTGAGAAATTTGATTCCGATATCAGTAATATCGCAGGGACTAGCAAGATTACCGAAAGTGGAAGGGTATTCTCTCCAAAAATTGCTCCTCCAAAAGCTATTTTGGACCCGTAATCATTCCTGTTGTTGTTTCTCCTCCAAAGGCTATTCTCAGTCCTGCAATCATCTCTACCAATCTTTCTGTTGACAAAACTGCTACAATCCATGTTATCACCCCTACTGATATTCCTACTGCTGAGTCAACCGAGACTCAAGGTAAAGGTATTCTAGTTGAGACTGTCTGGACGAAGGCACAATCAGTAACTATCCTTGAGACCTCCTGAAAGAGATGGAAGAAATTCTAAAGATCATAAAAAGAAGCGACTACAACGTAGTTAAGCAACTGGGGAAAACTCCATTAAAAATTTCCATGCTGCCTTTATTGTTATATTTTGAGGCTCATGCAAATGCCTTGGTAAAATTCCTTAAAACTGCCCAGGTACCCCAAGAAACATCTGTCGATCAGTTCCAAGACTGCATAGCCATCTTGACCGCAGATAATGGTTTAGGTTTTTTGGATACCGATTTAACGCCAAGGAGGAGGAAGCATAATAAGGCATTGCATGTCTCAGTCGAATGCAGGGGCACGACCTTAGCTCATGTCTTGGTTGACATTGGTTCGTCCCTGAATGTGTTGCCTAAAAAGTCTCTTGATAGGCTTGACTGTGAAGGATTGACCTTGAAACCAAGCAACATAGTAGTGAGGGCCTTCGACGGCTAAAAAAGGATAATGCATGGGGAAGTGGACATCCCCATAAAAGTTGGAACCCAGACATTTGATTCAACTTTTTATGTAATGGATATTCGCCCTTCATATTCCTGCTTATTAGGCCGACCGTGGATTCACAATGCTGGTGATGTTACCTCTAGGTTGCATCAAATGCTGAAATATCCAATTCAACGGAAGATCATCAGTGTTCATGGAGAAGAAGAGTATATGGTCAGTCATCTAAATTCCTTCAGATATGTGGAATTAGATGGTGAATTTATTGAAACTCTATTCCAGCACTTTGAAGAAGTCCCGCAAACTATGGCTGTAACCAAGGTTGTGTCTCAAGTCCCCAAGATTAGAAGGCCTCAGCTCAAGATGTCATCTTTGAAGGATGCCAAGTGTGATACGGTGGGAGAACTGACTTGAGGGTTTGCGTTTGTATTTTCAAATGTTGCGGTTTAGCAAGAGTCGCCACCGACTTTTCTTTTATCCAAAAGGAAAGGTGAAAAAGCACAGGAAAGACCTTTAGAGATGCTTTCTTGAGTTCGGGGAGTAGATTATGAAAAGGGAAGCTATTAGCACCCTTTTCATCCATGGTTTTCCAAGGGCTCTTAGTTACTCGCTAGATCACTTTCTTTTGTTTGAATGTGCTTGTTGTGTGGGTTTTGAAAGTATTTTGAAAATGTAAATTTGTAATGATTCTCGTTTTTATAAGAACACATACAAAGTGTTTGTTTCGAAAATAGTTCAAATATGTGTTTGTGAGATGTGTTTTTGAAAGTATTTTGAAAAGGCGCCATCATTTAGGCAAACTTTGTAATAGTTCTCGTTCGTAAGAACGTATACAAAGTGTTGAGCTTTTGAAAATGTTTCAAGTTTGGAAGATGTTTTGAAAGTGTTTTTGAAAGTGTATGTGATTGTTTTTTAAAATAGCAAGGATGTTTATTTTGAAATTGAGCAAGCAACTAGGAGCAATCTACCTACTCAAAAGGTCTTTAGGTGTTCTTTTTCCTTCTCCTTTAGACGTTGCTACCTTACCATTGTTTTGGTAAAAAGCCCCATCGTTGGATGTGAACGGGACGGACATGGGTCATCGTATAGTCATAATAGCAATGTTGTGTGGTATCTTAGCATTTCTTTTTTAGGGACTAAGATCATTTTGAAAGGCAACATTTATAGCGTCATCGAGGGACTATGATCTTGTATCTCGATTGTTTTTTCTAAGACACCCCACATGCATAACATGACCATTTTTTAGGCAACAAGTGGAGTTAGCCTTAAGGGTGCATGTGTGAATAGTGTGTTAGTTTGCATGTATTTTGTCTTGTATTTGAAAGTCATCTATTTGTTGATTTTATCTTTCCATACATCCTATTTACTAGCAATATATTTTAAAGCGATAAAATCAAGGAAAGTAAATATCCTACGCTATTACAATCATTAGGGCGATGGGGGTACATATTTATGAATGGGGGTTGCAAATAAAATTAAATCCTGAGTTACTACTACAACCATATTGAAATGTACAATATAAGAAAGAAAAAGGACTTGTTTAGAAAATGGTTTTTTAGTCCTAAGTTAATTAAATAATAAAATAAAATATTTGTATGTCTTTTTATGTTAATAAAAAAAGGGTTAATATAAAAAATGATAAAAAGGAAAATAAATGAAAGAGTTGAAAAAGCATGCTGCTGCGAGCGAAACCACAGGGATCAAAAGTTCTGGAGTCAGGAGCGTTGTGACTCAACAGGAAACGTCAATGGGCGTCAGAAGTTCTGAGTTGGTAAACTCTGAGGTCCTGCAAGAAACGTTAGAGGGAAAACACATAAATTCTGGGTGGTATTCAGACAGTGAGCCAAAAGTCAGAAGTTCTGTGCTATGCTAAAAACAGTGAATAAACATCAGCAGTTTAGTGCATTATCAGCATGTAAGAATCATAAGTTCTAAGTGTTAAAGCAGTGAAGAGAACTCATAAGTTCTGTGTGCTTAAATAGTGAGAAAATCCTAGAAGTTCTATGTGTTAGAATGGTGAGTGAAAAACAGAAGTTCTTTGTTACATTTCAACTCTTTCCTTACATCAATCAGCACAATGATAAGTTATTCAGTTTTCAGGAAACAACAAATCAGAAGGATAAAAGCACAATAGTTTATGGAAGTTCTGATCCTGATCCTGAGTCTAGCCATGATCAGAAAGTTCTGATTCTGATTCTTTCTACTTACGCAGTGGTATGGACAACATTAATACTATGATATTTACATGTTTAATGATGTTCTGAGTGAGAAGATGCAAAGTCAGGGAGACTTACCTTGAACCTGGAGTGTGTGTCTGGGACTTGAGCTACTGCCTTCAGATATTCTGGAGTCAGCAAGGGCAATGAAGGAGGAAATGCCAAGTTCTTTTACTTCAAGGGAAGAACAAAGGTTTTGGTTTTCTGCTTAGGAATTCTGGATTTTTTTATGGAGGTGTCACAACTTTGTTTTCTCTCTTTTTGACGATTCTCTCTCTAAAAGCCAGCCCCTTGAAAGTGTGAAGGAGCAACTTATTTATAGATGAATTTGTTGTAGTTTTGGGGGGAAAACAAATGGGATTTAAACTTTTTTGGCACACTGTTCCATTGCTTTTTGATCACAGCCTTTTGTATTTGATGCAAATACAGGATTTGGAAAAATACAGGCGTGGACTGGATTAACTGCTAGTTAGAGTATTGTACTGTAGCAGTGCAGCAGGTTGTTTAAACGAGGTCTTGGGATTTGGTGATATTCTGATTGTAGAAGATCGGAAACGTAACCTCCAAATGCTGAAGGGGAATCTTCTAACCAGAGCGTTGATCATAGCCTCCATATGCTGAAGAATCATGTTCTGACTGAAGCATCATGTTCTGACCAAAGGGCATTGCTTCTGTATGTTCTGATTGAAGCGTCATATTCTGAACCGTGTTTTTAAATTCTGACTGCACTTGCATAGAGGCTGGCTCAGAAGTTCTGAAGTATTATATTCTCTAGACACTTAGAAAATTTTCTAAATGTTTAGAAAATTTTCTAAATGTTTAGAAAATTTGATTTTCAAAGTAACTTCTGACTTATGATTTTTTGATGAATCAATTTCATGTTTTGATGAAATATAATTTTTGAAACTTGATTTGGATCTAAAAGTCAAGGTTTGACTTTTCAGTGTGTTTTTGACCATTTTCCCCTTGCGAATGATTTTCTTGAAAAGTTGATAATTCAAGGCCTGGAAACTTGATAGAAGCAAACCTAGGATCCAGGGTGATCCCTTGTGAAATGAGAGAGCAAATTTTGGGGTACAACAGATGCCCCTGTTCAAACTTCTTGAACCTGAAGAGTTAGATTGGCGGATCCGTCATTCGTGACTTGAAGGTGGAAGATGATTGAACACTAGAGTGCCTAGAAATTTGCACTCGAAGATGGACGGTGAATGGGCTTATAGATGCCATTTGGAGGAAAGTTGGTAAACGCTGGAAGAAGTATCAACACAAATCTTCTTGTTGATTTATACTAAAACTTGATGTTCTACCTGTGAGAGAAGGGTTAGTAAAATGAAAATGCTTACATGACGTTCACCAGATGTGGTATCATGCCAAATGCGTATGGTATGTACATGCTATGATGTATGAATGTGAGGTATATGTTTTTGTTCGGGAAAATAAATCCCTGACTACTGTTGAGGAAATTCTAGGAGATTGAATCCCTGACTGCCTATTGGAGATGAAGAATATGCATATCTTCAAATTTTGTTGAAAGGATGCTTTTACTGGGGAACATTGCTCACATGTCAGCTGTTATCTGGTCGGATCCAGGCTTCATAGTTGCTGAGGATGAAGTAGCCGATTGCTATCTGGTCGGGTCCAGGCTTCACAGCCACTTACTGGAGGGAGAGACGAATTAACTATTATCTGGTTGGATCCCAGGCTTTACAGAAAATTCCTTGAAGTTAAATAGTTATCTGGTCGGATCCAAGCTTCACGACAACTTGTTGGGGATATGGAAGTTAATTGTTATCTGGTCGGATCTAGGCTTCATAGTAACTTACTGGAGAGAAATACGAATTAACTGTTATCTAGTCATATTCCAGGCTTCGCATAAAATTCCTTGAAATTTAATAGTTATCTGGTCGGATCCAGGTTTCATGGTCCTTTGGGAAAGCTGCACTATTATCTGGTCGAGTCCAGGCTTCATAGTGTCTTTCTGGGGATCATAGTTAATTGTTATCTGGTCGGGCTCCAGGTTTCATAATAAACTATTTGAAAACTATTATTTGTTCGGGTCCAGGATTTGCAGATTTCTGAGGTCGATGCGGTCAATGGTTATCTGGTCGGGTCCAAGTTTCACAATAAACTGCTTGAAAACTGTTATATGGTCGGGTCTAGGATTTGCAGATTTCTGAGGTCGATACGGTCAATTGTTATCTGGTCGGGTCCAGGTTTCACAATAAACTACTTGAAAAACTGTTATCTGGTTGGGTCCAGGCTTTGCAGATTTCTGAGGTCGATGCAGTCAATTATTATCTGGTCGGGTTCGGATTTCACAATAAACTGTTTGAAAACTATTATCTGGTCGGGTCCAGGCTTTGCAGATTTCTGAGGTTGATGCGGTCAATTGTTATTTGGTCGGGTCCTGGTTTCACAATAAACTGCTTGAAAAATATTATCTGGTCGAGTCCAGGCTTTGCAGATTTCTGAGGTCGATGCGGTCAATTGTTATCTGGTCGGATCCAGGTTTCACAATAAACTGCTTGAAAATTTATATCTGGTCGGGTCCAGGCTTTGCAGATTTCTGAGGTCGATGCGATCAATTGTTATCTGGTCGGGTCCATGTTTCACAATAAACTGCTTGAAAACTGTTATCTGGTCGGGTCTAGGCTTTGCAGATTTCTGAGGTCGATACGGTCCATTGTTATCTGGTCGGGTCCAGGTTTCACAATAAACGGCTTGAAAAACTATTATCTGGTCGGGTCCAGGCTTTGCAGATTTCTGAGGTCGATGCGGTCAATTGTTATCTGGTCGGGTCCAGGTTTCACAATAAACTGCTTGAAAAAATGTTATCTGGTCGGGTCCAAGCTTTGCAGATTTCTGAGGTCGATGCGGTCAATTGTTATCTGGTCGGGTCCAAGTTTCACAATAAACTGCTTGAAAACTGTTATCTGGTCGGGTCTAGGCTTTGCAGATTTCTGAGGTTGATGCGGTCAATTGTTATCTGGTCGAGTCCAGGTTTCACAATAAACTACTTGGGGATTTAGTTGTTATCTGGTCGGTTTCCAGGGTTCACAACGAATCTCTGAGGATGATTGCTATATGGTCGGGTCCAGGTTTCACAATAAATCATTTCAGAAGATAGAAATGAAAACTGATATCTGGTCGGGTCCATGTTTCTCAGCAATTTGTTGGGGATATGGAGGCAACTCTACTGGGGAAAAGAGGTTAAACCTTGGTCGGATTGAGTTCAGGTTCTTCTATATGTTTGAAGAGCTAGGCTATTATCTGGTCGGGTCCAGGTTTCATAGCATCTTTAAGATCAACTGTTATATGGTCAGGTCTAGGCTTTATATACTCAAATTGTTCTCCGGTCGGGTCCAGGTTTCAGTAATTGAATAAGTCAAACTATTATCTGGTCGGGTCCAGGCTTCAGTAATAACTTGAAAATTGTGCTAATATCTGATCGGATCTAGGTTTCATAGCATCTTGAAATTGATAAGGCTTTGCTGACGGTTTACTGGGATCAGGAGTTGTGGCCCTGTGATTTGCAGTAATTTGAAAGGGAAATTCAAATTGGCGAGTATAAACTCAGTCAGGTAAGGCAGACTCAGCTTGGGGAGGATACACCCAACTGGGGGTGATGGGTTCAGTCGGGGATGATGGGCTCATCTGGGGAGGATAGATTCTGTTTGGAGATAATAGCCTTGGCTGGGGAAGATATACTCAGCTGGGGAAGATAGGCTCAGCTGGGCAATTTGTGGTGTCTTGATTATTGTAATTTGAACTCGGCTGGGGAAATAACTATGTTGGGGAAATAACTCTATTGTGGAAAGAAACCCTGTTGTCGGTCTGCTAGAGAGGTGATGACTTCGTTGGGGAAAACTCCTCGAGGATTCTTGAGGTTGTCTCAGCTGGGGAAAGGTTTTCAGAGGTTAAACTCTTTCTGGGAAATTATCCTATGAGAAGGACTTTGGGGAGACTTGTCATTGCCCCTAGCAGCAAATGTTTGTGGTATTGCCAAAAAATGTTTGATTATACGTAACCCTTTGCTGAGATTGATGTTCAATGCCCCAAGTGATGGAGATGGAAACCAGCCCCTGGTTACTCTGCACTTCTTGAGAGATTTCCTGGAATCTTGACTGGACTGCCCCAGGTGTGCTGGATAGTGACATATCATGTCCCCTTGTTAATAGGAGATTTTTCAATGAGAGTGTCATCCTACTTGAATTGATTTTGTTCACTAAGAGAGCTTTCGTTCACTGGATATTCGTTGTTAGAATTTCTCCACTATCAAACAAATAGCCATATGCGAACAGTGATATTCAAGTAATGCAAAGTTTATGTTTGTCTTGAAGTTTTGAAAAATTCATTTTTAGCAAGTAAGTAAATTTGTAATTCAACTCTGAATTTTGAGTAAAGCCTTACAGGAATCAGGATACCTTTTGTAACAGTATGCTTTCGAACTAACCCATGCTTCAATTAGGACTTTTGAAGGGTTGTAACGTGGCTTGGTTCACGATTTAAGAAACAAAGGATAAAGGCTCAAAGTATATTTGTACCCGCCCGTTCTTCATGATGTTCTTCGGTCCTAAACTCAGCTAATTGTGCATTTGAACTCCAATTGAGTCTGGAAAGACATTTTGGTGATGGTTCAGACAGATTAAGTTTGTCAGAAAGCAGTCATTTCTTGAAACATTTTTTTCATGTTGTTGAGGATTTGTAGTGACCTCTTTCTTTTGATTTGTTATCCCTAATTTTTGCCTGATTGTTCTTGTTTTGAGATTACAGTCAGCGGGATGCCCCAGTTTTCTTTAAGTCTCCTTTGTAGGTTTTGACTTAGTGGGATTTTTTTTAGAGATAATGACTGCCTATATGATAGGGAACCATCACCGTCTTTTGATTCCAGAGGAATGATTTTTTGATGTCATTCGTTGTATTACGAGATGAGAGTTTGCGGCTAAACGCGCGTTTGAATTAACTGAGAGACTACCCTATCCCAGGTTTATATTAAAGGTTTCAATTTGTGTAAAAATAAAAACTTCTACTTCTTTGGCTCGAAAGGGTTTGTGATACGGTGGGAGAACTTACTTGAGGTTTTGCGTTTTATCGCAAATGTCACGGTTAGCAAGAGTCGCCACTGACTTTTCTTTTATCCAAAAGGAAAGGTGAAAAAGCACAGGAAAGACCTTTGAGATGTTTTCTTGAGTTCAGGGGGTAGATTATGAAAAGGGAAAGTGCTAGCACCCTTTTCATCCATGGTTTTCCATGGGCTCTTAGTTACTTGCTTAGATCACTTGCTTTTGTTTGTTTGAAATGGTGTTTTGTGTGGTTTTTGAAAGTATTTTTTAAAAGAGGCCATTTGTTTAGGCAATCTTTGTAATGATTCTCGTTCGTAAGAATGTATATAAAGATGTTTGTATTTTGAAAATATTTTCAATGTTTGTAAGATGCTTTGAAATATGTGTGTGTAACGTTTTGAAAATAGAAAGTATTGTGTTTGAAATGGAGTAAGTAACTAGAAGCTATCTACCTACTCAAATGTCTTTCCTATTTATTTTCTATTCCTTTGACATTGTTGTCTTACCATTGATTTGGTAAGCAACCCTATCTTTGGATGTAAACGGGACGGGCGTGGGTCATCGTATAACCATGATTAGCAATGTTTGCAAAGTATCTTAGTATTTTAAGGGACCAAGATCATTTTGTAAGGCAACCTTGAATAGCGTCATCGAGGGACTATGATCTTATTTTTGTTTTGTTTTGCCAAGATACTTCGCATGCGTAACATGGCCATTTTTTGTTTTAGGAAACCAAGTGGGAGAAACCCTAAGGGTGCTTGTGTGCAAGTATGTCATTTTCATGCTTTTGATTTTGTCTTGTCTTTAAGGTGTTCTATTTGTTTTGTTTTGTTCTTGTCATACAAACCCTAATTACTAATCATGGCATATTAAAGCGATAAATTGCGTAATATAAATATACTAAGCTATTACAACAATTTTATGGGAGGGGGGAATACAAGTTTGAATGGGGATTTGCACAAAATAAAGCTAAACACATTATTACAACCAAATCGAATTTGTGCGAATTTAAGATAAATACTAAACAATATTTAAAATATAATGCAATGTAATGTACATGTAAAGAGATTTTTATGTCTTGTTTTTATGTAAAAAGAATATTTAATCTAAACCTAAAAATATGGGGAAAAAGATTTAATTTGTTTGAAAGGGGTTTAACTCTAAAATTTTATTTAAAAGAAAATAAAGTTTCTATATTATTATTTTATGTATTTTCTAGTGTAAAAAATAATAAATAATATTGTAATAAAATATAAAGTTTTGTATGTATGCAAAAAATAGGGATTTATAAATATGAAATGCAAAATAAAAATACTAAGTATATTTAATTATATTTACAAATTTATTAAGAAAAAATAAATCATATACTATTAAAATAAACTATATTTTTATGTGAGAAAATAATGAAGAAATAAAATAAAAGTGTAATATAAATATTTTACATTTTTTTAATATTTTATATCATTTAAAGAAAATAATAAAAATATTTAAATGAAAATAAAACAAATAAAAAAAAATATGAAAAGAGTTAGCAAAGGGGGTGATGTAGGAAATCAGTAGTGATGATGAGCAAAAACGTTGGCCTAATAACCAAGCCCAATCTGCAAAAAAGAGGTCAAAAACTGAAAAGGAAAAAATGTAAAAATGCAATAAAGTAGCGCGCAGGTTCGAATCCAGGACATGGGTCTCACCAGCGTGCTGCTTTACCACTAGGGTGGCTATACATCCATTGTCTTTACTGAAGCAAAAACAACATATTATAAAATGCGCCCTTGCCCTGTTTCATCTTCTTCCTCAAGCCTTGGCCGAATCCCCTGTAACTTCCTCATGCTTCCATAAAAATGAAAACTTATAACATAAAAAATGTAGCATTTGAACTTACGAATCCAACCATATAAGTTATGTAATCTAACTATCAGAGATCAAAGAGAATTTTAAAAGCCCCAAATTCTAACCTAATATTTTCAGAGATTTCAACTTCCAAATTCTCTTAGAACAAGTAAAATCAATGCAAGATAATGATATGTATAGCTTTGTTATGATGAGAACTACATTTTTTATTCATAGATCGTGGCCTAAGGTTACCTGTACAAGGAGATAGAGTTTGAAAATTTACCTCCTTCAGCTGGAATCGTGTATGGAAATATAGTGACTTTAATGGAGGCCTGATGCTTGCTTGAGCTTCCTTGAACTCCCCTGAATCTATTCCAACCTTTGCCTTGCTCTGAAAGTGGCTAGAACTCCCTAACCAAGTCCAACTGCAAGCTTCAAAGTCAACAATGGAAGGTGGTGGAAAAGAGGGTACAGAACAGGGATGATGGCTTGGATGGGTTTGATATCAAGTATGTAAGGTATTGGAATGATCTAAACACAAAACGCACGAGCCAAATGAAAGCTAGATGGGTTTATGCAGAAACTGTATATTTGGGCAGTTTTTTGGTGTTTTTCAGTTTTAAAGAGTTTCAGGTCTTGGCTAAGCGTCTTATGTGTTGCATATAGTTTGCATATTAGTATAGAAATGATTTTAGGTCAGCTCTCTATCAGTTGTGAAAGCCCTAGCCTTTTTGCAACTTTTCTTGTACTTGAAGCAAAGTGATAAGACAAAGCCCACATGCTTGTACCAGCTTGCTTTAGGGTTGGTATGAGTTTGTACAAGTTGCTTGAGACCTGTGTGGTTTGCATGCATCAAGGAGACAGGTTCAATGCTCAAGATTACAAAGTTTGCAAAAGTTGCTCTTTATGAAAATGGCAATGGAACCTTTTTGCCATAAGTGGAAATATAAGTTGGATAAAGGTTCAAAAGCATGGATAGAGGCTTTGTCAACTGAGTAAGCATTTAATCAAGGAGTTTGTAGCAAGTTTAGGACTTGTACAGCATGAAATAGCCAGCATAGGTTTGATTTGCAACTTGGTTCTTCATGAAAATGGTTTGAACAAAAAGTGAGAAAATGCCAATTTCCTCTCTTCGATTCTCCCTACTCAAAAATGATCTTGGAGATTTCTTTGACATTTTGGAAAGCTTGCAATGTTCTATATAATCCATATTTGAAATGAATTTTGAGATACCTCTTGGAACTAGGTGAAAAATTTCCATGAAGTTGGGTCCAAAACCTGCCTAAATTAGGGCAAAATTTCACTAAGTTAAGAAGTTCATGACCATGTATTCACAAATTTATAACTTGAGATACAAGCATCTTTAGGGAAAATTTTGTGAAGAAATTTGTAGATTTCATGGAGATCTACAACTTTCATGTTGGGAAGTTTCCTTGAATAAATGTGCATCATGGTAAAAAAGTGGTGTAAAGTTGGGGAAAAATAAGAAAAATTTTATACTTAAAAAAATTCTAAGTTATGAAAATTTTCAAATTCAAACCCTAATTTTCAATTTTGGTTTTCTTGGTGAACAAGTTTCACATTTTTACATGTCTTGATTAATTATGACTCTTGATACTTGATTTTGACCAAAAAGTCAAAGTTTGACTTTTCAGTATACAATTGACTTTTGATCAGTTGACTGTAAATTTCATCTGTCAATCCAATGAATTTGAAATGTTTTGAGCCATGTAATTAAGTCAAGATGATGCCATTGAATCCTTGAAATCATGCTTGAACTCAATTGTTCATTTGCTAGGTTAAAAATCATAAATTTCCCTTTCTCAGTCAAAACCCTAATTTTGACCATTTTGCCCTTTTGATGATTTGATCAAATTTCTTGAGGAGTTGTAATCCAAACTTGATCAAGTGGTACATATGAGTCTAGAATATTGATGAGGATCAAAAATTATGAATTTTGACTGTAAATTGGCCATGGTTGACTTTTTCCCCAATACAACTGATTTTTTAGGTCAACTGTCCAATTGACTGATCAAAAATGTGTTTCAAGGCTTGAAACTTATTATGAGAAATCTTAGGGATCCATAATGATGTATGAAAGTCACATGAAGCATTGATGGTCCAAAAATTCTTATGCAAACTTAAACCCTAATTTAGGGTTATCAGTGCAAGATGAGATGTCTTGAGCTGAGCAAACCCTGATCTTGTCTTGAGTCAAGGAAGTCTTGTAAGAAAAGTCTTGATAAATGAGAGGGAAAATTTTGGGGTACAACAGCTTCCCCTGTTCAATCTTCTTAAACCTGAAGAGTTAGATTGGCGAGCTTTGTCGTTCGTGACTCGAAGGTAAAAGATGATTGGACACTAGAGTGCCCATAAATTTGCACTCGACAAAGTGTAGTTGAAGGAATGGGCTTAAAGATGCCATTTGGAGAGGTGATAGAATATTGTTGGAGATGGGTTTGTAGATGCCATCCAAGAATGTTTATTGAATTGTAACTTGTAAGCTGAAAGAATGAGTATCAGAATGGTGTCCGCGTCTGGAACGTATCTGAGTTGTATTTGTACTTGAAATCTGAATGAGTATCAGGATGGCATCTGTGTCTGGAGCGTATCTGAACTGTATCTAATAGTTGAATCTGAATGAGTAACAGAATAGCGACCGTGTCTAAAGCGTATTTGGACTGTATCATGAACTTGAAATCTGAATAAGTGTCAGAATGGCATCCGTGTCTGGAGCATATCTGAACTTGAAATCTGAATAAGTAAAAAAATGGAAACCATGTCTGGAGCGTATCTGTATTGTATCTGAAAGCTGGATCTGAATAAGTAACATAATGGCTTCCGTGTCTGGAGCGTATCTGTATTGTATCATGATTGCACATTATTTAATAGTAGCTGTTAATCTTATCCTGAAAAAGGTAAAATGTTAGCTGGAACACAAAATTATGTTACATGAAATGTATGATGCAATATATGTGTTTTATCAATCTTTATGATATGTGGATATAATGTATGCGCATGTAAGCTGATTTGTTGTATTGCTGAGGAAAATAAATCCTTGACTGCTGCTGAGGATATGTGGATTCTTCATGTCTTGAAGTTGGAGTATTGACAAAAAATCTGTTGTGAGCAATGCCATATACTGCTTGAGTAATTTGCTTGGGGAATCCAGAGAATTTTGGTGACTTCTACTGGGGATTTAACAATGGGAATCTTCGTTCTGTCGGGGAGCAATGAAAACTCTATGGGGAAAAGGCTTATTCCTGTTTGGGAAAAAGTTCAGGAGTTTCGGTCATCTGCCACTCTACTGGGGAATTATCCTAGGTTATGGAGAAACAGAAGTTAGCCATTATCTGGTTGATTTGCAGGCTTCAAGACCACTTGCTGGGGAACTTAGAGAAACTGGATGGTTTCCATCGGGGATTAATAGTTTGAAGTCTCGGTTCCGCTGGGGATCTTAATGACGTACTATAGGGGTTGCTCATGGAATAGCCTAAAGACATTTTCCTATTCTTTCAACCTGTCAGCAATTGTTCTTTTCCATTTTGTTTATTTGTAAACAGTAATTATATTCAAATGCATATGTTCATTAATGAATCATTGGACGTTTTTTGCAAATAAAAAACAAATATAAAGGAAATAGACAAATTGTTTTCTGCACTTTTAAGAGATGTCTTTGTATTCACTTTGAATAAGTATTTTGTACAAAGGAGATAGACATCCTAGTAAGATAATGGGGTCATAAAAATAAGAAAAATTTATACAAAGAAATATAGTTATGTGTGATAATCCCATGGGGTTCCCATTCTGCTATAGCCTTCGTATCTCTGAATATCTTGTCTATTTGTTGCTTCGTCCGAAGATGATTGAATTGATCAGAAGCTCAGAGTTTGTCAGTGAAGAGATTATCCTCAAAGTGATCCAACGAGACATAGTCATACGCTTTAATTCCCTAAATTTTGCCTGGACCTCCCTTTTGGGTTTTCAATCCACCGGGAAACCCTTTTTTGCCCAAGTCTCCCTTTCGGGTTTTCAACTTGCCGGGTGTATAGATTTTTTTATTTTATCCCTAATTTTTGCCCGAACCTTTTGGTTCGCTGGGATGCCCTTGTTTTTCCTAGGTGTGTCAACCTAGCGGATCTCTTATGCGTAGTATCTTTTGACTATGTCTGTGTTCGTAGGGTATGGCAGGTCGTCGCCGTCCATGGTGGTTAAGATCATTGCCCCACCGGAAAAGATGTTCTTGATTACAAATGGTCCTTCATAGGTAGGAGTCCATTTTCCCCTGGGATCACTTTGTGGCAAGATGATGCGCTTGATCACTAGCTCTCCAACATGATATACTTGGCGCCTGACTTTCTTGTTGAAAGCCTTGATCATCTGTTTTTGATACATCTGACCATGGCAAACAACAATAAGTCTCTTCTCATCAATTAAGTTCAATTGATCCAGTCGGGTTTGGATCCAATCGTCTTCACTCAAACCTGCATCCTTCATAATTCTCAAAGAGGGGATCTAAACCTCAATAGGCAAGACAACCTCCATGCCATAAACCAAAGAATAGGGTGTTTCCCCAGTTGATGTGCAAGCCGTGGTACGGTACCAGCGGAGAGCAAACGGCAGCTTCTCATGCCAGTCCTTGTAGGTGACTGTCATTTTTTGTATGATCTTTTTAATGTTTTTATTAGCAGCTTCTACTGCACCATTCATCTTGGGCCGATAGGGGGATGAATTGGGATGTTGAATCTTGAATTACTCGCACAAGGCGGTGATCATAGTATTGTTAAGGTTCGTACCATTATCAGTGATGATCCTTTCTGGGATACCATACCGGCAAATAAGATTTTGCTTGATGAAGCGGACGACAACATTCTTAGTAACAGATGCGAAGGAAACTGCTTCGACTCACTTTGTGAAATAGTCAATGGCCACTAGAATGAAATGGTGTCCATTGGAGGTTGTAGGCTTGATCTCCCCAATCATATCGATTCCCCACATAGCGAAGGGCCAAGGAGCTGTTATGACATTTAGAGAAACCGGAGTCATGTGCACCTTGTCTGTATAGATTTTACACTTATGACAGGTCCGGGAGTGTTGATAGCAGTCTGCTTCCATGGTAGACCAATAATAGCCTGCCCGTAGGATTTTCTTCGCCATCGTATGTCCACTAGAGTGAGTTCCAAAAGTACCTTCATGTAATTCAGCCATGATCTTTTCAGCTTCAATCTTATCCATACAACGTAGCAGAATAGAATCATGATTACGCTTGTACAGGATGCCATTACTCAGGAAGAACTTAGCAGAGAATCTCCTTAAGAACTTTTTATCATTGACTGAAGCTCCTTCTGGATATTTTTGAGCCTCGAGATACCTCTTGACTTCATGAAACCAAGGCTGGTCCACTACTTCTTCAGTATTAATCTCATGACAGTGTGTTGGTTCGTCCATTCGTTCGATGGTGATCTGGGGAGCCTCGTTATCCCAATTAAGTTTAAACATAGATGACATTGTGGCTAGAGCATCTGCTAGCTGATTTTCTTCTCGCGGGAAATGCTCGAAGGTAATATGCTCGAAATGTGGTAACAATGTCAAACATGTTCTTTGTAAGGGATAAGATTTGGGTGCTTAGTGTCCCATTCTCCTTTGATCTGACTGATGACCAAAGTTGAATCTCCAAATACATCTAAAGATTTGATTCCCAAGTCTATGGCAGCCTTGAGACCAAATATGCATGCTTCGTATTCTGCCATGTTGTTCGTACAGTTGAAGCAAAGTCTGGCAGTAAAAGGAGTATGGCACCCTTCCAGAGATATGAGCACAGCACCGATACCATTACCAAGTGAATTGGATGCCCCATCAAAGAACAGGGTCCATCGGGATCCTTGTTCAGGTCCGTCATATGGTCTGATTTCTTCACAGTTGTCTAATTTCATGATGTCTTCATTCGGGAATTCAAACTTCATGGACTGATAATCTTCTATAGCTTGATGAGCAAGATGATCATCTAGCACACTGTCTTTTATAGATTTTTGGGTAGTGTACTGTATGTCATACTCTGTTAGGATCATATGCCATCTAGCTATCCTCCCAGACAGAGCGGGCTTCTCAAAGATGGATTTTATCGGATCCATCTTAGATATCAGCAAAGTGGTATGAGTCAACATATACTGTCTTAGCCGGCGAGCAGCCCATACCAGAGCGCAACAAGTTTTCTCGAGCAGTGAATATCTGGTTTCACAGTCGGTAAACTTTTTGCTCAGCTAGTAAATAGCGTGCTCTTTTCGGCCAGACTTGTCATGCTGCCCCAATACACACCCCATTGAGTTCTCTAAAACAGTCAGATACATGATCATTGGTCTTCCCTCGACTGGTGGCATCAAGATAGGAGGCTCTTGTAAATACTCTATGATTTTGTCAAAAGCAATCTGACATTTATCATTCCATCTGACTACTTGATCTTTCTTCAACAATTTGAAGATTGGTTCACAAGTAGATGTTAGGTGAGAAATGAATCTGGCAATATAGTTCAGGCGTCCCAAGAATCCTCTGACTTCCTTCACAGTGCGAGGAGCAGGCATTTCTTGTATCGCTTTGACTTTGGCAGGATCAACCTCGATGCCTTTATTGCTGACAATAAAACCTAAGATTTTACCGGACCAGACTCCGAATGTACACTTGTTTGGATTCAGTCTTAACTTGTACTCCTTCAATCTCACAAACAACTTTTACAAGTGATCAAGGTGCTCCTCTTCAGTTTGTGATCGAGCTATCATATCATATACATAGACCTCTATCTCATGATGTATCATATCATGAAACAAAGCTACCATGGCGCGTTGATAGGTTGCCCCAGCATTCTTCAGCCTGAATGGCATCACTTTGTAACAGAACATGCCCCACTGTGTGACAAACATAATTTTCTCCATGTCCTCAGGTGCCATTTTGATTTGGTTATAGCCTGAGAATCCGTCCATGGAGGAAAACACTTTATGTTGGGCCGTATTATCAACCAGGATGTCGATGTGTGGAAGTGGAAAATCATCTTTAGGGCTGGACCTGTTTAAATCTCTATAATCCACGGACGTCCGTACTTTACCGTCCTTTTTAGGCACGGGAACAATGTTGGCAACCCATTGAGGATAGGAAGTAACAGCCAGAAATCCAGCATTACACTGTTTCATAACTTCTGCTTTGATCTTCTCTGACATGCCAGGCCTCATGCGGCGGACTTTTTGTTTCACTAGTGGACAGTCTTCTCTTGTGGGTAGACGATGTACCACGATGTCTGTATCAAGTCCCGGCATGTCTTTGTATGACCAGGCAAAGATCTCAACATAATCATGCAGAAGCTGAATTAGGCGTTCCTTGACACTCGGCTCTAGATTGGCACCCACTTTGATTTCCTTTTTATCTTCCTCGGTACCCAGGTTGATTGTATCCAAAAGATCCTCATGAGGCTGAATAGCTATTTCCTCTTGTTGTGGTAGTCTAGCCAATTCCCCTGACACTTCACAATCTTCCTTACCTTCGTATTCGGCTTGATAGATTAGATCTTCAGAGTCACTGAAGGCTATAACAGTTTCGTTACCCATGGGATCTGGAATGGAGGGGTACCTGCATTTGTGAGTGTGGGTGTGTGTAAGGGTATAGCCATCTTTAAACAATAAAATGTAAAAGAAAGACAATGAGCACAAAAGATTTGTATGTGAAAAAGCGTCCATGATTCATTGAATGTCATATGAAGATGAAATAAAAAACCCTTACAAATGGACCATTGTGCCTCGGGTAAGACACAAGGTTTTCAAAGTGTGAATTGTTCGTGAATATTACAAGTCCAACAGAAATGTAAAAGATAAATTACTGAGAGATGAAAGTTATTGGGACAAAGTCTCTGGCTTCCCAGTTGCGAAGTCCTCTGTTGACAGTAGGAAATATCCAATCTTCCAAGCTGCCATCCTCTTCAACATCTTCCACAGTGTTGACCTCTTGGTTACTAATCTTCAAAGGTGGCCCTCCGGCATGGGCACGGCGCACAGCCTTCTGAGCAGTTGAAGTAAACCCTAAGCCAAACTTGTCTGATTTGTACGGAATGTTTAGAAGTTGCCCCCAGATGGTGCATCCACCCTCCTCTATTACTTCATTTGTAACCTTTAGAGATGACATCCAAAGCGGAGGTCTTGTGATCTTGGGAATCGAGGATATTGCCTTGGTTACCACTACTTCTTGAGAGACCTCCTCGAAATGTTGAAACGAAGTTTCAATGAACTCTCTATCCAACTCCACATAATTGAAAGAATTCAGATGACTAATCATGTACTCTTCTTCCCCGTGGACTGTTATGATCTTTCCTTGGACTGGGTATTTCAACATCTGATGTAGTGTGGAGGTGACAGCACCGGCATTGTGGATCCAAGGTCGTCCTAACAGACAGGAATAAGAGGGACGGATGTCCATCACATAGAAGGTTGAATTGAAAGTCTGAGTTCCCACCTTTATCGGGATATCCACCTCCCCGTGGACCATCCTCTTCGAGCCATCAAATTCTCTTACAATTATGTTACGGGGTTTCAATGTCATCCCTTCGCAATCCAATCTATCAAGAGCTTTCTTCGGTAAGACGTTCAAAGATGAACCAGTGTCTACCAAGACATGGGCTAGAGTTGTTCCTATACACTCCACAGAGACATGTAATGCCTCGTTGTGCTTTCTCCCTTTGGGTGTCAAATCAGCATCAAGAAGCCCAGGCCGTTATCAACTGTCAAACTGGCCACACAATCTTGGAATTGGTCAGTAGACGTCTCTTGTGGCACATGAGTTGTCTTCAGAAATTTTACCAGAGCTTTCGCATGTGCCTCAGAGCACAGCAGCAATGCTAGCATAGAGATCTTGGAGGGGGTTTTCCCCAACTGTTCAACCATATCATAATCACTCTTCTTTATTATCCTCAGGATCTCTTCCATTTCCTTGTTGGATGTTTTGCGAATAGCTAGTGATTGAGCCTTCATCTGGACAGGCTCTTCTTGAATGTTTTTTCCTCTATTCTCAGCAGTAGAAGTATTGGTAGGGACATGAATTAGGTTGTCTTTGTCGGTAGGTATGCTTGCAGGTATAATCACTGGTGCAGAGGTAATCTTCGGAATGGCCACGGGTCCAAAAACTGCCTTTGGAGGGGCAATCTCTGGAGAGAAGATTCTACCACTACGGGTAATCTTGCTAGTTACGGCAATATTGCTAATGTCGGAGTGTTCTTCCTTGGAGCTCTCTTTTTCGGCAGTCAATTCATCTTGTTTGATACCATGGTAGTAGATTTCTCCACCATAATTCCATGGTACTGTTTTATCTGACTTGTACGGGACCGGCCCAAGCATTGTGATCTTAAGTGGAGTAGTTTTTGGAGCATGTGTAATCCTAACGGGTCTTTTAGGGGCCCTGGAAGGAATGGCGGAGATGGTTATGATTGAAATGTATTTAACAGAAACGGGTAAAACAGGAGCATTCTTAAACAGAATTTCTTGGTTATCAATCAGGCGTTGGATACCTGTCTTCAACAGAGGGAAATCGGTGGGTGAGGATAAGAAATTATGGCAGTCTTCCTTACAACCTGGGAACACACCAGCTTTCAACAAGTTCATTTTAATGATCGGGAGCGGAGTCAACAGTTCATCCACTGTAGCAACAAATAAATCTTCCTCGACAGCATTAGCATTGTGACCATGCCTAGGCATCGGAGCGAAAATGACATTTGGTTTCTCAGGTGCATCAAACTTAACTTCGTTTGCATCTATATGGTCTTGAATTTTGTTCTTCAGAGCCCAACAATTGTTAGTGTCGTGCCCTGGACTTTCAGAATGGTATGCGCATCTGGAATTTGGGTGATAATGAGGGGATGTAGTATTGGGATTCTTTGGGGCCTCTTTTAAAGTTGCCAGATTCAATTTCAGAAGATGTGGTAGAACCTGGGCTAGAGCCATGTTCATCCTGGTGAATTGCCGGACTGGCCTTTCAACCCTTGGTTGGTTGTTTCTTGGCTGGTCAGATGCAGGCTTTGGAATCATAACGGCCCCCACCACTGGTCGGCGTTCAGTTTTTCCTTGATTCCTTTATGAATAAACAGCAGATACCTCCTTCTTCCTGGTGAAGGGTTTTTTCACAGTTGTAGAGGCAGACGAATCTTTCTGAATCTTCCCACTTCTTATACCAACTTCCACCCTCTCGCCGGTTAATATCAATTCAGTAAATCCTGCAGAGGAACTCCCAATCAGATGATTGAATAAAGGGCCCGATAGAGTTCCCAAGAACATGTCCACCAACTCCCTTTCAGACAGAGGGGGTTGCACTCTTCCGGCTAGATCTCTCCACTTTTGCGCGTAATCTTTGAAACCCTCATTTGAAACCATAGCCATACTCTGAAGTTGAGTACGGGTAGGCGCCAAATCGGCATTGTACTGATATTGTTTATAGAAATTTGCGGCAAGTTCTTCCCAATTATGGACGTCGGCCCTTTCTAATTGGTAAAACCAATCAAGTTGCGTTCCGGATAAACTATCTTGGAAGAAATGGACCCATAAATCTTTGTCGGCAGAGTGCAGCTGAATCTTCCTAACATATGATCGGAGGTGCATTTTAGGACAAGACACCCCATCGTATTTCGTAAATAATGGCACTTTAAACTTTGGTGGGATCACAATTCCTGACACTAACCCCAATTCCTCAAAGTCTAGCCCCGGTACTTTCTGTATTTCCATAGCGGTTAAACGCTCTTCCAGGTGTCTGTACTTATCGTCAGCCGGAGGGTATTATTCTTCAGAGTAGTCTTCCTCTTCCTCCTCTTCTTCAGAGTCTGATCGAACTTCCGTTTCTTTTCCTTTTCTTTCCCCTTCATCAGATGTTGCTGGAAAATCTAAGGTCCTTCTAGCTTATCCTTGAAACCTCCTGCCCATGATTACCACGCCAGCTGGCTTCTTCTCTTTCTTCTTTTTCTCTTTCTCTTTCTCTTTTTCCAGCAGAGTCTTCAGCTCCTCTTTCCCCTTGGCTAAGGTCATGAGTAACTGTTGAAACTGTGTGTTTTGTGAGCTTGAAGGTCTTTGACCATTTGTTCGAGATCCATCTTACTGAAATAAACAGTAAAGAGATGAGGAAACTTGTTGCAAAGACCTGTTTATGTTTATGATGAATGATATGTATACATGCAATTCAAACAAAAAGAAACACATGTTATATTAATAAGATATAATTTGAGTACATCAATGCCCCTTGGGCAAAATAATACAAAATTCTAAGATAAAAAGACATTGTGCATCCTCTTTGGTGAAATGTAGGTATTTAGAGTCTGCTCTTTATGAAGTAGCCTAGTGAGTTCCAAAACCTTCTTCTCGCTTGTATAGAATTGGGCTTCGAAAGTATCACGCTCTCCTTTGAGCTGTATCCAATCCCTTTGTAGGTCTTCGAGTGATGTAGGCATGTTAGGATGTAGGATAGTGTATGGAACTTCTCCCTCCTTAACAGGCTCAATAATCACTGGGAGAATGGAAGGATAAGGCATCATAAGACTTTGAGCGCGGGTTCATACCCACTTGAGGTAAGGCTCAAGAGGGATGGAATTCTTGTGTCCCAAAGTCTTGCTATCCACCTTGTTTAGCATCCTCCAAGCTCGGATGAATCTATGGAAAAGTCCTTGATCGTCGTTGTCGTAGTCGAAAACCAAGCCTTGAATCAGCATATCATGTAGGCCATCCCTTCGGGCATAACCAAACTGTCTTAGAGATAAGCAAGGGTTGTAGGTTATGCCTCCCATAATGCCAAGTAGAGGGACATTATGGAATTCCCCACAACGGTCAACAATGATAACATTCTCTTTGGATCGAGAGCACCAATGAATATCTGAATGTTTAAGCGTCATTAACCTTTGTGACCACCTCAAACCTTGCTCATTCTTTAATACTGATTGGGGAATATGAGAAAGAAACCATCTTTCCAGGAGAGGACGGCAACACATAAGAACACCTTTTTTCCTCATTGTACGAGTGTGAAAAGAGTGTAAGATATCCCCAAGCAATGTAGGCATCGGGTTGCGGGACATGAAGATTTTGACAGCGCTCACATCTATGAGTTGGTCAGGATTGGGGAACAACACCATCCCATAGATGATAAGAGCTATAATCTCCTCAAAAGCTTGCAAGTCTAGGGAATTCCAACAGCTTTGGGCTTTCTCAAACAAAAACTTTGCCAAGAAGCCTTTGACACCACTTCTAGTTTCCCAATGAGTTGTGACATCAGATGAGTGCAAGTGCAGAGCTTGAGCAATCTCTTCCTGCTTTGGATCTCTTTCCGTACCGTTGAAAGGTAGTTGATTGAGAATAGGAATCCTCAAAAGTTGAGAGAATTCTTCCAAAGTGGGCACAAGTTGATAGTCAGGAAATGTGAAGCAATGATGCAAAGGGTCAAAGAACTGGAAGAGAACCTTCATCATATCCTCCTCTGTGTTGGAGGTGACAAATTTGAGTAGACGACCATGCCTCTCGGTGAATGGAGAGTTATCAGGGATCCTTGAAGCTAACTCCTTGAGTTGTGGAGGAATTCTTACAAGGTTGATTTGGATAGTTTTCTTGCGAAGTGAATCCATATCCTACAAAACAAGAACAAAGATGAATCTCCAAAATCCTTGAAATGGTTAGTGAATGCATATGATGTTCATAATGTCCATTATGTTATGTACAAGTATGCATATACAAGCAAATCAAATGAGTTCTTAGTTTAGGCTTGCAAGGGGTTTCATAGGTAAGTACCCTCTTGAAGTTTGTTGGCTCAACCTGTCCTAACAATAGTAACCGGGTTCTAAGGAGCTTAATATCATTGGATTTTTTCCTTGGTCATTGTTTCAGCTCAAGCCTCTTTAATAGCGACCTAAATATCCCAAGAAACCAACCCTCAATGAGTGTAGTATTGAGTATCTACCAACTTCGGATTGCACCAAAGCCGGTCATCTCACTACATCCTAAAAGGCCAAGTTGGTCAAGTAAAGGGTTCTAGAAGTTCATTAGTGCTTCATGACATCACTCAGCGGCCCCATATTCTCTTTGATTGACTCAAAGACTACCGGTACCCACAAATATGTCACACTAACATAGCTATTTCTTAGACCATGTCGGTATACCCTACACAGTTTCCATAATGTATTGCTATTTACCTATAATGTTTCCCAAATCCGGGTGGAGGATTTCAAACCCAAACAAAGAAGCATAATGTAAAGCAAACAAATCAAACAAGGTCAGCAAATAAATGTGATCTAAACCCTAAGGTAACCCCACTTTTATAAATATTCCCCAGTAGAGTCGCCAGTTCTGTGATACGGTGGGAGAACTGACTTGAGGTTTTGCATTTTATCGCAAATGTTGCGGTTAGTAAGAGTCGCCACCGACTTTTCTTTTATCCAAAAGGAAAGGTGAAAAAGCACAGGAAAGACATTTGAGATGTTTTCTTGAGTTCGGGGGATAGATTATGAAAAGGGAAGGTGCTAGCACTCTTTTCATTCATGGTTTTTCATGGGCTCTTAGTTACTTGCTTAGATCACTTGCTTTTGTTTGTTTGAAATGGTGTTTTGTGTTGTTTTTCAAAGTATTTTGTAAAAGAGGTCATTTGTTTAGGCAATCTTTGTAATGATTCTCGCTCGTAAGAATGTATACAAAGATGTTTGTATTTTGAAAATGTTTTCAATGTTTGTAAGATGTTTTGAAATGTGTGTGTGTTTGTTTTAAAAATAGCAAGGATTGTGTTTGAAATGGAGCAAGTAACTAGAAGCTATCTACCTACTCAAATGTCTTTCCTATGTATTTTTTATTCCTTTGACATTGTTGTCTTACCATTGATTTGGTAAGCAACCCTATCTTTGGATGTAAATGGGTCGGGCGTGGGTCATCGTATAATCATGATTAGCAATGTTTGCAAAGTATCTTAGTATTTTAAGGGACCAAGATCATTTCGTAAGGCAACCTTGAATAGTGTCATCGAGGGACTATGATCTTATTTTTGTTTTATTTTGCCAAGATACTTCGCATGCGTAACATGGCCATTTTTTGTTTTAGGCAACCAAGTGGGAGAAACCCTAAGGGTGCTTGTGTGCAAGTATGTCATTTTCATGCTTTTGATTTTGTCTTGTCTTTAAGGTGTTCTATTTGTTTTGTTTTGTTCTTGTCATACAAACCCTAATTACTAATCATGGCATATGGGAGCGATAAATTGCGTAATGTAAATATACTAAGTTATTACAATAATTTTATGAGAGGGGGGAATACAAGTTTGAATGGGGATTTGCACAAATATAAAGCTAAACACATTATTACAACCAAATCGAATTTGTGCGAATTTAAGATAAATACTAAACAATATTTAAAATATAATGCAATGTAATGTACATGTGAAGAGATTTTTATGTCTTGTTTTTATGTAAAAAGAATATTTAATCTAAACCTAAAAATATGGGGAAAAAGATTTAATTTGTTTGAAAGGGGTTTAACTCTAAATTTTTATTTAAAAGAAAATAAAGTTTCTATATTATTATTTTATGTATTTTCTAGTGTAAAAAATAATAAATAATATTGTAATAAAATATAAAGTTTTGTATGTATGCAAAAAATAGGGATTTATAAATATGAAATGCAAAATAAAAATACTAAGTATATTTAATTATATTTACAAATTTATTAAGAAAAAATAAATCATATCCTATTAAAATAAACTATATTTTTATGTGAGAAAATAATGAAGAAATAAAATAAAAGTGTAATATAAATATTTTACATTTTTTTAAGATTTTATATCATTTAAAGAAAATAATAAAAATATTTAAATTAAAATAAAACAAATTAAAAAAATATGAAAAGAGTTAGCAAAGTGGGTGATGTAGTAAATCAGTGGTGATGATGAGCAAAAACGTTGGCCCAATAACCAAGCCCAATCTGCAAAAAAGAGGTCAAAAACTGAAAAGGAAAAAATGTAAAAATGCAAAAAGTAGCGCGCAGGTTCGAACACAGGACATGGGTCTCACCAGCACGCTGCTTTACCACTGGGGTGGCTATACATCCATTGTCTTTACTGAAACAAAAATAACATATTATAAAACGCGCCCTTGCCCTGTTTCATCTTCTTCCTCAAGCCTTAGTCGGATACCCTGTAACTTCCTCATGCTTCCATAAAAATGAAAACTTATTACATTAAAAATGTAGCATTTGAACTTACGAATCCAACCATATAAGTTATGTAATCTAACTATCAGAGATCAAAGAGAATTTTAAAAGCCCCAAATTCTAACCTAATATTTTCAGAGATTTCAACTTCCAAATTTTCTTAGCACAAGTAAAATCAATGCAAGATAATGACATGTATAGCTTCATTATGATGAGAACTACATTTTTTATTCACAGATCGTGGCATAAGGTTTCCTGTACAAGGAGATAGAGTTTTAAAATTTACCTCCTTCAGCTGGAATCGTGTATGGAAATGTAGTGACTTTAATGGAGGCCTGATGCTTGCTTGAGCTTCCTTGAACTCCCTTGAATCTATTCCAACCTTTGCCTTGCTCTGAAAGTGGCTAGAACTCCCTAACCAAGTCCAACTGCAAGCTTCAAAGTCAATAATGGCAGGTGGTGGAAAAGAGGATACAGAACAGGGATGATGGCTTGGATGGGTTTGATATCAAGTATGTAAGGTATGGAATGATCTAAACACAAAATGCACGAGCTAAATGAAAGCTGGATGAGTTTGTGCAGAAACTGTATGTTTGGGCAGTTTTTTGGTGTTTTTCAGTTTTAAAGAGTTTCAGGTCTTGGCTAAGCGTGTTATGTGTTGCATATAGTTTGCATATTAGTATAGAAATGATTTTAGGTCAGCTCTCTATCAGTTGTGCAAGCCCTAGCCTTTTTGCAACTTTTCTTGTACTTGAAGCAAAGTGATAAGACAAAGCACACATGCTTGTACTAGCTTGCTTTAGGGTTGGTATGAATTCGTACAAGTTGCTTGAGACCTGTGTGGTTTTCATGCATCAAGGGGACAGGTTCAATGCTCAAGATTACAAAGTTTGTAAAAGTTGCTCTTTATGAAAATGGCAATGGAACCTTTTTGCCATAAGTGGAAATATAAGTTGGATAAAGGTTCAAAAGCATGGATAGAGGCTTTGTCAACTGAGTAAGCATTTTATTAAGGAGTTTGTAGCAATTTTAGGACTTGTACAGCATGAAATAGCCAGCATAGGTTTGATTTGCAACTTGGTTCTTCATGAAAATGGTTTGAACAAAAAATGAGAAAATGCCAATTTCCTCTCTTCGATTCTCCCTACTCAAAAATGATCTTGGAGAGTTCTTGGACATTTTGGAAATATTGCAATGTTATCTATAATCCATATTTGAAATTAATTTTGAGATACCTCTTGGAACTAGGTGAAAAATTGCCATGAAGTTGGGTCCAAAACCTGCCTAAATTAGGGCAAAATTTCACTAAGTTAAGAAGTTCATGACCATGTATTCACAAATTTATAACTTGAGATCCAAGCATCTTTAGGGAAAAGTTTATGAATAAAAGTTGTATATTTCATGGATATCTACAACTTTCATGTTGGGAAGTTTCCTTGAATCAATGTGCATCATGGTGAAAGAGTGGTGTAAAGTTGGGAAAAAATAAGAAAATTTTTATACTTAGAAAAATTCTAAGTTATGAAGATTTTCAAATTCAAACCCTAATTTTCAATTTTGGTTTTCTTGGTGAACAAGTTTTACATTTTGACATTTCTTGATAAATTATGACTCTTGATACTTGATTTTGACCAAAAAGTCAAAGTTTGACT
This sequence comes from Vicia faba, assembly GCA_948472305.1. Classification (NCBI taxonomy): domain Eukaryota; kingdom Viridiplantae; phylum Streptophyta; class Magnoliopsida; order Fabales; family Fabaceae; genus Vicia; species Vicia faba. Next base: position 240,971,433 of record OX451737.1, read on the forward strand.
TTTTAGTATACAGTTGACTTTTGATCAGTTGACTGTAAATTTCATCTGTCAATCCAATGAATTTGAAATGTTTTGAGCCATGTAATTAAGTCAAGATGATGACATTGAATCCTTGAAATCATTCTTGAACTCAATTGGTCATTTGCTAGGTTAAAAATCAGAAATTTCCCTTTCTCAGTCAAAACCCTAATTTTGACCATTTTGCCCTTTTGATGATTTGATCAAATTTCTTGAGGAGTTGTAATCCAAACTTGATCAAGTGGTACATATGAGTCTAGAATATTTATGAGGATCAAAAATTATGAATTTTGACTGTAAATTGGCCATGGTTGACTTTTTCCCCAATACAGCTAATTTTTTAGGTCAACTGTCCAATTGACTAATCAAAAATGTGTTTCAAGGTTTGAAACTTATTATGAGCAATCTTAGGGATCCATAATGATGTGTGAAAGTCACATGAAGCATTGATGGTCCAAAAATCCTTGTGCAAACTTAAACCCTAATTTAGGGTTATCAGTGCAAGATGAGATGTCTTGAGCTAAGCAAACCCTGATCGTGTCTTGAGTCAAGGAAGTCTTGTGAGAAAAGTCTTGATAAATGAGAGGGCAAATTTTTGGGTACAACAGGGTTGACTAGGGATTATCTTACTTATAACTCCAATGTTTAGGATTTGAAAGAACGCTTGTACATCGTCAGCAAGGTCTGTCCAAAAGCATATTGTATGAGATTATGGCATTGTTTTCGTCATCCTCCCTCTAAAGGCTTGTAACTTTTAGAAAGAGTTGAATGTCATAAAGAGATTAAAAGGCATAATTTAGATATAGAGAAAACAAACGGATGAATTCAAGAAAAACATATGAAATGCATTAATGAAACAAAGTTTGACATTAATAGATAATTGTTTGAATAACAAAAGAGAAATTACAACTTGAAAATTCAAAATGAACAAAAGCATCTTTATTTGAACTTGTCACTTTAGGTGGTGAGCCTTTGAGGGACAGTAGAAGAATTCCAGTTGACCATCTAGTGAAAATTCTAGCATTCCTTCATCAATCAGATCTTGAATTTTATTTCTTAACGTCCAACAGCTATTGGTGTCATGTCCAGGACTGTTGTAGTGATACGCGCACTTTGCATTTGGATTGTACCTTAGGGAAGCTGTGTTAGGATTCTGAGGGGGGTCTTTTAAGGTAACCATCTTGTCCTCCAACAGGTGTTGTAGTGCTTGAGACAATGACATGTTGATTTCAGTGAAGCGTCTTTCAGATGTATTCTGCCTACGTTGATTACCCTGTTGTTGTTGGCGAGATTGTTGTTGGGCTCATGACGCGTAAGCAATTTGGAAAGGTGCACTCTTCACTGGAGGATGATCAATGACTCGATCTCCACTTCTGGCCGTTTGCCCCATTTGGTTGCATCTGTCTTGATGAAGCCTGTTGACTAGGGCTCTCAGCTCTTCCTATCCTTGAGCCAGGTTTTGGATAAAAGCCATATGGCCCACCAGTTGTCCCATCATCTGGACTTTCATTGTTGCCATTTCAGTTTGTAGCCTTTCCAACTGATCATCCTTGGTTCCCTCCGGAGTCCCCATGACCATGCCCCTTTGAGGAGAGACTTCACCTCTTCTTTCCCCTTGGATAGGTTCAAGAACATCTCTTGAAGTTGAGCGTTTTGAGTCTGTATATCCTTGATAGTCTGCTCTAGAGCCATCTCTACTGAAATAAACAGTAGGAAGATAAGGAGACCTGTGTGGGAGAAACCTGTCATGATATGATGCATGATATGTGGATGCATGTTTTCAAGGATGCATGTTTTCAAGGATCTCGCGGGGTAAGTAGTCATTTACAGTTTTGGTTGGAGAACTTTGTATCAGTGGATGTCCTTCCACGAGAATTAAGCTCACCATGTCAAGTGGGTCATAGCCCTTGACTCAAGTTATTTGTACTTGATCTTTGACGGTGTTTGGTTAGAGGAAAATAAATCCTCTTGCCCCTTGGTAGACGTCTGGTTCAACGTGACCCTGCATCAAAGGCCCTTGAGATCCTTGAAATGTTATGGTTCAATGTTATTGAAAATGCTATGGTATGATGTTATGATTTTATGTACAAATATGCGAGGTAAGCAAGTGCATATACAAATAATCATATTCACACAAAGTAGACAAGTCCTTAGGTTTAGGCTTGCATGGAGTTTGTAGATGAGTACCCTCTTGAAGTTTAGTTGGCTCAAACTTGTCCTAGTAATAGTAACCGGGTTCTAAGGAGCTCAATATCACTGATTTGTTTTCTCGGTCATTGTTTCAGCGCAAGCCTCTTTAATGGCGACCGAAATATCCCAAAAAATCAAACCTCAATGAGTGTAGTATCGAGTATCTACCAACTTCGGACTGCACTAAAGTCGGTCATCTCACTACGTCCTAAAGGCCAAGTTGGTCAAGTAAAGGTTCTAAAAGTTCATTAGTGCTTCATGACATCACTCAGCGGCCCCGTATTCTCCTTGACTACTCAAGGGCTACCGGTACCCAGAAAAATGTCTCACTAACATAGTTATTGCTTAGACCGTGTTGGTATACCCCGTGCAGTTTCCACAACGTATTGCTACTTACCTATAAGGTATCCCAAATCTGGGTGAAGGATCAAAGCAAGCCCAATCAGAGAACCCTAATGTAAAGCAATACAAATCAAATAAAGAAATCAAGTAAATGTGATCTAACCCTAAGGTAACCCCACTTTTAGTTTATCTCCCCAGCAGAGTCGCCAGTTTTGTGATACGGTGGGAGAACTGACTTGAGGGTTTGCGTTTGTATTTGCAAATGTTGCGGTTTAGCAAGAGTCGCCATCGACTTTTCTTTTATCCAAAAGGAAAGGTGAAAAAGCACAGGAAATACCTTTAGAGATGTTTTCTTGAGTTCGGGGGTAGATTATGAAAAGGGGGGGTATTAGCACCCTTTTCATCCATGGTTTTCCATGGGCTCTTAGTTACTCACTAGATCACTTGATTTTGTTTGAATGTGCTTGTGGTGTGGGTTCTGAAAGTATTTTGAAAATGTAACTTTGTAATGATTCTCGTTTTTATAAGAATGCGTACAAAGTGTTTGTTTCGAAAATAGTTCAAAGATGTGTTTGTGAGATGTGTTTTTGAAAGTATTTTGAAAAGGCGCCATCATTTAGGCAAACTTTGTAATATTTCTCGTTCGTAAGAACGTTACAAAGTTTTGAGCTTTTGAAAATGTTTCAAGTTTGGAAGATGTTTTGAAAGTGTTTTTGAAAGTGTATGTGATTGTTTTTTAAAATAGCAAGGATGTTTATTTTGAAATTGAGCAAGCAACTAGGAGCAATCTACCTACTCAAAAGGTCTTTAGGTGTTCTTTTTCCTTCTCCTTTAGACGTTGCTACCTTACCATTGTTTTGGTAAGAAGCCCCATCATTGGATGTGAACGGGACGGGCATGGGTCATCGTATAGTCATAATAGCAATGTTGTGAGGTATCTTAGCATTTCTTTTTGAGGGACTAAGATCATTTTGAAAGGCAACATTTATAGCGTCATCGAGGGACTATGATCTTGTATCTCTATTGTTTTTGCTAAGACACCCCACATGCATAACATGACCATGTTTTAGGCAACAAGTGGAGTTAACCTTAAGGGTGCATGTGCGAATAGTGTGCTAGTTTGCATGTATTTTGTCTTGTATTTGAAAGTCATCTATTTGTTGATTTTATCTTGCCATACATCCTATTTACTAGTAATATATTTTAAAGCGATAAAAGTGCGGAAAGTAAATATCATACGCTATTACAATCATTAGGGGGATGGGGGTACATGTTTATGAATGAGGGTTGCAAATAAAATTAAATCCTAAGTTACTATTACAACCATATTTAAATGTACAATATAAGAAAGAAAAGGGACTTGTTTAGAAAATGGTTTTTTAGTCCTAAGTTAATTAAATAATAAAAGAAAATATTTTCATGTCTTTTTATGTTAATAAAAAAAGGGTTAATATAAAAAATGATAAAAAGGAAAATAAATGAAAGAGTTGAAAAAGCGTGTTGCTGCGAGCGAAACCACGGGGATCAGAAGTTCTGGAGTCAGGAGCGTTGTGACTCAACAGGAAACATCAATGGCCGTCAGAAGCTCTGAGTTGGTAAACTCTGAGGTCCTGCAAGAAACATTAGAGGGAAAACACAGAAATTTTGGGTGGTATTCAGACAGTGAGCCAAAAGTCAGAAGTTATGTGTTATGCTAAAAGCAGTGAATAAACATCAGCAGTTTAGTGCATTATCAGCATGTAAGAATCATAAGTTCTAAGTGTTAAAGCAGTGAAGAGAACTCATAAGTTCTATGTGCTTAAACAGTGATAAAATCCTAGAAGTTCTATGTGTTAGAATGGTGAGTGAAAAATAGAAGTTCTGTGTTACATTTCAACTCTTTCCTTACATCAATCAGCACAATGATAAGTTATTCAGTTTTCAGCAAACAGCAAATCAGAAGGATAAAAGCACAACAGTTTATAGAAGTTCTGATCCTGGTCCTGAGTCTAGCCATGATCAGAAAGTTTTGATCTTGAGTCTTTCTACTTAAGCAGTGGTATGGACAACATTAATACTATGATATTTACATGTTTAATGATGTTCTGAGTGAGAAGATGCAAAGTCAAGGAGACTTACCTTGAACCTGGAGTGTGTGTCTGGGACTTGAGTTGTTGCCTTCAAATATTCTGGAGTCAACAAGAGCAACAAAGGAGGAAATTCCAAGTTCTTTTACTTCAAGGGAAGAACAAAGGTTTTGGTTTTCTTCTTAGGAATTCTGGATTTTTTTATGGAGGTATCACAACTTTCTTTTCTCTCTTTTTGACGATTCTCTCTCTAAAAGCCGGCCCCTTGAAAGTGTGATGGAGCAACTTATTTATAGATGAATTTGTTGTAGTTTTTGGAGGAAAAACAAATGGGATTTAAACTTTTTGGCACATTGTTCCATTTCTTTTTGATCACAGCCTTTTGTATTTGATGCAAATACAGGATTTGGAAAAATGCAGGCGTGGACTGGATTAACTGTTGGTTAGAGTATTGTACTGTAGCAGTGCAGCAGGTTGTTTAAATGAGGTCTTGGGATTTGGTGATGTTCTGATTGCAGAAGATCAGAAATGTAACCTCCAAATGCTGAAGGGGTATCTTCTGACCAGAGCGTTGAACATAGCCTCCATATGCTGAAGAATCATGTTCTGACTGAAGCATCATATTCTGACCAAAGAGCATTGCTTCTGCATGTTCTGATTGAAGCGTCATGTTCTGAACCGTGTTTTCAACTTCTGACTGCACTTGCATAGAGGTTGGCTCAGAAGTTCTGAAGTATTATATTCTCTAGACACTTAGAAAATTTTCTAAATGTTTACAAAATTTTATTTTCAAAGTAACTTCAGACTTCTGATTTTTTGATGAATCAATTTCATGTTTTGATGAAATATAATTGTTGAAACTTGATTTGGATCTAAAAGTCAAGGTTTGACTTTTCAGTGTGTTTTTGACCATTTTTCCCTTGCGAGTGATTTTCTTGATAAGTTGATAATTCAAGGCCTGGAAACTTGATAGAAGCAAACATGGGATCTAGGGTGATCCCTAGTGAAATGAGAGGGAATATTTTGGGGTACAACACCAAGGCAGTAATAGAAGAAGGTGGGTGCACTATTTGGGGTCAACTCCCAGATATCCCATACAATTCTGACAAATTCAGTTTGGGTTTCACTTCAGAAGCCCAGAAAGTTGTACGTTGCGCTCGTGCCGGAGGACCACCCTTGAAGATCAGCAACCATCAAGTCAGCGCTGTGGAGGATGATGAAGACAGCTATAACCTGGAGGATTGGATTTTCCCAACCATCAGTGGAGGGCTCAGCAACTGGGAGGCTATAGATTTTGTCCCGGTCACGTTTATCCAACAGTAATTTGTCTTTAAATTTTGTAGGATTTGTAATATTAAAACAATTCAGACTCTCAAAACCTTGTGTCTTACCCGAGGCACAATGGTCCATTTGTAAGGGTTATTATCTCATTTCCATATGACATCAATGAATCATGGACATTTTTGCATGCAAACTTTGTGCTCATTGTTTTTCTTTTTATATTTTCATTTCTTTCAAAGATAGTTATACTCTTACACGCAGTCACACTCACAATGTAGGCCTACATACATTCGGGATCCCATGGGTAACGGTTCTGCTATGGCCTTTCGTGACTCTAAAAATCTAATCTACCAAGCCGAAGATGAAGGTGAGGAAAATTGTGAAGTACCAGGGGAACTGGCCAGGTTACTACAACAAGAAGAGAGGGCCATTCATCCTCACGAAGAGACAGTGGACACAATCAACCTAGGTACCGAAGAAGACAAAAGAGAAGTCAAGGTGGGTGCCAATCTGGAACCCAGTGTCAAAGAGCGTCTGATTCAGCTGCTACATGATTATGTTGAGGTCTTTGCCTGGTCATATGAAGACATGCCAGGACTTGATGCAGATATCGTGGTACATCGTCTACCTACAAAAGAAGATTATCCACCGGTAAAACAAAAGGTCTGTCGCATGCGACCAGACATGTCAGAGAAGATCAAAGCAGAAGTCATGAAACAATTCAATGCCAGATTCTTGGCCATCACATCCTATCCGCAATGGGTTGCCAATGTTGTTCTCTTTCCTAAAAGGGACGGAAAAGTATGAATGTGCATGGACTATAGAGATTTGAATAGGGCAATCCCTAAGGATGATTTCCCACTTCCCCATATTGATATTCTAGTTGACAATACGGTGCAACACAAAGTGTTTTCCTTCATGGATGGTTTCTCAGGCTACAACCAAATCAAAATGGCGCCTAAGGACATGGAGAAAACAACCTTTTTCACACAATAGGGCATATTCTTCTACAAGGTTATGCCATTCGGGATGAAGAATGTTGGGGCAACCTATCAACGTGCTATGGTAGCTCTATTTCACGACATGATATATCACGAAAAGAGGTCTATGTGGACAACATGATAGCTAGATCTCAAACAGAAGAAGAGCATCTTGACCATTTATAGAAACTGTTTGAGAGGTTAAAGAAATACAAGTTGAGGTTTAACCCAAATAAATGCACATTTAGGGTAAGGTCTGGTAAACTCCTAGGCTTTATCGTCAGCGGTAAAGGTATTGAAGTAGATCCTGCCAAGGTGAAAGCGATATAAGAAATGCCTGCTCCTCGTACTGAGAAGGAAGTCAGAGGATTCTTGTGACGTTTAAACTACATTTCCAGATTCATTTCTCACCTGACAGCTACTTGTGAACCAATCTTCAAATTATTGAAGAAAGATCAAGTAGTCAAATGGAATGACGAGTGACAAACTGCCTTCGACAAGATCAAAGAGTACTTACAAGAGCCTCTTATTTTAATGCCACCAGTCGAGGGAAGACCATTAATCATGTATCTAATTGTTTTAGAAAATTCAATGGGGTGTGTGTTGGGGCAACATGACGAGTCTGGCCGAAAAGAGCATGTTATTTATTACCTGAGTAAAAAGTTTACCAACTGTGAAACAAGATATTCAATGCTCGAGAAAACTTGCTGCGCTCTGGCATGGGCTGCTCACCGGCTAAGACAGTATATGCTGACCCATACTACCTTATTGATATCTAAAATGGATCCAATAAAATACATCTTCGAGAAACCTGCCCTCTCTGGGAGAATAGCGAGATGGCAGATGATCCTGACAGAATATGACATACAGCATACTACCCAGAAAGCAATAAAGGGTAGTGTACTAGTTGATCACCTTGCTCACCAAGCTGTAGAAGACTACCAGTCCATGAAGTTCGAATTCTCAGATGAAGACATCATGATGGTAAACAACTGTGAAGAATTCAGACCATATGACAGACCTGAACAAGGATCCCGATGGACCCTGATTTTTGATGGGGCGTCCAACACACTCGGCAATGGCATAGGTGCTATACTCATATCTCCTGAAGGATGTCATACTCCCTTTACTGCAATTATCTTCTTCAATTGTACAAATAACATGGCAGAATACGAAGCGTGTATTTTTGGTCTCAAAGCTGCCATAGGTTTAGGGATCAAATCCTTAAATGTATTTGGAGATTTAGCTTTGGTCATCATCCAGATCAAAGGGGAATGGGACACCAAACACCCTAACCTTATCCCTTATAAAGAACATGTGTTGACATTGATCCCACATTTTGAGAAGATTACCTTTGAGAATTTCCCACGAGAAGAAAGTCATCTAGCAGACGCACTAGCCACAATGTCATCCATGTTTAAACTTAAATGGGATAACGAGGCTCCCCAGATCACCATTGAACAAATGGATGAACCAGCTCACTGTCACGAGATTAATGTTGAAGAAGTAGTGGACCAGCCTTGGTTTCACGAAGTCAAGAGGTATCTCGAGGCTCAAGAATATCCGGAAGGAGCTTCAGTCAATGATAAGAATTTTTTAAGGAGATTCTATGCTAAGTTCTTCATTAGTAATGACATTCTCTACAAATGCAACCATGACTCTGTTTTGCTCCGTTGCGTAGACAAGGTTGACGCAGAAAAGATCATGGCTGATGTACATGAGGGAACTTTTGGCACCCATTCCAGTGGGCATACGATGGCAAAGAAAATCCTACGGTCAGGTTATTATTGGTCTACCATGGAAGCAGATTTCTATCAACACTCCCGAACCTGCCACAAGTGTCTGATCTATGATGACAAGGTGCACGTACCTCTGGTTCCTAGGAATGTATTGACGGCTCCTTGGCCTTTTTCTATGTGGGGTATCGATATGATTGGGGAAATCAAGCCAACAGCCTCTAATGGACACCGCTTCATCTTAGTGGCCATTGACTATTTTACAAAGTGGGTTGAGGCAGCCTCTTTCGCTTCCGTCACCAAGAATGTTATAGCCCAGTTTATTAAACAGAATCTCATATGTCGGTATGGTATCCCGGAGAGGATCATCACAGACAATGGTACGAATCTAAACAATACTATGATCATCGCCTTGTGTGAGCAATTCAATATCCAGCATCACAATTCTTCCCCTTATCGGCCCAAGATGAATGGTGTTGTCGAAGCTGCAATTAAGAACATTAAAAAGATCATACAAAAAATGACAGTCATGTACAAAGACTGGCATGAGATGCTACCATTTGCTCTCCACGGGTATCGTACCACAGCGCACACATCAATCGGGGCAACACCCTACTCTCTGGTATACGGCATGGAAGATGTCTTGCCTATTGAGGTTCGGATCCCCTCTCTAAGAATTATGCAGGATGCAGGGCTGAATAAAGACGATTGGATCCAGACTCGACTTGATCAACTGAACTTGATTGATGAGAAAAGGCTTACTGCTGTCTGTCATGGTCAAATGTATCAAAAACGAATGATCAAGGCTTTCAACAAAAAGTTCAGACGCCAAGTATATCAAGTCGGGGATTTGGTGATCAAATGTATCATACTGCCGCAAGGTGATCCCATGGGAAAATGGACTCCTACATACGAAGGACCATTTGTAATCAAAATCATTTTCTCTGGTGGAGCAATGATCTTGGCTACCAAGGATGGCGACAACCTGTCGCACCCTGTGAACACGGACATAGTCAAAAGATACTACGCATAAGAAACCCGCTAGGTTGACACACCTAGGAAAAACAAGGGCATCCCGGCGGACCCAAAAGGTTCGGGCAAAAATTAGGGAAAAAACAAAAAAATATGTACACTCGGCAAGTTGAAAACCTGAAAGGGCGGCTTGGGCAAAAAAGGGTATCGCGGTGGATTGAAAACCAGAAAGGGCGGTCCAGGAAAAAGTTAGGGATTTAAAGCGTACGATTATGTCCTGTTGGTTCACCTTACGAACGACCTGCAAACTCGACGGTTCTAATCAATTCAATTAGCTTCGGACAAGGCAACAAATAGATAAGATGCTCAGAGACACGAAGGCTATAGCAAAATGGGAACCCCATGGGATTATTTCACATAGCTATCTTTTCTTTATATCAAATTTTCTTTTTTACGACGACAATCTCTTACTAGGATGTTTGTCTCATTGTACAAAAATATTTACTCAAAGTCAATACAAAGATATCCCTTTGAAAGTGCAAAGTTATCTATTTTTCTTTACTGTTGTGTTTTGTTTACAAAAACGTCCAATGATTTATTTTTGAACATATGCATTTGAACATAATTACCATTTACAAATGAACAAAATAGAAAGACAATCACTAAATGGATCTAAGAAATAGGGAAATCTCTCCAAGTTGTTTATATAAAATCCCCCGCAGTGTGCAGTTTAATCCCCAGCGGAATAAAACTTCCAGTTATCACTCCCCAGTAGAAGTCGTCCAATTTCCTGGGATTCCCCAACAGGATTTTACAAGCAGTACATGGCATTTCCCTTACAACAGATTTTATTTCTCCATATGGGAATTCATCAACACACACTTCAAGACGTGAAGATTTACACATCGTATCCTCAGCAGCAGTCGGGGATTTATTTACCAAATCCAACAAGCAGTGCAGCAGATTAGCTCACATACGGATACATCGCATCCATATATCATAAACATCGATAACACGAATGCATGTATCACAATCTCATTATATCGTGCATTTCATACAACATGACTTTTCATTTTAGCTAACATTTTACCCTTTTCAGGATAAGGTTAATCAATAGATGTCATTAAAAATGTTCAAAGGTTTTCTCAGATACAGTTCAGATACGCTCTGGATACGGATGCCATCCTGATACTCATTCAGATTCAATCTTCAGATACACTCCAGATACGGACACCATTCTGATACTCATTCAGATTCAGCTTTTAGATACAGTTCAGATACGCTTCAGACACGGATGCCATCCTGATACTCATTCAGATTCAGCTTTCAGATATAGTTCAGATGCGCTCTAGACGCGGACGCTATTCTGATACTCATTCAGATTCAATCTTTAGATATAGTTCAAATACACTCCAGATACAGATTTCATTCTGATACTCATTCAAATTCAGCTCTCAGATACAGTTCAGATACGCTCTAGACACGGACGCCATTCTGATACTCATTCAGTTTCAGCTTACAGATACGGTTCAGCAATAATTTCTGGATGGCATCTACAAGCCCATCTCCAACAACTTTCTGAGCACTCTAGTGTCCAATCATCTTCCACCTTTGAGTCACGAATGGCAAAACTCGTCAATCTAACTCTTAAGGATTAAGAAGATTGAACAGGGACAGTTGTTGTACCCCAAAATTTGCCCTCTCACTTATCAATAATTTTCTCACAAGATCTCCTTTGGCTCAAGACTGCATTAAGGTTGATCAGCTCAAGACACCTCCTTAAGCACTGATGACCAAAATTAGGGTTTGAGATTGCACAAGGATATTTTAACTTCAAATTCCCCATATGACTTTCATGGATCATTATGGACCCTCAAGATTACTCATGTCAAGTTTCAAGCTTTGGATCACACTTTTGCTCAGTCAATTGAGCAGTTGACCTAAAAATCAACTATATTGGGAAAAAATTCAACTATGGCCAATTTACAGTCAAACTTCATAATTTTTATCCACATCAACATTTTAAACTCATATGTATCATTTGATCAAGTTTGGACCATAATTCCTCAAGAAATTTGTTCAAATCTTCAAAAGGGAAAAATGGTCAAAATTAGGGTTTCTTCGGGGAAAGGGCAATTTCTGATTTTTGACCTAGCAAACAAACAATTGGTTTGAAGCATGATTTCAAGAGTTCAATTGCATCATATTTACCTAATGGCATGACCCAAAACATTGCTCAAGATCAATTGGATTGACAGTGAATTTTCAGTCAACTAATCAAAAAGTCAATTATACACTGAAAAGTCAAACTTTGACTTTTTGGTCAAAATTAAATATCAAAGATCACAATTCATAAAAACATGTCAAAATATGAAACTTATTCATCAAGAAGTCAAAAAGTCAAGATTTCATTTTGAAAAGTCAAAGTTTTCTAACTTAGAAATTTTTCTAAGTGTTTAAACTTCATGTTTTTTCATAACTTTAACCAAATTTTCACCATGATTCAAGATGATTCAAAAGAAACTTCCAACATGAAAGTTATATATCTTCATGAAATCTACAACTTTGCTTCACACAACTCCTTCCAAAAGAGCTTGGATCTCAAGTTATAATTTTAAGAATACATGATCATGAAACAAAACACTTAGTGAAATTTTGCCCTAATTTTGTCCTAATTTTACACCATTTAAATATATTATTTAAAAATATAAAAAGACCAAAAATATTTTATAATACTATAAATTATTTTTAAGACAAAAAATACCAAAAAAAAATACTTTTCTTATAAACTAATTTCTTTTAATCAATTAATAGATTAAGATTTTATTCAATTTCTTTTCCTAGTAAATTTAGGTTTATTCTTTGTTATTTTAATTAATTATTTTCTTAGTTAATTAGGTTAAAACAAAATCCTTTTCCCTTAAAATCCAAATAAACATCCATTTTCTTTACATTTACATTCTTATACCTTTATTCATTTTGTACATTATTTATTTCAATTTGTATACCAATTCAATATGGTTGTAATAGATTAACTAGGTTTATTTTCTTGCAATCCTCATTCATAATTTGTAAACCCCCCTCCCACAAATATTGTAATAGCGTAGTAATTTTAAATTCCGCAATTTATCGCTTTATATACAAATGATAGTAATTAGGGTTTGTATGAAAAGACTAAAACCAATCAACTAGAAAACCCTAATCAAAGACAAAACCAATTATGAAAAACAATACACTCGCACACAAGCACCCCTAGGGTAAATCCACTTGGTTGCCTTATAAAATGGCCATATTACGTATGTGAGGTATCTTAGCAAAAACAAGCAAAATACAAGATCATAGTCCCTCGATGACGCTATCTAAGTTGCCTTTCAAATGATCTTGGTCCCTAAAAGAGAATGCTAATATACCTTGCAACATTGTTAATCATGGTTATACGATGACCCACGTCCGTCCCGTTTACATCCGAAGATAGGGTTAGTTACCAAATCAATGGTAAGATAACAATGTCAAAGGAAAAGGAAATGAGCATGAAAGACTTTTGAGTAGGTATAATGCCCCTAGTTACTTGCTCACTTTCAAAACAAAACATCCTTGCTATTTTCAAAACAAACACCTACACTTTCAAAACATCTTACAAATTTGAAAACATTTTCAAAAGATCAACATCTTTGTATACATTCTTACGAATGAGAATCATTACAAAGTTTGCCTAAACAATGGCCTCTTTACAAAATACTTTCAAAAACCGCACAAAGCACAATTTCAAACAAAAGCAAGTGATCTATCAAGTAACTAAGAGCCCATGGAAAACCATGGATGAAAAGGGTGCTAATACCTTCCCTTTTCATAATCTACCCCCCAAACTCAAGAAATAATCTCAAAGGTTTTTCTTGTGCTTTTTCACCTTTCCTTTTGGATAAAAGAAAATTCTGTGGCAACTCTTGCTAACCGCAATATTTGCGATCAAACACAAAACCTTCAAGTCAGTTCTCCCACCGTATCACAAAGGGCCTACCAACAAAAAGCAATGGAACAAATTAAAGAGAATTAGGTTGCATTCAAGGAGGATCTCGACCAGGTCAAAGGCGATGTGAGTTCAATGTAAGGAGATCTGAGCTAGGTTCTCTTAGCTCTAAATAACATCATTGACAAACAAAATCAAATTCCCAGGATAGCTTTCGAAGAAGTAGCTCAAACAATTGGTGCATCAAGCGGTCACCAACTAAGAAAAGAGCCAGAAGCAGGACCCCAAAAGTATGTCATGGCCCAAAAAGAGACAAGAGAAGCTGGTACTGAAGGGTTTGTCCCACCACCATCAAAAGCAGGGGCATCTCATACCCTACAAATTCCAATCAATAATGCAGACAACTACTTGGACATGCAATATAGATACCACGACCTAGAAGATCTCAATCAGGCACCCTTGAAGACGACTAGTACTCATGTTGTGGATAATCCACTAGTAATGAATCAATATAAGGCTCTAGAAGAAAGGTTGAAATTTGTTAAGGGTTTTGTGCCTTCGAAGTAGATGCTCTCGAGATGGGCCTAGTCCCTGATGTGGTAATTCTGTCGAAGTTCAAAGTTCCTGACTTTGGAAAATACAAAGGGCTCTGTTGTACTGCAAAATTTTCCCTCTCATTTTACTCAATACATGTCCATTGAGATCCTCAATTTACTCAAGCTTGCCCAAGAGTTGACCAGACAAACTCTCTCCTAAGGCAGTGTACCTCAAATTAGGGTTTCTATTTTCATCGATATGGGTGAACCACAAAGGCCTCATATGCTCTCCATGTTCTTAATATGTTCTCAAGACCCTACATGTCAAGTTTCATGCCTTGCATAAGAAGTTTTCTCAGTCAACTGCTCAGAGGCTTGAGAATCGACTATATTAGGTCAAAAGTCAATTGTGACCCACATACAGTCAAACTTCAATTTTTGGTCGACATCCACATTTTGAAGTTACTTTCATCATTTGATCAAGGGTTGATCATGATTCCTCAAGGAATGCTCCAAATTCATCAAAACCCAAAAGTTGCTAAATTAGGGTTTCTTAGTAAAAGTCAACCCAACTTTGACCAAGCATAACTTCCACATGCTTCATCATAAATTTTCCATCCAACGCTCATTTTTAAGAGGATGCAATTACCTACAATTAATCTTCATCCCACAAGTTCAAAATATGCACTCATCAAAAGATATGAATTTTTACATTATATGTCCTTTTGAAAAGTCAACAAAAACACCTTTTGGGTCAAAGCTTCATACATGAACATGGAATATCCAATTGAGATGAAACCAAAATGGTTGTTTAGGGGACATCCTAAGATTTCTAAAAAGTCCAAGAACATCCTTCTAGGATCAAAATTGAGAGAGTTGTGCATTGTCAAAGTTGGCAATGTTTAGAAAAATTGTCAAAAAGTCAACATTGATCAAATTTGCATTTTTTCCAAAGGGGTCTGTGTTTTCTTGTTCGAAACATGTTTCTAATGGGACCCACAACCCTTGAGATTTTCCACTTATCATTTTATTACATTTATCATTTATTTTGATTTTTTATTAATTTAAATCAAAATAAATCAAATTAAATGGTAAAATAATGAAAACAAATCAAGTCTTGGGATTTTTGTGCACATTTGGAGTCCATGTACAGCTAGCATGATGATCAATTTGTGCAAGACTCATGAGGGTTGGAAAAGGTTGGATTGAAGCTTGTTTTAGAAAGATATCATACATGAAGCAAATCAAATCCAATTTCCATTATTTCTCAAGATTCATACCAATTTTATTAACCTAATTCAGTCTACTATATGTATACAACAATTGCAGATCAAGAGAAAGGGGTTAGCAGTCGTGAAAACACAAAACAAAGTTCCAAAAAAGTGACAAAAAGTGTTGGATCATTTTTGCATTTAGAGGTCAATTCAGACCATTCCAACGCTGCTAATCACTTTCTGGCCATCTCCTGAAGCCAACAACATCATTTGCAGCCTTCAAAATGTCAAGAATCATCGCCTAGACACATCACGATTTTCCTCCCAAACTCAAATTCGATTTCTATGTTTTACGCATGATAAATCCATTATATCCATATATTCTTGTTCATAATCGTGTTTGCAAGCTTTCTGTATCACTTAATTGTACTAACAGTGTATGAATCCATATTCACCATTGTTAGGGTTTAAGATCATGATTTGGGGATTTCTGATACAGGAAAAATTGGGCCATGAATGAGGTACCATGATACTCGTGAGACCAAGACGAGTTGATTGGTATTATCACAATAAATTTATCATGCTTGTACTGAATATTTGAATGACACAGGTTTTTAGCAACGGACAACGTCTGTAGGTATAGGTTATTTATCTAAAACGACGGGTTGGAGGTAGAAGAAGGTGATTTCTCACCACCCTATTGGTATATTTGAACACAACGCGCGTTTAGTTTGTTTCGGGGCATAGGATTTGTTTTTGTATATTATGAATTATTATTGTATTAACAACTGAAATTCTGGTATATGCCAGTCTTCAGATGTTATACTCAATGTCTAGACATCTGATATGACATAATAAATACACTGCAAGGTAGATACCCAATTTTTTGTGATTCAGTACTAAAGTATAACAGAAGCATAGAGGTTGCCATATCTGCAGTTCTCGAACAAATAGCTTTGGTTTGTAAACTATCCATTCATAGCCTGATGTCTCAACATTGGTTGCAACATCATCTATCACATACCATGAAGCAAACAAACCCCTTAGTTCTGTTTATCATGCACACAAACCAGCAGGATATCCATTCATCTCTTTTGACATCATCTGTAACATTCACACAGTTTTATCCAAGCTGTACCAGATATACTTTGAAGGTGCAGAGGATAGACCACACGATGTACCTAGTTCTGTCCATCTGGTACACATGATCAACAGAGAACAAACAACCTTCACAGTTCTGTTTCTCCTGCACAGATATCAGCATGATGTCTTAACATGTTCTGAGACATCATCTGTTACAACATTACAGTTTTACCTTGATATATAACAGACAAAATTATAAAGTGTTGAAGGTAAAAACACAATCAATTGTTAACCCAGTTTGGTGAAACACACCTACTCTGGGGGCATACCAAGCCAGGAAGAAGATCCACTATCAGCAATATTAATTCAGGACTAAACTTCACAAGTTCCCATCCCTCACTTAATCATTTACCCAGTGCAACCTATACCTAGGAACTCCTAGATAGAAACCTACCAGTTTCCATTCCTATTGCCGCAACAACAGAAGTCTAACTCCTACTCAAGAAGTAGTGCCCTCCCACTTGGTTTCCTACATTACGATGAATAAGAAGTAATGCAAAAATACTTAGACTTGCTTCACAGCTTCGTCTAAGAACACTCAAACTCTTACCTACAGGTATCGAGTTACACACATGGTAACCTTGCCACAGATCGACAGGTTTACCTAACAGAACACCCCCAATATTACATTATGTGAGGCTTACAAATGATCTTCTAACCAAAAGGGGATTACTTGAAAAACAGCAGCTCTGTTGAATATATAGCAGCTGCAACTTCAGTTAGGGTTTCCACAAAAACCTAGGGTTAATTCCGTTTGACCTAAAGACCAGGTCACAGGACTTTATTAACCAGGTTAGGGTTGAGCTAGGTTACCCCTCAGAAAACGCAGGATTCTGTTCAGGAAAGACTGAGTTATTTCCTAAAAAAACTCAGACTTATCCAACCTGCAAACCTGTTAGTTCAGAACAGGATGTCATAACATCTGTTATGACATCTGAGAAAACCTGTCTACTGATTTAGCAAAATGTGATCATTTTGCAAAATGCTCAGATACACACTTATAAACATCAGTACTTGAATTACAATATTTTTCTGCAAAGGTACCTAATGAGTCAGTACAAACTGAACTAGAATGTTATGACATCAGTCATGACATTCACACATACACTTGGGATTTACCAAAAATGCAAGCCAATACCTAAACACTTACAAACTCCCCCTTTGGCAGATTTTTGGCTAAAGACCCTAAGCAATCAGAGATAGATAGCAGCAGAAATAAGTGACAGCAGAAAAATAGAATGTCAAGTACCAACATATTCTCCCCCTCTTTAGCCACAAATGGGCCAAAGATACATGTCCATAAAATTATACAGTTATCCAAAACAAAATAATAAGAGCAGCAGCAGAAAACAACTGAATACACTTCCAAACTCCACCAGATATCAGCACCAACCAGCAACACCACCAAATAGCAACCAACCTTTAAGCACTGTCATCAGGCTCGGAGGATTCTGGCTTCTTCCTTTTCTTGTGAGAGACATTTGGATTTAAAGGAACAGCATTTGAACTTTCTTGATTTAAAGAACTACTCCCCACTCCACCAATTACTAGAAATCACACTCTGCCTCAGTTATATAATACCTTTATTAGATGACAAGTTATCACCTAAACATTCCATCTCACTAAAATGCTTCATAATGAGACACAAACGCCCTGTTTTCTTAGCAGATGAAAACATGCTCAAATCCTATGTCGTCATACATTCTGCTATTTTCATATTAGCAGCTTGAAACCATTCCATTTACACAAAGATGATGGTTACTCCCTCTGAGTCATACAACTGTACACACATGGGTTTATTAATAGTAATCCACACTTCATCCAATTTTCCTCCTGTCTGTAGTTTTAGAGGAAATTGGGAACAATGTCATTAGGCAATGTGATGACATTCGGTCATACATAGTCCTCTTCAGTCTTGAACACATCATCCCAATAGTTAATAAAGTGCCACACTTTATATCCTACGAGTCTGATGAAGGATTTCCGTACAAACCAATACTCCCCCTGTTAGGGACAATCACTTCTCCTCATGGAAACAAGTAGGTCACATTCAATACTTAGTTGGACCTTCAAGACAACTTCTGATTCAAAGTAAATAAGACCCCTTGATGAATGGAAAACATAAGACGCATCTTCATGTCTTCAAGAGCGCACCCTCTGTTCAACTATATTGGTTGAACGCATCCATACTCTGAATCAAACTTTCTTCAGACCAGAACAAGTTAGAACATCCTTGGTCTAAGTCAACCTTTCTGAGTCACATCATACAAAGGACATCTTCTGAAAATCTTTAGAAATTACTCTGACATCTTCAGACCATCCTCAGACAATATTCAGACCTTACTGCGCTACCAGCTGGATCAGAACAAAATCAAACACACAAATAGGGACACCAACATTCTCATCCCATTACAAGAGATAATCTACTATAGATGACTCATAACTTCTTCCACAAGCTCCAAGAGATGAATAAAAGCCACCTCCTCTTTGTATTCAACTCATTACTCTTCTGCCCAAAAGTAATCTGTCTAAGACTAACCTCAATAATAATCAGCTGTCACATGTTGATTATCTTGATTCTCCGAATCCACTGCTGAGATAGACCAAATCCCAATGTTTGATTATCTCCTTCATGAATCCTCATATGAAAAAATCAAATGCCACCTTTTTACTTCTCCGTGTTTATTAGCTAATTCACTTCCTTACCTAGATCAGAACCAGACTGATCCAAGTAACCACCATTAAGATTATGATGTCTTCTTCTTCTTGTAGCTTCAAGTCTAAAAACGTTTCCAGGAAACTTTTTCAGAGATCAAGTGATTTTGATGTTACCAAAGAGATAGCTCTAAAGCATCACTCTTCCTGTGATTCTTCACAGGGTCTAGAAGAAGGAATGTTCCCACATCTTTAAGAACATCAGTTATCTTGAATTCCAAGGATAATCAATTAAATACTTGTACTTGTCACAAATAGCAATTGATCTTAAATCCTTCCCATTATCCTGTAAGATACTTTCACCATTTGAATACTTTGACATACTCTTCGTGTGTTAATATCTTCTTCTTGCAAGCACTTTCTTTGAGAGACCAAAGAGTTGAGATATCTAGGTTGCCACCCTTGACTCAGGTAAATAGAATTTTCTCTGAACAAACTCTACTCACCTTAACAGATTTGACACTCCTTCCAGATCAGATTCATCCTTAGGAATGAGAGAGATGAATCCTTCATTGCAAATATGTCACACAACACCCAGAACCCATGTGACATAGGTCAACAGCCAGCTAAACACCAGGCTGAACTAATGTGAGGAGGTTAACCAAATCTCCCCCTCAAACTACCAATCATGGAAGCTCCACACAAAATATCCATGCATTGTACACAAATGTCTCGACATGACATATGACATCCCTACCAAATTCAAGTAACTCCAAGAGTTATACCTGTTCATACTCCAATCACCTTAAGTACTTCAGAGAAGACAACAACACCAATCATCAGCAGATATGTATTGCCAGAACATACTACCTTAACCAAATTCTGAGTCTTTATATTCTCACATCTTGAAAGATCTTCCACTTCTAATCATGATGTTTAAATGACACGACTCATGATCCCAATCTACTTCTATGAAGGAGCAATAATGCTGCACCATCATTGGCTTTTATTAACCAATGAGCTTGTCTTTCTTCACACCATAGTACTCCAGGGAACAACTACTCAGCCCTGATCAATGTCATATCTCAACCAGCTTTACTTCTAGAGTTCTGACTCCTAAAGTAACCTTCGGGAGTACACAGACATAGTTGACTTTACCATTGTCAACTTTGCACACACAGGTGTCTCCTCTTCCAGGTCAGGAGTAGGTTCCAAACAAAAGTATCCCTTTGTTTGACACCCAAAACATATGCTCTTCAACTAGTAGCTGCATACTTGTTCCACCATCACATAGAACATCAGTTCCATCACCTTGGAACAAGGCCCTCCTTGAAATTCTTCAAGGTCTTCGTATAACACTAATCCGTGATTATGTGATTCTTACCATCCTGAACGAAGAACGTCTTCATGAGTGGACTTGAGAGGACTCAAGTATCTGTGACATCTTCAATAGTTTATGTTGAATTCTTGAATACAGTAGCCTTCAATCCACAAGAGGGGAAACACATCAGAGCTTGAGTTTTGCCAAGTATTACACAACTCAATCTTTGCACACACTTTAGGCGTACACAAATCCTAGGTTTGAAAATAAATCAAACCTAGAGCAGCTACCACACAACCAGGCCAAATGCCAATCACCAAAGACAGGTACACACAGTTCCTGTCATGAATAGTCCATCCTCCCACTTTAAGGGACCATTCAGGGAAATAACAAACCTTTCCAGGTTACAATCTCCAGTACTAAGATTGTCCTTGCAGATACCAGAAAGTATCACCCATGGATCTCATCCAGAAACAGAACAGGATGCCTGCTCTGATACCAATTGAAATTCTGGTATATGCCAGTCTTCAGATGTTATACTCAATGTCTAGACATCTGATATGACATAATAAATACACTGCAAGGTAGATACCCAATTTTTTATGATTCAGTACTAAAGTATAACAGAAGCATAGAGGTTGCCATATCTGCAGTTCTCAAACAAATAGCTTTGGTTTGTAAACTATCCATTCATAGTCTGATGTCTCAACATTGGTTGCAACATCATCTATCACATACCATGAAGCAAACAAACCCCTTAGTTCTGTTTATCATGCACACAAACCAGCAGGATATCCATTCATCTCTTTTGACATCATCTGTAACATTCACACAGTTTTATCCAAGCTGTACCATATATACTTTGAAGGTGCAGAGGATAGACCACACGATGTACCTAGTTCTGTCCATCTGGTACACATGATCAACAGAGAACAAACAACCTTCACAGTTCTGTTTCTCCTGCACAGATATCAGCATGATGTCTTAACATGTTCTGAGACATCATCTGTTACAACATTACAGTTTTACCTTGATATATAACAGACAAAATTATAAAGTGTTGAAGGTAAAAACACAATCAATTGTTAACCCAGTTCGGTGAAACACACCTACTCTGGGGGCATACCAAGCCAGGAAGAAGATCCACTATCAGCAATATTAATTCAGGACTAAACTTCACAAGTTCCCATCCCTCACTTAATCATTTACCCAGTGCAACCTATACCTAGGAACTCCTAGATAGAAACCTACCAGTTTCCATTCCTATTGCCGCAACAACAGAAGTCTAACTCCTACTCAAGAAGTAGTGCCCTCCCACTTGGTTTCCTACATTACGATGAATAAGAAGTAATGCAAAAATACTTAGACTTGCTTCACAGCTTCGTCCAAGAACACTCAAACTCTTACCTACAGGTATCGAGTTACACACATGGTAACCTTGCCACAGATCGACAGGTTTACCTAACAGAACACCCCCAATATTACATTATGTGAGGCTTACAAATGATCTTCTAACCAAAAGGGGATTACTTGAAAAACAGCAGCTCTGTTGAATATATAGCAGCTGCAACTTCAGTTAGGGTTTCCACAAAAACCTAGGGTTAATTCCGTTTGACCTAAAGACCAGGTCACAGGACTTTATTAACCAGGTTAGGGTTGAGCTAGGTTACCCCTCAGAAAACGCAGGATTCTGTTCAGGAAAGACTGAGTTATTTCCTGAAAAAACTCAGACTTATCCAACCTGCAAACCTGTTAGTTCAGAACAGGATGTCATAACATCTGTTATGACATCTGAGAAAACCTGTCTACTGATTTAGCAAAATGTGATCATTTTGCAAAATGCTCAGATACACACTTATAAACATCAGTACTTGAATTACAATATTTTTCTGCAAAGGTACCTAATGAGTCAGTACAAACTGAACTAGAATGTTATGACATCAGTCATGACATTCACACATACACTTGGGATTTACCAAAAATGCAAGCCAATACCTAAACACTTACAACAACTAACAATAATGGCTCAGTTGGCAGCGTAGCATTGGTACAAGGCGTGAGGACATGGGTTCGATCCCAGGTCCCAGCGCTTTATTTATTTTCTTTTCTTGCAATAGATCAGGTACTCCACCCCTCCAGGCGCCTTCCATACAACCTCAGTATCCAGCCACTAGATGCACTGCGGGCCAGATCTAACGCTTCCTGTCTGAATGTCCTTGGTGCTCCTCAAGTCAACGCTTGCACAAGATCCAGCGTGGTTGACTGGGCTTGGAGCTTAATGGGCTTGGAAATTCAATTCCACACACCCCCTTCAGCAATTCATCACAAGCCCATTTGGTTTTTTTTTATATTATTTTCTTTAATTTCTTTTCTTTATTTCTTTTCCTTTTTTTAATTAATACAAAAATTATTTTTATTAAATTAAACACAAAAAAATCACAAAAAGATCTCTTTTTCTTAATAAATATTTTTTGAATTAATTGGTGTAATTAATTTAGGGTGATTTAATCTTCTTTTTATAATGAAAAATAATTAGAATTAGGGTTTCAAATTGTACATAATTTAATTAATTTCCTTTAAAATACATCAAAGATCATTTTTTTTATAAATATTTATTTCTTTAATTAATTTAGTTAGAAAATTAGGTTAATTTAATTTCTTTCATAATTTAAAAACAATTAGAAATTAGGTTTAATTAATCTGCAATTAAACATTTTCTTAAATAAAAATCCAAAAAACTGTTTTCTCTCAAATTAGGGTTTTAGATTATTTCAATCGTCCTTGCATTTAATTTGTCGCGCGCTTGTTAATTATTTGTCCATTATTTTGTAACTGTTGAGGGTCTGTAATAGTTAACCTAGGGTTTTTATTTACTGTTTAAATCCCCGATTTTTGGTTATGTAATTAATCCCCTTCCCCGAAGCCTTGTAATAGCTAGGTTTATTTTTCGCACTTTAAATTCCCGTAATCTTTAACTGTCTAGATGCATGGCTAATAGGATTGTATGAAAAGAATGCTTGAAATTTAAAACGGTAGATCACCTAATGTGCAAAGACTAAATAACTGAAAAAGTTCAAATGTACATGTTCACTCCTAGGGTTTGCCTCACTCCGGTTGCCTTCGGTAAACAGTCATTAAGCATATGAGATTTTAGTGCTCGCCCTCCAGTCTAAAAGATCAAAATGTTGCCTCGGAAATGTTGCCTCGGAAATATCTTAAGACTTTAGGTTTACTACTAAAGTTTTCTAACTATTGCTTTAGTGATTGTACTCATCCCTTTCGAATGTCCCTTACAATTCCAATGACGGTGCTACCTACTCTGTAATAGTAGGATAGCGTTGTCTAAAGGAAATAGAACGAACAATCTTTTTTCGAGTAGGTAGAATCTTAAGCACTTGCTCAATAAAAACTTTTCACACAAACACCTTTCAAAACCAATTTTCAAAACAACTTTGTCACATCCTTGAGGACTGACACAAGGGTTATCACAAAGTAAAACATTTTCAAGACAAGCACACACAAGCAATTTGAAAAATGAGCATGTACCTAAGACCCCATGGAAAACCATGGATAGAAAGGGTGCTAACACCTTCCCTTTCTATAATCTACCCCCCGTACTCAGAATATCTCGAAAAAGGTTTTTTCTGTTCTTTTTCCTTTTCCATGATTGGATGAAATAAAAGTCGGTGGCGACTCTAGCTTACCGCAACATTTTGCAAACAAAAAACGCAAAACACAAACCAGTATTAAACAGTCGGTTCTACCACCGTATCACTGGCTCACTTGTCCAAGAAATCATCTACACGTGTATTGCAGGAAGATGCATGCCCATGCCCGTGATCAAAAGCTGATGGTTCACTGTTTTCAAGAAAACTTAAGCGAGGCATCTTTAGACTGGTATATGCAATTGGAGCGAGTACATATTCGAACATTGGAAGATCTTGCTAATGCTTTCTTAAAGCATTACAAATATAACCTGGACATAGCGCCTACCCGTATGCAACTTCAAAACTTGTCCCAGAAGAAAGAAAAGTCCTTCAAAGAATACGCTCAGAGATGGAGGGAGATGGCATCTCGTGTGCAACCATCACTGTTGGAGAAGGAGTTAGTAGATATGTTCATGGGAACCTTGCAAGGGTTATATTATGATAAGATGGTAGGAAGTATATCTTCGGGATTCTCAGATCTAGTGACTATCGGAGAAAGAATCGAGACTAGAATAAAGAGTGGGAAAATACCAGGGGGCCATCAAATCCCCCCTATAATTCAAAAAGACATGCTTCGTACTTCCCAAAAAGAAAAGTGGGAGAAATTAATGTTGTAGCCTCACAACCGAGGGCAGAACAACCATTAATGATCCCACAAGGACAGCAACAAGGCAGATTTGGAACCGGAGAGAAATTTTGATCCACTCCCCATGCCACCTAGTCAGTTATTACAACACTTGGTCAAGGCATCCTTGGTGGAACTAAAACCTATAGCTCCTCCAGTCGGGCCACTCCCGTGAAAGTACAATGCCGATGCCAGATGCGAGTATCATGCTAATTCTCTTGGGCACACCATAGAGCAATGTTGGGCATTCAAGCATAAAGTTCAAGATTTGTTAGAATCTCAAGACATCACATTTGAGAAACCTAACATCAAATCAAACCCTATGCCTCCGCATGGTGGACCGGCAATAAATGCAATTGAAATAGTCACTGAAGAGTAATCAGGCAGGCAAAGGCCCCTGTAAACTTGTTGAAGGAGTATTTGTTGGAATGTGGATTCCTGCTGGAATATAATGAAGCCTTTGAAAGAACGCTACAAAAGCTGGTGGACCAGGGGATAGTCCAATTCAGACCATACCCTGAAGAAAAATATGTAGCAGCAATTGAAGGAAAGAAGTCATTGGTAATCCCTTGCCAAGGCCCAAATCTTAACAAGAAGACTCTGGTGATCCCGTGGGAAGAAGCAGCAGAAACCCCAAGGATGGCACCAAAGAAGGCTCTCCAGATATCAGCAGTTCCAAAGGCCACAATGATAATTAAGGGACCTTCACCCATCCCTTATGAAAGTAACAAAGCAGTACCATGGAGTTACGACTCATCCGTGTACATTAACAGAGTGAAACAAGAAAATTAGTCATCGCCAAGTCAAGGACCTGTAATTTCCAATATAGCAGGGACAGGGGGTATGACCCGAAGTGGTCGAGTCTTTGGATCAGAACCACCAAAGAAGAAAGATGAGACCTCAATAAAGGAAAAGGGAAAAGCAGTGGTGGAAATGAGTCAAGAGAAAGAACCTCCAAGCAAAAACTTTATTGATCAAGAGGCAGAGGAGTTTCTGAAAGTAATCAAAAGAAGTGACTACAGGGTGGTGGATCAGCTTCACCGAACCCTAGCTAAAATATCCATACTCTCATTGAACATAAATTCTGAAGCGCGCCAAGACTATTTAATGAAGGTACTGAGTTCATCACACATGGCAGAGGAAATTACCGTGAATCAATTTGACAATGTCGTAGCGAATCTAAAAATTGAATCATATTTGGATTTTAATAAAATGAATTGCCACCACAAGGCCGAGCTCATAACAAAGCACTCCATATCTTTATGCAAATAGGTACTACCAGCCTATCCAGAGTACTCACCGATATTGGATCTTCCCTCAACGTGTTACCAAAATCAAGTCTGATGAAGTTAACATTAGATGATGTTGTGATGAGGACAAGCTCTACAATAGTGAAAGCATTCGACGGTTCTCAAAGCTCGGTATTGGGAGAGGTGGACCTTCCAGTCAAAATTGGGCCACATATCTTCTATATCACTTTCCAAGTCATGGATATAGAGCCAGCATACACTTGCTTAATAGGGAGACCTTGGATTCATGCGGTAGGGGCAGCCACTTCGACCTTACATCAAAAGTTGAAGTTCTTAGTGCAATGGAAATTAATCATAATCGACGGTGAGGAGGACATCTCTGTAAGTTAGATAGAATCGTACAAATATATTAGTGTCAACAGAGATTGTATAGCCACCACATTCTAAGTCCTGGAGGTTGATTCAATAGTGACTTTACCAGTCAAGAAAAGTAATAAGCCTAAGGTAACCTCATGGAGAGATTTGCAAACAACCATGGAAGTTGGTGCCTCGAAAGGTTGGGGAAAGCTCCTAGAAATTCCTGAGAAGAAGAATCGCTTCGGTTTGGGCTATGAACTATAAAAAGCTACTCTGAAGGGCAAATCACGGTTTCCTCCAATCCAAGAGACCTTTGTCAACAAGGGATTAGAGCATGGCAGACATATGGCGATGATAGCCAACAAAGTCAACACCAAAAGGGCAACTGACTTCATTTGAGAATGCTCTCCAAGAGTAGAACTCAAAAGATGGACTGCCGGGGAGATTCCTGAGATCTTTTTCTTTCCTAAGTAATTTTTATTGTTTTGAAAGAACCTATGTTAAGCCCGAGGCATAGGGGTTGCTTGTAAGGGTTCCCCGTTTTGTTTCAGACAATATTTACAATTAATAAAAGTTATATTTTATTTTCAATTAAGATCCTTGTCTTTCTCTCGCATTTATCTCTTAAATTTAGAAATGGAAATACTTTCTCTTTATATGCATTTTCAAATTTCTTATACTAAAATATGCACCAAAACATGATAAATGTGAAGATTTATGCCCAAAACCATCGATAATGTTCCTGTTGCGATCCAATATAATTTTGATGCTCCTATCAACAAAGCCGAAGAGGAAGGTGATGAAGATCTTGAACTTTCTGAAGAAATGGCAAGGGAAATAGAGCAGAAGGCGGACAACATACGACCTTATCAAGAGGCTATTGAGACCATTAATTTAGGCACAAAGGAAGATTCGAAAGAAATCAAGTTAGGGGCAATGTTAGAGCAGAGCGTTAAAGAAAGGCTAATCAAGTTATTGCATGAGTACATGGATATATTTTCCTGGTCCTACAGGGACATGCCATGGCTAGATGCCGATACTGTGGTGCACACACTACCTCTTAAAGAAGGTTGTTCCCCAGTTAGGCAAAAACTTAGAAGAACTCGTCCAGATATATCTAGCAAGATTAGAGAAAAGGTTCTCAAATAGTTTGACGTTGGGTTCTTAGCGGTGGTAGATTATCCTCCATGGATAGCTAACATTGTTCCAGTACCCAAGAAAGATGGCAAGGTACACATGTGTGTGGATTATCGAGATCTGAACAAAGAAATCCCCAAGGACGACTTCCCATTACCTCACATAGATATTTTGGTAGACAACACGGCTCAAGCCTCAGTATTCTCATTCATGGATGGTTTCTAAGGCTATAATCAAATCAAAATGGCACTTGAAGACATGGAAAAGACTACTTTCATGACACCTTGGGGAACCTTCTGCTACAAAGTAATGTCATTCGGTCTCAAAAATGCCGGGGCAACTTATCAAAGAGCCATGGTCACACTATTCCATGATATGATTCACAAGGAGGATGAAGTGTACGTAGATGATATGATCGCCAAATCCAGTATGGAGGAGGAGCACATCATACATTTACAAAAGTTATTCGAGTGGCTATGCAAGTTCAGACTGAGGTTAAATTCGAATAAATGTACATTTGGCGTCAGATCAGGCAAGTTGATGGGTTTCATTGTAAGTCAACGTGGTATCGAGGTAGACCCCGACAAAGTAAAAGCTATATAAGGGATGCCAGCACTGAGGACAGAAAAGGAAGTATATGGTTTCTTAGGGCGGTTGAATTACATCTCAAGGTTCATATCACATATAACAGCCACGTGTGAGCCTATATTCAAATTACTACGAAAAGATCAAACGGTAGTATGGAATGGTGATTTCCAAACGGCCTTCGGGACAATAAAGTAGTATCTACAAGAGCCACCAATCTTAATGCCACCAGTTCCCAGAAGACCACTCATTATGTATCTGACAGTGCTCGAAGGGTCAATGGGTTATGTTTTGGGACAATAGGACGAAACAGGAAGAAAAGAGCATGCAATTTACTACCTCGGCAAGAAATTTACTAACTGCGAAACCAGATATTCACTCCTCGAGAAAACTTGTTATGTTTTGGCTTGGGATACTAAGAGGTTGAGGCAATACATGTTAACCCACACCACATGGTTAATAGAAAGAATGGATCCTTTAACTTACGTGTTCGAAAACTAACTCTTATAGAGAGAATCTCCTGATGGAAGATGCTACTATCAGAATACGACATTCAATATGTCACTCAGAAGGCCATCAAGGGTAGTATACTAGATGATCATCTAGCTCACAAACCGCTGCCAGAATATCAACCTATGAAGTTCGACTTTCCAGATGAAGATGTCATGGTTATAGGTGACTACGAAATACCAAGACCTAATGAAGGACCCGAGCCAGGGGCACATTGGACACTCTCGTTCAATGGGGATTCAAATTCACTGGGGCACGATATAGGGGAAGTTTTGACTTCTCCAGAGAATTATCACAAGCCTTACACTACAAGGTTATATTTTGACTGTACCAACAACATCTCCGAATACGAAGCTTGTATACTAGGACTGGAACCTGCCATTGATCTGAGAATAAAGCACCTCGAAGTATTTGGGGACTCCGCATTAGTCACATACCAAGTCAACATCGAATGGGATACCAAACATCCAAAATGGATTCCATATCAGGATCATGTTTTAAAGTTAGTTGTGGAATTCACAAAGATCACTTTCAGTCACATTCCACGAGAAGAAAATCAAATGGCAGACGCTCTAGAAACTCGATCAGCTATGTTCAAAGTAACTTGGCCAAACCACGAACCACGCATCACAATCAGACACTTCGAAGAGCTCACGCATTGCCTTGCTATTGAAGAAGGTCCCGATGACAAGCCTTGGTTTTATGACATCAAGAAATACCTCGAAAAGTAAGAATATCCAGAAAATGCCTCTATCATTGACAAGCGAACCCTATGGAGGTTAGCCTCGAAATTCTTTCTGAGTAATGGTGTGTTGTACAAAAGAAACTAATACATGGTACTACTCATGTGTGTGGAGAAGCAGGAAGCAGATACGCTCATGAGAGGAATCCATGAGGGAACTTTTAGAACTCATACCAATGGGCACGCCATGGCCAGAAAGATTCTGCGAGCAGGGTATTATTGGTTAACAATGGAAGTCGATTGTTATCACTACACCAAAACGTGTCACAAGTGCCAAATCTACGTTGATAAGATAAATGTGCCACCAACTTCTCTGAATGTCATGAGCTCCCCTTGGCCATTCTCAATGTGGAGAATTGATATGATTGGCATGATCTAGCCGAAAGCATCCAACGGACACCATTTCATACTAGTAGCCATCGATTACTTCACCAAGTGGGTAGAAGCAGCATCCTACGCCAATGTGACAAGTCAAGTGGTTACGTGATTTATCAAGCAAAATCTCATATGCAGATACAGGGTTCCAAGCAGGATTATTACAGATAACGGGTCCAATTTGAACAGCAAGATGATGAAGGAACTGTGTGAAAATTTCAAGATCGAACATCATAACTCATCACCATACAGACCCAAGATGAACAGAGCTGTCGAGGCAGCCAATAAAAATATCAAGAAGATCATTTAGAAAATGGTGAAGATATACAAAGATTGGCACGAAATGCTTCCCTTTTCTCTACACAACTATCGCACTTTTGTGCGCACATCAACAGGCACGACTCCTTTCTCTCTAGTACATGGCATGGAGCAAGTACTTCCAGATGAAATAGAGATACCATCACTTCGGGTTCTAATGGAAACAAAGTTGGAAGAAGCAGAATGGGTTCAGACACGACTTGACTAGCTCAACCTCACCGAAGAAAAACGCTTGACAGCTCTATGCCACAGTCAATTGTATCAGAAGTGGATGAAGAGGGCCTTCTAAAAGAAAGTTTGTCCTCGAATATTCAAAGAAGGAGATTTGGTGCTCAAGAAGATTCTTCTACCTCGCCTCGATTCACGTGGTAAATAGACACCCAACTATGAAGGTCCATACGTAGTAAAAACAACATTCTCCGGTGGGGGTCTCATCCTCACAACAATGGATGGGGAAGAACTATTGCACCCGACAAATTCAGACGCAGTCAGAAAATACTATGTATAAAAAGCTCGCTAAGCTCGAACCCTAAACGGGCGACTTAGGAAAAAAGGAGTGTCCCGGTGGATTGAAAACCCCTAAAGGGCGATCTAGGCAAAAATTAGGGACATATAAAAAAAACTATCCCGGTGGATTGAAAACCCGAAAGAGAGATCCAGGCAAAAATTAGGGATCTTATGCAAAATAAATAAAGAACAAAAAGATTGCGATATAAGAATTACGACTACGAACCACAAAGGGAGAGATGGATTTAAATCATACAAATCGGAAGCAAAGGAGACATGAGCTATTAAAAGGACATTGGGGAACAGAAGTAGCAATTATCATTTTCATTGCCATTTAAAGCTTTAAAACTTTCTATAATTACCTATTTCAAGGAATTACTTCTTGTACTCTCACCTATTCAGAGGCATAACAATAAAACATTTACTTTTCTCTTTCAAATTGTGTTTTCCTTTTTCGGACTTGTTTACAAAATACTACACTTATTTCTTATAAATATTATGTTGAAATCATTCTGGGGGATTTGACAAATAAAAGCATTTGATAAAACATCGAAAAAGCAGTTTGGCCAGAAAAACATCAAAAAGAAAACCCACAACTATGTCCACACATACTTTTACGCCTACGCCTGCACTTACAACACAAAAGTCTACACACGTGTCTACGCCTACGCCTGCACCTATGACATAAGAAAAATCAAAAACTTGTTAATACTTTTCACCATGTTCAAATCAATTCAAAGATACTACGACAATGTAACATACAACATCATGGAATTGGTAACTCAAAACCAATGTTTTAAAGGAGAGAATTCCGGAAATAGTTTTCATAACATTTCAAGGCATACACATATTTTACACACATTTTGCATACAACATACATACACAGACATTCATTGCACATACACTATGGGTTCCATATCAATATTGGACATCATACGCATACATCATATAGCAAATAAACAATCTCACCCTCGATTTAGTTATCTAAGGGTCAATCATCGAAGCACACTTCTTCTACAAATCTAACCCATCACCTAAGACTCCACGCAATGATGTGTTCAACCCGTCACCTAAGACTCCATGCAGTGATGTGTTCCTTACAACGTAGCATTACCTAAGACTCCATGAAGTAATGTGCGGAACCCGGTACATTTCCTAAGACTCCACATTGCAATGTTCGAAAGCCAAATAAAATTCGTCACCTAAGACTCCATGCAGTGACGTGTTCAACCCATCACCTAAGACTCCACGCGGTGATGTTTTCCTCTACAATATAGTTCATTACCTAAGACTCCATGCAGTAATGTGCGAAGCTCGGTACATTTACTAATACTCCATGCAGCAATGTATTCTCATTTTCTTATCTATTACCTAATACCCCGGGCCGTAATGCGCAAAACCTAGTTTATTTCCTAAGACCCCAGGCAGCAGTGAAACATAACCCATTGCCTAAGACTCCATGCAGCGATGTGTTTTTCTCTTTTCATCCATTACCTAAGACTCCATGCAGTAATGTGTGATACTCCCAACATAGATTATTGCCTAAGACTCCATGCAGCAATGTTCGAAATCTAAATTTAACTCATCGCTTAAGACTTCATGCAGAGATTCGCAAACCTAACCATTGCCTAAGACTCCATGCAGCAGTGTGTTTACTTATTCCATGATATAGACCATTGCCTAAGACTCCATGCAGCGATGCTCGAAATCCAAAATCTAGCCTATCGCCTAAGACTCCACACAGGGATTCGCAAACATAACTCATTTCCCCAGTCTCCAAGCAGCCATGCGTTATCAAGTGTTGTTTTATTCATCCCCAAAATGGATGAATAAGCAAAGTCAAACCAAAAACATACAATATTGTTCTTTCAATCTCTAAATAATCTGTCTCGTCGTCAAATCCTGGTAAGCGATATATCATCAGCTTTGCCTATTTCCTCAAGACTATTAATGGTACGCTATATCAGCATAACCTTATGTTTGTCGGACAAATTTTGGGTTATTTCAAGTATTCAATAAACTCCCAATCAGAATGCGTGAGACTTGTGTATTCTCACGCTATTCGATTGGAAGATAATTGAATAAGGGCAGTTGTCGTACCCCAAATTTACCCTACCTTTATAATCATATTTTCAAGATTAAAAATGGAAAGAAATATTTTGATTAAGGATGGTCCAACAATATCTGATGGTTTTAAGAATCCAAGTCAACAGAGGGGTGTGTCTTAATTCAAGGGAGTGGGACTTTCTAAATCAGAAAGACCCATATACATATGGGCCCATTTGCGAAGCATGTTGGCCAATGGCCCATGAGATTCGAATATTAAAATTATTTCAAAAGGAAATTAAGATTTTGTTTATAAGGGTCCATTAGGCTTTGTTGTTGTTAGTAAAGAGATGAGGTGAAAACTTCAATTTAAAAGTCCATTAGAATTCAGAGTCCATTTTCATTTTGATTGAATAACAAAGAGGGGTATGATTATAAATTTACAGACCCATTAAGGTTTTGTTAAACTAATACGTTTGTTGTTTTTATTATTGCTGTTTTATTTTAGAAAAAAAACATTATTATAAAACTGTGAATTTTTTTTATTAATAACCATGTATTAAAAAAATATTTCGCAAATAACCGGGTTTCGGAAAAAATTACGCAAATAACCATGTTTGAGATGGCTCCACAAAGGAGGAGCCATCTCATTTGGCGCATCCTCCTATTTTTTTAAGGGAGGCGCCATCTCACTTGGCGCCTAAGGGCAAAGGGCAAGCCCTAAGCCAAGTGAGATGGCGCCTATGTACAAAATTAGGTCAAAAAAAAAAAAATTTTCTTTCCTGCGCGTTGCGTATTAGACAGAGATAAACAAAATGGATTTTTTATTTTAAAAAAAATAATTACATTCAACTGTTTTACATTTAAAGAACAGTAAAAAAATAGATACAAAAAAATACTGGGAAAAAAAAAGATACATCAGTGATCCCCAGGAACCCGGTAATGACCCCCAGTTCCGCATCCCCGTCCCCGCCTTTCTCTTGCTGGGTGCCGTCTCGTTTCCTGCTGCGGCAAGGTCGATGGCCCAGCGAAGTCAATGCGATCCGAATCCATAAAATCAGTAAGATCTCCATATCTCGAAGATCCGCTCTGGTACAGTCGGTTACCCATACCCTCGAAGTTTGGTCGTGTTGGCGGTGGGTGGGGTTCCATGGTTGGTCGGTAGCATTGGTCGTCTGAGTATGGGGGGTAGAAAGGAAATGGATCTTGGGGTGTTTGGTATTGTGGATGTTGGGTTGTTTGGTGATATGGTGGTTGATGGTAGGTTTGGTCGGGTTGGTCATAATCTTCTGACATTCCCATATCAGGGCTAAGGCTGGATGTTGAGGGCGCCATATTGGGATATGTGGAAGATTGAAATTGTGTATGGGGTATGTGGGTTTGCTGGTATTGGGGTTGGGTTTGAGGCATTTCCGGGTATTGGTAGTTTGGCGGTGATTGTGGTTGGTAGTACGACATTTGGTTGTAGTTGTGTTGTGGTGGGGAATGTGGTTGTGTGTTTGTTGGTCTGTTTCTTCTTGGGGGTTGGTTTGAGGTTGATGGATTTTGGGTTTGTTGGTGGGGAATCGAGGGTTGTGCCCATTGTGTGCGTGGGCCAACCAAGTACCTCGGATGAGACACATGCATATCTGGGTTACTAACCGACCTGTACCACGACATATATTGATCGGTGTGTCGCATGTTACCTTGAGTAAGGAAAACCGGGGATTGCAAGATGTAGCGGTGACGCCTTTGCCACATTTTACACCATTCTGGAGCAAAGTCTTTCCAGTTGGTAAGATTCCACTGGGCGTCGACCCTTTTTAGATGCCAGGGGGATAAATCTGTTGGATCACTTGGTATCTCCTGGATCATTCCGAACTGCATCTTCACACGGTCGCTGTGGTGCATCTCCACAATGTTGAACCGAATGAGTGCAGTCTTTGCAGTCCAAGTTGCTGCATCCTCTGGATTTGGAGAATGGTCCAAACCCAAATATGGTCTCCAGACGAACTGCGATAAAATTTAAATCAGGTAAGCGCAAAAGTAATGTATAAATAATTAAAATGAACAAAAGTTAAAAGCTACGACGTACGTCATCTGGGCCTAAGTGATCCAACAGATTCCGGTAGAGTGCGACATTGAATCTGGGATTCTTGCCGTAATCCATACCCCTCACGCAGTACCTAAAGGAAATGAGAAACATGTTATTTTTAGCATATATTTTGGAAAGAGAAGAATAGTTATAAATGCTATAACTTAATGACTTACTTTGTTGCGTAAGGGAAACCAAAAGTGTTGTTGTTGATGGGGTTTAAGGACTCCATCCTCCACCAACCCCAGGCTTGTAGTAAAAATGCGCACCCATAAAATGTACATTTTTCCTTGACTGCGTTTTTGCACAAGGAACTGTACAGGTGGGCTAATACTGCAGAACCCCAACTAAATTTTCTAGTTTTATCAAAATTTGTTAGTAAATGTAAGTACATGAAATTTACACTATTTCCCGTACTTTCGGGAAATAAAAATGTACCAAAAAGTATCATAATATACGTTCGGGCTTTTACTACTCGGTCATTCTCTGAGGAATTTTCATTTAATTCCATACTTGCATAATGTCGTTTCAGGTCAGTGAGTAGTATTCCCTGCCCTCTTGCTCCACCACCTTCTACCATGTCCCTTCCCAACAGTTCTTCACACTGTGAGTTCGGTTGTTGAACCGACCCGTTCACCGCCTTACCGTCAATAGGGAGGCCCAGTAGCATGTAAACATCTTCGAGAGTGATGGTACATTCACCTATTGGTAGGTGAAATGTATGGGTCTCCGGTCTCCACCTCTCCAACATTGCAAGAATGAATTTGGAGTCAATGGTGCAGTTGGAGATCTTTATCACGTGTCCGAAACCTGCATATTCCAGATAAGGGACGATAAATGGGTCGGGAGCAAGGTATTTGTGCGAACGGATTCTGAATCTTTGTGTATCCTAAGATCATAATTAAACAAGAGTAAGATTAATTAAGATGAACAACACGTTATTTGAAGTACGAAAAATGTATAACCAAAGAAGAGACTTACAAATGCAGCAATGTTTTCCCTTGTGCCTCTGTGAGTATCTCCCATTGTTAGAAGGGCCATTGTTCAGAACGCTTGAGAGAATGAAAGACTTAGGAAGAAATAGAGAGTATGATAGACTTAAGAAATATTTCGTAGCAGAGAGTGAGAGAGTTGTGTGGGTGTGAGAGATGTTTCATAAGGTATGTATTTATAGTCAAATAAGTTTGATGTAGTGGTTGCATGCCTGCGATGTGTCACATTTGCATTCTTAGGGTGTTACACATATGCATGCATGCATTTACATAACATGTAAGGTGTCACTCTTGCAGGCTAGGTGGCAGCATAAGCCCATGCATGTATCACGATTGGACAGTAAGGGAGGCGCCATCTCACTTGGCGAAATAGTACAAAAATGAATGGTGTCGCCACCCCATTTGGCGAATAAGAGGTGTCACGTTTTACAGCATTGGTTCAGGCTACGTGACAGCCTTTTGGATTCCTTTCTTTGTTGCATGCAAGGCCATTGGAGTTGATGGGTGGCAGGCTTACACAAAACATTTATGTGTGCAGAATAGGGCCAGGCTAGGTGGCAGCATAAGCCCATGCATGTATCACGATTGGACAGTAAGGGAGGCGCCATCTCACTTGGCGAAATAGTACAAAAATGAATGGTGTCGCCACCCCATTTGGCGAATAAGAGGTGTCACGTTTTACAGCATTGGTTCAGGCTACGTGACAGCCTTTGGGATTCCTTTCTTTGTTGCATGCAAGGCCATTGGAGTTGATGGGTGGCAGGCTTACACAAAACATTTATGTGTGCAGAATAGGGCCAGGCTAGGTGGCAGCATAAGCCCATGCATGTATCACGATTGGACAGTAAGGGAGGCGCCATCTCACTTGGCGAAATAGTACAAAAATGAATGGTGTC
The DNA here is from genome assembly GCA_948472305.1 of Vicia faba. Taxonomy (NCBI): domain Eukaryota; kingdom Viridiplantae; phylum Streptophyta; class Magnoliopsida; order Fabales; family Fabaceae; genus Vicia; species Vicia faba. Next base: position 241,007,975 of record OX451737.1, read on the forward strand.
GCCACCCCATTTGGCGAATAAGAGGTGTCACGTTTTACAGCATTGGTTCAGGCTACGTGACAGCCTTTGGGATTCCTTTCTTTGTTGCATGCAAGGCCATTGGAGTTGATGGGTGGCAGGCTTACACAAAACATTTATGTGTGCAGAATAGGGCCAGGCTAGGTGGCAGCATAAGCCCATGCATGTATCACGATTGGACAGTAAGGGAGGCGCCATCTCACTTGGCGAAATAGTACAAAAATGAATGGTGTCGCCACCCCATTTGGCGAATAAGAGGTGTCACGTTTTACAGCATTGGCTCAGGCTACGTGACAGCCTTTGGGATTCCTTTCTTTGTTGCATGCAAGGCCATTGGAGTTGATGGGTGGCAGGCTTACACAAAACATTTATGTGCGCAGAATAGGGCCAGGCTAGGTGGCAGCATAAGCCCATGCATGTATCACGATTGGACAGTAAGGGAGGCGCCATCTCACTTGGCGAAATAGTACAAAAATGAATGGTGTCGCCACCCCATTTGGCGAATAAGAGGTGTCACGTTTTACAGCATTGGCTCAGGCTACGTGACAGCCTTTGGGATTCCTTTCTTTGTTGCATGCAAGGCCATTGGAGTTGATGGGTGGCAGGCTTACACAAAACATTTATGTGTGCAGAATAGGGCCAGGCTAGGTGGCAGCATAAGCCCATGCATGTATCACGATTGGACAGTAAGGGAGGCGCCATCTCACTTGGCGAAATAGTACAAAAATGAATGGTGTCGCCACCCCATTTGGCGAATAAGAGGTGTCACGTTTTACAGCATTGGCTCAGGCTACGTGACAGCCTTTGGGATTCCTTTCTTTGTTGCATGCAAGGCCATTGGAGTTGATGGGTGGCAGGCTAGGTGGCTGCATAAGCCCATGCATGTAATATTATTGGCAGCCTTGGGGGGTTGCATCACTTACTTAATTGAAATTTTTTGCCTTACGTTGAACATAACATTCATTCACATAAACTGTAAAATTTTCCAACCTTCGAATCAGTCATCTAACCTTCAAACATTCCAGCATTCATACCTTCATACAATCAATAAACCCAAAACATTCCCACCTTCATACCTAAAACAATTCTACACAATGGCCTCTTCACCACAATTTGTTGTCAAAGCACATTTCAACGGTGAGACATACATGTGTCCCACAGTTGGGTTTTTGTTTAGAAACACCGATAATGTCCGATTTCTCTTAAACGGGAAAGCAAATTTCTCGTACTTTAAGAAAAGATTGGAGGCCAAACTTGAACGAGGCCCGGTATCCCAGATATTTTATCAGAGTCCAGTCTTTTTTGGAAACAACCAAGTTATTTTTTATAAGGTTGCAATTCAAGATGACGAGGATTTCCAGAACATGATTTCCAGCCATGTCTATTCTGGAAACGACTCTATTGAGTTGTACGTTCTGTTTCAAGAGCCTCCGGTGACACAGGAGGTAGAGCCTCCGGTGACACAGGAGGTTGATCCTTTGGAGAATGAGCAAGATGAGGTGGATGCAGTTGATGATGAAGAAGAAGATAACGAGTTAGAGTTTGATGAAATGGTGAACGACGATTCTGACGATGATGGCATCCCAAGTATTCCTACCGACAAAATCTACACACCACCTACGCACATGACAAACTTCAACATGGGCGGAGATGAACCTTCTACGGACTTGTTTTTCCAACCGTATATGCAATCGGATGAAAATTTAAAAGAGAAGGACAAGTTTCGTAATAGAGAGGAATGCATAAGGGCCATCAAAAAATTTCACATGCTCAACTCGGTTGATTATAAGGTGGATCGTGTAAACCCGGAAAGGTACAAGATCAAGTGTGTCCACCCTGACTGTATGTTCAAGCTGACCGCTTCATACAGACTAAGGGGTGACTGCTGGGTCATAGGTTCCATGACTACCCATACTTGTGTAAGTTCCACTCAATCACAAGACCACCGAAAACTCAACCATGATCTAATCTGTCAAGAAATCCTACCCCTGGTCAGCAACGACCCTTCTTTGAAGGTGAAAACAATCATCTCCCACATCACCACGGTTTTTAACTACACTCCGTCTTACCGTAAGGCGTGGTTAGCAAAGACTAAGGCGATTGAAAGGGTGTACGGGAACTGGGAGGAGTCATACCGAGAACTTCCACGCTACCTAAATGCACTCAAGACATATTCTCCAGGTAGTGTTTATGTTCTGGAAACATTGCCAGCGTACGCCCAAGATGGTAGTCTACTACATAGCAACGGAATATTCAGTCGCGTCTTTTGGGCATTTCAACCATGCATCACAGGGTTTGCTTCATGCAAACCAATTCTACAAATAGACGGGACTTGGTTGTATGGGAAGTACAAAGGCACGCTTTTGATGGCAGTTGCACAAGATGGCAACAATAACATTTTCCCCGTTGCGTTTGCCCTTGTCGAGGGGGAGACCGGTGGTGCTTGGAGCTTTTTCCTGAAAAATCTTCGTACACACGTGGCTCCTCAACCAGATCTCTGTTTGATCTCGGACAGACATGCCTCCATTGAAAGTGCCTATAATAACCCGGCAAATGGTTGGCATGACCCTCCTTCTACGCATGTCTATTGCGTCAGGCATATCGTCCAGAATTTCTCGAGGGAGGTCAAGGACAAAACATTGAGGAAAGCGGTGATGAATGCGGGATACGCACTGACACAGCCCACATTCAAATATTACCGCAACGAGATCCGTTTGTCTAACCCAGAAGCCGGTACGTGGATCGATAATATACCGGTCGAAAAGTGGACTAGGTCATACGACAATGGCCAAAGATGGGGGCATATGACAACAAATCTTATTGAATCAATGAATGGGGTATTCAAGGTCATACGAAACCTCCCCATCACTGCCTTGGTGAAATCCACGTATTTTAGGATGGCTGCGTTATTTTCCAAAAGAGGTGAAATGTGGTATGCGGTCTTGCAATCAGGACAACTATGGAGTAAAAGCTGTATGAAATACATTAAGGCTGAAAGTGCTAAAGCCAACACTCACATGGTTACACGGTTTGACCGCCATAGCCACAACTTCATTGTGAAAGAGACAATTGACCACAATGAAGGCCTGGCAAGACAAGAATACAGGGTTATTTTACCTTCTCAATGGTGCGATTGTGGCAGGTTTCAAGCTTTTCGTATGCCTTGCTCTCATGTCATTGCCGCTTGTGCGCATACCCATCAAGACGCGCTTCAACTGCTCTCAAACGTTTATAAATCTGAAACGTTGCTCACTGTTTACAACAACAACTTTCCTTTGGTGGCAAAACTGGACTATTGGCCTGAATACAACGGTGATATAGTTTGGCACAATGACCAAATGCGAAGGAACAAGAAGGGTCGTCCCAAAAGTAGGCGCATAACAACAGAAATGGACGATCTTGACAGGTTGGAAAGAAAGTGTGGTTTATGCCGTCAGGTCGGACACAATCGCAAAAACTGTCCGAATCGGGCGTCTGGCTCGACCACATAAATTTTGTAATACATTAAATCTTTTCAATATTTGTGTTGTAAACATTATGGGTTTTCCGTTAATAAAACTGTTCACACAATTTAAGAAATTCAATATAGGAAATTACATTAGGGTTTTCGCGTACAACAATGATTAACGATATTCAATCTAGGAAATTACAACTGTTAACACAATTTCATCTTACCCATGCATCATCAGCATTACATCACTGTCTGTTTTGACTTCCTCCAACCACACATTAGGTCTTCCTGTCGCATGCGAGGTTGTTGTTCGTTTTCGCTGGATCCTTCGAATTTTTTCCCCCTCGGCGATGTCTCCATCTAGCCACCGCATCAACTCCCGCTTCAGACGCTCCATGGAGTGAATGTGCCAGAATTTCATTTTCATCGCAGGTTTCGTGGCGGAGAATATAACGTAACCATCTCTACTAAAAATCATAGGCGACGTCATTACGTAAATAAGGGAGTACAAAAATAAAAATACAGTGCGAGAAAGTGTGAGAAATTTCAAAGAAACGGACGAATTATTTATAAAACAGCAAAAAACCCTAGTTTTGCCCTAGGCGCCAAGTGAGATGGCGCCTCCTCTTCTTTTTAAGGAGCATGCGCCATCTCACTTGGCTAAATGCCAAGGGAGGCGCCAAGTGAGATGGCGCCTAGGGAAAAACCCTAGGTGCATGCGCCAAATGAGATGGCTCCTCCTTTGTGGAGCCATCTGAAACATGGTTATTTGCGTAATTTTTTCCGAAACCCGGTTATTTGCGAAATATTTTTTTAATACATGGTTATTAATAAAAAAAATTCTAAAACTGTTTCTATTATAGACTGCTTTATTAAAAAATCCTTTTACAAATTATAAGTAAATTAAAGAAAAAGTGTTTGTTATGATAAAAAAAGTTTTGGCTGGACAGAAAATGTTTTTGTAATACAGTGAAGGCCCAATCCAGATTAGAGTAAAAAGCAGGTTGTTTTATTTATTGGGAAGAAACTGTGTTAAGGCCCAAATTCGTTCATCCAATGTGCTGGGTTAAGATAGTTACGCAGGCCCAAATTCAAAGTAACAGCTATTGTTCCAATCAACGAGGAAAAGGTGCACGTTTTTTTATCATTAACTAGTATTGTACAGATAGAATGAAAATCAAATCTTTTTATAACAAAAAAACACAACATCGAATCTTGCTTCAAATCAAAATCCCATAATTAGTACAAAATCAGTGTATTGCAAGATCGAATCCGGTATGAACAAAACGAAATCAAATCTCAAAATTAACTACAATTCAAATCAATTAGATATTACAGCATGTATTTCAAATCAATTACAATAA